>JARBWK010000002.1:98264339-98864339 GCA_030556195.1 Anolis apletophallus | reverse complement strand
TGAGGACTCAGATCACAGAAACATAGCAAAATTTCAGTTTAAAGCAAACAATCTGAGATGAGATAAAAAAACCTGGGATCAATTAAAAACACAGGTGTGGAAGGGCTCAGTGTTTGACATTGAAAAAAAGATTTATGGAGGAAAGAGACTGGGCTGCTCTGTATCCGTTAAATACTGTTGCTTGCATCATTTTTATTCAAGGACTGTAAAAGAATAAGCTCTATCTAGTACATCTTCTCTTCCTCTGTCAGATACCTTTTTCAGATTCACAGAAACATAGCAAAACCTCATCTTCTGATGGGTTGCTCTAGACTAGGCTGTATGTTGTGCCAGATGTCTGAAATAGGCTGATACCATTCCTGCCCATAACCATAAATGTAAGCTTCTCTAAAGTAGAGTGTCTTCTGCACAGTGGAACTTCCTGGCTCCTTTAAGAAGTATGTAAGTCTACACCAGGCATGGGCAAACTTGGGCCCTCCAGGTGTTTTGGACTTCAGCTCCCACAATTACTAACAGCCTCGGGCCCCTTCCGTAAGCCGGTGAGGGGGAAAGGAAAGGCCCGAGGCTGTTAGAAATTGTGGGAGTAGAAGTCCAAAACACCTGAAGGGCCAAAGTTTGCCCATGCCTGGTCTAAATTTATAAATAAGCTTGGTCCAGTTTCTAAACAACTTTCTAACCCCTGTCATAGAAATGGTAAGTAAGTACCATTTTACTGGACAAAATAATCCATCTCTACCAAGTGAACTTAGGTCCTCATAAAAATAAGAGGGGTCTTTTTCAATTCTTGTCTGTCAGATCACACTTTCAGAATTCCAAGCACATTTTCCTAGACTCAAGGCACAAAATTACAAACACCCCCCTCCCCACCCGTTGTCTACTTGATCTCTCCCTCTCCATGCATTGGGAAGACCCGCCTCCCTTTCCCCAAGTAGAGACCCCCTCTTGCCTCCTGGGGGTTCTGTGTGGGAAGTTTGGCCCAGTTCTATCATTGGTGGGGTTCAGAATGCTCTTTGACTGTAGGGGAACTATAAATCCCAGCAACAACAATTCCCAAATGGCAAGGTCTATTTCCCCTGAACTCCATCTGCGTTCATATTTGGGCATATTGAGTATTCATGCCAAGTTTGGTCCTGATCCAACATTGTTTGAGTCCACAGTGCTCTCTGGATATAGGTGAACTACAACCCCAAAACTCAAGGTCAATGCCCACCAAACTCTTATAGCATTTTCTCTTGGTTATGGGAGTTCTCTGTGGGAAGTTTGTGTCTTTCTGCCATTCCTGCCAAGATATCTATGTTGAGTTCATTGAAACAGGCCCAGATTTCAAACTGAGTGTATATATACATTTAAAAACATATTAACTATATGTATTACTGTGTTAGAGTGTCATTTTGGTTGGTGGTGTGCCCCAGGATTTTGTAAATGTAAAAAGTGTTCCGCGGCTCAAAAAAGGTTGGGAAACACTGAAGTAGAGGAACTCTTCTCCTCTCCAAGGCCCTTGAAGCCTACAAATTAGAACAGACCTACAGACATTCCTGCTCCATAAATATAGCATCCAAATAAAATATTTTGACATCCACCAATATTGTTTTGAAATTTTTACAAATCAAATGTTTACTCCAAATGCAGAGCTGGGAAAAATAGATGGGGGAACCACATTTCTAAATGTGAATTAGGAAATCCAGATTTTCATGCTGAAATTTTGATATTTACTGTATATGTTGCATTTGACATTGTCTATTAATTGTAAATGTTTAATACATTGAATCCTTACATTCAGTAGCCACCTTTAGAAATGATTCTGTGGAGACTTCCATGGGGAAAGAGTGATTGGAAAATAAAGGATGAGAAACTAGCTATTAATTCTGAAGGCAGTAGGCTGTATCCATGCTTAGAGATGAACCATCAAAATTAACAAAACATGGTAGTTAGCTCTATGCCCCATTAACAGGAAGTGCCATTGCTATTAATGGATTTACTCTTAATATGACATACCCAAATAAAACCCAATGACGGGCATCCTATTATGCCAGCCGTTGTACTTCTCACACAATGTCTGATGCAAAGGAGAGACACGTGGACAACAAAGGAATGAACACAATGCCTGTAGAAAATCAATTTTTGAGTAAAATGTAACCTCTGAGAGTTATTTAGAGAGAGAAAAGTAGAAAGGCTGAGTCACAGATAGGATTTTTACCTCTCCAGAGAAGGAAGTGATGCTGAGATGTGAAAGAGTATCATCACCATAATAGCAAGCTGCCACAATCCAGTCATCAGTGAAGCCATTGCAAGTCCTTAAAATTCAAATGTGCTATGAGTAATAATAATGCAAAGCTTAATCAGTATATATTAGCAAGAGTGTCACATGCACACATTCCAAACTAGGCAAATAAAGCAAAAAGTATTAACAACTACATAAGTTGGTTTCTTTCACAAAAAGACACCATAATTGTGGTATGGATTGACCTGAAATGGCAAGTCTGATCCATCTGGCAAATTGCAATGACTGAGAAAATCTGTATATGTTGAATCTTCCACAAACCATAAATAAAAGTGCTATCAAGGGGTTCTCGCTAGAATCTCACATTATGTACATCTTGGTGCCTTGCTATTTATTTAGGTCTTTTACATTTTCATTTTAAGTACCCCTTTTTCATCTGCCAGACAAAGATCCTTTATTATTTTTCTGCACTTTTATTGATTTCACTTTTTAACCTAAAGCTTGAGGAAAATTTCCACAAGTCCTAGAATTCTCCAGCCAGCATAACCAGCTCTGTACTTGTGGCCAACAAAGGGATTGGCAGTAAAAAGTCACCATTCCAAACACTGTGTTTGCCTTATTGCTAAGTTGTATTTCACATTGTCTTCAGAATGTATTGGTAGTAGCAATACATCCCAATAGCAATAAATTAAAATAAGTACCCCAAATCTTCCAAGCATTAATATAGCTGAGTCTGTTTGGTTCAAGTGTGGGAGCCTTGGGAATGCCCCTCATCCATCAACTTAGCTAACAAAGCTGAAGTGCTCTCAATAGAATGTATTTTGCTCCCTTTCCTGAAATGTACAGGTTGGTAGGAAAAGGAGGAAAGTACAGAAAACATCAAAATAGTTAAGAAAGAGGACTGCATTCTTAGCAAAATATCAGATTCACAAGTGAAGACTGAAACTGGGGTTCCCTATACATGCAGGCCAGACATGTAGCCGGGGGCTAAGGGGGCTTCAGCCCCCGAAATTCTCAGGGTGGTCCGCGAGAAGGCCTTACTGGTACATTATTTAAACTGTTATGTTTATTCATATCATGATCTGATCACCATGCTCATTATATCCCACCTTCATGGGGTTATTGGGATGACAATACAAAAGGTTTGCTAGGGTAAACCCTCTTCCACCCCCCACCCCGAACCAAACTCACCCCGAACCAAAATCCTGGCTACGGCCCTGATGCAGGCAGTTTTCAAAAAAGTAGATGTATTCGTCCAGGGGTGTCAAACTCATTTTCACTGAGGACCATATCAGACCTATGGTTGCCTTCAAAGAAGGTCATTTGTAATGGCAAGACTGTATAAATATAACTATGTTGCCCTGGCATTGAAAGCCTTGCGGTCTACATGGCAGACCAGATTTGGCTCATGTAGCTTGTGTTCAACATATGTGTATTAGTGTTTTGCAGCATTAAAGAACGGGAAGGAAGGATATGGCGGTATCTTTAAGACTGGTTTCTATTTTTTGCATGTGCTTTCATAGATATAAAATCACTTCTTTAGATAACAGTACAGAGTGATATTAAAGTTTTGGGTTAAGTAAAGGTAAAAGTTTCCCCTTGATATTAAGACTAGTCGAGTCCAACTTCGAGAGATGGTCCTCATCTCCATTTCTAAGACAGAGAGTCAGCATTGTCCGTAGTCTCTTCCAAGGTCATGTGGCTGGTATGACTGACTGGTGTGCCATTACCTTCCCGCTGGAGCGATAGCTATTGATCTACTCATATTTGCATGTTTTTGAACTGCTAAGTTGGCAGAAGCTGGGTTTAACAGCAGGAGCTCACCCCTGCTACCCGGATTTGAACCGCCAACCTTTTGATCAGCAAGTTCAGCAGCGCAGCCTGGTATGCCACGGGGGCTCCATAGTTTTGTCTTATAAAGCATATTTATACAGTTGTGGGAGCAGGACAGAATGTATCAGGATACAAAAAGATGAAAATCATGACCCTGGGCAAGTTGATGCAGGCACTTTGAAAATTTAGGGCAAGGAACATGATTGACATCTTTCTAGATTCTTATATATTCTAGCCCATCCTCACAACCATATAAATCGGTTTTATAATCCAAGTCTTTAATATAACTTTCTACTGCATTTGAAGAAGTGGGTTTATATCCACAAACACTCATGCAAAAACAAAACATTTATTTTTCTTATACTCCTTGTTCCTTCCAAATGCCTTCTCGCTGGCATGACTGCTCAAATGAAATGGGAGGAGGACCAACTTTCCATCAAAAACTGAACTTAATGGAGAAAATGTTTCACTGCCATGCCCATATTAAAAAAATTGTTAAGTACACTGTTATATCTCAAATAATTAATATCTTGAAAAAGCTTCAGATTTAAATTAAAATAATAATTTTTCAGTAAAACTGACTAGAAAGAAAACTGGTTATATCTGATAAAGTAAACCCCTTCTATGAATCCTTATGCTGCAAACAAATTTATCTAGGTCTCAAAAGCACTTCAAAACTCTCTTGACTAGGAGGAATTTATTATTGTGATTCATAAAATCTCTGCCCAATTAATATGCAAGAAAAGACTCAAAACACTTACTGTTTCAAAAGATGCCGGTTTGGGACAAGCCACGTTTTCTGCCCGTGTGTGTCTCTAGTTCCACAGCCAAACTCTTGCTCAGTTCTCCAATAAATAGGCTGTTCTTATCAGAAATCATTAATTAGGTAAAGACTGAGATGAGGGCATGTTTAATAATGGCAAATAAACTGGAATGAGCCTTTTTAATTTCCTAATTTGCCTGGCAAACATCCTTGGAGAGATAGGAAGGATATTGAGAGTGATTGATTTTTTCCCTTAATGTCACCACGACCGTTTCTTTCACCTTTAAATTACCATTTGATGGGAAATTGATACGTATTTTTGTTTGCTCAGGTTTTATGTGCCAGGATAAATGCATCTTTATGCTATTGGGATTTTATATTTGGAATCTCATTAAGAAATAAAGGGTGCAGGAGGAAGAGGTTGTAAAGGAAGCCAGGGGAAGTCAGATATCGAGATTCCTTCCTTTTCTAGATTGCTCACAGACATCTGGCCAAGCTTGAGCTTCAGTGGAAACAGTCATGGGCAAGAGAGGGAGCTTGTGGAGGACTCGTCCAGACTTTATGTGCTCTTCTTGCCCCCTTAATGAATAAGTATTCAAGAAAGCAGAATGTACAACTGGCAAGAAGAAGAAAAAACCCCAAAGGAAGATTGAGTCACCCTCTGTCCACTGTCATTGTCTCTACAATTTTGCCGTACCCTAGCAGATAATCATTAATTATCCTCACTGGATTTATAATTACTCCTCTTGGTGCTACATCATCTAGCATTAATTTGGGAAGGAAAATAGTTGGAAATAAATGCTGATTTATTCTTAGAATTGTTTGCATTGTGTTTCAAGTGGGAGTGGGGCGGGCAGATTCAGAGATGTCTGGATTTCTATTCTAATTTGTGTGAGGATATTCATCTTCAATTCTGTATGAAGATAGTTGAAAATGGATGTGGATTATGTGTCATTGACGTAGAAGAGGGAGGGTCAATACAAAATGTCACATTCTGGGTTTCTTTGGAGAAGCTGATACAGACGAAGCCAGACTTCATCTCAGAGCCTCATATAATATTCCACTATGGACAACTGTGGAGCCAACAATGGACCAATGGGTTAAACCACTGAGCTGCTGAGCTTGCTGACCAAAAAGTCACAGGTTTGAATCCGGGGAGCGGAGTGAGCTTCGGCTGTCAGCTCCAGCTTCTGCCAACCTAGCAGTTCAAACACATGCAATTGTGAGTAGATCAATAGGTACTACTCTAGCGAGAAGGTAATAGCACTCCATGCAGTCATACTAGCCACATTACCTTAAAGGTGTCTGCAGACAATGCCAGCTCTTCGGCTTAGAAATTGAGATGAGCACCAACCCCCAGAGTCGGACACAACTGGACTTAATGTCAGGGGAAAACCTTAATCTTTACCTTTACTATGGACAACTGTCTCCTTCTCATTCACACATGCCATAGAATTGGGGTGTGCAACTGCCAAGGATTGAGGGACAACATTAGACCCAATCTTGGGGCCTCAAAAGGCCATAGCCCCTGTGGCCCCCATCACTGCATGTTTAAAAATATTTACTTGGACTACAAATTGTTCCCTCCATTATGTCACATTTATTTCCTGGTTTGTCTTCTCTTCGGCCTAAAACAGCCTAAAAACTAAAGACAGGGAGCACCCCCTCAAAATTGATTTCCACCATCAAAAACGAGACAGTGGGTCTTGTGGGAACAAGCGAGTGGGCCTTGTTTCTCAATGGCTGCCCCTCAACTCTGAGCTACCTCCCCCGGGCAGGCTGAAACATTTCTATTTAGACAGGCTTTCAAAGAAGGTTTTTAAGTTCAATTTGGTGGATGGTATGCTTTTTACTTTTAATATGCATTGAATATTTCTGAATGGTTTTGAACTGTATATTTTTAATACTTTGTTGTTGTTGTTTATTTGTTCAGTCGCTTCCTACTCTTCGTGACCTCATGGACCAGCCCACGCCAGAGCTCCCTGCCGGCCGTCACCTTCCCCAGCTCCATCAGGGTCAAGCCAGTCACTTCAAGGATACCATCCATCCACCTTGCCCCTGGTCAGCCCCTCTTCCTTTTTCCTTCCATTTTCCCCAGCATCATTGTCTTCTCTAAGCTTTCCTGTCTTCTCATTATGTGTCCAAAGTACTTCATCTTTGCCTCTACTATCCTTCCCTCCAGTGAGCAGTCAGGCTTTATTTCCTGAAGTATGGACTGGTTGGATCTTCTTGTGGTCCAAGGCACTCTCAGAATTTTCCTCCAACACCACCGTTCAAAAGCATCTATCTTTCTTTTTTTCAGCCTTCCTTATGGTCCAGCTCCCACATCCATTTTTAATACAGTTTATATTTAATTCCGTTTTAATGTTTGTATATTTTAAATTGTGAACTAATGCTTTTATGTCAAGCCATTTTGAGTCCCCTTCGTAAGAGATAATGTGGGGTATAAATAAGCGGAGCCCCCGGTGGTGCAGCGAATTAACCGCTGAGCTGCTGAATGTGCTGACTGGAAGATCGACAGTTCGAATCTGGGGAGCAGGGTGGGCTCCTGCTGTTAGTCCCAGCTTCTGCCAATCTAGCAGTTCGAAAACATGCAAGTGTGAGTAGATCAATAGGTACTGCTCCAGCAGGAAGGTAATGGAACTCCATGCAGTCATGCTGGCCACATGACCTTGGAGGTGACTACGGACAACGCCGGCTCTTTGGCTTAGAAATGGAGATGAGCAACACCCCCGAGAGTCGGACACGACTAGACTTAATGTCAAGAGGAAACCTTTACCTTTTATAAATAGTAATAATAATTTAAAAATATAGAAGGATTGTTTGGAGATTTGGAACCTCATTCCACATGACACCCATATGCCATACATTCCTCAAAATGTCACATAGGATTATACAAATAAATGTTTTGAAACCTTCTAAGATCAGAGCACCACTTCCAATATGTTAAACTATCAAACAAAACCTGCACCCTTTAGGATTGATATTTCCTTACTCTAGTTCCTATAATTTTAAAAGCAATCTAGCTTGCTGACATGCAATAAGTTCACATTTTCCCTATTGCACTAAATTCAAGCCAGCTAAATATTTTCTGTATGTCACACTGCTGTTAAAAGCAGAGTTGAGTCTATCCAACTGGAATATGGTCTTTCTTTTTTCTTCTTCTACCCTTCCCTTTACCAATATTATTGGCTTTCCTTTTTCATTGTATTTTGTTCTAACAGTAGCCTCTTGTCCTGAGTACAAGTAATGCATCTGGGCAATCAAATTGTCCTTGAGCCAATACTAGTCCTTAAATCTGCACTAGCTTTTACTTCTATTGTCTAGAAAAGAATATTGTGAATGTAACAAAAGCTGGAAATTATTCAGTCCTGTGAATTTTTGGCAGTAATGAAATCAATTGAAAGTTCTGATTCTTTAATGTGATATTAAACAATACAGCTATTGAAAAAAAAGTAAGCACTCTTTCTTCAAAGTATTCTCAAAAGTATTTGCTATTGGAATTGCATAATATGGGGAAGGGAGGTGATCTAGAAGAGACATGGCAGATCATAAGGGATTGGTCAAAGTACACTTTCTGCTCCATCCAGTCCCCTTTTCTGTTTTTCAAGAAGCTGGAGTTCAGAGAGAGAGAGAGAGAGAGAGGCCATTGCAATAAAACACAATGTTCTAAAGACAGTTAAATCAGATGGATGGATCCTTTATTAGCATCAGCCACAAGTCATAGCAATAAAAACATACTGTAGTATCTAGTAACATTAAGTCAGATTGATAGAGTCTTTATTAGCATCAACTCCAGGTCATTGCAATAAAACATAGTGTTGGAGTACATTTGAACCAGATAGATGGATAGATAGGCAGATGGTAATACTATATGCTAATGTGTGTGTGATTGTCGGGGTATGACATGGAAGACTGACAACCTCTTGCAATTTTGTGCTCTGTGTGAACGGTAATTATTAGGCATGGGCAATCCATGGTTCTAAATGGTTCTAAAGTACTTACAGAACTAAAGTTCTACTGGTGAAAATTTCAGAACTCTAACAAAACTTTCCAAATTTTGTTATAAATGGCAGTTCTTAATTGGTTCTGTCATAAAAATTGCCAATAATGAAAAAATAATGAAATTTTGAAAGTTTTGTTGGAGTTCTAAAATTTTCACCACCAGAACTTTAGCAACACTGTAGAAGTAACGCACCAGCACCCCCTAGTTTTCACCACCAGAAGTTTAGTTTTGTAAGTACATTAGAACCATTTAGAATCATGATTGCCCATGCCTAGTAATTATGTGAGATGGAATGGGAGACAGAGCAAAAGCAGGTTGTAGGTTTTATATCAGCACTGCAAAACAAATGCAACTACATTCAATGTAGGCACATGACAAAGAGTCTTACAAGGCAGAGATGCTCCTTACAAGGTAATCAAATGAATCCCATACTCATGTCTTCCTCAATAATTCTAGTGTTGGGAGAGAGGAGAGCATTTGCATAGAAGAGCAATTAGGATTGCAGGACCTACTTAACTTTGCACACACACACACACACACACACACACACACAATTTTCTGCCAAAATTTGCTTTTGAAGTCATTTTAGCCCCTTTTCCCTAGCCATGTTCTAAGAAAAGAAGACCAGACCATTACACAAGAAGGCATTTGTGCAATCAGCGTAACATACGACCCTATAAAAAAGTGGTTCTCAACCTGGATTTCTTGAAGTTGTAGGCCAAAACACCCAGGGACCCACAGGTTGAAAACCACTGCTATCAAAGGTACGTAGATGTAATTCAGTGAAAAGCATCTCTAATGATCTGAATAGCAAAATAAACCCTAGACTTTTGGGGAAAGGCATCATAGAGGTGATTGGGGTGGAATTTAATAAATTTACATGCAAAAAATGTCTTACAGAAACTTGTAAATCTTTTCAAAATTCCCTTGAAGTATTAAGTGGAAGATAAAAGGAAATTGGTAATGATTTTTAAAATTATGATGGTGGTAGATAAATCAGTATAGCAGCCCCATGATGGCAGTGGAGAGTTATAACAGATGCTGAGCTTTTGCGAGCATGGAACAAAAAAATTTGAAGCAAGAGATGGGTTCCCTTAACCCAGGGGTCCTCTAACTTTTTAAACAGGGGGCCAGTTCACTGTCTCTCAGACCATTGGAGGGCTGGACTATAGTTTTTTTAAAAAAACTATGATCAAATTCCTATGCACACTGCACAACTCTTATTTTGCTACTATTATGAATAGTAAATATCTGATATGCATTTTCATTGTTACGAACTGAACATAAAACATAGTGATTAATCACAGAAACAATATGTAATTATATATTATGAAATATTTATTTCTAATTACAAATAAATAAAATTTTGACTTCAAGCATGTCGTAGCATGGGTAACAGTCTTAATATAACAGCAGGGAACCCATGAATATGTTTACTGATCAGCCTATCGGCCAAATTCCCATCATCAACAGAAAATACTGGAGATGCTTGGGGAAAATAGACCTTGGCATTTGGGACTTGCTGGGATGTATAGTTCCTCTTCCAACCAAGATAATTTTGAACTCCAACAATGAAATTGAACCAAACTTGGCATACAGAACTCCCATGACCAACAGAAAATACTGCAGACGCTTGGGGAAAATAGACCTTGGCATTTGGGAGTTACTGGAATATAACTTTTACCTGCCATAAAGATCATCCTGGAGGGGCCCAGGCCTGGTTCCGGTGGGAAGGCTTGCACCCGGCCTGGCAAGCAGCAAAAGCTCACCTGACTCATGCTGCCCGTCAGGCCTGGCAAGTGGCAGCGGCGAGGGGCTTCACACGAGGCAGGCCACTTTGTGCAGCATCCTGCACCTGGCTTTCAGCGCTTTCCATGCTTGACAGACAGTGCGAGTTGGGCGAGGGCGGCTACACAGTGCGGCCTGGCCTTGTGCAAAGCCCATTGCTACTTGCCAGGCTTGACGGGCACTGAGAGGGAGGCCTCCTCCTCAGCGGGCTGGATAAATGCCCTCGGTGCACCACATGTGGCCTACGGGCCATAGTTTGAGGACCCCTGCCTTAACCCAACCCCAAATGAAGAGTTCAAAGCAACTTTAACAAAACCGTTTATAGGGAAATGGACACAGGGAGAAATGCTTAAGCACCAGCACTGTCCATATTGAAGTGAAAAAGTCCAGAGATCTGATTACAAATTAGCATCTTGTTTGTTTTTGGCCACAAATCATTGTTAGAGGCACAACAAACATTATCTTGATCTGTTCCTAGCTTTGCAAGGACAATAGAAGAATTGCCAATCTCATACCGTGTTTCCCCGAAAATAAGACACCCCCGATTGTAAGCCGTATCGGGGGTGTCAGAGGGGTCGGCTTATATAAGCCGTACCCTGAATGTAAGCCGTACCTCCTCCTCGCCGCCGCCGCCGCAACCGGACCATCGGCCGCGGCACACCTCCGCGGCGCACCTTTCTGCCAGGCCTCCAAGGAAGGGTGGGGGAAGAGAGCCAGAGGCGTGGCAAAGCGGCGCTGCGTCAGAGTGACGTGTCGTCGCTTTATCACGCCCCTGGCTCTCTTCCCCCACCCTTCCTTGGACAAAGGAATGGAAAGGGAAGAGAGCCAGGGGCGTGGTAGAGCGACGACGCGTCACTCTGACGCGTCGTCGCTTCTCCACGCCCCTGACTCTCTTCCCCACCCTTGGACGGGAGGGGAAGAGAGCCAGGGCGTGGTAGAGCAACGACGACGCGTCGTCGCTTCTCCATGCCCCTGTCTCTTCCCCACACTGGAAGGGAGGGGGAAGAGAGCCAAGGGCGTGGTAGAGCGATGACGCGTCACTCTGACGCATTGTCGCTTCTCCACGCCCCTGGCTCTCTTCCCCCTCCCTTCCAAGGCGGCTCAGGCGTCTTTCCCCGCCGCCGCCCCGCCCGCCCGCGCTCCAAACGGGAACCGGGCGGCGGCGAAAAGCGCCTGAGTCGCCCTGGGGGCGGGACTTCCGCCGGCGCCTTCTCCCTCTCGCCGGATCCGCCCCTCCCTTCACTGAAGGGAGGCGGATCCGGTGGGAGAAGGCGCGGCGGAAGTCCCGCCCGCACGGCGGCCAGGCGCCGCGCCCGGCTCGCCCTCTCGCGGTTCGGCCCCCTCCCTCAGCCGCCCCTCTTCCCTTCCCGCAACGGAGCCTGCAGGAGATCGATCGGTTTCCTGCAGGCTCCTCTGCGGGAAGGGAAGAGGGGCGCTGAGGGCTCCCTATTGCGCCTGTCTTCCCTTCCCGCAGAGGAGCCTGCAGGGAAACCGATCGATCTCCCTGCAGGCTCCGTTGCGGGGAAGGGAAGAGGGGCGGCTGAGGGAGTGAAGGGAGGGGGCGGATCCGGCGAGAGGGAGAAGGCGCCGGCGGAAGTCCCGCCCCCGGGGCGACCCAGGCGCTGTTCGCCGCCGCCCGGTTCCCGTTGGAGCGCGGGCGGGCGGGGCGGCGGCGGGGAAAGACGCCTGAGCCGCCGTGCGGGCGGGACTTCCGGCGGCGCTTTCTTCCCTCTCGCCGCCGGCGGCTCCGCCCCTCCTCCCTTCACTAAAGGGAGGGGGCGGAACCGGCGAGAGGGAGAAGGCGCTGCTGGGAGGAAGAGGAGGATGGAAGGCGCCGCTGGAAAGAAAGAGGAGGAAGAGGAGGAGGATTCCAGGCCCAGCCAAGCTAGCCAAGACATGCCGCCCGAGGTAAGTCTTACTTCGCCTTACTTTCGGGTACCGTCGGCTAATGTAAGCCATACCCCGAAAGTAAGCCGTAGTGGTGATTTTGGGGGTCAAAAGAAAGTAAGACGCTGTCTTACTTTCGGGGAAACACGGTACTATTCACACCTGCAGAACACAGCAGCTAAAAAGTTCCTCTTTCAATCCAGGGGTGTGTGTGTGTGTCTATATATAGAGAGGGGGGGGGAATACCTCAATTAAAATATTCTGCACATAAACCTGGGAGATCTTCCTATGCATTTGAAATAAGTATCTGTGCATATATGTTTGCCTTCAAGTTGACTTACGGTGATCTCGTGGATTTCATAGGGTTTTTATAAGCAAAGATTACTCAGAAACAGTTTTGACAGTTTCTTCCTCTGAAACATAGTCTACAACACTTGATATTTGTTGGCAATCAGCTATCCAGCATAGCTTCCAAGATCAGACAAGATCTGTTGCTGTTCAACCATCTGATATAATATAACATAACTTTTCCTGGTGTGAATTCAAAGGTATTACAAAAACTTCTATGTGAGGGATACCATTATAAAAACATAAATTCATGATCAGGAAATAAGGAAACTTGTTATTTGCTCTAGTGTATTAAATTGGCATCTTCAGTTTACTGTATTAAACTGACATTTTCTACTTGCAAAGACAGAATAATAATAATGGGTTTAGAAACTCCTACATCACATTTTTCATCAGTATTTTTCTCCATTATTCTGTATTTTTCTTCACACAGAGGAGTTCATATGGACCTTTCAAGAACAAAGTTATGCTGTGGTGTTCATGTGGGAAATGAACACTCAAGCAAAATGAATGCCCCATCTAACAGTCAACTGCTAAGAAAGCTTTGGAGGAACTGCTTTGGATTCTCCACAGAGCTCCTCCAAGACTTTATCGGGGCAGAGAAACAATGACTTCCGTACTCCAGGTGCAAAAGATAAAGTGAATATAGGAGATCACGATATTTGGTTTTAGAAATTTGAGAATAATTTTTAGTTGGGTGAAGCTTTTTATTTATCATGTCAGAAGCGAATTGAAGGTACAGTTTGAATGTATTTAAAAACACAAAGTTAAAAACTTGGCATTTTACGTGATAAGAGTCATTAGCTTATTGTTCATGCAACGAGTTCCTTGTGAATCCTTTGTCTAGGGATTTACTGACTCAGGAAATTGGGAAATGTTCCCTGAAGCCATGGGTGCTGGATTCATGAAGAAGGTGGCTTTTCCTTCATATTTCAAAATATAGAGAGACTTACATATGAGAATATAGGGAAGGATAACATACAAGGGGTTCATAAGGGTAGGATCATACAGAATCAGAGGGAATCATGCCAACCCTCCCTCCCTCCAGAGTCCATCAAAAGTTCATAAAGATTGGGGAGAATAATAAGGGAGTCACAGGGGTTTTCAAGAACCCCAGAGTTCTTCCAAAAGTTGATTAAGGTTCCAAAAGAACCCATAAAAGTTGTGGAAAGTTCATAAAGATGCACAGGGGCTTGGCAAAGGGTGCCTGAAAGTTCTAAAGTTCCTCAAGAAGCTGATTAAAGTTCCTAAAATTCCATAAGTTCATAAAAGTTGGGGGGAAAGTTCATAGAGGGTCTTGGGAAGTTCATAAGAGTCCATCGGAAGCATATTGGAGTCACTGTGAGCGCCGATGGTCGAAATTCACTTGCTGAAGAGGAGAAAACTATCAATCCAATTTCGTCCAAGGGCCAGAATGGCTGTCAGAGGTCTGGGGTACCCAACGGGTGACCACAGCAGGTTCCCCAGAGTTGACAGTCTTTTGGACATCCATTGAAGTGGAGGCATGAACATCGCTGCAGCAGGGAGTCAGCAAGTCCCTACATTGAGGTTTTCTGAAACAAAATGGTTTCTCCCGGAGTGCAGAAATCCAAACTGCAGAAAGTAAGATAGCCATTAGTCTTAAAATTAGTCTAGGAAAAGAATGGTAACGGTTTGGAGGTGATCTGTTGACCCGTGGATACAGGGGCCCCATGGATCTACGTACCCACAATTCAGAGGACGGCAAAAGCATCCTGGGTGAGCCAGCAGTGATCTGCAGCTCGGGAAAGGAGAGGTTCATGTTAGAAAGTTGCTAGGGGCAGTAAAAGTCACAATGTATCACTATGAAGAGGAAAGTTGTAAGCAAAGGATACTTTTTATTGGGGATTGTTACAATGTTAGGGTAAGAGGAGAGAAAAAGTAGAATCAGAAAGAGAATAAATTATTGGTTGGAGCTGCTGCTGTGGCCACAGTCCATTTGGCGCTGGCCCAACCAGACGTTCAGGAACTGCGGAACTCTCTGCTGCAGTTCAAATCAACCTAAAAGCAGGGTTGGTGGATTCGTCAACTACATGGCTATGGCCCTGCTACATTTCCTTTGACCAGAAGCTAGCCACTTGGAGTACCCCTGGTGTCGCTGTGAGAAGGTCCTCCATTGTGCATTTGACAGGGCTCATGTTGTATTGTAGTAAGTGGTCTGTGGTTTGGCTCCACTCTGGTGAAGCTAAAGATATTTCATAAAGAAGGGTAAATAGGACAAAATTAAACATAGCAGAAAAAAATGTGATATTTCTTAAATGTGGATAAGAACTGCAACTCTCTGTGAGATTAATTATATAAATGCTAGCAGTGAAGAGTCAAAAATGTCTCAGAACAGGCAATTGTAATAGGGTTAGATACTAATCTGAGTGACCCAAAGTGCCCTCCCTCAATGTTTGTCTAACCCGACCCTCTCCCCCAAAGTGATATTCTTTGGAAGACAAGAGGTGGAAAACATCCCTATCAGTCCTCTCTCTGAGCTTCCCTGGAATGAAACTATATGAGATTAGCACACTGAGTAACTTTCCTATCTCATAATGGAATTCTTATAATAAAGTCTTTAGTTTGCTTCTGTAAGCCATTTGTGTTTTTACTCCTTAATCAGGATCTCTATGGTGCTCTCATTCTCAGTCAGTAAAGAAGTGGAATGGCCCACAGAATTCCCTAGTTGGGCAAGGCCAGAAGGTATTGAAAATGATATTATGACATTAAAGGCCATTTTAGTTTGGGTGGCGTGAGGGGTGAGGTGAAAATAGCTATTGTAGGGTCTGCCTCCACCATATCATCTCTGGCCTCAGGCACACTCCACTGTGTATTTTCTTAATCCCTCCATTAATTGTCTTGGCTGGCAAGTGTTATTGTATGTGTCTACCACCACTGGTGCAATTATTAATTTGAGTTATCACGCTGGGAAATTCCAAATAATCCACAGTAAGGTTATCGACCCATGCTAATGAAGTGGCCACCCCATGGACATGCAAGTGAATTGAGGTCAGATAGTACTAGGGACTGCCTGGCTAAATCCATTCCTCATACAAGTAAAATATCCTTTAATCAGCTTACAGGGTACAAGGAGGGAGAAAATCCTTTCGGTTCTTTCTGTTTGCAAAAATAATAAAAATAAAACATGCTGGCAGAAGCCTGGGTGAGATTTTTCCCCTTTTTGCTAGAAGCAGACTGGTCTCATTTGGGAGGGGAGGGGAGGAAAGGGTTCAGCAGCTGCATGAGAAAAGACCCTAATTGGAATAAGGGGATTAGGGGATTTAGTTTTCAAATGCTCCTTTATGGCAAAGGAGTGGCACTAATCTTTTAACACTTGATTTCTAGGTTAGGAGGCAAGAGGACAATCATCAAGGATACAAGTTTTCTCCCACTCCTGGCGATGTGTTTTTGATATAGGGAGGAGAGATTTTAAGGAAGAGGTACGTCATGGTATACTGGACTATTGGAAACCAGATAAGTGCTCTTTGGAAAAATCAAACTTACACAAGGCACACCAAGTCTGAATGTTCATTTCAAATGTGCATATTATATTTTTGAATCAAAGGTTGTCTTAAAACTATAGCATTGCTCTTTCTTTTGAAGTATAGGAATCTACCTCTATACTTTCCATTCTATTTCAGCCTCTGGTACCAAATTTTCCATTGCAAAATTAATGCCTAAGGAACATATCTATTTCACTAGCTGAAGTACACATGTACGAGTAAATAATTTAAAATGGCTACAATTCAATCTAAGCATGGAGTAGAATCATAGAATCACAGAGTTGGAAGAGACCTCTTGGGATATCCAGTCCAACCCCCTGCCAAGAAGCATGAAAATCACATTAAAAGCACCCCTGACAGATGGCCATAACCCTTACCATCCAGAGAAGGCCTGCAAAAACACCACAAATTTTTGACAATCATTTAAAGTTTGACACAGTCTCCATGCAACAACCCACATGTAGGAGAGTGTTCCAGCAGATGGGCCCCACCATTGAGAAGACCCCAGCCATGATGTTGCTTCATGGCATTTTATTTATTGTGAAACAATAATTCAAGAAAGTTATTCAGCAGAATTGTCATCTTGAACATTGCTAGGAAAACGCTCTTGAAACTTATTCTTTTTCATATATTACAGAAATTGAATGAGTAAAATAGGAAAACAAACACAGTCAAAGCCAAACAGTGGCTGGGGTAATAAAGTGCATTCAGTGTATTGTTGTATGAAGATTGCTGCCTTGTAAATAGCAAGTGGAAATTAATCATAGTTCCATTAATGTGACTTGATTAATATATTGCTGACTTGTTGGGAAGTCATTTAAATATTAATAGCATGCAAATCTGCTTCCAAAGGATCAACTCTTTGAAAAGAGGTAAACAGCAAGTGCATAGCATGTATGCTATACCCTTAGAATATACTGAGAAAAGTTCAGATAAGCTCCCATATGATTCCCAAACAACTGCAAAGATTAGTTATATCTGAAATATTGATGTATTTCAATAGCATCTATTAATAAAAGTACAACATATAATCTGCAAACTTACCCCAACAAACATCTATCCTACAGACCAGATACTTTGGACTGGTAAATCAGATTTGCACATTCCTATAATTGCGCATCTCTCTTTCTCACACATTAACCTCTCAAACCAGCATTTGAATGTAGTAGTAGCAACAATAATAACAACTTTATTTTTGTATCCCACCACCATCTCCCCGATTTAACACTGTAAAATTCATAAACAGCATCATAAAACAGTAAAAACAAACAATCAAACAAGCAACCAATAGCCTACTATAGTACGCAATTACTGAGGTTGGGAGGATGTACCAATGGAGGGCACAGGAAGATATCTTTAAAGGGACGTAGCTAGATAGCATTCAAGCCACTGAAGAAAATTTTAAAGGAATGACAGAAACGGGAACCAATCACTTCCATTTGCCTTTACTAGATGTAACTATATAAAACTGCCAGGAAATACTAGAACAGAGTTGAAAATCATGTCTCTCCCCAGATATAATGGGACTGCAGCTCACAGCAGCCTTAGCCAGCACAGACAATAGTAAGAAATGCTGGGAGGTATATTCCACCAACATCAGGAGAGCCACATCATGTCCATCCTGTGGTGAGAGGAAAGTTGTTGCATTTTTTAAAACAGAAACATTGCTTTAACCCTTGGTGTGTAGATGTTGGTTATGGTTACTTTGTATAGCAACAGCTGACCTCTTTGCATAGTTAACTGCTCATCTATTTTACCTCATTTCCCCCTTGTTTTTGAGTGAGTCTTTAGCAAGCTTTTCTTGTTGTTGCAAATTTACTTGCTCTGTGCCCTAGCTTGACATCGCATTAATTTCTCTATGCCCATGGTAACTATCCTGAAAAGAACATCCATGCCAGGGCAGGGAAAGGAAAGGATAAAAAAAGCAATAAAACATACATCTTTTTAAAAGGATAAAACATTTCTTGAGACAATTTCAAAAAAGGATGCTTTTAACTGGAGTGACACAACAATCTGGAAAATATCATTTAGAGGATTTGTTCCAATTCGCAATCTGCTGCTACTCTGTCTCCCTGTAATCTGCAGCAACAAGGCAATGCTGTTTGGGTTAAGCTCTATTATGAGTTTAGAGGACGACAGGGAAATGGTACATTCAGGCATATTTGAACCTGAGGTATACCTGCTTCATCCTTTCAAAGTAGCTGCTGGTTTTAAAAGCTCAGCCTTGGTTGGTGTTTCAATGTGAGAGTTGCCAACAAATCCCAGGTGCTGTAGGCTATATTTCAGAGGAAGGAACTGCCAAATCTACCTCTGAGTATTTATTGACTTTGAAAACCCTATGAAGTTCATAAGGTTGCCATAACTTGACAGGTGTTTTGAAGGAACAAATGCACAAACATGAGCTATTGGGTTGGCAGTATTGAAGACCACAACCTGTGCTATCGTCTGGCTCTTGTATATAAACAATGTCCATCTGTTCAGGCCCACTTTTGCAAAATGCAATGTAGCCCATATTGCGTACATTTTAGGAGTCTGGACATTCAAGGGTGTTCCTTAAGTCTTGGGGCTGCTCCTGCCTGCCATGAAACAAGTAGCTACGTAGAATCCTGCTCAACAAGGACTTGGGGAAAGACAACATAAATAATAGAATCATAGAGTTGGAAGAGACCTCGTGGGCCATCCAGTCCAACCCCCTGCAAAGAAGCAGGAAAATTGCATTCAAAGCACCCCCAACAGATGACCATCCAGCCTCTGCTTGAAAGCCTCCAGAGAAGGAGCCTCCACCACACTCCGGAGCAAAGAGTTCCACTGCTAAACAGCTCTCACAGTTAGGAAGTTCAGGTGAAATCTCCTTTCCTGTAGTTTGAAGCCCTTGTTCTGTGTCCTAGTCGCCAGGTCACAGAAAACAAGTTTGCTCCCTCCTCCCTATGACTTCCTCTCACATATGTAAAGTAACAGTGCAATATAGACCAGGGCTGTCCAACTTCTAATTGGCCAAAGGCTGGAATTCAGGTCACTGATGACCTGGGGGGCCGTCCACGGCCACGCCCCCATCCACACCCCGTCCCACGGCCGCCCCTCTCCCAAAGCGTCAGAACAGCTGTTCTGACGCTTTGGGAGAGGGGCAGAGCGCAGAGAAGGCCTCCCACGGCGTCTCCCCTCTCTCAAAGTGTCAGAACAGCTGTTCTGATGCTTTGGGAGAGAGGAGGCGCCGGGGACCCTCTCCCTTCCCAGGTGTCACGGCAGCTGCGGAAACCGGCGATTTCGCCGACTTCAGCGGCTGCCGTGACACTTTGGGAGAGAGGGAGGCACCGCGGGGGACCCCCCTCTCTTCCAAGGTGTCACGGCAGCCTGGATGGCTCACGTGGGAAGCTTTTCGCCCGGTTCTCGCTTCCCCCGCGAGCCATCCAGGCTTGCAGGAGGGTTTTCGCCCGCCTCTCGCGTCCCTCTGGTCAGAGGGACACGGGAGCTGGGAGAAACCTCTCCCGCAGGCCTCGATGCCT
This sequence comes from Anolis apletophallus, assembly GCA_030556195.1. NCBI lineage: Eukaryota > Metazoa > Chordata > Lepidosauria > Squamata > Anolidae > Anolis > Anolis apletophallus. Next base: position 98,844,487 of record JARBWK010000002.1, on the reverse strand, counting down.
CCCTCTGGTCAGAGGGACTCTGGTCAGAGGGGAGCCGGGAAAACCTCTCCCGCAGGCCTCGATGCCTTGTGGGGGAAGCAAGAACCGAGCGCTCACTTCCCCTGCGAGGCATCCAGGCTTGCAGGAGGGTTTTTGCCAGCCTCTCACATCCCTCTGGTCAGAGGGACGCGGGAGCCGGGCGAAACCTCTCCTGCAGGCCTCGATGGCTCGCGGGAGAAGCAAGAACTGGACGCTCGCTTCCCCAGTGAGCCATCCAGGCTTCGCAGCGGCGGGGCGGACAGAGGGACGGAGGGGGCGAGGCAAGGAGGAGGAGCTGGCTCCCTTCCTTCTTCCTGCCCCGCCTCCTCCTCCCCTCCTCCCCCGGCCGCCATTTTTAAAAATACATATATATATTTTAAAAATATTGTTTTTAAAAATATATTTAAAATAAATTAGTTCAGGAGGGTAGCAGGTGCCGTGTCCAACAGGCTGGGGGCCGTATACGGCCCGCCGGCCGCCTGTTGGACAGCCCTGATATAGACCATTATTGTTAAATATTTGTTCATTTTGTTGCTGCTGTTGTTGTGTGCCTTCACAACAACAGCTATTCCTCACTTATGGCAAACCAGTCACAATGTTTTCTTGGCAAGATTTGTTCAGAAGAAGTTTGCCATTGCCTTCCTCTGCAGCTCAGAGAGTGTAAATTGCCTAAGGTTACCCAGTGGGTTTGGATGGCTGGGTAGGGATTCAAAACCTGGTGTCCAGAGTCGCAGTCCATTGCTCAAAGCACTACACCATACTGGTTCCTAATTGATCTAAATTTATTAATTTGAAGATCTCAATCAGTGTGACTGATCTGGGACACTCTCCAAGTTTAGTTAGGCTGAAAACGTAGTGACTAATGTTCCCTGAGGACCCAGATCTTGTGTGTAAAATGTGGCATTCCTTCTTATCTGGTTGGCATAGGTGCCGTTCCTTCTGTTTTTTGTGATAACAATATTGGAAGGGCTTGAATCCATCCAATATTGGATGGATTCAAGACACTTTGTGATGACTGTGAGAACTCAACTTCTCCTAAAACTGGTTTATGACTTCATCAGCTGTTAAGCTGTGAGGATTTATGGCTCATCTAGGTCATTACCATCTCTCACCCTCACAGGCAAGGCAGACAGCTCTGCTTTAAACACAACAAATTAACAGATTGCCGTTTGCACTCAGACGGCACAATCCAGCAGAGAGTTAATCATATCTAAGAGCATTAATTTCAAAAGGTCTGAAAATGTTGAGGCTTTTGCTGCATTTTAGCCTTGTTTTTTAATCAGTCACCCAGTAAAAAGGGATATCTTTTACTTTCTGAATAGCAAGCAATTCCAAACTTGGAACTACTCAATTTTAGGGGAAATGAAATTATCAGCTTTGTAAACTTACAATTGTCAAAATGCAAGTTGCGGAAATATAGTACAGTCCCTGTACCCATGGGGTATATGATAAAAACTACCCATAGATACCTGAAACCATGGATAATAAGTAAAGGTAAAGGTTTCACTTCACATTAAGTCTACTTGTGTCTGACTCTGAAGGGTGGTGCTCATCTCCATTTCTAAGTTGAAGAGCCTGCATTGTCAATAGACACCTCCAAGGTTATGTGGCCAGCATGACTGCATGGAGCACCATTACCTTCCTGCCAAGGCGGTACCTATTGATCTACTCACATTTACATGTTTTCAAACTGCTAGGTTGGCAGAAGCTGGGCCTAACAGCTCACCCCACTCCCCAGATTTGAATCCCCAACCTTTTGGTCAGCAAGTTCAGCAGCTTAGCAGTTTAAACCTACTGTGCCACCAAGGGGCCAATGAATAATAGCGAACCTTAGATTCTGAGTATAGTTGGATCAGAAGCATAGCATAGAATTACAATTAAGGATCTATAGAGGTCCATAAACATGAGTTTGGAGCATGGGTAAATGGAGCCATGGGTACTGACTCCACAGATAAAGGACTGTATTCAATTCAAAATTTCCCTTAAAACTCTATAGAGAAGAACTTCTAAATTTTCATTAAATCCTTTCATATTTTTCCTACCATTGCAAAAATTTCCAGAGAATACTGTTTTTGTACACCAGTCAATTTTACAAGATTTTACATGGGTCTGTATGAATGAGATATGAATGGAAAGAAGATATTAAGAGGTCGGAAGTAATGTTGGAAAAACCTGATCTGTATCTGCTCGCACTTTCCATGTCAGTAGGGCAATGAATTTGCTCCCGATATTAATCTGAACTTTAACAGTGCTATCCAAAATGCTAAATCTATTTTGAGGACAGGGTTTGGCTTCTTGGACATTACTATAAAGCCTTGTGAAATCAACTCCTCACTCCTGATGTGGACATCACCAGCCATCACTCTTCCACTCTGCCCTGGGACCTTCCTTCACAAAGTATGCAAAAGAGGCTCAGGTTCATGTGGCAGAGACACTAGACAAAGCATAACACAAAGATGAGAATAAGCTTTAAAAGGCTGTTGAGTGGCTACTAGCTAGAAGCCCAGATAGGCTGACTTTGTTAAGGCTGAAAAGCATTTTCTGAAAAGCTCTGAATAAAGCTGTGTAGCACATAGTGATCATTTTGGCAAATAGCTTGGAATTGGGCCACTTGAGAAATGAGTGACAGCAGAGTCAAGCTTTGTGCTCATCCCTACCTCTTACAGTACACAGGCAGTACATTAATTGGCCACAAATACAATTTTCTCCATATTCTTTTCTCCTCCAAGCTAGCCAGTGAAGGATGCTTCCCATGAGGCTTACTTGAGCGTAGAAGGCTTTATTTCCTATAGTGTGATATTCTTGATTTTTTGGTTTCACATTCCAAAGAAGCATTTCAATTTGATCACCCATTTCTATATTGATAGAAAGTGATGCCTTTACACTGAATGTATAAAATGGACTATTGCTAGTCCCTGTCTCTATTAATTTTTTTACTTATGTGCAGTATTTATATCCCGCCTTTCTCAGCCCGAAGGCAACTCAGGGCAGCTTACAAGTTCGCAGCAATTCGATGCCACAGCAGACATAAAATACAGGTTAAAAACATTTAGAACATAATATAAAACTATACAACATTATAAACATAAATCATCAGTGTCTTCTTATTAAACTCATTTTCTAATTGCATTGTCTAAGCCATTCCGTAGTTCCATATTTACCTATTACACTGCATTTACTAAAGCTTGTTCAAAGAGCCAGGTTTTGATTTTTTCCCAAAATGTCAGGAGGTAGGGGGCTGATCTTATATCCCTAGGGAGGGTGTTCCACAGCCAAGGGACCACCATTGAGAAAGTCAATCTAACCATCTTGCACTTCCTAAAAAGGTAACTGTGGAATGATGGTGGTGGTTGAATTATTATTATTATTATTATTATTATTATTATTATTATTAGCTGTCCCCTGCCACATGTTGCTGTGGCCCAGTGTGTGTATATGTATATGTGTGTATGTATTTGTGTATATGTGTATATATGTGTGTGTATATGTGTGTGTGACCTTGGCTGGTTAAGGCCTGCCAGGAGGGGTTATGAAGCCCTCTGATGAACATTATAAATAGCAAGGAACATTTCCAGAAAGGCTGAAAGAGGCTGTGGTATGTCTGCTGCTGAAAAAACCAGACTTAGATCGTTCGGTTCCCTCTAATTACCACCCGGTGTCAAACCTTTTGTTCCTGGGTAAGGTAATTGAGAGGGCAGCAGCAGAGCAGCTGCAGCAGATTCTGGAGGACACAGCCTGGCTTGACCCCTTCCAGTTCGGCTTCCATATCGGGCATGGGACAGAGACCGTGCTGGTAGCCATTGCAGATCAGTTCTGATGCCAGCTTGACTGAGGTGGATTGGCGCTGCTTGTGTTATTAGATCTAACAGCAGCATTTGATACGGTCAACTACGATCTGTTGACCCACCACCTCACCGTAGCTGGAGTTCAGGGGACAGTCCTGAAATGGCTGTCCTCTTTCCTCTGCGATTGGGGACAGTAAGTGGAAAGGGAAGACCTGGTTTCTGAGAGGTCTCCACTTGTTTGTGGAGTTCCCCAAGGGGCCATTCCCCCCCCCCTCTTTAACATCTATATGTGACCTCTCACTCAGCTGGTTCGGAGCTATGGGCTGGAGTGTTACCAGTACGCTGATGACACTCAGCTCGTTCTGCGAATGGATGGCCGGCCGGACTCTGTACCTGATAATTTCCAACAGTGCCTTGAAGCTGTGACTGAATGGCTGTGTGCTAGCATGTCGAGAGTGAACCCGGCAAAGATGGAAACCTTGTGGCTGGGTCACACTGGTGGAGGGGCTGTTCAGTTGCCTACCCTAGACGACGTACCTCTGTGTCCGTCGTCCTCTGTGCTAGGGAGCTAGGGAGACCTGCTGGACCCTCGGCTATCAATGGTGGCTCAGATATCCAATGCCAGCAAAGTGGTTTTTTCCATCTCCGGCAGGCTCCTTATCTGACCAGGGAGGAGCTGGCCACGATGGTCCAGGCTACGGTCACCTTGAGAATTGACTACTGCAATGCCCTCTACATTGGCCTACCTATGTTGCCGATCCGGAGGCTCAAGCTGGTGCAAAATGCAGCTGCTAGGCTTCTCACTGATACGCCGGTGAGAGCTCACATAGCACCAATATTGAAGCAGCTGCACTGACTACCAGTGGAGCACTGGGTCTCCTTCAAAGTGTTGATTATCACCTTATATGGTCAGGGGCTGTCGTACCTGAGGACCGTCTCATCCCATATCAACCCCAGAGGTTACTGCGCTCCATTGACCAAAATCTTTTGATGATTCTTAGCTGCCGCTCATATCAGCTAACATTGACAAGACGGTGAGCCTTTACGAACATAGCTCCAACTCTTTGGAACGCCCTGCCAGAAGATGTGAGAGCTTTGAGAGATTTAACAAAGTTCCACAGAGCGTGCAAGACGTTTTTATTCCAGCAGGCTTTCGGAGTCTGATTTGGTTATAAATAGTTTTATAGTTTTTAGCTAAGAGTTTAATTTCTTCGGTTGTTTTAAAGGGTGTTTTTATACTCCCTGTAAGCCGCCCTGAGCCCTCGGGGAAAGACAGAATACAAAACTGAATAAAATAAAATAAATAAATAAATATGTGTGTATATGTCTATATATTTGTGCATTTGTGTTTATATGTGCATGTATATTATGCATGTGTGTGCTTATGTATATGTATATATGTGTTTATATATGTATGTATATATGTGTATATTTCTGTGTGCATGTGTATATGTATATATGTGTGTGTTCATGTGTATATGTATATATGTGGGTATATGTATATGTATGTGTATATGTATGTGCATATGCATGTGTATATATGTGTGTGTGCTTTATGTATGAGTATGTGTGCATGTATATACATGTGTATGTATGTGTGTGTGTGTGTGTGTGTGCATTGGGAAAGAATCCTTGGTGGGCCAATGGGGGTTTCCAGGCAAGAAGGAGAGGCAGCGCAGGGGCGGGGGAATCCTCCCTGAAGTTTAGTCCAGATCCTTGTTCTATTCTGTCTTTCTTCAAGGGGAGGAAGGGTCAAGGCTGAGTTCACTCTGTATTGGCTCCTTTAAAGTTCTAACTAAAACCCAGAGCAGATGGAAGATTAAGTGGGTGTTTCAGATCTGGTATTCACGGAAACAGCAGGAGCAGCAGTGGGAATGGGTTCCTGAGTTTTCAAAGCAGGGCATCTTCCCAAAGGGATGTAAGAAAAGGAGGGGAAGAGGGAGGGAGGGAGGGAGCCAGCCAGGCCTGGACTTCAGGTGGGCTTGGTAACCCTGTGTCCCTTTCCCACTTTGCTTGGGAGGATGCGAATGTGTTGGGGGCTTCTTTTTGGCCTTGGATCTGGAGGGTTTTTTTCTCTCTTTTGCATTCCTGCCAGAGAAATTAGTGGGGGTTTGTTTTTTTGGGGGGGGGGGTCAAAACATTAGGAGAAGGGAGGGGAGGAAGTCAGGTCAAGACAGAGGGAAAACAGAAGGGGAAGGGACACCAATCCCAAAGTGGAACAGGAATAAGTGGAGGAAGAGAAATAAGTGGAGGTCCTCTGCCTGAGGGAAGGTAGCCTCCTCGTTCCTTTTTGCCTCCCTTGCCTCCTCTCTGGATTGTGTGCTGAAGGAGGATGCGTGGTCGTTGTGGCAGTTGGGGGTGTGTGGCCATGCACTTTCCCCTCGTGCTGGACTCATTGGGTTATTAGGTGTATTGCAGTGCTGTGCCAAGGGGCAGCGCGTCATGCCAGGCCTGTGACACGCTGCCGTTGGCGCCGCCTTCTGCCCTTTTGCGGCGGCTCCCCCGCCCTAGGGAGGGAGGGGGCGCCGAAAAGGAGGAGCTAGCTCTCTGCCTCCTCCCTGCCGCGCCTCCCCCCCCCGGCCGCCATTTTTTTAAAAAAATGATTTTTAAAAAATTAAAAATGGCTGCTGAGGGCATAGGTGGGGCCGTGTCCAACAGGCTACGGGGCCGGATCCGGCCCCGGGGCCGCCAGTTGGACAGCCCTGGTGTATTGCATCCAAATTTGGTGTCAATTGCTCGAGGCATTTTTGAATTATGTTAATCCCACAAACGAACATTACATTTTTGTTTATATAGATTATTATTATTATCTGCAGTTGCAAGATTCCCTGGAGGATCTCTTTGGGTCAGTTCAAAGAATTCCAGCACTCTTAAAATGGATGCATGATTGATTCCTTCCCTTACTCTTCTCAAGCTATATGTCACAGAACAGATCACAGGCTACAGCAGTTTTCCTCCATTTGTACACCATCTGAGTATCATTAGGAACTGGTTATGCCATGAAGCCCCTAGTGGCACAGTGGGTTAAATCACTGAGCTGCTGAACTTGTTGGCTGAAAGGTCACAGGTTCGAATCTTGGGGGAGAGGTGAGCTCCTGCTGTTAGCCCCAACTTCTGCCAACCTAGCAGTTCGAAAACATGCAAATATGAGTAGATCAATAGGTACGGCTCCAACAGGAAGGTTATGACGTTCCATGCAGTCATGCCAGCCACATGACTTTGGAGGTGTCTACGGACAGTGTCAGCTCTTTGGCTTAGAAATGGAGATGAGCACCAACCCCCAGAGTCAGACATGACTAGACTTAATGTCAGTGGAAAACCTTTTATGCCAAAAGTAATATGCTAGCATTACTAGTAAGATTTCAGATTAAATGTTTACTCATAACTTTTGCTTAGAAATGCTAGATTTCAACAATAAGTGGAATTTAACAGAATTGTAGCCATTACAGAAAAGGGCTTTTAAAAAGGGCATTGAAATTAAACAAATTTCTCACTAATTGTTTTGTTTTTTGTTTACTGCCATTTTAAAATCCACAGTTATATGAAATTAGGGAGAAGATACCTTCCCCACCATGTTATTTTTACATCGAGAAATGCTTAATCAACATAATTACTTTTTTATCAGGTTGCTTTTAAGAGGCAGGGAGACTACCTAACAACAAAAGAAGGCTGCTATAAAACAAAAGAATACCGTGTAATTCAGGAAGATGCATACTACATGGCAAATATTGGCTGGATTTGATAAACAATATTGATTCCAATTAGAGAGGGAGATTTTGTGGCTGGAACGTTGCTTCAACATCTGTCTGCGCAAGATGTTCAGTCCCTCCATAGAGTCAAAGACAATTCAGTTGGGAAGTAGTCTTATCACCAGATGTTCCCGTCCCCCAAAAGGATCAACAGAACAACATGGTTTTGCCTTGTTAATTACATTATTATTTACATATGCAGGAGCACCAGGCTATTTGAAGGACTGTATTTTCCTACATGAGTCAATCTGAGCTCTAAGATTAGAAGGGAAGGCACTTCTGTCTTGACAATTTCACAGGTACCGTACAACAGGTGGGAACACAGAACAAGGTGTCCACACTTTGGCACCTGGGAAAACTAGGACTTCTTTGTTTTCCTTGCAGCAGCAGGTTAAGGCCTTTCTCTTCAAGCAAGCTTCTGGAAACTGATTTTAAGAGCGACTGTACTAGTTTTAATCTGATTTAACGTAAGATTTCAGATTTGTTTTCATTATGTTATTTAATATTGTTTCAATCTTGGTTTTATATGTATTTCACTATTGAAAAGCAGACTATCCTATCTGTACTTTGTGACCATTATGTCAAGAACAACTAAATGCCAAATGCTTACCAAATTTTTAACAGTGCTAACTGTGAGATATTTTATTGTTGACCATGCTTTTAAATGTATCTGTTTTGTGATTAGGTGTTCTATGTTTTTACCTTGATATTTAATTTTATATGATTAGAATAATGATGTCATTATTCCGTATTATATTAATTACTGTAATGTTTTGGTATATGCTGGGCACTGAATATTTGCCTTTGTATGTGTAAAACGCCCTGAGTCCCCCATGGGAGATAGGGCGATCTAAAAATAAAGGTGATGATGATGATGATTATTATTATTATTGTCAGCCTTCTGTACTCATAGATTCTGCATGTATGAATTCAATCTTCCACAGCTTGAAAATATTCCCCCCAGTGCCATCCCAGTGAAAAACGACAAAGGTAAGGCCCATTTCATGCACTGTGGAGTGGGGGAAAGTGAGACTGACTCTGCTGTCCGTACATATCTGAAGTGCAGGCTGCTCTGGAGTGATTTTTGCTAATCCAGGGTAAAACCAGGTTAGGCAGTTTTACTCTGTGCTATGGAGCATCATCTGGACACCCAGGAGCAATTTGTGACCCACTTTGGGGTATATGGTCTGTGGAGATAGGCCCTTTGTCTATTTCCTCAAATGCATCTAAGGAAGCAGATTTTGGATTTGAGGACGCAAACCCCCAAGCCTGAAGTGAACCATAAATCACTCCTGGATGTCTGTATAAACCAGTTTAGCTCTGCTTCAAGGAAAGCCAGGGAATGCTCTGGAGTGTCAAGAAAACTGGCTCCAAAGTGAACTGCCCTGCTGTCTGTATGAGCAAGTATTGCCGCCCTGCACTCTCAGCAGTGCAGGGAAAGGGGGAATGATGGGATTGTGTCACCCCACTTGCCACTGCAAGTGGCCCCAGAGCCCCAGGTTGCACTGCTGATGTCAACAAGGATGTTCCCGATGACCAGGAGCTCTCCTGGGGTTCTAGGGTCATCCAGACATGGGAATGGCAAGAGGAAAAGTGAAGACGACAGTCCATTCAGGCTATATCAGTTTCAGCCAGGTGAACCATGCAGACTGCACCCCACAAATGCTGTAAGTCAGGGATAGTGCATCTGAACATCTCTGTGCCAGTCCACAGCACAAGTATATATGAGCCATCAACTTCAATTTTTCTGTTAGTCTCTAAGGTCCTTTTGCATGCTGTCTTGATTCCAAGCCTAGTATAAGAAGTTGCTTGGGAACAGGTGGAACCATACAAAGGTGAGAGCCAGGAGCACTTGATACAGAGGGATCGCTGCACAATTTTAACGCTCCATCTTACAGAATCCTGGAAACTCTGGTTTTGTGAAGAACTGTCATTGCTCCACTTTATGGAATCCTGGGAACTGTAGTTTTGTGAAGAACTCTTTGTGAATGAGTGGTAATGCTATAGTTTGGAGAAATGCACTACAGCTCAAACTACAAACCCCAGATTTCTATAGGGGAGAAACATGATACTTAAAAGAACAAAGTACTGTGTTGTTGAAGGCTTTCATAGCCAGAATCACTGGGTAGCTGTGAGCTTTCTGGGCTGTATGGCCATGTTCCAGTAGCGTTTTCTCCTGATGTTTCGCCCACATCTATGGCAGGCATCCTCAGAGGTTGTGAGGTCTGTTGGAAACTAGGCAAGTGGGGTTTACATATCTGTGGAATGTCCAGGGTGGGAGAAAAGAAAGAACTCTTGTCTGCTTGAGGCAAGTGTGAATTTTGCAATTGGCCACCTTGATTAGCATTAAATAGCCTTGCAGCTTCAAAGACTGGCTGCTTCCTCAGAGGCTGTGAGGATGAGAATGCTTCTGGAACATGGCTGTACAGCCCGGAAAACTCACAGAGATCCTATCAAAACACTATAATGCTGCAATGTGGAAATACTGTTTGGGGGGGGGTGGAGGTGGGGGTGGAAAGGCTCCTATAACATTTGGATATGAAAGGAAGGAGAACGCTAAGAATGGAAGTTTAGTTTGCAGTTCAGAAGGCTACAAGGTGATGCTTGGGAGATAAACCACTGAGATTGGCAAAGAAAGGGCTTTGGGAGGGAGCACAAATGGCAGGGTTAGAAGGATTTGGGGCAAATTAGTAGAAGAATAAAGCTGTAAGAGGCGGTCACTGGAATGGTACCGAAATCTGCGGGTATGAAACCAGATCCTTTCCTTCGACCTTCCAGTTCCTTTGTAAACAGCGTTAGAAGAACAGCGTGGGAGGCGGAAAGGTGCCGCTTGTGGCTTTCTTTCGCAGAAGAGGGCAGCTGCGTTTCCCGATTTCTCTGAAAATCCGATCAACAAACATTGGGAAATGGACAAAGCCTTCCTATTCCTCCTCCTCCTCCTCCTGCCTGCACTGCCGCTGCTGTTTCTTGGGCGCACGAGGAGACGCGCCTCGCGGGATTCCCAGGAAAGCAGGCGCCGGCTTCCAAGGGACCCGGGGGTCCCACTCAGAACTCAGGGTCTCCGTGCGCATGCGCCGAGCCAGCCAGCTGGATTGGGGGCGCAGCAGGGGGGGGGCACACATTCCAAAGGAACCCGCTCCTTTCCTGCCTCACCTGGAACAAGGAAATGATCTCCAGCGTTTAGAGCAGAGCTTTCCAAAGTGTGTGTCCTGACACCTTAGTGCAAGCCTGGGCAAACTTCGGAATGGTGGGAGTTGAAGTCCAAACACCTGGAGGGCCGAAGTTTGCCCAGGCTTGCACTAAGGTGTTGTGTGAGCCTAAGGAGAAGCCTCTGAGTCTATATGAAATAAGCAATAAAACATATATTTTAAATAGATACATGACAACTTTTCATGAGACATGTGGTGCCCCCATCCATTTCCTCATTTCAATTTATGTATGTGTCTGTATCTCTTATAAGGTGTTGTAACATTCTGTTTGTTAGTAAAAGGGAATGCCTGTGTCACGAAATGATGCATGTCTTAAAACCTGTCATCAGCATAAAATGTTTGGAAAGTTCTGTTTTAGAGACTCTTTTCCCCCCTTGATCACCGGGATTTGACACCAATATTTCAACTTTGTTTTAAAATTTGAATGTATTTTAATCATGTCTAATATGTTGTAATTTTAAACTATTTTTCGATGAAGTTGTTGTTTTGAGGCACTGTGTATGTGCCATTGTAAGCCACCTTGAGTCCCCCTGCTGAGGTAGAGAAAGGTGGAATATAAATATGGCAAATGAATGAATAAAAATAAATTTCTACAGAGAGGTGTTGTCTTTGACTTCCTTTGAGTGTGTCTTCCCCAAGATCACCCAATGGGTTTTCATGGCTCTTCAGTGTCACGGTCAAACACTCAAATCACTCCACACCAACACTCATTTGGTGGCTGCATTTCCTGATATGTCTGTGTCAGTTCACTCCCTGAGTGTGAAACAGTAAGGACCTCATCAGACACAGGGTCTCCTGTTTCTACACGCCTAAAAGACTAAGTCCCATGAAGCCCATCATTCAACATAAAACTACTTTTGTCCATTCCCTGTGAGACTCCAACTTAAAAATGTGTTTAAAGTGTGTAGAAACAGAGGTTTTAGAAGTCAGGTAGCAATCGTCAAAGAGATTAATTGCAACATTCACACTTGCCTCCAACCAATAAGAGTTCTTTCTCCCACCCTGGACCTTCAACAGATATATAAACCACCCTTTTATAGTTTCCAATATACCTCACAACTTCTGAGGATGCCTTCCATAGATGTGGGTAAAACATAGGAGAAAAAGCTCCTGGAGCATGGCCATACAGCCTGGAAATCTCACAACAAACCAATCTTCAGAGTTCCTGATTTGCGCAGAAATGGGTAAAGGCGCTTATTTCGATGTGGGATGGGAACTGTCAGGTTCTCCCATATTTTAGTGACTTTAAAGATTGGGCATTCCTGTGGGTGGTCTTAAAGTGAGCCTTGATGCTCTTTTTCTCACCAAAATCCTCTTGCATGAATTTTTTACAATAATTTTTAAAAATAATTTATTCTTCAGGAATTGTACAATTTTGATATATTACCACTTTGCTCTGGCTATATTTCCTCCTTTTTAAAGACAGATTTCAGACTTTTGCAATTTGCAATTAAAAAGAACAAGAATGTGGAATGGGTGACAGCTCAGAATGCAGAGGATTACTGTAGAAATTGACAAAAGTACATCTGTTTTCCTTACAAACAATTGTTTGTTTTTTCGTGTCAGAAGTGACTTGAGAAACTGCAAGTTGCTTCTGGTATGAAAGAACTGGCCGTCTGCAAAGACATTGCCCAGGGGATGCCTGGGTGTTTTGATGCTTTACCATTCTTGGGAGGCTTCTCTCATGTCCCCACATGGGGAGCCGGAGTTGACAGAAGGAGCTCATCCATGCTTTCTCCAGATTCGAACCTGCGACCTGTCAGTCTTCAGTTTTGCTGGCACAAGGGTTTAACCCATTGAGCCACCGGGGGCTCCAGTGCTATGGTAAGAAGTTGATTCCCCCCACCCCACCCCTGCCCATGGGATGAGGTCCTAAGACTCAGTTTAAACCCCTTTCACATTATGCAGTGCACTGAAAACCCAATTTTACCGGTATTCATTCTTCCATGCAAAAGGTTCGTGGTTGAAGTTTCTCCACTACAGCTCTTTGAACTGTGACAGAAATTATTTCGTAAAGGAACTTTAAACAAAGCTGCAAATGCACTTATACACATACATCAATATCCTGGCAAGTTTTATTCTAAACTTTTTTAAAGCCATGAAACAGTTATCAATGCTTAGGAAACCCAAATACAAACACAACTGACTTGTGAATGCCCGTTCTCTCTCTCTGGAAAAAGAAGCATGTTGTGTCAGTAACCCAGATTTATCAGCTGTATAAGCACCATATTTCCCATCATGTCTTCTGATCGTTCCAAGCTGAATGGCAGCAGGTTATGACCAGGGCAGTAGCCAGGATTTTGATGCGGGAGGGGCTGAGTTTGATTCGGGGGGGGGGGGCTGAGACTGAGTGAGAGAGGGTCTATCCTAGCAAACCTTTTGTATTGTTACCCCAATAACCCCATGAATGTGGGATATAATAAGCATGGTGATTAGATCATGATATTAATAAACATAACAGTTTAAATAATGTACCAGTAAGGCCTTCTCACGGACCACCCTGAGAATTGGGGGGGTTGAAGCCCCTAAGCCCCCTACGCCCCCCCCCCGACTACATGCCTGGTTATGACCCAAAAGAACTTTGTTGCTTATTGTTTTTGTGCAATAATTTTAAATGCAAAAAGGTTTTGGCCTTCCATGGGTAAAGAAAATGAACATTTTTTGTATTGACTTAGAAAAAGACACTGCTCTGAACATGGCAAGATCCCCTCATAATACTCAAGAACTCTGGGTCATCAGGTGAAATTCACTGGTAGGAGATGCTGTCCTTCTTCACACTTCAAATAATTTATTTTATGTTATTTATTTCCAAATAATGTGGGCGTGGCCAGAACTTTAGAGTCACTGTGAAATATAGGCACAATTAAAACTAGTTTAAACAAATCAAGTGTCTTTCTAAAAAGGATTTCACCCCCTATGAATTTATTTAAAGTATTCCACCTCAGCAAGACATTCAGCATTCTGGATTGGCATTTGGGCTGGAGAACCCTCCAGAGCTTTGTTTTCTTATGAAGACTTATTTTATGCATCTTTTCATAGTTTTTTTTAAAGTAGATGCTTCTCATCCACATTACACATGATTTGTTAATTCAGATTGAAGATTACCACACATTTGACCTGCCTTTCCATGCTATCTACTGGAAACTAAAGGTGTTTGGGGTTTATATCTATCCATTTTTCATCCACAAATATTGCAGTCAGCAAAAGAGAATTGCCAATAATGTAATCAGATTGAAGGCGTTGTGCTAGCTCAGTAAGTATGCAGGAGACATTCTTCGAGTGTGAATACTGCAATGATTTAAGAATTACCGGTCAGATGTCCTTACTGGCAAATTTAATTAGCCAGTCGCAAAATGCTTCAGCAGATAGCTGTCCCAGAATTGTAAACGATCTTTCCTCACCATGAAAGTGGTAGACTCAGATTTAGTAACTTTTCTAAATATGTGGGGTTCTTGTTGGATTTACAGTGCAGGAGGTTACTTTCAGCCATGCGTAATCCAACTGTTCTTGATATTCATGGTGTATGTATCATTATTTAGATTTTACTTTTCTAAACTTTCATAGTCAGCAGTTGACTGTTGACCTCACTGTCACATCATATGGTTCTTCCTCTTTCTCCTAATATTTGATACTGCCTAAATGAATTAAAAGTTTTGGAAGACTCCAGAGCTTGCACACTTTTGTTCACTTCTTCAGGCATACAGCAATGAATGTGTAGAAGTGGATTGGCATCCATGAAAGATCACGCTGAAACAATAACTGGGTAATTTTTTTTAAAAACCCCTTCTTTGTATGCAGATTTTGATACCTAAAAAATAGTTATTAAATATTCAAAAGAAGCATTACATGAACAAAATGTTTATTTTCAGTCTGAGTTTAATCTTCTCCAGATTTATTCCATGGAGGGTTACTGGTTAGTCATCTACTAAATTAATTTGTTGTTGAGCAATTTAGAATAGCTGTGGATTAGGTCCAAGCCATTGTGAGTTGCCTGCTGAGAAAAGAGAAGCCAATATTCCCCCCCAAAATCATCAAGTTGAAGAGAAAGCCACCGAGATTGCAGTAATTCTGCCAAACAAATTGACATGCCTATTGTGCAAAGAGGTACAATATTTATAGCCTTCAGATTCAAAAGTTCCCATGCCCACTCCTCCCCCCCCCCCCCCTAGCTGGCTTTGTTATGATTGGCTGTGATGTCAGCAAGCCAGCAGGAGAGCCAATGGTGGTCTGAGCCCTGCTTTGGCCTCTCAGCCAATGAGGTGGAAGGAAGGCAGGCAACAAGGAGACAATGAAGAAATGTCTAGCTGACTGGGTTAAGATGGCAAGGTTATGGTTTGATTTTTGGATCTTGGTCTAGCCTGGCCTAGAGGCTACATCCTTTGTTTTTACAGTCCTGAGATATGGAGTCCATTGAAGTTAATGTTGTTTTCTGGCCAGTTGGGTTGTCACAATGGAGAGGCTGTAGCAAAGTTCCTGGTTCCTTGCAGATAGGAAAATGCCCTTTGTCAGGATTGGGAGACCTGAGCTTAGGAGAAGTTCAGGCTGCCAACCTGCCATGAGATTGCACCAACCTTTGCCCCAGTTATTTGATGACCTTGGCTCCAGCTGCATAGAGCCTGTGCTGAGTCAAGTGGGAGTGACGTAACTTCCAGATGTGTGTGTGGCTCCGGAGGGAAGTGAGGTAACTCCTCCGAGCCTGGACATTGGACAATTGGACTCATAACGCTGACTCATGGGGCCATGAGGTCACATCCCTTCGGACTATGGGATATGCTGAATCACCCGGATATGGTGCAACCCTGCTTGGACATTGCATGGGCAATGGGGAGGGGCTCAGGTTATATAAGGTGTGTTTGGGTGGCGGGCCGGTGCTTTTGCTTCACATGTGTCGTACCTACAATAAAATCGTGTTGGACCGTGCTACAACCTACGCGTGATCCTTACCGAGTATTGAAGAGTCGTTACACCCTTTATGTTGGGTGATACCATATGTCATTAGACGCTTTTGTTCTGGGTGGCCTAACTTCCTGCTCTCCGAGGCCCAGGCAAATAGAATCATTTAATTATTATCTATGCAAATGGGCTTGATGAAACCTTTTGTTAGGGGATTTGTAGCTCAGGAAGCATGAGGGGACTTCCTGAGCCAGGCGAGTTGCTGGAGTTTGAAAACAGTGGCTTTTCCTTCATATTTCCTATATACATATGGGGAAGGGGAACATGCAAGGAGTTCATAAGGGATAAATCATGCAAGACCCAAAGAGAGCCTTGGCAGCCCTCCCTCCACCAGAGATTCATATAGATCAGTGAAATATCATAAGAGTTCATAAGGGTTTGGTATAGGGTCCATAAGAGTTCCAAAGTCAATCAAAAGTTGATTAAAGGTTTCCAAAAGTTCATAGAAAGTCCATAAGAGTTCATGGGGGGGGGGGTGTAGAAAGCCCTAGGAACACTGGGTAGCTGGAGTCCATTCATAAAACAGGAGTTTCATCAATAAAAAGAATCTAATTAATAAATAATAGCCAAATTGGTCAGATGCTAGTTTGGGTTACAGAGGTGTTGCCATGTGAGGCCATGGAAAGAGCCTTAGGTTCCCACATGGGGGAGAGATAGGGGATTATGGGATCATTCCAGCCTAGTGTCCTTGGCAAAACTATGAATCCCTTGGTTTTGGACTGTCTTTTACAGAGTCCTGCGGGGGGTCACCTCCGATATCAAATTTATTCCCACAGTTTAAGGGAACCAGGTATCATCCTTTGATAACACAGGATCATATACAGGTATGTGGGCCCAGACCACAACCAAATCCATACATGATTATACTGGTAGTTTTAAATGACATTAGGCTGGATATGGTTCCTGAAATGTCATTCTATTTGGTCACATAACAGACTGCAGTATCTTCTGGAACAACTCAGGGTGCATTTACACTGTAGCATTAATACAGCTTACCATGTAATTGTCATGGCTCTATTCTATGGAATCATGGGAGGTGTAGTTGTAGAAGGTCTTTAGCTTTCTCTGTCAAAGAGTCGTACTGTCTAACTCAGTGGTTCTCAATCTGAAGAAGATGTTCTGACCTCCAACGCCCAGTTATCTGAACAGCTTGTAAACTGGATGGGATTTCTGGAGTTGTAGGCCAAAACACCTGGGGACCCACAGGTTGTGAACCACTGACTTAACAAAACTACAGTCCCCATGAGCCCATTGAGCCATTGCAGTTAAAGTGGTTACAAATGACTTAATTCCAAATAGTACTTGCACCCTGAGTTTATTTGAAGTGAAATGTATGCAATGGTAGGGGAATTTATACACTCCAAAACCTGAACCGACTTGCCAGTGAATAGTTGGCCTTCCAACCATCTCAAAGTTGATCTGATAGTATAAAGGCTCATATTTAGCTAAATAAATGACTGTCTGTGTTTTGATATGTAATTATATATATATACTGTGTGTGTGTGTGTGTGTGTGTGTGTATATATATATATATATTTACAGTATTTCCATCCCGCCTTTCTCAACCCGAAGGCAACTCAAGGAGGCTTACAAATTGGCAGCAATGTGATGCCACAAGTCATAAAATACAATTAAAAAACATTTAGCAAAATATTATAAAAATCCCTACCAAAAAACCATTAAAAACATATAATCACCAGTATATTCCTGTTAAACTCATTTTTCCAGTAGCATAGTCTACTGTCTGTAGAAACATTTATTAGGTCTGTGTTGAATTAGCCTTACATGCAAACAAAAGATACAAAAACACATATTCATTTTCTTGTAAACAGCAGAACTGAGTTAATATGATAAATAGTTCCTATACTGTACTTGGTTCAGTTATGAATAAAAATGGAGACTGTAATAAATAAATTAGATGAAGACTGAGGCTTGGAAGGGGAGTGTTGAAGAAACTAGACAAGATTCCGAAGTGTAAAGACATATAATTATATACCAAAATCAGAATCATTCAGCACACAGGATTTCCAATTTCTATATATTGTTGTGAAAGCAGGAGGATGAAGAAAACTGACAAGAAGAAAATCAACCCATCTGAGAGGAGGGTGTGACGACTTGGGCTAATAAACTGAGAGGCTTTAATCACTTTGAATGCTGCCACCAACCTAAAGTTTACTCTTTAGGATTTTCTTTTAAAATAATATTTCAGCTAGGCTCCTTTCTAATACACCAGGGGTGCTCAGAACGGTGATCGGGATCACCAGGGTGATCTTCGGGCCTCATCCTGGTGATCTTCAGGCCCCTGACCAGGTTTTTTGCTGTTGGTCCTTTTCACGCACCCCTGCACGCTGCAAAGAAGTCCTCCGTCATTGCTCCTCCCCGCTCCCTGCTCGCGTGCCGCCTCCAAAAGCTCCAGAGTTCAAGAGGCAGAATGGGCCCCCTCTTTTGGATTCCTCCTCCCCCTTCTGTCCTTCTCCAGCCACTCAGAGTCGTAGGAGACCAAAGGGGGCGGGCCTGGATGACGCGATGCATGGCTGGCCCCGTGCACATGTGCAGAAGCGCCCATTCTGCCTCTCTGACTTCTTGTGAGCTCTTGGAGGCAGCACGCATGCTGGCAGCGTGGAAATAGGAGCAACGACGGATGTGAAGAAGAAGGACGCTTTGGGGTCATTTCCTTACCGCATCTCAAAGGTCGGTCTTTCTACTTTGGGGTGGGTGCTTTGATTGTTCTGTGGCATGTCTCTTTGTTTGTTTTTAATGTTTAAAAATGGCCTTTTAGCTCCAAAACCTCTCTGCTTGTTTTGTTCCTTGAGGAATATATGCTGGGGAATATGGAAATGTGGGAGAAATGGGGTGGGTGCTTGATTGTACTGTGGCATGTCTCTTTGTTTCCTTTTTATTTTTAAAAATGGCCTTTTAGCTCCAAAGCCTCTCTGCTTGCTTTGTTCTTTGAGAAATATATGTTGGGGAATATAGAAATGTGGGAGAAATGGGGTGGTTGGATGTATTTTTGCATGCCCCTTTGTTTACCTTGCTGAGTATTAAATGGCCTTGCATTTCAAAAGCCTCTCTTCTTACTTTCTGGCTGATAATATGTGTGGTAATATGGCAGTGTGGGAGAAATGGGGTAGTTGGATGTATTTTTATGCTCTGTTTTATATTGTTGTTATTAAATTGAAATGTTGATGTTTTATAACTTCATTTTATGTAAACTGCCTCGAGCCTGCTGGAAGGAGCAGTACATAAAAATGAATAATAAATATAAATAAATAAATAAGAAAATAGTTATACGTTTTACATTTCTGGGTAGGTGATCTTTGGGACTTGGTTTTTTAATCAGTAGCTCCCATGCTGAAAAAGTCTGAGCACCCCTGTAATACACAAACGGAGGAGATTCCGAGGTAAAAATATTTCCTCCTTTCCTGGAACAGTGGGGAAGGCGGGAACTGGCACACTGAGATGTAAAGAGGCACAATGGAGGCTTTTCTTAAAAGTTAACAAACAAACTTTTATTAACTTAACAGGCTTTTGAAAGGCACAGAGCGTAATGGTTTTCAAGTGAGGCACAATAGCGTAATGGTTAACAGAAATGTACTAGAGCGTGTTGGTTACTATAGATTACTTTCTTAGATCTTAGTTACAACGCTAGACAGTTCTAAACTTGTCTAACCTTCCTCACTCTAATGCCGCTGACTAGTAGTGAGTAGTTGTCCACTAGCTAAACTAGTAACTCCCTGAGCTAACACTCAGTCTTTCTAGAAGCGCCCTAGCTACTAACTCTCTTCCCTAGAGTTATCCTGTAGCTGGCTTCCTCAGAGAAGTGAGCTAATCTCTAAGCCCTAGAGATCCCCAAAAAGCCTGTGACTAACTGCCTGTCAGCTATCACACAGCACTTTTCCAGTCAGCTTTCAAGACAACTGTCTCTCTCTGACCAGTCACTCTCAGCTCTGTCAAGAGACTCCTCTCTCTCTGAGTTCTGACAAGAGACTGCCAAATAAGCTACACGCTTTCCCTCCTAAGTAGCTCGGCTCCTCCCATCAGCTCTGAGCCAATCTCAGGCAGCTCTCTCTCCCCCTCCCAGAGAAGGATCCGAGCCATGCCCCCTTTCTTGGCTATCCTGTTTAATCATGGATGCCAAACTACTATGCTGGTCTCGGCCTAGCACAGAATGGGTGAGTCCTCACAGAGGGCCTTCCCTGATGATTTTATTAATCAGGCCTTGTATGGTCTGGGGCCGGTGTATCTGAGGGACCGTCTACTCCCATATGTTCCACAGAGATCCCTTCGTTCCGAAGATCTCAATCTTTTACAGATCCCCCCCCCCCTACGAACTGTACATCTGTCGTCCACTAGGCAGAGAACCTTTTCCGCGGCTGCCCCATACCTGTGGAACAATTTACCGCTGGAAGTACGAGCAGTTAACAAGCTACCGGCTTTCCGGAAAGCTTGTAAAACAGTGTTATTCCGGCAAGCATTCAACCTGTAACCCTTCTGGTTGTAGTGGAATGTTGTTATACTGTCTGTAATTTTACTGCTATATGTTTCTATGTTTCATTGTTTAGTTCGATATGTTGTAAACCGTTCTGAGCCAACATGGAAGTTACGGTATACAAATCAAAATAATAAATAAATAAATAAATAAATAAATAAATAAAATTCTCCGAGATGGTTCATAGGAGGATAAGCTGGATAAGCTGGACCAGATAAGCTGGACCAGAACCATTTACATCAGATTATCAGGGTGTTGTTTTTTTTCAATAGTGATATAGTGATCTGCTATCTGTGTATATGTAGTATATACATTTACAGTGGTGCAATATAAAGTTTTCCCTTTGTTATGCAGAGTTCATACATCTTGCCTCCCCATTGTGCCTCTGTTATTGGAACACTGATCTCTCTCCAGGTGGAATATTCTGCATTTTGTGCAAGGTGTCTTGTTCTCTTCCCCCAGAAAACAATTCATCCCCCCCCCCTTCCCCCAGAGCTTGTTCCTGTGATTTGCTTTGTGTGTGATCTGCTTTGTACCGGTGTCACCTACGGAATTCTGCTCGGGATGCCATGAATGACTCAACACATCTGCTCCTTCCAACAGATGCATACATTTCTGGGGGTGAATCCTCCCATGATGAAGAAGGCAGTGGAGGCGGCGCCTCCTTCCCAGGGAGGGGCTCCCGGTGGATCCAACACTAGTCTGGAAGCATGTGCTTGGAGAGCAGGGAAGGCACTAACCCCATGTGGGACCAAGCCTTTGGATAATAATGATCAGTGCAATAAGTGAATATGGAATACTGGAATGTCTCCTGGACGATGTTCTTGGGTTGCGCGGTGGTTTTTTTCATTGGCTTTAAGGTTGAGATGTTTTTAACTCTTTGGTTTTAATGTATGTGTTTGTATATGTGGCATCGAATTGTGCCTACTTGTAAGCCCCAGAGTCTCCTTCGGGGTGAGAAAGGTGGGGCATAAATAGAGTAAATAAAGTAAATAAATAAATGAACTGTCCAGTCGTCAACTCTAAGTGTTGGAACTGCTCCATCCCATTTAGTGGCAGCCTAGTTACCTTTTCTGCCCCCGAACCTATTATATAAGCTTGGGCTGACAGACTTTTGTGCGTACCTGTCAGGAGCTACTTGAGAAACTGCAAGTCGCTTCTGGTGTGAGAGAATTGACCGTCTGCAAGGACGTTGCCCAGGGGACGCCCGAATGTTTGATGTTTTACCATCCTTGTGGGTGGCTTCCCTCATGTCCCGGCATGGGGAGCTGGAGCTGACAGAGGGAGCTCAACCCGCACTCCCCAGATTCCAACCGCTGACCTGTGTGGCGCAATGGGTTTAACTCACTGAGCCACACAGATGACAGACTTATATAGAAGGGGAGCGCTCTAAGCAATGTCATAGCAATGCTCCTAAACGCGCCTTCGAGTCAATCCCGATCCGTGGCGTGAGTGGATCTGAGGGAGTCCTTTCCCGAGTGGGACTCGAACCCGTCCTACAGGAGCCGCGCCCCGTTGCCCTGACCCCTTTGCCACGCTGCCTCTCCTTCCCACGCGGAGTAGACCACCTCCACCCACGCAGCCTTCTTTGGGCGCGTGCGACCTCTCCGCGCGCCGCGCGCTTTCCTCAAAGGTGACTCCAGGAGCCACGCGACTTGGGAACCCGACGCGACTGCGGATTACCCTCGACTCCCGTCCCGCCCACCACGCGGCTGCATTGAATGATTTGGACGCCGACTCGGTGGCTGAGGAGCCTGAGCGCCACCTCCGAGGGTCTTCTCTCGTTCCCAGCCTGGCTGTGAAGTTTGGCAGCGCCTCGCCAAGAGAAAGCAGAGGAGAACACCTCTCCCGCCTCCCTCCCTCCCGCCGCTCTCCTGCGCTCTTCCTCGCTGCCCTTTGTCTCGCCAAGGAGCCAGGAGAAGGAGAAGGGGTCCCAAGACTCTCTGTCTCCCTCCCTCCCTCCCCCCTCTCCTCCTGGAGAGAAAGACCCTCGAGGGCTGCCTGCCTGGCACCTCTCCTCAGCCACATAAAGGGCTCGCACTGCGCAGGGAAGGGAGAGAGGGAGGGAGAGCTCTTTTCGGAGGAAGAGGCTTTCCTCGTTCCTGAGCGGCATGGAGTGGGGCAGCCTGGGCTCCCGGGAGAGGAGAGCCTTTTCCCCCGCATGACGGCGGAGGAGGACGAGGAGGCGGCTCCGTGTCTGTAGAGCGGCGAGGGCGAGGGCGGGCCATGGGGTCCAACGGCACCGAGGGGGGACCCTCCAACGCCTCCACCCCCGCCGCCTGCCCCACGCCGCCCGCGGAGCCCGAGCACAACTTCGCCGCCCTGGCCTTCGGCGTCTTCCTCATCCTCTTCATCATCGGCGGGAACCTGCTGGTCTGCCTCAGCGTCTGCACCGAGAAGGCGCTCAAGACCACCACCAACTACTTCATCGTCAGCCTCGCCGTGGCCGACCTGCTCCTCGCCCTCCTCGTCCTGCCCCTCTTCGTCTACTCCGAGGTAAGCGGCGACCCAGGCTCGGGGGGCTCGGGGGGGGCGCTTTGGAGCTTCCACTCCAACTGGAGAGCCGAAGTTGGCCCATGCATACCCATATCACGGGGCAGTCCCAACTGCAGTCTATGGCACTAGGTCAGGTATGGGCAAACCCAGGCCCGGGGCGGGGGCGGATGCGACCCTTGGGCTCTTTTCTCAGGCCCTTCTCTCTCTCGACATCCTATCCTTCCATCCTTCTCTCTTTTCTTCCTTCTCCCTTGCTTCCTTACCTCCCTCTTTCTCCCTCCTTCCTTCCCTTCCACACTTTCGTCCTTTCTTCCCTCTTCCCTCCCTCCTTCCCTCTCTCTCTTTCTCCTTCTTTCCTTTCCTCTTGTCTTTCCTTCCTTCTCTCTTTCCTCCATCCTCCTCTCCCCTGTTCCCTTCTTTCTCCTTCCTTCTTTCCCTTCCACCCTTTCCTCCTTCCTTCTCTCTTTTATCCCTCCTTCCCCCCTCTCTTTCTCCCTCCTTCCTTCCCTTTTGTCTTTCCTTCCTTTTCTCTTCCCTCCTTCCCTCCCTACCTCCCACCCTCCATCTATTGCCTTCCATCCCTCCCTCCCTTCTTTTCTTCTTTCCTTCCTTCTCTTCTTCCTTCCTCCTTTCCTCCTGGGGGATTTTTCACTGGGAGAAGAAAAGGTAGAAAGGGAACATTAGAAGCATGTTTCACAATTTTAAATGGAGTCCCATTTTGGGGGGGGGGGGGCACACTGATTTTCCTCTGTTCTAGAGACCAGGGCACAAGGGAGCAATGGTTTCAAATGGCAAGGAAAGAGATTCGACTGAAAAGGTTAGGAAGAACTGAGAGTAAGAGCTGTTGGAGAGTGGCATAGGTGGCCTTCCAGTATGGTGGAGTCTCCTTCTCTGGAGGCTTTTCCGTAGAGGCTGTCTATTGGGAGTGCTTTGATTGTTCCTTCCTGCTTGGCAGGAGGTTGGACTGGTTGGCCCTTGAGGGTCTCTTCCAACTCTAGGATTCTATATCAGGAGTAAGCAATACGGGGGTCTAATGGATGCATTTTTTCTCTTCCGTCCACCATCTCATTCTGACAAAAGTGAACCCTTTTGGGATCCAAACCTTTCCCATGTTTCTTTGACTTTCTACCTCCACAAGACAAGATGAAAGGGAGGAAAGGGCGGGGGAGGGGGGACACTTGGGGAGAACCCCCTCCATCCCAGTCTGCCTACCCCACTCCAGCCCGCCATGCAGCCCCCAAGTTAGAAAGTTTACCCATGCCTGCACTAGATCCAACCTTTGCTTCTTTCTCACCATCCTTTCTTTTCCAGGCTTACTTGGAACCATTTGCATTGTCATGAAACCTAGAAAATACGGGGTTTTTTTATATCCATTCGAGAAATATGGTTCATTCCTCTACTAAGTAAGGACAGCCCGATGTTCTGGAATAGGAAAAACATACCTATTCGCAGTCATAGAATCATAGAGTTGAAAGAGACCATAAGGGCCACCCAGTCCAAGTCCATTCCGCCAGGCAGAAGCACACAATCAAAGCACTCCCAATAGAGCACTCCTCTTCTTAAAACTTCCAAAGGAGACTCCACCACCCTCTGATGCAGCATATTCCACTGTCCAACAGCTCTTGATATCAGGAAATTCTTCCTTATGTTTGAGTGGATTTTTTTCCCTACTGTTTGAATCCATTCCTCTCTGTCCTACTCTCCAGAGCTCAGAAAACAAACTTGCGTTGTCAATGTGACATCCTTTCAAATATTTAAACATGGCTCTCAGCCTTCTTTTCCAAGCTAAACATCCCCAGCCTTTCTGTTTCTGAGCTGTCTTTAATGGTTTAAGTGTTGGACTATCACTCTGGAAACTAGGGTTCTTGTCCCCACTTAGCCATGAACACCCTCTGAGTGACCTTCGGTAAGTTACACTCTCTCGCCCTCAAAGGAAGGCAATGACAAGCCTCCTTGAAATAAATCTTGCCAAGATCACTCCATTATAGGTTCTTATTTTGTGGTTGCATATCTTCAAGTCATTTCTAGCTCATGGAGACCCCATCACAGGATTTCTGGGATTAAGAGTGGGTGTCATTCATGGTCTCCCATTGGGTTATATCATAGTAAGTCAGAAATTACTTGAAGGCACACAACAAGTGCCCTCCTTTCAGACTACAGGAAAAGGGATTTCACCTGATCATTAGGAAAAACATCCTGACGGTAAGCTGCCCTGGAGTGGAGTCTCTTTCTGTTGAGGTTTCTAAACAGAGGCTGGGTGGCCATCTGTCAGGAGTGCTTTGATTGTGTATTCCAGGAGATTGGACTGGGTGGTCCTTGTTCTACTTCTCAGAATCTTAGAACAAAACCCCGACTTCCCTGGGTCACAAATTTACAAGAAGGCTACAATATGACTGGAGGGCACCAGATTATTGTAATAGCGTCAGACTAATGCTCAACTACTGTGCACATACCAATTTATAGGGTTATATTTTTTTGGATGGTTGGATTGTTCAGAGTTTGGCAATTGGTTGGCACTTCATCAACCATCGCCAATAGTAGTGGTGATTGGGAGGGGTGATGGGAACTGCAGCCCCAAATCACCATGAGAAGTGCAAATGGGCCACCCTACCACTAGCAGAACCATGGTGGTGCAGATAAGTGAATTTCAGAATGCGCACCACACCATGTTATGTTTTAGTGCTGCCTAGGAATGAGGTTAGATAGTGCTGCATCTGACAGATGGTTCTTCTCTGCAGTTATTTGAAATGCATAAACCCCCTTGCCCATTACTGGGATGTAAAGTCTGTATAGTCCTTGCGTGGAAGATTGTCATGCATCGCTGTAGCATTTGGAGGAAATTCAGGATCATGTAGCTGTTGATGTTGGGAATGCCATTTTACTGTTTTGGACTGTGTTGGGCATTGTTACTCTAGGTTCATGAGATCACTGTGGACTGTGTAGTTTCTGATATCTTGGGAGTTTGGAGTGTTGTCATTTGGGATCCAAGTGGATGAAGCATCACTTTATCTTGCCTTTTTTCCATGTCTGGAGTGACTTGAAAAACTGCAAGTCACTTCTGGTGTGACAGGAATGGCCATCTGCAAGGATTTTGCCCAGGGGATGCCCGGATGTTTGATGTTTTACCATCCTTGTGGGAGGCTTCTCTCATGTCCATGTATGGGGAGCTGGAGTTGACAGAAGGAACTCAACCTGCTCTCCCCAGATTTGAAACGCTGTCCTCTCAGTCAGCAGTCCTGTTGGCACAAGGGTTTAACTCATAGTGCCACTGGGGGGTTTCCTATTTTACCATTGAAATGAAGCTTACACCATGATTGCTAGTAGGATCAGCAGAAATAACTTGTGTATATGCCATGAGGGCAACTGTAGGTAAACCTCTTTTCCTGAGAAAAGCCTGTGGATGTGTGCCTTCCGAACAAAGTGACTGTGGTGTTGTTTTCTTTCTCAGACCAGCAGAGTCCTACCAAAGCATTTCTGCACTTCTGTGCTGTTCTTGTTGTTTGAAATAAATCAGAAACAATTTCCATCATTTTTGTTGCAATCTATCATATAGCATGAACATTTCCTCCTCGCGTCACCTGCACGCATGATCAAGGTACTGATTATAATTTTAATGAAACAAATGCCTGAGTGGTATTTATTTAAGTAATTAGCTTTACAGCCTATTAACCTACCAGGGTCCCAAGGAAAATACAATAGAGTAGGTTAGGGCAGCCGCAGGCAGGGGGGGGGGTCTGCAATTTGCTTCATATCAGGTTTAAGTACAAAATGGACAAAAATAGCTGCTTGTGAAAAAAGATGAGGTTTGCTGACAAGTCTTACATTTGTAAAAACAGGGTTTGGGGTGTCCTCCGCAGTGTGAATATCAAATTGGCTAAAATCAGCTCCTAATTTGATTTTGCATTCTAAAGCGAAACAAAAAAATGAAACAAAAAGCTGAAAACAATGTAAAACATTTGTTGAGGAGGTACCCAAAGTTTTTGAAGATTTGGACTCAGGCCCAAAACATTGCTGGGTTTGTCATTTTGGTCTCATTACATCACATGCTAGTTTTTATGGCTCCATGTTCAGGCATGTAGATTTATGAAACCCACGAGAAAGCCAGAAAATCACTTTAAATTGCAGTATAGTTATGTCAATTAAGAATGTTAAAAGCACTAGCTAAGAGGCAGGGGAACATGATATCTTGTTGTGTGTGTGTGTGTGAAGAAAATCAGGTTTAGGCTTGGTTGATAGTTGAATGAAAGGCTTCCCGTGAAGCCCTGTGCTGGCAACATTGAAATCAATAGAGGGAGGGGAGGATGGTAGTATAATGCCATTCTGTTGAATTCACTTTGGATTCCAGGTTGTTGATTTTTTGAGGGACGGAGGAGATGGGGTTTTTTGTTAATGTCTTTCTGTTGAAAATGTGACACTGGAAATGATGTTGTTGATGATAGGTTAAGAACAGAGAGCACTAAAATCAATACATATAGTAATGAAATGTTTTGGGGTAGCCATTACCTCAGTGTTAGTCTGCTTCATAGAGTTACTTGTGATGAGAAAAAAAGTTATGCACCATCTTGAACGATTGGGAGCAAGAAATAAATATTGGCAGTTCGGTTGTCATAAAAAGTCCACAAAAGACATGTGATCTGTCAAGTAAAATGTTATTCTCTGAGATTGTGTATGCATCTCTTAAATTTTCAATAATTCAACAGATTTAGGATGGTTTGTCCTGCTATTACAATCCCTCTTTCTCTCGTTGCGCTATTAGCAACACCTTGCATTTTCATTTTTTTAGATATGAGAAAAATTGACTTGAAGAATGGAAATTTGCCAAAATCAGGGAATGTGTCTGCTGCAGAAGTATAGCTGCTCTTTACATAGATCTGTTCAATCCAAACCCAAGACTGCCAAAATTTTGGGCAAGACTGGATCATCATAAATAGCTAATCTACAGTCACCCTCTCACAGAATTTGGTACAAAAGCTGAAAAGCATTTATGTAAACTGTTGACTCAGTAAATCCACTAAAGCTTAGGGTACAAGAAATATGTTAGTCTCTATGATACTTCAAGACTCTCTTGTTATCTTAGCTACAGCAGACTGATGTGGCTCCCCTTCTGGAATTGTGGGAGTTGAAGTCCAAAACACCTGGAGGGTGATTCTGAAGTTAAATTAATCTGTTCTCTAAACAAGTTTCAGCACTGTGGAATTTTATGGGTTTATGTAATGTAAATGCTATTACAGACGGTCACAGATCAGTGCCACTGAGTTTTGTAGAAAGTATCCCAAGGAATGCAGCTTCAGATTGTCATATGGAAGGGATGGGTGGATCTTGTACAAAATGTTTGAATCATTAGAGGTAAATAAATAAAAGCACCATTAATGCTAATTTAAAGTGTTTAATTGATGCCAGAGAGGCTTATAGTGCCTGAGAGACCAAGGATTCTCAAACAAGCAGATATACGGTAATAAAGAAGCCTTCTGTGCAATGCGGATGAAACAAATATTTGTATTGTGGATTGTACATCTGGGAATCTTATTGCTCTAGAGCAGGCATGGGCAAACTTTGGCCTTCCAGGTGTTTTGGACTTCAACTCCCACAATTCCTAACACAATTCCTAACAGCTATTACAAACCTTCGTTTACTTGGCTATGTGGAAATATGAGATATTTAAGGAAGAATATTAATATGAAATCCATTGGAAACTAATGCTCGAAGTAGGTGTGCCAGTTGCTCTTAGATCGGATTCAAAGTCATTTGAAGTTAATGGAAGTCTTGTGAGGCAGAGGTGTGAGAGGAGCTAAATGTGGAGTAGATTGAATGTCAGGAATATGTATTAGAATATGAATTAGAAACAGTGATGCGCCACATACTGCACCCTATTATTATCCATTATCTTAGCAGGCTGTTATTAGTTGAAAAAAGCACTCATGTTTCCAAGGGTACCTCTCATTTAAAGAAGAAAAGAAGCCTGTTGAGCAAATACTAATGAATCTAGCTATTTTGTTAAGTTTGCTGAGGACCTGCGTTCAAGTACTCTGAAAACTACAAGTCATAATTTCTGTCCAGACGGAATTTCCCTAATGGGCCAGGATAAATCAGCTAAGAGACAGGACACTGAGTTTAAAGACATTTGAACATGGTGTCCAATGCATTTGACAGCCAGGTCAGGAGGCAAGCAGGATTTACGAGATTATGCAATTAGTGTGGCCTAGAAGTAGAGTCAGTTATTGGAGTGGAGTCTGGAATTGATGGACGGTGAGTGTGTGCTGTCATGGTGACTCCAGCCCCTTCTACAATGCCATATAAAATCCAGATTATCTGCTTTGAACTGGATTATATGGTATTGTAGACTCATATAATCCAGTTCAAAACAGATAATGTGAATTATTTACTTTGATAACCTGGATTATACGGCAGTATCTAGTAAGCAGCAGTTAGTTAAATCTTTCAGGATACTTCCTTGTGTAAGTGGGAAAAGTGTTTGGCATTGCAGAGAAGTGATAAGAGCAGGCCTGCCCAACCTGCAGCTCCATGGGTTTAATGCAGCCCACAGCTGTGCAATGCATTCTCACTTTAAATTGTTTCTGCAGTCCTAGGCAGGTAGCAGTTGAGCAAGACAGATTTTTGAATGCTTGTGAATCAAAAGGTACTCAGGCTTATCCTACAAGATTTTCCAGGCCAGCAGTATAATTGGATACATTGTAAATGAAGAGGCAAAACAGTGGTATTTTTTCCCTTCAGAAAGCAACTGGTTTATGTTTCTGCTATTAACAAGTTCCATTGTGGGCTTATAGGAGTTAACATCCCAACAGGAAATGTAATGAAATCCGGGTGGCATAATTTAGCAGAGGGATAATTATTCTTACCATTAATGGTAAAGTATGTAGTATTGTGCATGATCATACAGGAATGGAAAACACTCTTCAGTATATTATGTAAATAATTACAATTACTAATAACTGACCATGTAAACATATTTGAGATGAACGGATGCGCTGGCCATTTATCTGCAATGTTAGAAGTTGTCCAAAACCGATTTTGTATATATGAAGCCATCTATCTTAAATACCCTAAAAGCACTAAATCCCATCTTGTCTTGGAAGCAAAGCAGGGCTCTGGTTAGTATTTGGATGGGAAAACCACCAACAGATATCTGTTGCTGTAGATTATATCCTACTAGCTGTACCCGGCACGCGTTGCTGTGCCCTTTTTAGGAGATGCGAGAAAGTTCAATCATCCACGGTGTGCCCTCTTCTAAACTGCAGTTGGATGGAGTGTGGGTCATGGGGGGCATGGTGTGCCAAGTTGGGTCTTTATTGGTCCTGGTTCTGGGCCACAGTGGTCTGTGGGGTATGATGGGTTTTGAAGTACTACAAATCCCGTTTTCCATGGTGGTACTTCAAGTCCCATCATGCATGGTCGGGGCTCTGTGTGCCAAGGTAGGTTACTGTAAATTCAGGCCATACACAATGTCCCATGAGCTGAGGCCTAGTTAGGAACAGCAAGTTAATGAAGCCTTACTGTCAATTCAGGCCATACACAATGTCCAATGAGCTGAGGCCTAGTCAGGAGAATCAAGTTAATGAAGTCTTACTGTCAATTCAGAGCGTAAACAGCTTCCCAGTAAGTGAGGGCTAGTTAGGGAAATCAAGTTAATGAAGTCTTACTGTCAATTTAGAGCGTAAACAGCTTCCCAGTAAGTGAGGGCTAGTTAGGGAAATCTAGTTAATGAAGCCTTACTGTCAATTTTGGGCGTGGTCTGTGATTTTTTGGGGTGTAAATTTTAGGTTGGGAGTGATTTGGGTGTTTGTGTTGGGGATTGGCTCAGGCCTTTTCCTTATTCTGTTTTGGCAGTTTATTATGGATTGGAATTTTCATGTTGGCTGGCCAGTGCAGCAGTTATGCAAATCCGCCCTTATTGGCAGCCAATCATGTTGTTCAGAATGTAGAGGCTGGGTGAGTCTTTGGCTGCCCCGGAGGATGCTGGTAAATGTAGTTTTATTTTTATTCGTTGTTTTGGGGGCCTTTTAGGTTTTTTGGGGGGGAAAGTTTCTTTGCTACAAACGTACCTTGCTTGAGGCCTATTTCTGTTGGCAAGTATTGTGTTTCTGCGTTGTATGGTTTCTTTGTTTGAGGTATACATCACATGACGTGAACCCATTTATATAATAGATAGGAAGGAACTGGCAAAATCACCTCAGAATGTTCCTGGCCTAAGAAAACCCATAAAATTATGGGGTTGCCATAATTTGACAAAGTGACATGAAGGCACATATATGAAGCCCATTCTTGATCTGGATGTGTATCAGGACATGTACTAAGTATTAGAAGCTGTATCCATAGGAAGTTATTATTATTATTATTTATTTCAGCTTGGTAGACTGCTCACTCCGAAGCTCAGAGCGGTTTACAACAATAAAATACCAATAAAAACATATAACAACATTAAAACAGCATTAAAACCAATTCCACCCCCCCCACCCCCCAGTAAAACTGTAACAGGACAGTAGTGATGTAGCGGCAGTGACGCGGTGGGTGGCAGGTTATGGCAAGCACCGGCCAGAGCCGAATGCCTGCCTAAACAGCCAGGTCTTAACAACCTTACGAAATGTCATCAAGTCCCGCAGGGCTCGCGTCTCTTCAGACAACGGGTTCCATAGCGTTGGCGCGGCCACTGCGAATGCCCTCTGCCACATACTGGCTAGCCTGTAGGTCTTTATGCCAGGCACTTCCAATATGTTGAGCCCCTCTGAGCGCAGTGATCTTCTGGGCACGTATGGGGTAAGCCGCTCCCTCAGGTACACTGGCCCCAAACCATATAAGGCCTTGAAAGTTAGAACTAACACCTTGAAGAAGACCCGGAATTCAATTGCGAGCCAGTGCAGTTCACGCAGCAATGGAGTTGCGTGAGCAGATCTTACGGCTCCTGAGAGCAGGCGTGCTGCTGCGTTCTGTACTAGCTTGAGTTTCTGGATCGTCGACAAGGGCAGGACAATGTACAGCGCATTACAGTAATCAAGCCTTGAGATGACCGTGACTTGGATCACCGTGGCCAGGTCACAATGGGAGAGATAGGGAGCCAGACGTTTTGCCAGTCGGAGATGGTAAAAAGCTGTCTTGCAGGCGCAGGCAACCTGCGCCTCCATAGACAGCTGGGGGTCCAGCCGGACCCCTATGCTCTTTGCTAGAGGCTGCGGGCATAACGCCCCCCGTCAAACGTTGGCAACTGGATCTCCCCTGGGTGGCCCAGCCACAAGATCTCCGTCTTCGTCGGGCTCACCTTCAACTTACTGGCTCGCAGCCTTCCAGTCACGGCTTCCAGGCAGAGATGGAAATTATCGGGTACGGATTCCACCCCGGGGTCCATCCTCAGAATGAGCTGGGTGTCATCAGCGTACTGATGGCACTCCAGCCCAAAACTCCGTGCCAGTTGGGCGAGGGGTCACATGTAGATGTTAAATAACAGCGGGGAGAGGATGGCCCCCTGAGGAACTCCACAATGTAAGGGAGAGCCCTCGGAGACCACCCCTCCCCACTTCACTCGCTGCTGGCGGTTTTGGAGGAAGGAGGACAGCCAAGTGAGGGCTGTCCCCCTCACCCCCGCCAGGCGGTGTGTCAAAAGTTGGTAATCAACAGTATCAAATTCTGCCATGAGATCCAATAACACGAGCAGCGCCGATCCGTCTCGATCCAAATGGCAACGGAGTAGGTCTGTGATGGAGACTAGGACGGTCTCTGTCCCATGGCCTGAATGGAAGCCGGACTGGAAGGGGTCTAGCCAGGTTGCATCATCCAAGAATGTCTGCAACTGGTCCATTGCTGCCCTCTCAATTACCTTGCCCAGGTACGGTAAATTGGACACTGGGCGGTAATTGGAGGGAGCCGCGGGATCTAACCCTGGCTTTTTCAGCAATGGACTAACCACGGCCTCTTTTAACACCTCTGGAAAAGCTCCTTGCTCAAGGGAGCAATTGACTATATTCAACAGAGGGCCTCGTAACCCCTCAACGCAAGCTTGAATCAGTGTGGAGGGGCACGGGTCGAGGAAGCAGGTGGTAGGTCGAAGAGCTGCGACAATCTTGTCAACATCCTCTACGTCCAGTGGTCAAAACCAGTCGAAGGTGGACCCGGCGGAGGGCCACAGAGTCTCAAGTTCCAGTACTGTATCAACCGTGGTAGGGAGGTCCCGGCGGAGCGTCGCAATCTTGTCTGCGAAGTTAAAGCTGGAAATCTCTCTCTTTCTCAGGGTCTTCCAGACAGCATCAAAATGCAGGATAAATAAGTGGAGCAAAAATGCAGTACCTGACAGCAAGTCCAGACATGG
This sequence comes from Anolis apletophallus, assembly GCA_030556195.1. Lineage (NCBI taxonomy): Eukaryota > Metazoa > Chordata > Lepidosauria > Squamata > Anolidae > Anolis > Anolis apletophallus. The sequence goes on along the minus strand of JARBWK010000002.1, from coordinate 98,811,473 downwards.
AGCTGGTCAATGCTCCCCTAGTGTCATGACTTGTTTGTTTTTAGTGGACTTCAGAAACTCACGTGGGCAGGGGACATCTGTCATAAGTCTACTTTGTTAAAAATTGGCTCTGAGATGGGCTGGACCTCATAAGCACTGATGTGGATATCTAAATGTGTAAACAAGCAGGTTTCTTATCTGTTCTCACCCTACTGTAAATTCAAGCTCTGTTTAATTTCATAAACATCAGAACAAAGGAATGGTTGTATTGTCGAAGGCTTTCATGGCCAGAATCACTGGGTTGTTGTAGGTTTTTCGAGCTGTATGAACATGTTCTAGAAACATTATCTCCTGATGTTTCACCTGCATCTGTGAACCTCACAACCTCTGAGGATGCTTGCCACAGATGCAGGTGAAATGTCAGGAGAGAATGCTTTTAGAACATGGCCATACAGCCAAAAAACCTACAACATCCCAAAGTAATAGTTACAGAGAATTCTCATCATGGCTTCCCAATTGTGCTTCCATTTAGCCACCTGTGTGTCCATGGGTCCATTTGTTTACAGCCCTGATTAGCTGTTTCAGGATTTTAAAATGCTGGAACAGTCCGTACCAGTGTATTTGTTTTGCAAATGGAATTTGCATATAGAGAGGCTATGTAGATGGCTTTGTTCCCAACTTCCTTACTGTAATTTTTCTTTGCTTCTTATCTCATAGCTGTTATTTTGTCTCTCTCGTCCCCCCACCCCTAAATGTACTTTCTTTCATCTCTGTACAAAACAATTGCTATTAGGGTCTTGTTTTGGGGGCCTTCATATATCTCATTCTAATATCTCTAAATACATTCTACTAATCATACAATATCTACAATCCAGTGATGTTTGCAATTAGTTTGCTTTGCTCAGATGCTTGAGAGTTATGGGAATGTTTCTAATATTTCCTGGAGCAGTACTATCACTTTTAATGATTATTGTAAGGTTAATTGTTGCCATGCTATAAGCTTGGCCCACAGAGGTTTGGAGAATAGATTCCCCTTTTGACTTTTGTTATACAAAAGCCCAGATAGCTTGTTTTTAAAGACTTCAATCCCTCCTTAGTGCCACAGATGGAAAATACAAATGCCCTAGGGGGAAAAATCACTTTTAGTGATTATTGTAAGGTTAATTGCTTGCATGCTGCAGGTTTAGCATGCTGAAAGGCAACTGTGTGGTGATCAGATTCCCTTTTGCCTTTTTTAAACATATGAGTCGCCCGAGGGCTGAGAAAAGCGGTATATAAATATAGCAAATAAATAAATAAATAAGCATAGTTAGCCTGTTTTTAATGATTTTAGTGGAGCCCCTGGTGGCACAATGGGTTAAACCAGTGTTTCTCAACCTGGATGTCCGTACCCCTGGGGGAGTCGTGAGGGGGTGTCAGAGAAATTTCCAAAGACCATCAGAAAACACAGTATTTTCTGTTGGTCATGAGGTTCTATATGGGAAGTTTGGTCCAATTCTATCATTGCTGGGGTTCAGAATGCTATAACTATAAATCCCAGCAACTACAACTCCCAAAAGTCAAGTCTATTTTTCCCAAATACCACTAGTGTTCACATTTGAGCATATTGAGTATTCGTGCCAAATTTAATCCAGATCCATCATTATCTGAGTCCACAGTGCTCTCTGGAGGTAGGTGAACTACAACTCCAAAACTCATGGTCAATGTCCACCAAACCCTTCCAGTATCTTCTGTTGGTTATGAGAGTTCTATGTGCCAAGTTTTGTTCAGCTCCATCATTGGTGGAGTTCAGAATGCGCTTTGATTGTAGGTTACTATAAATCCCAGGAACTACAACTCCCAAATGATAAAATGAATCCCTCCCAACCCCACCAGTATTCAAATTTGGGCGTATTGGGTATTTGTGCCAAATTTGGTCCAGTGAATGAAAATAAATCCTGCATATCAGATATTTACATTATGATTCATAACAGTAGCAAAATTACAGTTATGAAAGATCTGTCCATCTGGGAAAAGAAAACTATAAATCCCATCTTGCCATGGGGCCAGAGTGGCCTGCTTGCTTCCCAGGGGTCCCAAGGGGTGACTGCAGCAGGCTCCCCGGGTCACAGGCTCCTGGACATCAACAAGACAGTGGCAGGATCGGCGTTGCAGCGAGGAGCCATGGATCACAATCAGCTGGTCTCCCCATGAAGTTTCTTTCTCTTTTGGGTAAAAAGTTTATTCCCGGAGCAGAGGGGTCCCTAATGCAGAAAACGAGATAGCAGTTAGTCTTAAAATTAGTCTAGAAAAAGAATGACACCGGTTTGGAAGCGATCCGTTGACCCATGGATAGAGGGGCCCCATGTGTCCCCGTATCCATGGTTCAGGAGAATGCAGTTTCGGCCTCTCCAGGAAACACATCCTGGGTGAGCCGGCAACTGCCTACGGCTCGGGGGGGTGGTGGATTTTATGCAGGAGAGTGTTGGAGACAGTGAAAGAACACAATGTATTACTATGGAGAGGAAAAAGTTTCAATTAAAAGATACTTTATTGAGGGATTAGTTACAATGTTAGGGCCAGGGGAAGAAAGTAAGGCAGAAATAGAATCATTCAGTTGAGGCTGCTGCTGGGGTACATTTCCAGCGATGCTGGCCCAAGTTGGGCATCCAGGAACTGTGGAACTCCCTGCTGCGGGTCAGATCAGTTTGAAGGCAGGGGGCTACTGGGTGTTCGACCTCACTGTCTTTCAAAGAGGGCACAACATAATCGCATCTTAAAGGTAACATGGGAACAGCGTTGGTTTATTGGTGTAACAAATGACATTTTACTTTGTATTTCCTTTTAAAGAGCATTTTAGAGTAATTTTGACAGAATTCCTGGTGTTTGGTACTATTTCATCAACTTGTTTTTTTAACAGTGAAACTAACAAAAACAAATTAAGTGATACAAGTGACTCAGCAATAAGTAGTGGGAATGAGTTATGTATCAAAAATATCCTTCCAAGCTCAAGCTTTTCTTATATAACACAGCAGTAGTAAGGATTTTATAAGAAATAGAAAATGTTGCTGGAGTTACAATTAGTTTGGGAAGGTTGGCAGCTACTATGTTTTTTTCTACCTGCCAAACCAGAAAAAAATGAGCTTACAAGTCATTTGGAGAACAATGTGGAATGATTTCCTCCTTCCATTAGGATCTCATAGATCTTTATATCATCTCCAGTGCAAATTCTATTAGTATTGGATGAAAGATGATGCCAGCAGGCAGTTCATTTAATATGATAGCCTTTTCTTTGCTAGGTTGTTGCTTGCCTATTCAGCTGAGCCTGGGCTAACCACTTTGCTACTTATTTTTAATATAGTTCATTAAAAACAAAGAGTGAATCATCGGTGGCTGGCTGAGTGCTGCCCCTCTTGAGGGTTTTTATGTCTTTGGCTTGCTGAGGATGAAATAGGGAATAGAAAACGACATTCCATAACAAACCAAGGATAATTTTATAATTCTACAGGGAAAGCCAAAGTTTGTACAGCCTTTCTGGGATTTTCCGTACCAAGTGGTAATAGTACATCATCAGTCTTGTATTTATTCATCTTTCTTTCTGTCTTTCCTTTGCTTAAATATATCATAATATTGTTCTGAATTAGAGATTCATTACACAGCAGCATTGGCCACTTATAGCAGGGAGAGAGAACCTGGCCCCTTCCACACAGCTGTATAAAATCCATATTGCACTGGATTAATGTATATGGCAGTGTGGACTAGGATAATCCAGTTCAAAGCAGATATTGTGGATTATCTGCCTTGATATTCTGGGTTATATGGCTGTGTGGAAGGCTCTCCTGTGACACTCCAAATTTTTTGACAGATATCTACCATGGCCACTGGATAGTGAGAGTTGTAGCCCAAAACACCTGAAGGGGAAAAGGTTCCCTTTTCCCTCTGCTATTGGATAAGATGCCTGTGAATTGTATCTCCTTTTACTTCAGACAGATCATGATACTAAATTCCAGTAATGACCTAGAGTCAAACACACCGACCAATGCTGTTTGCTGAGCATAAACCCTGTAATGAGATCAGGCTAACTGACTGCACTTATTACAAGGGCCTTGCACGCTACGAATTCTTGTTCAACAGATGTTCAGCATGAACTCTTGGAGAGACAACAGAGTGATAGGTTTCCAAGCTAAAAGGCTGCCCCTTTAAAGTTGTGCACTGGCCCAACGAGGACATAGGGACACATCTACACTCATACTATAACACTGCTTGGAACTGGTTTGCAAGGACCTGGTTACACACCTAAGGTGATTAGATTGAGGGCCGTTCCAGACAGGCCCAAAACATGGGACCCGTCTCAGTTTTATCTGGGGCGTATAAACAACACCTCAGGTAAAACCAAATTAATCAAGAGAATACTAAAATTTATCAGTTTGCTCCAGATTAATAAAACACTTGGGAAAATCCGGAACTTAATCTAAGGTATGGATCTTTCCAGATGAGGACCCTATGGGGATTAACTCCTGCGATTGCTGCCATGGTGCTGGGGATCAATTCCCACAGTGATCCTGGTTCTTTGGGCCCTAAGAACCTGAAGGAGCTGGATAGGGCCCCCACCCTTCCTCCTCAGTAGCCCATTTTTCCCCAAATAAACTTACCTGAGGGGCCTACTAGCAGTGCAGGCAGCTCCAGAATGCTCTCCTGGTGCTCGAAAATGGCACATCAGGAGGTGGTGGCAGGAAGAAGGGCTCCTCTCCCCCTCCTGATGTGTCATTTTTGAGCACCAAGAGAGCTTTCTGGAGGGGCCTACATTGCTGGCCGCCCCCTCAGATGTGTTTTTGGGGGATGGGGTTCTGGAGGCTAGCTGGATGACTTCCTGGGTCAACCTCTGGTTGACCCAGGAGGACATGGTGCCATCCCATCAGAGAAATCCCAGGGTTTGGGGTGGTGTGTGGCCTTAATCCCTGGAAGAACTCGGTTTAAATAACCCAGTTCATCCCAGGATTAAGGCCTGCCTGGAAGAGCCCTAAGAGACACCAAGTGGGTAATTACATTAACCATGGAACCTGGTTTCAAACTGCTCTGAGAGTACCACCCACCCGCCCCCCTCATTTACATGAGAAATGTGTACCAGTGCTTTGGCGGCATGCAGCATGGGGAAGGGGAGAGGAAGGGACCGATAGGAGTGGAAGTAATCAGTGGCCCCTCCCACGCAGTTGATTATGCTTATCGACGCGGCAGCGCGCTTTTTCTGCAGTAGCGCCTGTTCTCCGGAACGCCCTTCCTGAGGAGACCCGATCAATAACTGATCTGCAGGCCTTCAGGAGGGCATGTAAAACCTACCTTTTTCGACAGGCGTTTAATTATGGGCTGGATGACGAAAAACAAATTGAAACTGAATCCAGACAAAACAGAGGTGTTTGCCATCAAGGGTTCTAATCAAGGGATGGAGGTGTCTCAACCAGTTCTCCCTCTGAAAGACTGTGTTTGCAGCTTGGGAGTGCTCCTGGATCCATCTCTCCAAATGTCAGCCCAAGTAGCTGCGATGGTCAGAGGGGCTTACTAATAGCTCCAGATGATACGCCAGCTGTGCCCCTTCCTAGATTTGGAGGACCTGAAGATGCATGCACTGGTAACCTCAAGGTTGGACTTCTGCACTGAACAATGTGCTCTATAAAGGGCAGCCTTTTCAAGTCCAGGATATTATGTGCACATAGAAATCTGACAAGAGATGGGAGAAAACCAATCGGCTAAGATAACATCATAAATATGTTGAGTGTTAAAGAATTAACTGAAGTCAACAAGATTGAGTTGTTAACCATATTTATAGGCTCAAGTACATGTCGTGCTTGCAGGCCATTGATCCACATGCCTAAATAAGATGCAATGGAGTAACTCTTTTTGGTGGATGATCCAGTCTTGTTTGAAACCTGAAACATCAAGTCTATTACTGAACTTTTAACGCAGATACCTATCAGGAAGGCCTGTAGTTTGAGGGGGAATTCAATCCTTTTTTTATGGAGAGAGGAAATTTAGGAAAGAAGGAGAATTTTATAATATCTTCCAACATGTTTGTTTTAAGAGTAGCTAACCAAACAGCAGACCTTATACTGTGGCTATTTACTGTTTTGCTGGATATTATAGCAGCTGATGCTACAACCACTATCGGCCAATTGCAGGAACAAAACATATAGCAAACCTGGATGCTTTATTTCCTTGTTGAGAGAGGAAAATGCTATAAAAACTACTCCTTATTGAAGTGTCACAGTAAGCAATATAGAGATTTAAAGAAAATTAACTATCTTGTGACAATATACTTCTCCTTCTTAGTAATTCAGAATTCATATGGTTTTCCAGTTTATTGTAGCAGCCAAATGCAGCTACCCATAAGAACCTTGGTTTACAACTGAATGCTGTTGCATCAGAATGGACAGCTTACAAAATTCATGTTTAAGAAGGGAGAAAACGGTCGATATGAGTGTAATTACCATAAGGAAGCAAGGATTTCTTCCTGAGGGTTTTCTGCTCTGATTGGAATCAGCTCTTAAATGGTTTCAGGCAGAGATTTTTTTTCTAGATGTACCTGAAGATGCCAGGGGTTGAACTTGGGACCTTTTGTGCACAAAAAGTCCTATTTTATAAGGGTCTTGGTTAGATTGGTTTATCTTTTGTTTTGTTTGCATATGCCAAGTTTGCAAACTATGTGTTTTTTTAATACAATACAACTGTTTGGTTCATTCCTGACACAATAAATAAATAATTTTGGATCTCATTTTGTATTTAATGTTTTTATTAGGTATTTCTAATTTTTATATTTCATGTTTAAATGTCCTATTATTTTATGGTGAATTTGTCCTATTGTATTTTATGCTAGTCATATGCTTTTGATTTATGATTTAGTTTAAGTATGTAAGGCATTGAATTTTGCCATTATTTTTTGTAAACTTCTTTGAGTCCCCACAGAGATGAGAAAAGCAGTATATAAATGCTATAAATAAATCAATCAATCAAATCTTCACCCACTTCATACAATAAACAAAGTCAACTGGGTAGATGTGGGGAATGCCGTGGGTGTAGCGTACCTGGATTTCGACAAGGTCCCCCATGACCTTCTGGCAAACAAACTAGTCCAATGTGGGCTAGGCAAAACTATGGTTAGGTGGATCTGTAATTGGTTAAGTGGATGAACCCAGAGGGTGTTCACCAATGCTTCCTCTTCATCCTGGAAAGAAGTGACACGCGGAGTGCCGCAGTGTTCCGTCCTGGGCCCGGCCCTGTTCAACATCTTTATTAATGACTTAGATGAAGGGTTAGAAGGCATGATCATCAAGTTTGCAGATGACACCAAATTGGGAGGGATAGCCAATACTCCAGAAGACAGGCGTGGAATTCAAAACGATCTTAACATATTAGAGAGATGGGCCAAAACTAACAAAATGAATTTCAACAGTGAGAAATGCAAGATACTCCACTTAGGCAGAAAAAATGAAATGCAAAGATACAGAATGGGGGATGCGTGGTTCAAGAGCAGTACGTGTGAAAAAGATCTTGGAGTCCTTGTGGACAACAAGTTAAACATGAGCCAACAATGTGATGTGGTGGCAAAAAAAAAGCTAACGGGGTTTTGGCCTGCATCAATAGGAATATAGTGTCTAGATCTAGGGAAGTCATTCTGCCCAGGTTAGACCACACCTGGAATACTGTGTCCAATTCTGAGCACCGCAATTGAAGGCAGATGTTGACAAGCTGGAATATGTCCAGAGGACAGCAACTAAAATGATCAAGGATCTGGAGAACAAGTCCTATGAGGAGTGGCTGAGAGGAGACATGATAAATATGTGATGGATAAATATGTGAGATGAAGTCATAGGGAGGAAAGGAGCAAGCTTGTTTTCTGCTGCCCTGGAGACTAGGATGCGGAACAATAGCTTCAAACAACAAGAAAGGAGATTCCATCTGAACATTAGGAAGAACTTCCTGACTGTGAGAGCTGTTCAGCAGTGGAACTCTCTGCCCCGGAGTGTGGTGGAGGCTCCTTCTTTGGAGGATTTTAAACAAAGGATGGAGGGCCATCTGTTGGGGGTACTTTGAATGTGATTTTCCTGCTTCTTGGCAAGCGGTTGGACTGGATGGCCCACAAGGTCGCTTTCAGCTCTATGATTCTACACTTTTTCATCAATGCCTTCCCTTAGTATCTGCGCCACAGATGTTTGTCATGGAACACTGCCTATATATTACTATATATAAAAAGAAGATGAAGAATGCTTCTACTAGATCTTTTGCTATTGGGCACTATTTAAAGGAGGCTTAAGCCATTTAAGATCCAAAGCTTTACACTTTGGACCTTGACAAGCTAATCTCTGGCAACCTGGTATGATTAGGTAACAATTTACCATGTGACCTGAGTGAAGCTGATTTAGTTTCTGTTAATCCAAAGTCAGTCAAGACTCAAGCATCAAAGAATGATATAGGAAATATTTTAGTTACCACACTTGCAGGATGAATATGCAAGAAACAGCTTACCGTATTTAAAAATATCAAATGCAACATTATCATGTGGTGTCCAAATGACACCTCATGATAATGCAGTTGAACCAGGACTAAACCAGAAAATCCAGGTGATTCCTAGTTTTGTTTGTTTGTTTGTTTTATAAACTTCCAAATATCTGGACCTTTCAGTAAGGTCTAAATCAGGCATCCTCAAACTCCAGCCCTCCAGCTGTTTGGGCCTCCAACTCCCAGAAGCCCTAGCCAGTGTGTTCAATGGTCAGGAATTCTTGGATTTGGAGGCCTAAACAACTGGACGGTCAGAGTTTGAGGATGCCTGGTCTAGATCTTTGGGGGTGTGGGGCATGTGGAGATTGTTCCTGGGATTGCCATTCATGATCCCAGAAGTAGTCCCCACAGCAATCTTTCCTGTCGAGTCTCAAGCAACCCATGGAGGAGGAATGGCAGTGCTATCCCCCTACTTCGCCCCCTTTCCTGCCTTTGAAATATTACAAATAGGCTCCTTACCAGGCATGGAGTGTGCCCTTTGCCCTGTTACGCCTCTAAATGATGCAATGCAGCTTTCAAAAAGGATAGGGGAAATTCCCCTTCAAAAGCTCCATGCCTCCTTTAGAGGTGCCATGGAGCAAAGAGAAAACACCAGGCTCAGTAAAGAGCATATTTTAATGTTTTAAAGGCAGGAAAAGGGGAGAGGGAGGACAGCGGCTGGTGGGCCATACTGCCTTCCCCCAGTGTTGATTGCAAATAGGCATGGGTGAGCATGTGGCCACCCCCTCGCCAAAAAGGTGAAGTTTTGGACCCATTTGGGCACAAAATGCACAAGAAAATTAAGATTCAAATTCTGGTTCCGTGTAATTTCTGCAGTGTGGGGCAGCTCTTGTCTATGAATTCCTACATTACTGGACCCCAGTGATCCTTGGGATGCCTTGCATTATCATGAGGTGTCATTTGGATGCCACATGATAATGTAGCCCCTACACTGCATTATAGTGTAGTGAAAGAGTGAGTTACGTAATTACATATAAAATGGAGGAGATAAATACAAGCAGTGTCCCCAAGTTGTAAACAAAATAGGTTCTGTAGGTTTGTTCTTAAGTCGAATTTGTATGTAAGTCAGACCAGGTACTTTTCACACACACACACAGAGAGAGAGAGAGAAAGCGCTTTGGACAGCATAGGGAAGGGTTAATACTCCTGTGATGTTTATTTTGTCATCTGTGGTCCTTGTTCAGAAGGTTTCAGCTCACTTTCTGTGATAATTGGATTTTGAAAAATTGTTGTGGGAGCAAGGAGAGATGAGAACTCTTAAGTTGAGACACTTTTTCTCCATGATACCTCTTTCAGGAGTGAATTCGTCTTCCTAGGAGCCAATTTCTCTCACTTCCTGTTGTCTCACCTCCATTCTTAACTATGAGTCATTTGTGTATCAGATGTTTGTAACTTAGGAACTGCCTGTTCATATAAAATGTTGTTAGCAAATACAGGTAAAGTACATAGCATTAAAATAATTAAAACAGGTTTATTAAAAGATGCAAACCAGCAGAACACACCATAAATACTGTATCACCTATTAAAAAACCCTCACAGTCTATTTGTAGAAACTCTGTCAGAAGTTTTTTCAAAAAAGCTTGCTGATGAAATGACGACGACAGGAGCCATCCTCGCCTTATTAGGGAATGACTTCAAAAGCTTTGCAGCATCCACCTAAGTAAACACCTTCTCACCAAATGAACTTGAAAAGATGGGACAGAGAGAAGGCTCTTGAGATTTTAGAGCCCAAGCAGACTAATATATGAAGGTACAGTCTTCTAGGTAGTATGGACTTAAGCCATATGTGGTTTATTATTCTTAATCAGCACTTTAAAATGGGCCCAGAAGCAAATTGGCAGCCAGTGGAGCTGTTGCAGCAAGGAGATGCTTCCTGTGACCAGCTCCACTCTATACCGTGGGTATGAATGAATGAATGAATCTTTATTGAGAGACCATCAGTCATATCAATATATATTACACCAATACCGTGGGTAGGTAACATACAGCCCATGGGCCACATGTGGCCTCTGGGGCTATTTTTATCTCCCCTGGGATTTTCCAGGGCTCAAAAATAAATGAAATGGCTGGTCCAGAATGTGCTCAATATTCTACCCCAGGGAAATTTTGTCCCAGGACAGGTCTTTTTTGAAACTCTCAAACATGGTGAAAATGCTGCTATGTCACTTAGTGGAATTTGGAGGCAAAATAACCGACCTTTCAAGGTCTCCAAAGGACCTAATGTGGCCCTTGGCTTTTCACAGTTGCCTATTTCAGCTTTGTATCTTTGTTTTCTCACAAATAATTGCTGACTCGGCAGGTAGAACTTGCATGACAATAAAGGCAAAGAGAGGGACAGTCATAGAATCCTAGAACTGGAAGAGACCCCAAAGGTGCAAGGGTGACCAAACTTTTTAAATCGAGGGCCAGTTCATGGTCCCTCGGTCTGTTTTGGGAGTGGGGGCGGGGGAAGACTATAGTTTGAGGGGGAAAAACCATGAACACATTTCAATTCAAACAGCATATGTCTTATTTGCAGTGCAAAATAATTTTGAAAGAACAATTCAATACATAAAACGAAGAACAATTTTAACCAACATACTGTAAACCTATGAGTCTTTCAGTTTGAAGTGTGGGCCTGTTTTTGGCTGCTGAGAGAGTCAAGTTAATTTGAATGGTTGTTGTTATGTGCCTTCAAGACATTTCAGACAGTGGCATATGCTGCCTCAGAGTCTGGTGAAGTCTTTTTCTCTGGAGGTTTTTCATGGCCATGTGTCAGGAGGGCTTTGATTGTGGTGGTGCAAGGGGTATAGTTGCCACCTGGCTCTCCCCATTTCTTCCCAAAAAAGGAGCCATAGCAAAAGACAGCCTTTTTTGAAAATGCAGAGTAGCAATGAACTTGGGGAAAAGGAGGGATAGAAGCCAGGCAGGCATTCGGCTTCCAGTTCCCACCCTTTTCGACCTGGCAGGAGCAGCAAGTGCCTGGCACAAGCATGCCAATTGGAGAGCCTTTCTTTGAAAAAAAATATAGAAAAAGTTGCAGGGGAAGAGAGTGTGTGTGTAAAGGAGCCATTGGGATGGGATGCCCGCGGCCGGAGCCACCCGAAAAGAAGATGACACTGAATTGGTATAAAGGGACACAAGAGGCCACCATATCTCTTTCTCTCCTCCTGAGGCAGCCACCTTTTCTGGGGCCCTGATTCCCAAGAAGGAAGGAAGGAACGAATGAAAAGAGGAGGGAAGTCAAAAGGAGGAAGGAAAAAAGCAAGGGAGAGGAGGGCTCTGGAAAGAGAGGGGCGGTGGAAATTTGAACAAGGGCCACAATTGGCCCCCAGGCTGGACTTTGGACATGCCTGATCTAGTCCAACCCCCTAAAATAACTTGCATTTGTGTGCTACAGGCTCTTAATAGCACAAGAAGGGCTTGTATTGCACTTGTTTTAGAGCAAAATTGATGGGGGGTTGTTTTTTTTTTTACAGAAAACACTACATTTTACAGCCTTTTTTGTTTCTGGAAACAGTGGGGCAGTTTAATAAAAACATGTGGGCAATTGGGAGCAACCCCCTCCCCTCCATGCACATGAACTACTATACAGAGCAGTTTTCTAAGATTCTTTGTAATGTTCAAATACCTTGAGAAAACTACAGAATATTTGAATCTCTATTTTATTTTTCCCAATTTTTGTCTTCCAGGAAGGTAATTACCTTAAACAATCTTTACATTCCTACCTTTAAGTAAGGTAAGGGATAGTTATATATCCAGAAAGATATTTCCTATGAAAGACCTGTACAATAAGCTTTTTCGATCCAATGCACTCATCTGCATGACTGCTAAGATAAAACATACTCCTGCATGCCTTTACATTTGGCTGCCTACATAGAATCCCTTAAAAGGAAAGGATTTAGAGAAAGAAATTGGACAACTCTTCTGGCCCCAAATGAAGAACCAGTTTCAATTTTTTAAAGTGAAGTAGGCATACAAATAAGAGCGCAGACATTGTGATTAAAAACCACATGCAGGAACTTAGAAGTCTGACTGTTTTCTTGTCCGGTTCAGCCAGTGCTGGTTCCTTAAGGGAGAAGTGCTAGAGAAGGATGAAAAGAGCAGCTGCTGAACATGTGGTGATCAGAGCAGATTATCAGTCTGTGGGTGTTCAATTTCCTGGATTGGCATAGTCAGCATTTATGGCACCTGGCCATTGAACATCTGGCTTTGATTTTGTGTTTCTCTCTGTGTGAGCAACAGTGATGTGCAATTCCAATGTCACCTATTTGCTTCTTCCTCCACACAAATGTCTAGTCAAGCGATGGTCACATCCAAATGCTTAATACATGGGATAATCAAAATGGTGTAGATTTTTTCCTCTCATTTGCCAGTGTTAGAGAGGCAGATGTTTTTCTCTGAGGTAGCAAGGGTGCCGCGTAGACTGTTGGGTGCTGGAAACCATGATTTGAGAAATTAGAGTTGTATGGATACACTCTCCTTTCCTCTTCCTGATCAATAGCCACCCTTTCCTTCTTGGTGATTTCACATAAACTGACAAAGTTTGCTCAAAACAAACAGAAAGTCTCTGAATTGTCATGCTTTGCAAGCCTACAAAAATATTTATAGACATAGAAAGCTATGAAACTGTACTTGTTTTGAGACAGTATTGGATCAAATGGTCTATAAACAGCTTGGGAAGAAAGGGTGAGATTACAGCTACAGAAACCAGGAGACTCAATTATAGCAAGTTAATGTATGCCCATTGTGTTTGAAAATAATCAGACATGGGTCAGATAGGAGCCCATTCTGCTTTATAAGCCTAGAAAGGGAGAGTGTAGCCTACTAATTCCTTTTCCAATAATGTTCAGCGTAAATGAAGTTGGCAACTGTGGCATTGACTTCAGCAGAAATTTGACAATAGTGTGGAGTGTGGATGAATCTCTTATTTGCGGTGTGAGAAAAAGATTAAAGAGTCAAAACAAATGATTTGCCCAGTTATACAGAATTTGGGATACGGTAGATATGAGCTGGGAAGTCTGCTAAGACCCTTTCCAGAAAAACTAGGCCGTGTTTTCTGCCTTACACAGTTTTATCTCTGCTGTATTTGATTGCTTTGTTGGCTGCACACCACAAATGTATGGGATGGAAATTGTGTCATCCACTTACCAGTGCAGGGGTTCAAGTGGACCTAGCCTCCGTAATAGAGGTTCCATGGTCGGACCACTGTGCTCTAAGGATCCGGGTTGAGCAACCGCCTCCCCCATGCAAGGGCGCCGAACGGATTTTCGTTCGCCCAAGGAGACTTATGGAACCTGATAGGTTCCTGAATGCTCTAAGGGATCTGGAGTCTACCAGCGACTCAGTCGAAGAGCTTGTCCAGACTTGGAACACCTCACTGGCCAGAGCTCTCGACGAGATTGCTCCTAGGCGCCCTCTCCGACCCGCAGTCATCGGTCCCCCCTGGTATACAGGGGACCTCAGGACCATGAAGCGGGAAAGGAGACGGCTTGAGCGCAAGTGGCGGAAGCTCCGTGACGAAGCCTCAGCATCAGCCTATAAGCTACTAAAGGAGACTTATGAGCATGCTGTCAAGGCAGCCAAAAATGTACACTTCTCTGCCTTGATAGCGTCTGCAGGCTCACGCCCGGCCCAATTGTTTAAGGTGATTCGGTCTCTGACGACGGTCCCTACCGTCCCAAAAACAGCGATCAGGCCCTTACAGCCGGTGCTTTTCAGAGCTTTTTGCAGACAAGATACTGAGCCTCCGCCGGACCTCCCAGCCACAGTTGATACAGTAAGAGAGCTAGAGACCCCGTGGCCCTCCGCCGGCCCACCTCGACCGGTTTCGGCCACTGGACGCAGATGCTGTTGACAAGATAGTGACTGCAGCTCGCCCTACCACCTGCTCCCTCGACCCGTGCCCCTCCTGGCTTGTTAGATCTTGCCTGGAGGGGTTACGTGGGCCTCTGTTGAATATCATTAACAGCTCCCTTGAGCAAGGAGTTTTTCCAGAGTGCTTGAAAGAGGCGGTGGTGGCTCCATTACTGAAGAAACCATCATTGGACCCTGCGGTTCCCTCCAACTACCGCCCGGTGTCGAATCTTTCGTACCTGGGCAAGGTGGTTGAGAGGGCAGTAATGGAGCAGTTGCAATCCTTCTTGGATGATGCAACATGGCTTGACCCCTTCCAGTCCGGCTTCCGCTCGGGGCACGGGACGGAGACGGTCCTGGTCTCCATCACAGACCAACTCCGCTGCCAGCTTGACCAAGGCGGGTCTGCGCTGCTCGTGTTATTGGACCTCACGGCAGCGTTTGACACGGTCGACCACAATCTCTTGATCCACCGCCTGGCCATGGCTGGAGTGAGGGGGACAGCCCTTAAATGGCTGGCCTCCTTCCTCCGCCAGCGGTCTCAGCGTGTGAGGAGGGGCGGGGTGGTCTCCGAGGGTTCCCCATTAGTGTGTGGGGTCCCTCAGGGGGCCATTCTCTCCCCTCTGTTATTTAACATCTACATGCAGCCGCTTGCACAGCTGGTGCGGAGTTATGGGCTGACCTGTCACCAATATGCTGATGACACTCAGCTCATTCTGAGGATGGGGGGCAGGCCGGAGTCCGTCCCCGATAATTTCCAACACTGCCTTGAAGCCGTTACTGGATGGCTGCGAGCCAGTAGGTTGAGGGTGAATCCGGCGAAGACGGAGATCTGGTGGCTGGGCCACCGGGCGGATGGGTGCTCAGCTCCCGACCCTGGACGGTGCGGCACTTCAACCAGCGCCGCCAGTGAAAAGCCTGGGCGCCCACCTGACTCCCAGCTGACCATGGAGGCCCAGGTCTCCATGGCCAGCAAGGCTGCCTTCTTTCACCTCCGCCAGGCGAGGAGGCTGGCCCCTATCTCTCCCGGAATGACCTAGCCACGGTGATCCAAGCCACGGTCATCTCGAGGCTAGATTACTGTAATGCGCTCACGTTGGCCTGCCTATGTCGCCGATCCGAAGCTCAAGCTGGTGCAGAACACCGCCGCCCGGCTCCTGTCTGGGGCTCCAGCAGGTTGCCGAATAACTCCAATCTTGCGGGATCTGCACTGGCTGCCCATTGAGCACCGGGTCGCCTTCAAAGTGCTGGTTCTTACCTTTAAGGCCATTCACGGCCTGGGGCCAGCGTATCTGAGGGACCGTCTCGCCCTATATTGCCCACCGAGATCACTGCGGTCTGAAGAGGCCAACTTGCTCGCAGTTCCATCTGCTAAGCTGGCGCGCCTAACATCTACCCGCCGGAGGGCGTTCTCTGCGATAGCTCCCACGCTATGGAACGCCTCCCGGCTGAGGCCCGAGCCCTGGGGGACCTACTCCTTTCAGACGGGCCTGCAAAACATATTTGTTTAGGCAGGCCTTTGGGGAGTAGACCCTCACACACGCCCGGTTCTGATTTTTGATTACCTGCTGTGTAATTGCTACTTTTAATTGTTTTTAACTGTTTTAATCTGTATTGCTTGTACTGCTTTGTTTTATGTATCTCTGGCGCAATGCCAGTGCTTGTGAGCCGCCGCGAGCCTCCGGGAGTCGGCGGTGCAGAAATCACAATAATAAAAATAAATAATTCCTCTCCATTGGCTAAGTTAGGTTGGGCAGCTGGGAGCTGTAGTTCAGCAACATCTGCAGGACCTCATGATCCATAAATGGATGCAAATGTGCACATTGTACTCAGTCATTAGACCCCTTTCAAATATAGATCTCAGTTCCAGAAACAATGCCAGCAATAACTTTTCACTTTTCTTTTCAGATGCTGCTGTTTTGTTATGCAATTTCAAGTTGATTCTGACTTATTGCAACCATTTCCTAGTTTTTTTTAAAGCAAGTTTGATCAAGCTTCTTCTGGGGACAAGAGAGTGTAACTTGTGACTTGTCCAAAGTCATCTTGTGGGTTTCCATGGTGGGCTTTCTGGAACTCCTGTTTTTAGATCTAGATGTCATTCTGTTATTTTATTACTTCTGTGTTGGGCTATTGATAATGAGAGTGTGTGGTGGAGTTGATTTTACACACCAGGCACACTTCAGTTAATGCATGTCCCTCCTCCTCCACCCTCTGCAGTCTCCTTTTCTCATCTACAGTCTCTGACAGTTCCTTCTCAACTGGCTCTCTTCCTCCTCTTTTCCATACAGAAACCATATAAGTAGTGTCTCCTGCAAAGAGTGAAATTCTCTCTTATCCTGTTTTATTTTGCACTGAGACACTGTACTTCTGCAATTTCCCTAGGAAATAGATACATGCTTTGTAATGTGGCTTCACAGTGATAAGTGCTAGAAACTTGTTTGTTTAATGCAAGGGTGGCTTTCCAGATGTTGTTAGCCTGCTTTTCCCAGTCAAACTGCAACAGCCCATAACCAAGACTGCTGAGAGACATCTGGGAAGAGACATTTTTGCTACCCAATTTAAAAGATGTTTGAAATTATTAGGCTGTTTGATCTTTATGACTATAATACATTTTGTGAGTTTACTGTGCACCTAGGAGGACTTCTGTATCTTATGAGTTGTGTACAAAACAGGTGTTCAGCAAGTGGTGCAGTTCCTGTCGGAGCATCTCTGTCCTAAGCAAAGATACTATAAGAAGAGGAGAAAGAACTTTGTTTATTGCATTTGTATTTTGCCCTTTCTCAAGAAATTCAGAACACACTTCTAGCATTGCAGTAATCATGCAATGTAAATTTACAATTAGGGTTTATTTTCCTGGTAAATATCTTATATTGGTGAAGGTGTATAAGAAGGAGGGATGTACTACTAGCTTTCTCTAGCACTGAGATAGAGAATGTGCATTTGCTACAACTCAGATAGTTCAGAATGCCAGGAGACATCTGTAACTCTGCGTAGGTGAATTAGTGTAAGGGATGATGCTTTGCTTATTATACTATGTGATACTATACTGTTTACCTTATTTGTCTTTTCATATATTTTGTTATGATTTTTTTCCCTTGCTGTTTTATGTTTGACTGTGTTGTATTGTTTTTGGGCTTGGCCTCATGTTAGCCCCCCTAAGTCCCCTTTGGGGAGATGGTGGAGGGTTATAAATAAAGATTATTATTATTATTTGCATTGAACTATAGCTGTCCTTAGTTGACACAACCTTTTTAATGAGAGAGAGGCATAAGAGGAAATTGTTCCAGGCTTCACATATAGACTGTGTCTAGTCACAATTGAAGAGTGTCACCTTGGAATCACTGCATTGTGGTCAACTCATTTCATTCAAAATCCCACCAGCCTAAGCTTCAGATAAACATAACATAAAGTGGGTAGGAGTCTCAAATTAACATTCCTCCAACGGTCTCTCAGTCTCTTAATGAGACACTTTTAGTTGAGCATCTGCTATAACTTGGTCTCATTCCAGATGTAGTTCTCAAGCCAAGTGTTTTTCAAGGTGGTCTGCAGATCAGCCAGCCCACAGCAAGTTTCCAGGAAACTACACAGATATTATAATGTGACACCAGTCCACCACATCAGAGAGCTTGAGAAGCAGAGTTTTTTTCCAGTACATCACACAGGACAGCATTTATAGCAGAATGGATGGATGTCTTTATCCTGACAGCAAGAAAGGGGGCAGTACAAAGAACTTCCTTTTTATTATAATATAAGTATCTCTTATAATATAGAGATACTTTTTAAAAAGTAACACTTTGAACAATTTTTTTTTGCTTGTTTGTTATTGCATGCATTCAAGTTGCTCCTGACATACTGTATAGCAGGGGTGCCCACACTTTTTCATCATGCGAGCTACTATATGAACAATCAATTCGAAAAGATCACCCGTTGTGCATGTGAGCATGCTCCTACTGCAGCCTTCCGTCCGCACGGGGCTTCTTTCTTGCCTGCCCACGAACTCGCCGCCACGCACACCCGGGAAGGGGATCCTCCTTGCCTGTGCGCTCTCTCTCTCTTAATGTCTTCGTTGCCTTCCTCCTTCCTGCTGCGTGCTTTCGCGAAGCAGGAAGACCCCATCCTGTCCTGCTTCTTGCGTGCACAGCAGACCCCTCCCACGCACGCAGCAGGAGGGTATTTATAGGCGCACCCGCCAGCGCTCCGGCCAGATATGGCTTCAGCGGCAGGGTTTGCGGCGGGGCTTGCTTGGCCTTGCCCCACTTTGCCCGGCCTCCTTCGCCTTTTTCTCTCTCTTTCTCCCTCTCTCCTTCCAGTGCCCATCTGCCTGCCTGCAAAAGGATCCGAAAAAGTTCTCCAGATTTCTTTCTTCTCTCCTTGGCTCTCTCTCTCTCTCTCACACACACACACATTCCCTCCATCCCTCCCACAGCCTCGCATCCTATCCGTGTGCGTGCCTTTGCCCTGCCCCCCCCCCCAGCAGCAACCAATGGGCGGTCATGTCACCACACCGTGCGTGGCAAGACGTGCGCCAGGGCCCGCCCACTAAAGCCTCATTTTGGCAAAAGCCCCGCGAAGGCGGGGGGGAGCGACCGTGAGTGCGCATGGCAGGAGCGCACCATCCGGCTGGTGAGGCCCAAAGATCACCTGGAAGAGGCCCGAAGATCACCTAGGTGCTCCCGATCACCGTAATGAGCACCCCTGCTGTATAGCAAACCTATCACAGAATATTCTTGATAAGATTGTTTAAGAAGGAGTTTGTCCTTGCCTTCCTCTAAGGCTGAGAGTGTGTGACTTTAGTGAGGATTTCAACCCAGGTTTCCAGAGCTGTAATCCAGTGCTGAAACCATTGTACCATGCTGGTTCTAAGCAATTATTTCTATCAGAAATTGTTTATAATTGTCTACCATTTTTGTCTCAGAATCATTAAATATTCCACTCAGGTACTTGTGAGTGTGTATATTGTTGTACTCCTTGCTAAGTACTATTGAGACCTAGTGTCTTCACCTCTTCAGCTGAGGTAACTCCTAGCCTGACTCCACACCTGTCCCTAAAGTCAGTTTGGGGGTTATGGGATAATGAAACTGTCGCCTACGAGGTGCGAATAATCCACCTATGCTGATGTCATCCCAAGAGAGGTGGAGGTTTATAGTAACAGCAGAGCAAGGATTAATTGACATTAAGACATGGCTGGTGGTTATTTTCTTTCTAGGACAATCCCAGATTTTGAAAACATGTTGGAGATCTATTAATACAGGTTAGAGCGACAATGGGAAAATTATCCATCAAGAAGTGGTGCCTTGGGACTTGCCTTTGACTACTAAGTTTAGAAGGCAGTTTTGTGTATTTGTAGTTGATTTTGGAGTGTGGAGGGAGCTAAAACATGTGAGAGACTATGCCTGCAACTGATCATACAGCCCAATAACCCAGTTTTCTCTGGTTTTACCTGAGACAGCGTTTGGATGCCTCAGGTAAACCCGTTACCTGCCACGGGTTTTAGGACAGTATACAAGGGTCCTAAGAAATACAGTGGTTCCTATCCCAGGACAACTTATCTTACTTGTTTGCAACCTGATGCTCTGCTTTGTAGCTTTAAAACAAACGTGGGCAAAGTGTGATCCTCCTTGTTGTATGGCAATTTCTAGGAAGCCTGGCCAGCGTAGCCAGTTGTGTTTGACATTATAGTCCAACATCTGAAAGACTACATTTGCTCTTCTCTGCTTTAAAACTAGTATTTAAATGAATGGCAATGCAGCTGTGCGTTCCCCCTACACACACACATTTGTTCTAAGTCAGAATCCAGTTTGATGGGTAGAGGCAGGCTTCCTGAACACACAAAGAAAATAATGCTCTACCTGTGACTTAGTGGTCTGAGCATTGGACTAGAACTCCAGAAGACCATATTTTGTATCTCCACTCAGCCATGGAAACCCACCAGGTGACCTTGAATAAGTCATGTTCACTCATCAGAATAAAATCTTGCCATAAAAATCCCACAATAGGTTTGCTAAGGGCAATCATAGATCAAAAACAACTTGAAGGCACACAACAACTAGCCCTTTCTATTGCATATTCCACTTAACCGATCATTTCAAAGCTATAGCTGAGATTAAGTGGGAGAGGAAATTTTAACATTTTTCTAGAACAGTAATTTTGGGAGACTAGTCTTGTCAAAGTGGATTCACTTGGTGCTCTTTTTTCTCTCTCCAGTTCCAGGGAGGTGTGTGGTCCTTGAGCACAGCCATCTGTGATGCCTTGATGACCATGGATGTGATGTTATGCACAGCCTCTATTTTCAACCTCTGTGCAATCAGCGTGGATAGGTAAGCATTTCTGTGCATGGCTAGTTTAAAATTCTTGGGAACTCCACAAACAAACTGATGGATGGATTGTTGAAGACTGATATTTACTCTGAGATGGAGTTCTGCACTATATCTGAGGGCACTCGGGAGGTTTACAAGCTCAGACAAGGGCATATGTTCACACATAAATATGTTCTTCAGTAGAGAGCAATGGCCCAGCTTTTCAAAAATAACAGTCCAAGGTCTGCTGCTAGTCTGCCTCCATTAGCCAACTGGGCAATTGTTTTACTCTGCATAGTGCTCAGGCCAGCTCTGTGCCTGCAGTTTTCCAAAGAAAATCACAGTATTATAGATCTGGAAGAGATCCTATGGGCCACCATGTCGAACCCCCTGCTCAGTGCAAGATCTCCAGCTCAATCAGAGATATCCAGATACCTCAGCACCTCTCTAGTCAGTTGGTTCCATTATCAGTACTACTCATTCCTTGAAGGTATCATCATAATCATCATCATCATCATCTTCTTCTTCGCTTTACTTCGTGAACAAAGATTCAGGAAGCACCGGGAATGTGGCACAGCTGACTGGGAGTCAGCTGCATAAGATCTCTAGTGACCAGAAGGCCATGAGTTTGAGGCCTGCCCGGGTCGGGGTGAGCTCTTGACCAATTGTGTAGCTCGTTGTCTGTCTATATATGTTGTATGTCTGTGGCATTGAATGTTTGCCTGTATATGTGCATTGTGATTCGCCCTGAGTCCCCTGCGGGGTGAGAAGGGCGGAATATAAATGATATAAATAAATAAATAACCCCACGCTTTCTACAAGCGCATTGATGATTCAGAGGTTGGATGTGTCCTTCGAGCCTGTGCAATGGATTTTTCTGGTGGAGCGCAGTGTGCACAGAACTGGCCTCACCCTTTAAGCCAAAGGTTCGTCTGCCGGGGCCTAGCAAGCTGGGATGGTGGCAGCGAGATCCTCAGGTCGTAGGTTTGGTTTGAGTTTCCTTCTCTTAGATGCTTGACCTTTCAGGGTTAAACAAGCACCATCTGCCCGGGTTTGAAAGTAGAGTTTTCCTTCTCCTAGGATGGTTGCCAAAAGGCTAAAGAGCCCATCCTGCCCATTGACGCTCTTTGTCAGACCCTTCGGTTGTGACCTGCCTGGCATGGGAGGCCCTACCAGTGACTATTATGCCACCGCCAGCATAGCTCACAACTTCACTAGGGTACAGAAGGGGGCGCCAACGGAGAGGCCTTGACGTTACAATTTGCAGTGAACAATTGTGTAGCCACTCCTTTTGTAAGGTTTGAGCAATCCCAAGAAAGGTATTATCTAGTTATGATTTAAAAGAGACAAATAGTACCTGACAATGTTTTCATGGGACATCAGAATGCCACATTCCCCAGTCTAATTAGTGTGCTGCACAGCTGATTTATTCTATTTTTTAAAAAAGTGAATGGCAAATGTACTCTTAACATAATGTGTATTTCAATATCAGTCAGCAGCAGACGGAGAAACAGGCCACCAATGTCATAATCCTGTTGGCAAAGATAGGAGACTTTTCAGTCACTCTCCACAATGATACTTTTTAGCCAGCTCCTAAATTACTATTGAAGGAAAACTAGAAGAGCTGGAGCAGTAAATCTTTCCCATCTGAAATTGTCATCCAAGAAACTGTTGACACACAGCTATCCTCAAATCCACACTTTGGTGTGAAAATTCCCATCCAAAGACTAAGACTATGGTATCATGTGTGGGAAAGCTCACCAGGGGTGGGTGGGTAGGTGTGCTAGAAACACACTCTTACTCTTCGCATGACCATTCTAAGCAAAAGGTCCAAAAGTAGCAAATCCAAAGCAAAAACCTAAACATCACAATACAATAAACTCTGGTTTTAAAAGTTCATAGTAAATAAAAGACACATCACATCCATATCCATAAAAGGTAAAGGTTTTCCCCTGACATTAAGTCCAGTCATGTCCAACTCTGGAGGTTGGTGCTGACCTCCATTTCTAAGCTGAAGATTCCTCCAAGGTCATGTGGCCAGCATGACTGCATGGGCCATATCCATATTATTACAATAATATTACAAATAATTGTGTAATTACAAATTATAAAAGAGCAACAATGACCAAATATAAATATCAGCAATGGAGTATTTAATAAGGAAAACCCAGGTTCTGTCTGTATAAGTAAACAAAATATGCCATAATTTGCATCCTCATGAGTTCTTTGGCCTTTAAACCACTTTAAAAGAATTACCTTTTACTTCTCATTCTGGCCAAAGAGACGCATGTGTTTCAGAGGAGTGTGTGTGTGTGTGTGTGTGTGTGATCATTAACAACAGCTGGCTTTGCATTGGAGTGGGGTGAGGAGTTAGGGAAGGCTTAAGCTGGTTGGTTGGAGGTGACAAGGGCTAGCAGGTCATATGATTATTCCTGCCAGGAGGTGGGCTTATTGATGGTTTAATTTTCAACATGAAATTCAATGCCATTTAAAAAAAAGAATGGGTATGCAGATAATCACAGATCAGTATCCTCATATAACAGTATTAGCACATTCCCTGCATAACAGGATGGCTAAACCTTAGGCAGAAATACATATATTCACATGCATAATGGAAAGAAAAATAAACCCAAGAGTTCACTGCCATATAGTCACCAATAGTTCAGATTGGAGGAATTTTTTTTGCAAGCTTGTTTATATACCTGCATTAATGTACCCATCTTTCCTCTTCAGATGTTTCTCAGATGTTTTAAGGTGGATATTGAGAGTGGGACAAACATGAAGACATATAATATTTGAGTGTGGACTTCTCTGTGGCATGTGGGCTCTGATTCTTCTCATAACCTGACTTGAAGGAGGGTTGTTGGAAAATTAAACAGGGTGGGGATTAATGGGCTTTTAAAGCAGGAAGTGCTGTGACACAGATAGTGCTTAAGGCACGAAAGGAAAGTACGCATAGATCAAGATCCTCTTAATCGCTGGCAGAGTGTAGTGTTCCGCCATCATACATCCACTAGTCCTCTTCCACCCACACCCTTAGTCTCAACTTAGAGTGCTCTGCCATGGCTAGCCAATGAGCAGGTATTTCCTAGGCTCCCATCTTACTGCAGTTTTACATTAAGGAAAGATGAAAGAGCCATGGCCTCATGGAGCTGGTCTGGAAGGATGACTGCAGCTGGATGATGCTCAGGAACCCCTGCTCACTGATGGGTCAAAATGCCTTAAGTAGAAACATATGGGGGTGAGTATTAAAGAAGCCTCACTGAAAACTTGTGAGGGCTCCCATAATTATGCAGAGAATGGAATTCCAGCAGGTAACTGCTGACATTCTCACTTCTTCACAATCATTAAAGATAGCAGAGCCATCTCCAGTTTTCAGTCTGGCATCCCTAGATGGAGTCCTCGCACAAGGCAATACAGACAGAACCCCAGTTACAGACATATGGCTTACATATTAATCATATTTAAGGATGGGTGTGAGACAACAGGAAGTGAGAGAGATCCACCTCTTGGAAGGTTAAATTCATTTCTGAAAGAGTTATCATGAGGAAAAGGTGTCTCAATTGAAACTTTATCACCACTCATTGTTTCTACAACAAACCATTTCCCCCCAAAATTCACCTGTGAGGGGCACCTGGGAGGCTTCAGATGACACAGCAGTGAGTCTGCTCAGAGCAGTGCCTCCCTCATCCTCTTCTTCCTCTTCTTCGGCGCCTCAGTAAATTGGTCCCTCTTTTTTCACTCTGCCCAGAGCAGCACTTCCTTCTTCCTCTTCATTGTTGTCGTCCTCTTCTTCCACTTCCTCTTCTTCCTCTTCTTCCTCCATTCCCAATGATGCCCCATTTGTAGGTCAAAATGATGCTCAGTTGTGAAAACATCACTCTAGGCAGAGTGCTGTTTTGTAAGTTAAAACGTACACATAAGCATGTACCCCCCCCCCGGGAGGGAGGCTAGAAGGGGTTCACCCCCCCTGAAATTATCAGGGTGGTCTACATTATTTAAACTGTTACATTATTTAAACTGTTATGTTTATTCATATCATGATCTGATCACCGTGCTCAATATATCCCATATGCATGGGGGTATTGGGATAACAATACAGAAGGTTTGCTAGGATAGATCCTCTCTCACTCAGACTCACCCCCACCCCCACCCCCGGAATCAAAATCCTGGCTACAGGTCTGCATACATATGTTGGGACATTCATATAAGAACATAAGAAGAGCCGTGCTGAATCGGACCTCAGCCCATATAGTCCAGCATTCTGTATCACACAGTGGCCCACCAGTTGTACACGGGGATCTCGAGCAGAAGGGAGGGCAAACAGGTTTTACTGTACTGAAAAGAGTAATAAGAGGAATTTTGCGTCTCAATGGCAAAATGTGACCATTGTCCATTGTATTCCATGTTTTGGAAGTTTTATTTGGCTACTGGAGTGGCCTTTTTACCAGTAGTTACTATTAGAAGGCATTCATCACCCAATCTGTCTTTTTCCTTAATGAGTTTTCTCTGGTTAAAAAGGTGAAAGAAAACAAAAAAAGAAGGGCAACAAACAGTACCCCTGCAAACCTCTGTGAGAGGGTTCTTCCAAATCCCAATTTTTTACAAAGAGGGCTGATTTAAAATAGAAAATAGGGAGTACAATAAACAGCGGATTCTAACATGTTTTATGCCCCAAATTACCTTGCTGAATAAAGTCCCAAACCCCTCCAGTTTCCTGTGGCTAACCAGCTGATTTTAATCTGGTTCTTCATCTGGCCTATATTTGTCTAGATAACCTTTAAGGTTAGGCAATAGACTGTGTTAATTAAAACCATGAAAAAAGTCTGTGTGTTTTATTGCATTTTTTTCATCATCTAAGATATGTGAAAATTGTATTTCTCCCTAGTCTCCACTATAAAGAATGCACTGTTAAATTGCAAAACTGGGAATTTTTCCAAAGTCCATATAATTCTTGAATTATTTATTAATTTTCCAGATGTCGGGAGGATTCTAATATATTAATTCCTCCCAGTGATAATTATTATTACTAAGTGTACCAGATAACAATCCGGTTTTTTACTGAAATAACAATTTATTTCACATATCTCCCATTTCCCCATATAAAATGTATTCATGGCAGTGAATGAATCATGAACAGTCATATAAACCTTAGCAATGTCTATTCAATATGAGCAGGAATAAATAAAATAGCAGTAGGAGCAAGCACAAAAACAAATGAAAATTGTTAATAATAGAAAATAACGTACAGATCATTGCCTATGTGAACAGATAGTGTTTGCAGCCTAACTGAAAGCAAAAAAAGGAAAAAGAAACAATTTTCTGACACATACCGTGTTATGGTGCCATCATTGAAAATACCATTTTCTTACTGCCAATCTGTCAGACTGTGGTGGACTAGAAAATAAAGGCTACAAAGACTATCTAAAGCAGGGGTGCTCACACTTTTTCACCATGCGAGCTACTTATAAAACAACCAAGTCAAAATAATCTACCTACCCTTTACAAAAATGTGAAACATATAACAAATATCTGCTTTGAATTGGGTTTTCTGAGTCCACACTGCCATATAATGTGATTCAAAGCAGATATTATTTTATTCAACTGTGTGGAAAGGACCTCAGATAACCCAGGGCCCTCCCACACATCCTATTTTACAATCGACACACACTGTCCTCCCGCCCTGCCTGCGATCTACCAGGACGCCCTACGCAATCTACCAGTAGATCGCAATCTACCTAATGAGCACCCCTGATCTAAAGATCGAAGCAGTTTCATGTAGGTGAAGGTGGTTCTTGGAACAACTGAGATTTCTATGGACCTCTTGAATCTCTTTGGGGAGATAGGGCAGTATATAGATGATGGTGATGTGATGATGATGATAATTAGAATGCACAGAATTACATTTTGAAAATAGTACTAGACTGGCACAATAAACTGAACATAGAAATTAACAGCTAACCAAATACAGCTGATGGGAAACTGAATGTGCTTGATTTGTCAAACATGAATGTTGCTGTCAGTTTATTTTGTACCAGATGCAGTTTCCAAACTGTTTCTGAAGGCAGCCCCATATATAGAAGTAATGGCACATCAGACCAGAAAGATGGAGGATGTTTCTGGCAAAGACTATGTTTCTGAATGGTAGAAATGTTTTAAGGCTCTTCTTCCACCCTCACTCCCCACATCAGCACTATGCCTTTCAAACTGAGCTGAATGAGCAAGATCTGTGGAAAAATAAATTGGAAAGGGATGTCAGTTTCATCATTAAATCATAGATATATGAGACAAGGGACTCATCTAGTACATGACAATACATTACAGATGTTATAAGGGAGGTTTTTTTAAACATTCATTTAAAATACATTTGAATTAATTAGCTATCCATCCTTTGTCAGCAAAATAGACTGGAGTATATGCTTGACTGAAAACGCTGTCTTTATTGCTAGCCAAGTCTTAGTTTGTAAGTTCCATATCTTCAGTAAATCTACTGATGCTTAATATCTGCCCTAAAAAACCAAGTGAGTTCCACTTGTCATAATTTAAACCTTTTTATTGGTGGTGTTGAAATATCTTTCCTTGGTGATGAAGATAATGAGGGAAAAGTTTGGGTGGGGTAGATGGATGGGTGGGTGGGTGACCCTTCTTTGTAGGCTGTGTGTACAAACTGACCCAGTTTGTCTGTACATGGTTCGATAAAGCAGACTCACCTTGTTACTGCTATGTGGAACCCACATTAAGAATAGTTTTGAAGCAGAAATTCTGCATCCAACCAATGACCCAGAACAAAGGGGGCTGATAATAATTATCACTGGCAGGGAATTTATTTCCAGGAAACTCTGAAAGGATCCCATTGTTTTTGAGGTGTGAACAGCTGGATCCTTCCCAATCCAGTGTCCAAAAGACTAGTGAGAAGCAGCTCCCTGAAAAAGCCTTGTTGGTGGCATCGCTTCTGCTGGTCAAATGGCTAGGTGCCCTCACTCATCAGAAGCAATGTCACCAGCAAGGCTCTGACAAGAGCTGCTTTTGGACAGTGAAACAGTGGTAGCAGTGGTGCCACTAATGTACTGTTAGTTTGGTTGGCCATCTGGACATTAAAAGGGCTCCAGTATGTTCCCCTGCTGCATCGGGGCCTTTCAGGAGTACAGTACAAGGTTATCTCGGTACACTTATCTCGGGAGGGGGGGGGAAGGTTCCAGAACCTCCCGCAATAAGTGAAAAACCGCAATGTAGGTACGCTCTATTTATTTATACAATATATTTATTTTAGTATTTATACACTATTTTAAGTCTTTATACACTTAAAATAAAATGAAGGAAAGGAAGGAAAGGCCCTTCAAGGCTGGAGGGAGGGAGGATAGAGGAGGGAAAGTGCCTTGGAGAGTGGCGGCAGCAAATCCCGCAAAACAGCAAAAATACAGCGATATATATTTTAAATTAATATTTATTGAAAAACTGCAAAACAGCAAGTCTGCTAAAAGCAAACTGTGAAGTAGCGAGGGAACACTGTAATCCAGATTGTTTTACTCAGTGTAGATGAATCCTCAGATGGTATTGAGGTTTCCTCCCAACACTGTGCACCACTTTATCCAAACAGCAGATGAGGAGGTTATACTATTCCTATGTGCTTTCATGCCAGTGCTCATCTTTCCATACAAAAAGTTCTTACAGAAAACTAAATGTTATTGAAAAGAGGCCTTCATGTCCAGTTTACATCATAATATAATCGTTGTATAGTATATACATTGTTGTCTTTTTCTAGTGTGAAAGTTCACAGCTATGAAGTAGCACTGTCTAGGAACAACTTTTGTACCTCATCTGCCATTGTTTTCATCCATAAACTAGGCCTGACTCCCCTGACAGAAACAAAAAAAACTTTACTCTCAGGAAGAGGATATATGCCACTGTTTACTAGCTTAGAAGTTGAAGTGGTTATTTCTTTTTTTAATGCTTTCGTCTCAGGAACCCTCATGACTATATGGATAGGTTCACTGAAAGGTTTGGACGAGATAGGATGCTATTTTGTTCTTTTTCTAAAGTGGATTTTGAGATATGCGGTAAAGTAACAACATAGAGGTGTTCTGAAAGGGAATTCTGGACACAGTGGCACGAGGAAGAGAAAGGGCAGAGAATTTTCAGCCAATCAACCAAAGCTGGACAGCTAAATAAAGTTCCTAGGTAGGGATGCGTTGGGCATAAATATCTAAGTGACAAGGGCACTGTCTGTTGTGTTTTTCCTATGACAGTCTGTAACTCCTATCAACCCTAATTAGCATAGCAGGGAATACTGGATCAGTTATGCCAAGGAGCCCCATAGTTTCACCCTGTTTTCTGTCTTCCAGGTTCATTGCTGTCTCTATCCCACTGAACTACAACCGTCGGCAAATCGATCTGCGGCAAACGGTTCTCATTTCCACTACCTGGATCTTTGCATTTGCTGTGGCCTCCCCAGTCATTTTTGGCCTAAACAATGTTCCAAACCGGGACCCCACTTTGTGTCAACTGGAGGATAACAACTACGTTGTGTACTCTTCCATCTGCTCCTTCTTCATTCCTTGTCCTGTCATGCTGGTCCTCTACTGTGCCATGTTCCAAGGACTTCGGCGTTGGGAGGAGGCTCGGAAGGCCAAGCTGAAGAGCAGCATTTATTTGGGCAATAGGCGACTGTATTGTCCACCGCCAGTCATTGAGAGGAACCAACGTGGTATTAGGTTGGAGGAGAACAACCTATATGCACGTTCTGAATGTTCATATCCTAAGGATTACATGAACAATGGCATTCAGACTATAACCTGTCCACACCTCAAATATCCACCACATGGAGGACTCAAAAGGAAGCCAGCCAAAATCAATGGCCGGGAAAGAAAAGCCATGAAAGTGCTGCCAGTTGTGGTTGGTAAGTGTTCACTGCTTGAAGTTATTAACCAGATTGAGAATTATCAGAATGGTAAAAAAAAAAAAAGGCTCTAGGGGCCTTGTTTTATTTTAACGGATGTAGCTATAGAGCAAAACATTTGGAATTGCATGACAACATCTATCTACCTTTTTGTCCCCTCGTGTTGTGGTCTCTTGACCCCCAAAGTGCTGGGAACACACACATAGGCTGTCAGCTGTCAACCGTCAGTTTTTCTCCTGAGAGATGTTCTGTAACCTTTTAAACAGTAGTATAGCAAGCTGAAATTGAAATTGAAATCTTCTTCACCACCACTACTCCAAGCTAAGAATCATTTTCTTTTCCTGGATCGGCTGATTATTACTAGCTTACTGACATGGACAGATATCTCAGGTGCTTGGCAAATTCATACAGATTTCATTGAATATAATTCACATAAGCGTTCATAGACTCATAGAATTGTAGAATTGGAAGGTGCTCCCAAGAGTCATCTAGTCAATCCTCTACCAATTCAGGAATGCACAGCTTAGGTGTCCCTGAAAGATGACCATCCAACCTTTACTTAAAAGTCTCCAAAATAAGGTCTATGTTACTATCAAATAAATCTTGCCATCAGAAATTTCTTCCCAATATTTTATTAAAATCTTTCAAAAAATCAAAACCATGAGAGAAGAGAGAGTTCATATATTTTCAGGTATTTGAGCACATCAGTAGTCAGTTTCTAAATGAAGATGTTTATTTGGGATTCCAGGAACTGTTCTCCAAAATGCAGCTTTTCTAAGCTCTGGTTCCTTGAGCCAACCAATTAAATGAACCTTAATAACAAGTCCACTGATGCAAATCTGAGGACTTGGGAAGCTCTATCCTGGTCAAGATGTTTCAGACAATGGGGTGGCATGCCAATTAAAGCTTTAGATGTCACCACCAATTTTTTTTGGGGGGGGGGAGGAAACATACAGGCAGATATTAATGTGGTATAGAACAGGCATGGGCAAACTAAGGCCCGCAGGCTGGATGCAGCCCCCTGGGCACTTACCTCAGGCCCTGTCCTCTTGGCAAAAGGACACGGTGTTCTGTCCTTATGCCAAAAAGATGGAGGAGGACGGCATGTAGCAGCTGAGAGCCCTCTGAAGCGCGTTCAACCACTGTTGTCTCACCCCCCCCCCCCCAGCATAAGGATGGTGTGAGTGACCCCATCCTTATGCCAAGAGGATGGCTTGAGGAATGCATGCAACAGCTGAGAGCCCCCTGGAGTACACTCAGTAACCACCTGTCTCTCCCTCCTCCCAACATAATGCCAAGAGGACAACCTGAGGATCAGGGGAGGATAGGAAGGGGGATCTGTCCTGCCTTCCTCCCAGCATAAGGATGGGACAAGCAGCTCCGTCCTTATGCTGGGAGGACAACCTGAGGATGACCCAGCCCTGCCCTGCCCTGCCCCCTCCTGGCCCCTCCTGGCCCCTCCTGGCCCCATCTTTTCCCCACCCAGCATATGCCCGGCTCCCCTTCCTCCTGGCCCTCCTGGCCTCCCGATCAGGCCCACAATGCAGCCCCAAGGCAAAAAAGTTTGCCCATGCTCGGTATAGAAGCTCTCTGATCACCTTAACCCACAGAAGAAACCTAGGAGTACAGTGTGTTCAAGATTCTAACTTGTTTTTAAAGGCAGCCTCACTTAAACCAGATTACAGTACTTTAGTCTGTGATGAACAGCTGTCCCAAGGGATGAATATTTGTACCAAAATGTGTTCCCTACAGACTGATAAAGGCATCCTTACTGGCATATAGTGATGCCTGCACGCCTGTAGATATCTGGTACTTGAGAGCAATCCATTGCAACAGTGTTGCTCACACATCTCAGTCTAGAACAGTGGATCCCTCTGCCCTTAGTAGTTCTGCTTAAATGTCCCTTCAGAATTCCCGCCTTGGTCTACTGAGTTAAGCAGCACAAGCAATAGAGAGGGATCATTCAAGTAATAAGCAGCAGGGATCTTTCAGCAGGTAGCTCTTTCAGATATTTCAGTCGTGCTTAATTCCATGCATGATTCATCCCCCTCGAGATCTATCCAGACTCCCCCTTTCAGATTTTGAAGCAGTAGACTCTAACAAAAGAAAGAAATTAAGGATCCCAACCTTGTGTGGTGTTCTGCTTCTGTATATATGTATTAGTGCTGTTAGCATCTCTTTTTCAAGTCACAGAAACATTTCAAGCTCAGCTGAGGAACAGGGGAATAGCTTCCCTTGTTACCTGCAGAGAGTTGACAGAAGTGGAATGAATGTGGATGAGCTGAGTTTAAGCTGTTTCTCTCTCTCTCTCTCTCTCTCTCTCTCGCTAACAAAAGCATAGCACAATCAACAGCAGACAAAATTGTTTATTTATTAATTTGTTTATTTAAAACTTTTGTACCCTGACCTTCTCACCTCTATCGAGGGACTCAGGCAGGTAGAGTGGTAAGGTGTACTGTAATAGCCTATGGCATATTCTGAATTTCTGTGGTCGTGGAATAGGCACTGAGAGAGCAGATGCCACCCATTTCAACAGGGGATCACTCATCCCAAAAAATGTTTTACTTGCAACCCACAATGTGCATATCATAATTCTTCTTTTAAAGTGTTTTAATTTCATAATTGCTGAAAAAGCCTACCTAGTAAAATGCCAGACCACAAACAGAGTACTAATTTTGTCCAATAATCGGTGAGGGCAAATGTGAAGGACTTTTAATCTTCCAGACGTTTTGGACTTCAGCAACCACAATCCTTCGTCATTGACCATTGAGGAATACAGGCAGGAGCTGAAATCCAAAACATCAGAAGACCAAAAAGTTCCCTGTATCTGGGGAAAAATACAGGACTCTGTGAAGGAGCCACATAGAGTTCTCCTCACTACAAAGGTGGTGAATCTTTGCTGAAGGAGGAGTATATGTTCTTTACATCCAGAGAGATACACGCTGTAGTTCTCTTCCTCAATTTGCTGTGCTGAACAAATAGGATGAAAAAACAAACCAAAAAAACCTTACAAAGATTTATAATTTGCAATGGCTAGATCAAGTGACTGGTGTCTTTTTCAGTTTTCGGTCTCAACTCAGTTTACAAGAGGTGATCAGGACACACATTCCAGTAGCTTGCTGTACCAAAGAGATGGAACAGGATATGTGTGAAAGGAAGTGCCAGCATATTTTAGCTTAAAACTCTTGCTGCTAGTAACTAAGCCCTAGGAAAAGTATTTCAACCTTTAAGTAGGGGGCCTAGGAAAGCAAGGAAACTACTGGTTGATTAGTATCCCAAAAAGTCCTGACATTACCTGACTCATTTTCAAAACATGACAACTCTTCTCCCATATGCCAACCTGGTTGTTTAGTGGAAGCTCTTAGCATCTTGTTCATTGGGAGCTCTTAATGCCAACAATGCCATCTGCCTTACTTCTTTAACAATAAATATGTCAGATCCGGACCATTTGTAATGAGGTTGGGAACAGCCTTTTATCTGTGTCTCCAACTCAACAACAGATATCAATAACATTAATGGTTAAATTATTATTGATTTTAGAGTTGACCAGCTTAGACATTCTGCTCATGCCAGCATGTCCAAAACTGAGGATGGCCTCACAGTATTATTTACCTGTGTAATAACCATATGAAATAGGCCACTATTGTTTGTGTTTTACACACAGCAGAATTGGGACTTAAACTAGGTCACTTTGACCATACCGGGGACCACTTCATGCAATACACTTGCCTTTTGCAAACTGTCTCTCTTGCTGTTTCTGATCCATATAGTAGACAGTTTTGTGTTTGCTTTGTCGCTGTGCCATAGCTGACTATTTGGCATGGTAAACCATTGATATATGCAAAGGATCTTGCTAGGGCAGATAGCTACTTGTATAAAAGTCTTTTCAACTCAAATTGTGAGAAATGACCCTGCCTTGCCACCCAAGAGTCCACTCCTTCCATGATTTAATAGGAGCATCTGCTTTTAATAAGAGCCTGTAGCACATTTTGGCAATATCAGATGAAATTTCACTAGAAAGGTGAGCAAAAATGAAAAGAGAAAATCCAATAATGAGATTCCATTGGTGTTGGAGCCCATTATTGAATAGAATAAATCATTGAGGCAATAAGAGACTCTTCCTGAAGCCTTTATTCAGTTAAGGCTAAAATAGTTGTATCATTGACCCTTGGAGCTGTAAAACCTCTTCAAACATTAATGGTTTCAACAGCTCCCCTACTTCTTTCCCTTCATCACCATTTACACTCAGAAAAATCCCTGCTATTGAACAGTGATGTGTGTCAGTGTCCTGAAGAGTACTCACTAAACACAGATCAGATAACACTCTTGTGCCTTGTCACAGTCATCCCGCATGAAGGTAAGACAAAATGGTATACATTATACCTTCTTACTCTCTCAGAGTTAGAGGGTATGGCACTGAGATGCCAAATTTGGTGCCTAATCACCAAATCCACTATGAAAGGTGATTTCAGCAGATTGCTCTTTGTCCTGCTTCAGTTGTATTACAACATAAGGAACTGTATCTATGAGAATTCTCACCTTTTTTAAAAAAAAAAGTCAAATAAAGATAGGAGCCCTGCACTATGTGTACTATGGTGATCTAATAACATTATACTTGTCCCCATTGCTTGTATTCAGATGACAGAGAGATCGTAGAACTTTTACATCTCAAGATACACCCCAGTTTGTAAAATTGTTTGAGGGTATATAAAGGTGTAAAATGCCCTCTTTTTCCTTCCATCTCTCTTCGTGTCATGTACTAGCTTTGGTCAGGGTTTCTTCCTACTTTCAAATTGAGATATTCTGGCTTACAACCAATTAACAAATGAGAAAAATAAGACAGAATTGTATGATGGTTTGGGAAAGAGCCATTGTTACCACACACTAAAGTCTGTATCCCTCAGATTGGACACAAACGGAAAAAAATCTTGCTTAGCACAAGCGGAGTTACCAGGTGAAATAAAAGACTATCACTTTAAAGTTTGTGTCAAAAAGGGAATTTGAGCAGTTGTAGCTGGCATAACAAGCAACACTTGTTTAAATTCTCTTTTGTACTCCCCTCTATTACTTCATCTAGTATTCCTAAGTATAAGTCAGGATTGCCATGGCAAGTCCAGTGAGGAAGAAGAATGAAATGAGGATTGCTTAGCGCCAGTACTTATTCATAAACCATGATTTATTTATAAAACTTAAATAATCATCCAAACCAAGCCACATGGCGATCCGCTCTAAATTCTGAGATATAATAGGCCGCAAGTATACATTTCAGAAATAATGTCCAGGTACTACTTCCCACCACCTCTGCTAGACTTATGCAGATATTCATAATCTCTGTTGGGTTGGATCCAGAGTAAAGCACTTGTAACTAGGCTGAAAGAAGAGGACTTCTCTACCCATTACCCTTCATAGCATCCCTGCAAGCCCTACATTATTTTATTGTATTATTTTGTTATTGTCAGCATTTATTTGATGTTATTGTCTGTTGTGTGTATTTTATTTTGCCTTATTGTAATTTCTTGGGCTTGGCCTCATGTTAGCCCCTCCAAGTCCCTTGGGGAGATGGTGGCGGAGTATAAATAATAATAATTATTACCCTTTGCTCTATACTGGGTCACAAATCCTGCTAAATGGTTTAATCTGCAAGATAGAGGCATCTTCTTAATGCCAATGTTATATTTGCTTATTTATTTATCATATCAGAAGTGAACTGAGGGTACAGTTATAGGGTATTTTAAAAAAAATTAAACTAGGCATTATACTAAATATAATATAGTATAAATATATACTAAATATATGATTTTTCTTCTTATAGCAACACCAGAGGCTCTGAGTCAAAGGACATTTGGTTATATTTGCTAATATGTAATAAGATTTTTTTTTCAGTCAGGTGCCAGAAAGGAGAATTAATGGACTGGGGGAAATCTACAATATTGGAATAAATTGAGGGGCGGGGGGTTGGTTTTTTTTAAAAAAAATCTTGCTTGTTGAAAACAGCTAGCTTAAATCAAGGAAAATTTTGCTGGAGTCGCACTATTTATCGGTGTGTGGCCAAAGTCATATCACTGGCTGATTAATTTTTTTCCACCCTGAATTGCTGAAGTAATTTTCACTCATCTAGTGAAACAGTAAAAGGAACCAGGGACCTTGAAAGACAAGCTGTTTCTATAATCAACAGAAGGGCTACTGAACCATTTTATATGAATGTTTCAGCATTATAAAGGCACAGGGTGAGTTTTTTGTTTTAGTTTTTGGGGGTTTTTTTAGTTCCATGTGAAATTGGCTAGTTGGTGCCAAGGTACAGTAGTAATATTCTCCTAGTCACAGATCCCTTGAGATAAATGTTATGAAACATGTTTTAAAATGCTTAAAATAAATGATGCTGCATATTGACTCTGGATGCTGCCAGAGATGTTTTTAACATGTTGTTGGCCGGCCTGCCTCATTCACATAATTTTAAAGGAAGTCTGGATGCTGTCATTTTCCAAACATTCACCATTTCCCAGTACTGCTTATACCATTATTTTCTCTCCAGAATAAAATCTGTTAAAGAACAAAACAGAATAGCTTTATCATGTATTTTGACTGGCAACATCCATAACTGTTTGCCTGGAAATGCTTTCAGTTTAAGCATGACATTAATATCACAGAACTTTAACTTACTCATCAACATTTCACAACCATGCAGCAGAAATAGGAGATATGGGAATGGGGAATTTATTTTATAGGACTAACCCTTTCACGTGAGAAGGACTCATGAAGGAATTTAGAATATGCAGCTTCATATTTTAAAAATAGCCACTAAGCAAATATGAGGAATTGTATGGCCTTCCGGATATTGTTAAAACTACAACTCTCATCAACCCTACCTAGCATTGGCTGAGGGTTGCAATGCAGTAACATGTGGATAGTCACGCATTCTTCAACTTTGCACCAAGCCTTTCTGGGCATCTTGGGGTAATTATATGGGTGTGTTGAGTGTGCTTTTCCTGCATGACCAGAGGGTTGGACTGGATGTAGTCTCTTCAACTCTGTGACTCTGACTATATGGAGAATTTGGCTTCTGTTTTGGGGAAAATATGTTCTGCTTTGAAGAAACTAAGGCCTCTTCCACACAGCTATATAAAATCCAAATCGAAATGGATTATATGACAGTGTGGACTCAGATAACCCAGTTCAAAGCAAATAGTGTGGATTATCTGCTTTGATATTTTGGATTATATGAGTATGTCAAAGGACCCTAAGAGTATATTACACTGTAGCTTAGTGAGGCACCAGCACAATTTGGCAGAGAACACTAAAGACCTTGTAAAACTGCAACTTCCAGGATTCCACAAGATTGAACCATGGCAAGTAAAATGGTGTCAAATTGCTTTAATTCTACAGTGCAGATGTACCCTAAGACATAAACAACTAACTCCTGGTTTAGAGTGTAACTCAGTTTTCTTTCTGTGTCTCTTACAGGTGCTTTTCTTTTCTGCTGGACTCCTTTCTTTGTGGTCCATATAACCAGAGCTCTGTGTACGTCCTGCACCATTCCCAGTGAAGTCACCAGTATAGTCACATGGCTGGGATACGTCAATAGTGCCCTAAACCCGATCATCTACACTGTCTTCAACACCGAGTTTAGGAACTTCTTTCGTAAAGTTTTGCACATCTTCTGCTAACACTGCTGGATTCCAAATATAGAACTGGACTCTGAATATAGAACAGAGGGTATTGCACAGTGCACTAAAAACCAGCCAAAAACAACATCTTTGTATAGTTTATTAAAGATTTATTTCTTGGTACACAACTGTGGCTTTCAGTATTTTATCCCTACTTTGGTGAAGACAGAGGCTACAATATAGTTCCTCATTGGTAAATACAAAAGTTGCCAAATTTAATTGGTTTTCTTTTGCCATCTGGATACCAACTTCTGGCAGAAAGTTTGAACAGGAA
Organism: Anolis apletophallus; assembly: GCA_030556195.1. Taxonomy (NCBI): domain Eukaryota; kingdom Metazoa; phylum Chordata; class Lepidosauria; order Squamata; family Anolidae; genus Anolis; species Anolis apletophallus. The sequence continues at coordinate 98,774,000 of JARBWK010000002.1, read as the reverse complement.
GCCATTCACAGTGGTTGCCCTGTAATTATGCACCACCATTTCTACTTATTCGGTGAGATTTCCAGCACTACTTGAAAAAAATCAATCATCTCTCTGGTACCCCACTGTATGCTACTGTCTTGTCTGAAGTCCTTGTTTGATGTTAAATTCAGGCAGACGTTTGAATACAGAGGCTACTCACAATAGTTCCCATCCAATGAAGATGCCATCTTCTGCTGGAGAAGAGTACAGTCAATTCCTGGTGATAGAAATAATTAGGTCCTCCAGATATTTTGTATTTCACTTCTCAGCTTTCATTATCATTGGCTATGCTATCTAGGACTGATGTAAGTTGCAGTCTAATGATATCTAGAGGATCACTACTTCTGCTGTCATAATAGGGACTATAGTAGAAATCAAATGTGTTTTTGAGGGGGGGGGGGGCAGCAATGTAGAGCCACCTGCAGACAATACTGAATAAAGCCATTTTTCTTTCCAAATACTCATTTTATTAATCATATATTACTAATCCAAGTGTCTGCCTCTTATCACAATTTTGTCAGCACTAGTGCCCATCTAAATTGACTAGTAACCTATTAGTGCTACCTAGAGGTCCAAATTAATCCTATGCCAGTGTAGGTTTTCACTAGGCATGAGAAAAAAAAGTTATGAAAATGAAATGATTCGTAAGAAATTCGTAAGAAATGCTACTTTTGAGTATTTCCGCATCTGGAACGCCAACCAGGAAGTGGACTTTCTTTATAGAACTTCGGGGCCAGGATTTTCTTAAGTGTCGTTATTAGGTCGTAAGGGGGCACCCTCCTTCTCTCTCACCACCCTCCCGCCTCCCTTGCCAATAAGTATTATGGCAAGGCAAGCCCTAAACTCGCTCCTTCTTTCGGCTGGAAGCCTGGAAAAATGTAAACAGAGAGGTTTACTCAGAAGTAAATCTGCAAAGGAGGGCACTTTGGATGAAGTGCCCTCCTTTGTGGATTTACTTCTGAGTAAACCTCTCTGTTTACATTTTTTTCCAGGCTTCCCTGCCTCTCCTGCCCTGCCAGGATCTAAAGCATCAAAGAGTATTGGGGTGAGAAACCAACCTAATGTATAATAGAATGAATGCTACTGTAAGTGCCTAATATTATAAGTAATCCAACTGGTCATATACCTACATTCCATGCACATGCAATAATACAGCAGTAATAACAATGGGTATAAGAAGAGGTAAAATTCAAACCGAAGTATTCTGACTGTGGTCCCTCCTCAAGCGGTGCAAACTGCAAAAGGCTCTTCTCTATGAGCCCGGGAAAAGCCAAAGCCCGGGCACAGCGTTTGCTGCCTGGGTGCACACATACATATTCTTTGGGGGATTTGCTGCAGAATCTTCTCTATGAGCCCGGATTCTGCAGCAAATCCCCCAAAGAATATGTATGTGTGTGCACCCAGGCAGCAAACACTGTGCCCGGGCTTTGGCTTTTCCCGGCTCATAGAGAAGAGCCTTTTGCAGTTTGCACCGCTTGAGGAGGGACCAGTCAGAATACTTCGGTTTGAATTTTACCTCTTCTTATACCCATTGTTATTACTGCTGTATTATTGCATGTGCATGGAATGTAGGTATATGACCAGCCTGGGCAAACTTGGGCCCTCGCTCCCTCAGGATCGGGGTGAGAGAGAGGCAGCGAGGAGCGAGGGGGGGGGGCTCCTCCTTTTTTTTTGCTGCTCCCAAGAATAGAATACCCCCTCCCTCCCTCCCTCCCTCCTTCCTATTTGGAGAGTCCCATCTAGAATTCAGTGTGATTTATTCAAGTTTTGGCCTACAACTCCCAGAAATCCCAGCCAATTTACCAGCTGTTAGGATTTCTGGGAGTTGTAGGTCAAAACCATCTGGAATGCGCATGCGCTGGCATACGAACTACTAACAAATTTCATTAGTTATTATGTTACATTTTAGAAATTTTTGGAATTTTTTTGGTAAGTCTTTCTATTACTAATCAAAAAAATATCCCCCCCCCCCAATTTGATTTTAGAATCACGATTTTTGGGTTCGAAACCATGCCTAGTTTTCACCCTTGCAGTTTTCACACTGCAGGGGTGAAAACCTCAAAAGTGAAAAACTGTTTGTGCTCAACTGCACATACAGTAACCTAAGCAACTCTACAGCCTGATGTAGAAGCACTGACAGGTTCCCCAAAGCCTATTCCATGCTTGGAGGAGAAAGGGGGATTGCAGAAGTATCTGGCCACATCGTGAATGATGTAGTGGTTTTTCATTCGCTACAGCAACAGCCCCTTTTCCAATCCTTCCTACCCTCCTGCAAGCGTGGGTTCAGTCATGATACAGTAGGCCCAGATGGTGGGTTCAGTAATGATACAGTAGGCCCAGATGGTCGTGATTAGCTCAGCAAAGCATGTTATGCATATCTAACTACTGAGCTGCTGAGCCATGCAGGATTGCATTACAGGCTATTTGGTTGCCTCGCCACTTTCGTGGGGGTTGAGGGCACAGCTATATAGGGGGTTGCACTGGAAGGCTGTTGTAGTCTCTTCCAGTTGTCAGGAGCAACTTGGGAAACTTGAGAATTAGCCGTCTGTGAAGATGTTGCCCAGATATTTGATGTTTTACCATGATTGTGGGAGGCTGCTCTCATGTCCTTGCATGGGGTGCTGGAGCTGACAGAGGGAGCTCAACCCGCTCTCCCCAGATTCGAGCTGCTGACCTATCAGCCAACAGTCCTGCTGGCAAAAGGGTTTAACCCATTGTACCACTGGGGGCTCCTTCCAACGCTATGATTCTATGAGCTTAAATTTCAAGGCTCACAATCCATATTCTATAGCCGTACTTCGACAGAAGTGTGAAAATGTGTAGCCCATTCTTAGCAAGTTGAGTGAACATTCAACTTGTAAAAAGAACCCACACCCATGTATTTTTTAAAAAGTTGTCACATCTTCAGATCTACCATAGTTCATTATTAATGGCCAAAGCCAGACACTAGAAGATTGACAAAAGGAAGAGTGACAAACCTGAGCAAAGATGCTAACAGAAGGCCGGCAGGTCATGGAAAGGTGAGCAATGTTTGGATGAAAGTATGTTTAATTCATATTTGATGTCATTTGTAGTAGTTTTGTGCCTCTGGTAGAACCTCAGATGTATAATGAAGGAAAAGCATAGGAATTTTCCTTTACTCCCTTAACTCATGCTCATTTATTTATTTATCATTCTTAGATCTCTCACAACACTTGAAATTTAATTGAGTATTCAGGATGAGAGTTTTACTAAATGGATAGTCAGGATGCAAAAGCATATTTGCATTTTATAAGGATAATTGTTTTGGAGAAATGAAATCAAAATAAAGAATCACAATGAGCCTGCCATATCTTCTAGGATTTGGTTCCAGAACCTACAAAAACCGGTGCCGGATTTACCATTGTGCTAAGGTGTGCTTAAGAACACGGCCCCATTAACCAGGGGGGCTCATCTTCCTCGCAAAAAAAAAAATACTATGAATTTTGCTTATGTGGTGCCATTCTAAATTATGTGGTACAGTTCTGTTTCGGAGCAATTCCAGAAATAATGATAGAGTTGAGAGTCTATGGGAGTGTGCCACAAAGCAGGCAGTGGAGGCCTATCAGACCAACCTCGTTCAGGGCCCAAGTAAGAAAGGGGCCTCATAACTTATCTAACTTAACTCATTTGCCCTATATCTGGCACTGACAAAATGCAAAGTATCATGCCCCATATTATTAAACAAATGCACCATGGAGTATGATGATTTATGACTGCTGGAAATCACAGTTCCTGGTAAGTGGATTTTGAATTCCCCAAGAAATGTATTCTCTGAACTATGGGGTGGAACCAGGTTGAATCATGCCTAGGGTTTAAAACCGAAACTGAGTATGTGTCTACATGCTAAACAAGATTTCTTCCTATTTTTTGAAATTTCACTTCATTGTGGGCTGAAATTTACTATAGGCTTACGATAGGCTATGTTTGTTCATTCATTTTTTTCTGGAATCCCAGTTTGTACATATTTGCCACATTTCCACATTGGAGAGTTTCATACTTGTGGTTTTGACTATTTGCAAGTTTGAAATGCCATCACCTCCCAAAGTCAATTGTGAGAAATGCTGGGAAGGTAATCTGTACACATTTCTGAGGAGTACTAATTGCACATAGGAGACATATTGACCAACATATTTTCCATGCAGCCTGAATGTTCCTAAAGTGATAAAATGGCAAGTCACCATCTGTCTAGTTGGCAAGAAACCAAAAAAATCCAAATGAAAACTTTTAAATTACAGCCATCCACATTCACTGGGATCAGGGCCGTAGCCAGGATTTTGTTTCGGAGGGGGCTGAGTTTGGTTCGGGGGAGGGGCTGAGACTGGGTGGAAGAGGGTCTATCCTAGCAAATCTTTTGTATTGTTATCCCAATAACCCCATTAATGTGGGATATAATGAGCATGGTGATCAGATCATGATATGAATAAACATAACAGTTTAAATAATGTACCAGTAAGGCCTTTTCGCGGGCCACCCTGAGAATTTGGGGGGGGGGGGCTGAAGCCCCCTTAGCCCCCGCCCCCTGGCTACATGCCTGACTGGGATGATGATAATGATGATGATGAGGATAATGATGATAATAATACGAATAATAATTGGAGTACACAAGTCCTGTGAAAGTGAAAAACTGAAGTAAAGAAGTTGCATATTCTTTTTACCTGAGAGAACACCTCTCTAGAAATTTCTATATCTTCTAGCATAACCCTTTGGTTGACCTCAGCTATACAACAACCACACAATCACACTTGAGGCCCTGGAGATTCCTAGACAGGTGTTCTCTCTAGAAATCTCTAAGTCTCCCAGTATGACCAGAAGTAGTTGATCATCAAGTCACACTGGGAGAGCTAAAGATTCCTAGGGAGAACATTATAATTGAGTATGCGAATAACCAAATCCTCAAAAGTCAAAATAACAATAGTGGAGGAATGACTGTACAAGGAATCAAAGACCATTAAGGTCATCCTACCCCACCCCCCCCGGGTCCACAACCCAGAGCTGAATCCCCCATGTGTTAAATAACATTCAACGATGGAATCATTATCCCTATAGTTTATCTCTCACTGTCCAGCCAACAGCATTATGTCCCAGACAGAGCAAGTGCAAATGGAATAACCCCCTGAGTAGAAATAGAAATTGGAGACAAGAAAAAGCAAGAAGTGGTTTACTGAACCCCATGAAAATCCAGGCATACGTTTCCTGCTGAAGATTTCAAATTATTCCTTCCATTTTCCAATTTGCTCTTGCAATACTATTTCTAAGACAATGTCAGTTACACATGACAGCCCAAAAGGGTAATCAGCAAGGAAGTCAATTTTTGAACTTGGCCAGTGTTCCATTTCATTATTTTTTTCTGTACACAGTAGGGGTTACTTAAAGAGAAGCAAAAACAGGGGGCTGCACCGTAATGTACAAGAACAAAGGCTATTCAGGTGTATGAATCAAAACAATAAACAGATTATCATAAAATCAATTCATTGAATTACAAACCATGTAAATATCAATGCAAATATCAATTACCACAATGGGATACTTGGAATAATTACAATAGCAAAGTCGCTATATTAATGCAATACTAGTGTCAATACAATTCAAATAATCAAAGGCATCATAGCACATGTAGATTAAACAATATAGAAGTCTTATGAACAGAAAGGAAAAGTATCTATCGTTTCTGTTAGTAGAGACAGTTCATAAAAATCAATAACACAATGGTAAAGTTAGAACCGTCAAGGTGGGAGGATTCCCAGGTGTTCCAAAGTCAAGCGGAGGAGGCTGGAGACGCTAACTCAATGGTGAAGAAGCGGCCAGGCGCAATGGCTTGCCGCTGTGTATTCTGGGCGTCGTAGTCCAGCAAGGACTGCTCTGGATGCCAAACTCATCTGCGCATGTGCGGGGGTGCGCACAATGGCGGCCCGCAAGGGATGCTGGATAAGGTAGTTCGGGAAAGGCTTCAGGGCGTCCAAGAAGTGAAGGGTAGCTAGGCAAATGCCTGGAAAGATGTCAAGGGGTCCGCTGCTCACAGAATGGGTGAAGACAGCGGAGGAAGGGTCGCCTGACGGCGGGAGCTCTCTCCTGAGCCGGCTGAGGGCCGTTTCGTCATTAAGACTTCCTCAGAGGCGAAAATAATAGCGTCCTCAGTGGGAATCAATCTAAATAATAATAACAATAATATGTATCAAGACCAGAATGAACGGTGGGGACTAGGCATGCCAATATTGAGTAAGTCAAAAATGTATTACCATTCAGAGTCGTTCATATAGCGTGGAGGACGGGCCACTCCAATCTCCGGAAATGGCAAAGGTTGGAGGTCGACAATGGGCTTTTATAGGATTGTGTAGGAAGAGCTTTTAAAGGGGCACTGTCTGTAATACTTATTGACAAGGGGAGTAAGGAAAGAGGTTTCAGGAGGGAATGTGGCTATCTTCATTTGTTCAGAAGGGCGTTTATGGTCAAGGGGTCATTAAGACCCCCCCAGCGTTTCTCAGTAGCAAGTTGTACAATCCAAAATGTTTCCCTTTCCCTTAGTAGGGCTGTCATGTCTGCATGTGGGTGGCCTTTCACCTTTTCAATGACTTGGATCTTAATGTTATCAAATGTATGCTTCCTCTCTGTACAATGAGAGTACAGTGTGGAGTCCGTAGATTTTAATTTAATTCTGGACTTATGTTCAAAGGAACGTTTCTCGGAGGCTCCTAGTGGTGTAACCTGTGTACTGCAGGTGGCAGCTGCACTGGCCTTGTGTAGTAGGTACACCAGGCCTGTGGACTGGCAGTTGGCAGTTCCGTTTACGACTTCAACTAAAGGAATTGAATTCTATTCTTTTATTGGTGTTACTGATGACTGTCTTCTGTTGTTTAATGTGTTTACAGATGGTGCAGGACCCACAAGGGTAAAAAAGCGGACAAAGGGGGAGGTATTGTACTTATGTACTTATGGACAGAGCAGACTATATACAAGAATGCATGCGCCAACTTTCGGACAAAAACTTCTACAAGACTCTTGATAGCGATCCGACCAGAAAATATATGACCACAATAGCATCCATAGTACATGTGGGCCTATCTATGGGCTATATCTCAGATTCCGTTGCAGATTTCCTAGTCAATAGATCACCTCGAGTCCCTGTCTTTCACGTATTACCCAAAATACATAAGCCACAACGTCCCCCCATAGGGAGACCTATTGTTTCAGCGGTGTCCTCCCTACTCGAACCACTATCCAAATACTTGGAAGACATCTTGCACCCGTTTTCCATGGACACTCCTACCTTTATCCTTGATTCGAAAGATTTTATCTCAAAAGTTGAGGGCTTCGCCACTAACCCCACAGACTACCTAGCCACGGCGGACGTGGTTTCTTTATACACCCACGTCCCCCTTGAACTGACTAGGAGCATTATTTATGATTTACTGGACACGAGACAACAGAAAGATCCGCCAACTCATTTCCTCATGGAAATATTGGACGTGATCTTTGATTACAATTATTTTACGTTCAACGGCCAATACTTCTTGCAAGTGGATGGGGTAGCAATGGGGAGCAGTGCAGCACCTACCATTGCGAATATTTTTATGATTCATTTAGAAAAAAGAATGCTGTTCTCCACCAATCAAGACCCCATTGTTTCTAAGATCCGTAGAGTGTTCAGGTACATCGATGACCTCTACTTTATCCTACAAGGAGATCTAGAAATGAATGCCCTCAACTCCTGGCTCAATCAATGGCATGAATCTATTGCCTTTACTTCCACCTCTGACACACGAAACATAAACTACTTGGACGTGACGACCTTCATAAGTAATGGCACCATTCGAGTCAGGAATTACAGGAAACCTATTCAAAAGAATAGTCTCCTACATTATAAATCTTATCATTCTTTTAGTCTAAAAAATAATTTACCTTACGGCCAATTCCTTCGCCTTAAACGGAACTGCACACATCTGTCACACTATAAGCATGAAGCCGATCTCCTGACCAACAGTCTTATGAGTAGAGGCTACCCAGAACACATACTACACAAGGCCAGGGTGAGAGCTGATCACCTTGATAGATCTTCTTTACTCAAACCAAAGGTCACCAGGGAAAGAGACGAGAGAATTGTGTGGCCACTCACCCTAAATCCTCATGGTAACCAAATTGTTAGAATAGTTAAACGTTATTGGCCTTTGGTCTCCAGCATTCCTGGCTTAAAAGATTTCCCCATGGTGGCCCACAAAAGGACCAGAAACATAGGGGACATTCTCACTCATACTAGTCTTCCTCAACCTATACTCAAGAGCGCCCTAGTTGTTGGCACGTACCCTTGTGGGTCCTGCACCATTTGTAAACACATTAAACAACAGAAGACAGTCATCAGTAACACCAACAAAAGAGAATTTAAGTTGAAGTCATATGCCAACTGCCAGTCCACTGGCCTGGTGTACCTACTTGAGTGCAGCTGCCACCTGCAGTACACAGGTTACACCACTAGGAGCCTCCGAGAACGTTCCCTTGAACATAAGTCCAGAATTAAATTAAAATCTACGGACTCCACACTGTACTCTCATTGTACAGAGAGGAAGCATACATTTGATAACATTAAGATCCAAGTCATTGAAAAGGTGAAAGGCCACCCACATGCAGACATGACAGCCCTACTAAGGGAAAGGGAAACATTTTGGATTGTACAACTTGCTACTGAGAAACGCTGGGGGGGTCTTAATGACCCCTTGACCATAAACGCCCTTCTGAACAAATGAAGATAGCCACATTCCCTCCTGAAACCTCTTTCCTTACTCCCCTTGTCAATAAGTAGTACAGACAGTGCCCCTTTAAAAGCTCTTCCCACACAATCCTATAAAAGCCCATTGTCGACCTCCAACCTTTGCCATTTCCGGAGATTGGAGTGGCCCGTCCTCCACGCTACGTGAACGACTCTGAATGGTAATACATTTTTGACTTACTCAATATTGGCATGCCTAGTCCCCACCGTTCATTCTGGTCTTGATATATATTATTGTTATCATTATTTAGATTGATTCCCACTGAGGACGCTATTATTTTCGCCTCTGAGGAAGTCTTAATGACGAAACGGCCCTCAGCCGGCTCAGGAGAGAGCTCCCGCCGTCAGGCGACCCTTCCTCCGCTGTCTTCACCCATTCTGTGAGCAGCGGCCCCCTGACATCTTTCCAGGCATTTGCCTAGCTACCCTTCACTTCTTGGCCGCACATGCGCAGATGAGTTTGGCATCCGGAGCAGTCCTTGCTGGACTACGACGCCCAGAATACACAGCGACAAGCCATTGCGCCTGGCCGCTTCTTCACCATTGAGTTAGCGTCTCCAGCCTCCCCCGCTTGACTTGGAACACCTGGGAATCCTCCCACCCTGACGGTTCTGACTTTACCATTGTGTTATTGATTTGTATGAACTGTCTCTACTAACAGAAACGATAGATACTTTTCCTTTCTGTTTATAAGACTTCTATATTGTTTAATCTACATGTGCTATGATGCCTTTGATTATTTGAATTGTATTGACACTATTATTGCATTAATATAGCGACTTTGCTATTGTAATTATTCCAAGTATCCCATTGTGGTAATTGATATTTGCATTGATATTTACATGGTTTGTAATTCAATGAATTGATTTTATGATAATCTGTTTATTGTTTTGATTCATACACCTGAATAGCCTTTGTTCTGTTACTTAAAGAGACCCTAGCAGAGTTTTCCTACACAACCAAGAATTTGTTTCTCCCTTAAACATTGTATATATTTAGTGATCTGTTTGATCTGACATGTTCTCTCAAAGGAACCCAAGGTGACTGACATAGTGCTCCTCCTTTACATTTTATCCTCCCAACCATGCTGTGAGATAGATTAGTGTGAGAGTCACTGATTTCCTTAAAAATTGCTCCTGGCCTCCCTTTTCTGGCACAACATTGGTAGGCACCAGGAAGCATGCAAAGAGGCATATAATGGCGGCTTGGTAAGTTTTTCTTTTATTTAAAGGCTTTTAGCAGGGTGGGTGGGTGGCCCTCATTCCAGCATGGTAGTTACCATGCTGCAATGGGGGCATACGACGGGAAAGCTCGCTTCTTTTGGGCGCCCATGCGGATAGCAACATAGGTTACTTTAATCCTTTTTCACCCACAATAAATTGCTGTCTGGAAGTGCCTTCTGGCTCTATCTCACTGTGGCCTTACGCTCACTTTCTGACTTTTTCAATATCCAATCCCTACACTATACTGATCTCACATATACAGCAGGGGCAGGGTCCTTGGTGTAGTTTCTTTCATACTGTGGTTCAACAACTTCTAATTGGACAAGGAGAGAGAAAAGACAACAGTTTACAACTGAACACTCTCCAACAGAGTGCAAATGTATTCCAAGAAGAACTGAGATAACGGGTGAGCTGATACACCGCCTGCCCCTCGGCAGCAGGAGGAAAGGTAGGGTCTATAAAAGAAGTTTTAAAGTGGAGTATGGGCCCAGATCAAGGAAAAGAAGACTGGTGTGGAAGGAAAAGTCTTTGTATGTCTATGTGGGTATAGGTAGCGTCTACTTTGAGATGGTCTGAAAAATGTATTTCCTTCTGTGAAACTGATGTTATGCTGGAGTAGAAGACACTACAGTTGGTTTGTTGGAGTAATTTTATGTTTAAGGTTCTTCGGCGAGGAATTTGTCTTTAGTATTTAAGGTTGTTCGGCGAGGAATTTGTCTTTAGTATGCTTGTGAATTAATATTTTGTTTGGAAAGTAAATATTTGAGTTGTTATTACGAATGGTGTTTCTCAAATTGTGAAAAAATGTGAAGAAATTAATCAAGAAATATGGAAATATCATCACACACCAAAATTGTGTTATAGCTTAGCTTTTAAGAAAAAAGAAATTAATTAAACATAGCGAAGGAACATTTGCAGTCAGATGTGGGAAGCTGTGGGAAGCAATACCAAAATATATTATCATGGTTGTTATCTTCTTCTTTTTTTAATATAGAATGAGGATTCCATTATATGCCTATAATTGAATTTAGCATGGCCTGACAGCGGAAATTACCTAGGAACATTGGAAGTTATTGCTCCCTTTCTCAAGCAGTACTTAACAAATGATAGAAATAAAAGAGTTTTATACATCTCTTCACAGATCTATGGTTTTCCTTTTTGCCTGCAAACTTTTCACTTGACTAAAATGATAAAAAGGGCCCTTATGGCTGGGATCTCTCAAATTAACTAGTTGAGCTTATGCCACAAAGGTGAGGTTTGATCCAAAATCACCTTGGAGATTAAAGACCTTACCATAGTGTTTTCAATTCTTGAGGCAGGTTGTAACTGATAATCTTGTTCAGTTTTCTGAATACCTGGTAAACTTGGTTCTCATCACTTGATTTAAGTACCTGCATAAATAAATTTTAATGCAGTTAAAAATCCTAAACCAGTGTCCAAATGCATCCCTCTTTTATAACTACTCCAAAATATACTGAAGAAGAGAAACAGTCAGTTTACTTACTTCTCCATAGTTCCAAAGAGCCAGTTAGGTTCTTTATTAATTGGCATTTTCATCCCATGAAATCTTGCCATTTTCACAGTTATTTCTGCTGATATATCAGGCAGACTTAGTTCTTCAGTATCTTAAAACATGGGGCCTGTTGCCAAGAGAAAAATTGGGGACATTAAATAAACAACTTCAGGGATTTCAGGATTCCCCATTCCATTTTGTCACCCAGCTAGATTAAGAGTTCTAGAAAACTCATTCACTTTTGTAGATGGTTCTAATAAAGACATTATTTTCCTGTTGATTTTGGGTTTTTGTTTTGTTTTTAGAAATCAATGTAATTCATTTCATATCTTCTCTTCTGCAGCACAGCAAAATACATGAACTGAAATTCAGCATTGTGGGGAAGAAGAGGGAGATAAATATTAGCAGAACAAGAAAGTGGATCAATGTACCGAAAATAGTCTATGTAACCAAGGTGGCAGGCTCCCCTGGTTGAAAATCCTGCTGCTTAATGCCAGGTTGGTGAACAGTAAAACAACAGCCATCCCAACATTGTCCACTAGGTTTCTGTGTGCAGCAGCAAGCAAAACCCGGGGACGGGAAGGAGGAGTCGCAGTAATCTATTGGGCTTCCATCCACTGACCAGGTGCCCTGTCCCACAGTCAGCCACATTTGAATGTGCCTACCTAAGGGTGAGTGGCTGGAACAGAACAGGGATTCTGTTGGTGTACTGTCCACCCCGCCGCTCAACAGTCTCCCTGCCTAAGTTATCCAGGGTTTTCTTGGGCCTGGTGTTGGGAGTCCCAATAGCTAATTGTGCTGGGGGACTTTAACATCCACTCTGAGACCACCCTTTTGGGAGCGGCTCAGGAATTCATGGCCACCATGACAACCATGCATTTGTCCCAAATGATTTCTGGCCCCAACCAGACATTGGGACACACATTAGGTCTGGTCTTCTGTTTAGGATGAAATGATGGTGACAGTACTGTGGAGGAACTGTCCAAAGTTCCTTTGCCATGGACCGATCACTACCTGGAGGACCAACTAGGATGCTCCACCTCAGGAGGCTTATGGATCCTGATGGACTACTGGCAGCTCTTTGGGATTTTCTTGCCATGTCAGTAAGTTACTGTCGAAGTTCCGGCAGACCTCTGCAATAGGGATGTCACTAGGGCAGTTGACACAATAATGTCTCCTTTCACAGAGCAGAGCCAAATCAGTTCCCTGATATTCCATCCAGGGAGCTGGCAGCAATGAAGCAAGTGAAATGGAGACTAGAGCAGCATTGGTGGAGAACTAGCACTCAGAACCATTCTGACTTAGACACCAGGATTAATTTAATCCCTGTGGATGCAACTCAGGCTTATGTTTGTCCTGTCTTAATTGATTCTTTTCCATTTATACAGCCTGATGATATGGTCAAGATCTTGGGAGAAATGTAGGTGACTGCCTGTTCTCTGGACCCTTGTCCGTCCTGACTAATTAAAAAGGCCAGAGGGGGACTGGCAGAGTGGGTGAAGGTGCTAGTAGATGCCTCCTTGGCACAAGGCTCAATGCCAATTAGCCTTAAAGAGGCTGCAGTAAAAGCCTTATTAAAGAAACCGGCACTAGATCCCACTCATCTAGACAACTACTGACCAGTTTCAATTCCCCCCTTTTTGGGCAAGGTTCTGGAGAAGGTGGTAGCCTCTCAGTTCCAAAGTTTCTTGGATAAAACTGATTATCTGGATCCATTTCAATCTGGTTTCAGGACTGGGCATGGAACAGAGAGCATTGGTTGCCTTGGTAGATGATCTATGAAAAGGGCTAGACAGGGTTCTCCTGGAACTCTCCGCTGCGTTAGATATTATTGACCATGCTATCCTTCTGGATTGTCTCTCAGGGATGGGGCTAGAAGGCACAGTTCTGCAGTGGCTCCGTTCCTTCCTAGATGATCGGACCCAGAAGGTGGAGCTGGGGAACTCCTGTTCAACCCCCCTGGCCTGTGGAGACCCTCCGGATTCTATCTTGTCTTCCATGTTGTTTAATATCTACATAAAACCACTGAGTGAGATCATCTGGAGTTTTGGAGTTTGGTGTCATATATATGAAGACGACACCCAACTCTATTATTCCTTTCCACCAAAAGCCAAGGATGCTTTCCTGACCCAGAACTGGTGCCTGTCATCAGCAATGAACTGGACAAGGCCTAATAAATCGAAACTAAATCCTGACAAGACAGAGGTGCTTCTGGTCAGTCGGAAGGCAAATCAGGGTATAAGGATACAACCTGTGCTGAATGGGGTTACACTCCCCCTGAAGACACAGGTATGCAGCTTGGGGGGTGATCCTGGTCTCATTGTTGACCCTGGAGGCCCAGATATCAGTGGTGGCCAGGACCGCCTTTGCACAATTAAAGCTTGCACATCAGTTGTGCCCATACCTATCTGGCCGTGATAGTCCCCACCTTAGTAACCCCTTTGGATTACTGCAATCATACTCTTTGAAGATAGTTTGGAAACTTCAGCTGGTCCAGAGATCAACAGCCAGATTACTAACTGGGGCTCTATACAGGGAATGAATCACTCCCATGTTGGGGCAGCTCCACTGGCTGCCAGTCTGCTTCTGCGCAAAATACAAAGTGCTGGTCATTACCTTTAAAGCCCTAAATGGTTCAGGCCTAGAATATTTGACTAACTGCATATGCTTGTACAAGTCTGCCCAGATGCTTAGATTGGCGGATGAGGCACAGCCGGTGGGAACGAGAGGGGGGGCCTTCTCCATAGTTGCCCCCCATCTTTGGACTTCCTCCTTAAGGAGATCAAAATGGCCCCTTCCTTACTCTCTTTTTAAAAACAGCTAAAATATTGTTGTGCTCTCAAGCTTATAGAGAGGATGACACATAGAATATCTAGCACGGACATTATGGAACGGAAATGGCTTATCACTTCTGGCTATGTTGGCTTTTAAATTTTATACTTTTATTAGTTTTAATTTTAAGTTGAGTTCCTTTAGTGTTTATATCATCACCGACCACCTCTTGTTATGTTTTAATTTGTTGTAATTTGTTTATTACTTGTATGTAATTTTAATTTGTTGTAATGTCTTTACTACTTGTATGTGAATGTTGAATATGTTTTTTGATTTGGGTAGTTCTGACTATGTGACAAATGTTGCTGTCCTTGAGCAAGCAGGGATCATCAGCCTTGAGGCCATGCTATTGAGAACACAGCTGCGCTGGGCAGGGCACATCTCTAGGATGGAGGACCACCGCCTCCCAAAGATACTACTCTATGGTGAACTTGCCATGGGTCAGCGCAAGAGAGGTGCCCCCAAAAAGAGATATAAGGAGTCCCTGAAACAACATCTCCGGCTCAGCCAGATTGATCACCAACAATGGTCCACCCTGGCCTCACATCGGGAGACATGGAGATGCACTATCCCCAATGCTGCAGCCTCTTTCAAGAAGTCATGCCGAACGAGTCTCGAAGAGAAACAACAACGCAGAAAGAACCGCAACCTGGAAACAACATCACCCAAGGAGACTTTCTGCTGTGCTTTCTGCAACTGGACTTGCCTATCTCAGATTGGCCTTTTTAGTCATCAATGCGCTTGTAGAAAGCGTGGGATGAGTCCTTCCTGAATCTTCTTTCACGAAGAAAAGCCAAGAAGTACTGGTGGTTTTGGTTTATTAATACATTACGTCATTGAATTTTTGCTGCTACTTGTTGTGAATTGCCCTGAGTCCTCTCAGGAGATAGGGCAGGATATAAATAAAGGGCGTTTTTTTAAATAAAAAAAATTATTATTCCCTGGGTTGACTTTCTATGGCTTAAGCCTTTAAAAATGAAGAAAAGCAATGGTTTTAATAGACATGCCTTTTCCTTATATCCATCCCAGTTTGCCAATACTCAAGTTCCAAATGGGAAATTATCATTTGGGGTGAGCGTGGGGGTAGAAATGGCTGCAGAGCTGTAACCGCTACCATCTTATTGACCTTGGTGATTATTGACCTCTGTTGAGTCGTATCAAAGGCATAAACAGCAGCCATCAAGTTCAATACTCCTTGCATCTGTTAATGGCTAACATCCATGCCTCATATACATGGCACTCTGACTTGGATTTCTATTTTTGTACAGCCATAGTGCAGCTGGTATAATATCCTAATCACGCAAATGCACAACAGGGATGCCCCAGCAGGGGCGACCTACCGCAGTGCCACAAACTGTTCCAGAAGAGGCACAGCCTTTCATGGGCACAAGGCCCTGCTGAGTGTTGATTAGGCAAAAACAGCACGGGGGCATCCTGGCATTTATGTCTGCTAAGCTAGTTGTCAGGACCTGAGGAAGAGGGACAGGAGGTAGGAGAGGGAAGCGAACAACAGGAGCTGTGTGGAAATCCTTGTCTATGAAGGAAAAGAGGAAATAGCACTGAACAACTTAGCTGAGCGTGCTTCAGAGCAAGTACAAAGGAACATAGTACAATTGGGCCATGCTTCAGTTATAGAGAACACATGATTTCCAGTGGCCTTTCCACAGCTAACATAGTTTTACTACAACACCCATTACTCTTGGCTGGAGACAGGGGAAGTTTTTGTTTATAATGCTGGGGCTGGGCACAAGATGCCTGCCAGGCACGCAGTCCCAATTCTTTAATCTGGGCCTGTCTGTACCTCTGGTAAAACATGTGTTTTAGGTCATAAATTAAGCTTTTATCTCTTGAAGAGCTATTGTCAATCAGATTGGAAAGCATTGGGTTGGATAGCAGAGAAGCTCATAACAATGCTAAACAGTAAACACTTTTCCCAGACATGAATTCTTCTGTATCCAATGCCTCACTTTCTTCTAAATGCATACCCAACCTCTGCTGATAATGTTTAATACCCTTTTCAAATGGAGTCTGTAAATAGAAATGAGCCTGGCTGGGTGGACAGCAAAACCGTCAGTAGGGGAATGATATTTGCAGGGGAAAATCTATGAACACCTGAGAGGTTAAGGGTTGGAGTTGACAAACAGTGGGCAGAAGAGCTTCTATTCCACCATTTCTCACCTCCCGCTTTTCCTTCACATTCCTTTGTGTGATCTTGTTGAATGACAATTTTAATGCATTATGTCTATTTAGGCATCCGTTTCACCATACCTCCAACAAACCTTCTGCATACATCATTTCCCCCTCCCCCTTCTATAATAGGGGTCATCAGTGGAATGGGATGAGGGGCAGGACCTCAAGGACTCACCCAGGCACTTCCCAGAATACATGGAGCTCACAAGCCACACATTCCTATGCTGATGGGCAATCCTTCAAAAGAGAACATTCCATATGATGTTGTTTTCACAGTGGGCAAAAAAATACACTGAGGTGCATTTAGACAGGTACAATGAAGATGCAGATGTGGCTTCTGGTAAATCTACTAAACTCTGGATTTTCCCATCCATGAGTGCACAAGTGGGAAACTCATTTCTGTAAATCATAGAGACCATAAAGAAGAATTACCATTTGGAGATATCACCTGTTTTGGAAATTGTTTGGATATTGTTGTCAGAAATATATCCCTCGACCCCCAAGATTTAGAATGAGGTTTCTTGCTACCTCACTTAATTTCATTACAACATTCAGAAATCCTGGACAAGAAAGCCATTTCCATCTCTCACTTATAAGCCTCCAGCATTTCATTCAAACTTGTTGGCAGTAAGAGCCTAGATCCATTGTTAATTAAGCATGCTTAACTAAGTAGCATCTCCTGGTCTCAGACCTCCTCAGTCTTGCTTGACCAATCATCAGCTGCTGCAAGTGATAGCAGTCTGTTGTCCTGTTGATCGAAATGCAGCAGACGGATGTTTTCATTTTCTTCTATCACTGATCCCCAATGTGACAATTAGAAGCCAGGCCCCTGTCACAATTGTTCCTTGCACTGGAGATTGCTGGTGAAAAGTGAGTGGCAATGTCAGCCTGCTGCCTCCCAAATATAGGTAGATGTCTATCGCTCATAGCAGCTGCTTCCTGATAAAGTAATACCTAAGGCAGGGGTGCTCACACTTTTTCAGCATACGAGCTACTTATAAAACAACCAAGTCAAAATGATCTACCTACCCACTACAAAATGTGAAACATATAACACAATATCTGCTTTGAACTGTGTTTTCTGAGTCCACACTGCCATATAATCTGATTCAAAGCAGATAACATGGGATTTTATTCAACTGTGTGGAAAGGACCTCAGATAACCCAGGGCCGGCAGCAAAAAACCTACAACAACCCAGTGATTCCAATCATGAATGTTTCTTATACTATTGCCACAGTAAGGAATTTATATGAATCATTGATATATATCTGTTATGTATGTGTAACTCTAGGTTACGCATTTGTAACCACGATCATGAATTCCATCCACTACATACATGCAAATGATATTGAAGGAAGAAAACCTAAAAGAGCATTCATGATGACTTCGTGACACAGCACTGATTACATGAACTGTTCAGTAAAAATTATTACACAAGTTTACTTTTTCCACTGGAGTTGCAAGAGCAAGAAGGCAACAAGTTTTTACAGATCTGTTGCACTTCCAACATACCTATGGTTTAAATCTGATAATATTAACCTCGGGTATAAAATCATCTCTAACTTTTTTCTGCATAATTTTTAAATAAAGCCTCTGTGCAATCCTGCCATTAAATTTGCACAGTTGGTCTTCAGTAAATTGCATTGGTCTCAATATGAGTTTGATGATGGATAGAATTCTGTATGGGAGTTGAGTTTTTATAAATGGACTTACATTTGTGAAGATGTGCAATGTCCATGTCAACTAGTCTATTGTCATTACATAACTATGTAGCATAGCTGGCAAAGAGATTGATGCACATACGACTTCGGCGTGTTCACCCGGCAATTGAGCCTGTTATATTGACTTTAATTTGATATCATTGAACTTTGGGATTACCCTTCATTTTGGCTTTTCTCCACAAGAACTGAGTTGCATCGCATTTAATTGTATTAGAGCTATTGCCTTGATTATGTTATTGCATTTGAATATATGTATGCACAGTGTTATCACTGATTATTGTGGTTAAGAACATTTTCTGTGTTTGCCAATTACTTATTTGTATAAATCTCGGTTTCTTGTACTGATACCATCGTATAATTTATTGAATCAATACTAAGAATTACTGCACTCTATATCGTGTATGATTTATAATCCGCTTCAGCATCAGGTTCGTTTTTTCAAGTTATTGATGTACATAAGGCATCAACATACGTTGGGCACTCTTGCAGGTGTCCTGCTACACATCTCTGCAATCCACAAAAGAGGTTTCTTAGCACTTTTGCTGCACAATTGTGAGATTTGAATGCTATTTAAATGTATTGATTATATTTTAACTGTATTTTAACCTAAACCCATGCTGTATTATTTGTTTTTAAAATTTTGTATTCACTTTACTTTAAATTGTGACCAAAATGTGGGATTGTTATTCACCTTGAGTCTACATGGGGAGAAAAGTGGGATAATAAATAAATAAAATAATTAAGTGTAAATTTAAGCATGCAAATTTATATTGAGAGAAAAGTCATGGAGGATCCCAGTGGCTGTTCTTTGCAGAAACCATAACAATTGTAGGCACTGTTGAGCCAGGAATGAAGGCAACATGGGAAAGAGAATTTGACATTCTCTTTGCTCAAAACCGAAAATTTAAAGGTTACTCTTTTGGTTAAAGTTCCTAGAATTTCCCAGCCAGTTTAGGGGATCATAGTACAAAGAGGTAACTTTTCTCAGCACTTATGCACCTCCATTCCCTAATCTGATACTTTTAGTAGTTACCAACAGCTCTATTAGATCCAGCTTCCCTGTCACAAAGTTCTCATCCCTATGCAGAATTTCAGTGCTTCTGTGACAAAGGCCAAAGTCTATCAGAAGACATGCAGAATGTGGAAAGGCCTGAGAAGATACAGCCTCTTATTTCAAGCAGCCCATGAAGAGTTGAGTCAGCTCTTATCTTCATCAGGTAAAGGTCAATGTTGCTGAGATTGCAGCTCAAAATACAGAAAATCTTTCAACCCAAAAGAAAGGGAGATACTAGCAGGGACAACCCCAGAGACAAGGTCCTGCCACAAAGAGTTTATATACTTGTTCAGAGTCCCCAATTGGTTGTTATGTTGAAAAAGTAGCTTACACAAGTTGCTTAATGCACACAATTAGCAAGCAAAAATATTGTCTTGTTAGTCAGGATGAGTTCTCTTTTCCTTCCTATTCAGGGAGGACTTCACATAGTTTTAGCAACATTATAGAAAGCGCGGGATGAGTCTTTCCTGAATCTGAATCTTCGTTCGTGAAGAAAAGCCATTCATTCATAGTAACAGAACTCAATCCTTGCACAATTGAGTAGAATTGTGCACTGAAATATACGAAGAAGTGTTTGTTTATTTATTATTTACTATATTTGTATACCACCCCTCTCAGCCCGCAGATGACTAAGGGTAGTTTACAGAGTGTTCCCATTAAAGTGGGTAATTACCTAATTACAAGTTCCTCAAAAGCTGACTTCTTACAATACACAATCCAGACAAGACAGAGGCACTCCTGGTCAGTCGAAAGGCCGAATAGGGCACAGGGTTACAGCCTGTGTTGGACGGGGTTACACTCCCCCTGAAGACGCAGGTTTGCAGTTTGGGTGTGATCCCGGACTCATCGCTGAGCCTGGAACCCCAGGTTTCGGCGGTGACCAGGAGAGCATTTGCACTGTTAAAACTTGTGCGCCAGCTGCGCCCGTACCTTGGGAAGTCTGACTTGGCCACGGTGGTCCATGCTCTGGTTACATCCCATATAGATTACTGCAACGCTCTCTGTGTGGGGTTGCCTTTGAAGACTGTTCGGAAGCTGCAACTAGTCCAATGGACAGCAGCCAGGTTGATAACAGGAGCGGCATTCAGAGAGCGTACAACTCCCCTGTTGTGCCAGCTCCACTGGCTGCCAGTTTGCTACCGGGCACAATTCAAAGTGCTGGCTTTAGCCTTTAAAGCCCTAAACGGTTCGGGTCGTACTTACCTGTCCGAACGCATCTCTCCCTATGAACCATCGAGATGTTTAAGATCATCTGGAGAGGCCCTGCTCTCGGTCCCGCCTTCTTCGCAGGCGCGACTGGCGGGGACGAGAGACAGGGCCTTTTCAGTGGTGGCTCCTTGGCTTTGGAACACCCTCCCTAAAGACATCAGATCAGCCCCCTCCCTCCTGACATTTCGCAAGAAAGTCAAGACCTGGCTATTTGAGCAGGCATTTGCTGATGAAATATAAGGCTTAATGAGATATATGGAATAACGACGATGCGATGGAAAATGATTTCAACATGACGCTGGGACTGCAATTGTATGTTTTTGTTAATTTGTTATTATATGGTGTGGGGGGGGGTTGCCTTGTTGCTTGTGTTGTATTGAGGGCAGAGACTGCCTGTGTAAACCGTCCCGAGTCGCCTTCAGGCTGAGAGGGGCGGTATAGAAACGTGACAAATAAATAAATAAATAAATACACAGTGCTGACTGAAAGTTCCAGCATGAGATATATAGGATATAATATATATACTGTATATACTGTATATTTTCTATATACAGTACAGTGTTCCCTCACTACTTCGCAGTTCACTTATTGCAGACTCGCTGTTTCACGGATTTCAACAAATATTAATTTAAAAAATATATCATGGTATTTTCACTGTTTTGTGGGTTTTTGCTGCCATCGCTCTCCAAGGAGCTTTCCTCTTCAGTCCTCCCTCCCTCCAGCCTTGAAGGGCCTTTTCTTCCTTTCCTTCGCTGTATTTTAAGTTTATAAAGACTTAAAATAGTGTATAACTACTAAAATACTGTATAAATATTAAAATAGAGCATCCCTACATTGTGGTTTTTTACTTATTGTGGGAGGTCCTGGAACCTAACCCCAGCAATAAGTGAGGGAACACTTTATATATAGAAAATGAAATTATATTACGTGCAAAATCTTTTTCAAAAAATTCAAAATGTTATTACCTTTTTGTGACTTTTGGCTAACCTTGTATAAGGCATAAAATATTTTAACTTACACATTAAGACCTTTGGGAAAAGAAAACAGTGGTTCTAGTGCAGATCCATGTTATGGGAGCAATTTTTTAAAAAATTATTGGATTAAATCATTGTAGATACGATCACAATGGCACCATCCCAACTACTGACACTACTTGGAATGTGTCTCTATATTTAACACTACCTCACAACTCCTAGACCTTTTGATAAAATCTCAGTCATTGATGGTCCAAATATCTAGTCAGTAAAATTTGGTGAACAGTGAAGCCAAGATATTTAATCATAATGTCATTGGATCTCAAATTGCTGTTGATATACCAACAGTTTACAGTTGCTGCTAAGTAGCAAATGTATGCTTATAAAGATCTATGGTAGCCCTAAAATAGCTTAGCAATAGATGGTTTTAGGAGGGAGAAGGGTATCTCCCCTCCCCAATACATTGTGCCTCATGTTAACTACTTGATCTGAATTTTCCTTTGCAACAGATATGAGTCTTCCTCTGAATTAATTCATATACTATAGAAGGGCAGGAAGAGGAAAGAAATGGGGATAATAGATAATGTTTGTCTCAACCTGGTATCTACACTGGAATTTGCTTAGGTTCTTTTCCCAATTTAGTGCCCTCTAGAGATGATGGCAACCCCCATCATCTCTAGAAGCCATTGCGTGTGTTTCCTGGGCATGATGGGGTTTAAGACAGACTAATAGGTGATAGACGGAAGAAGAGGAATTGATGAATGCAGTTTTACAACTCAAGGCATTTCCTGGCTATGGTTTTTCTCTCTCACACACACACGGGCTATGGCTGTCTGGCATAGATTCCTGGTTTTCTTATACCCAGCATAATTTGGGCTACAATTATCAAATGACAAAACAGCACAATGTTTTCTTATATAAGATCCCAATTAAGAGCAGATTTTTGGAGAAAGTGTTATTGGCATATTTCCTCCCAAGTGTATGATTTCACATAATGAAAATTAAGCACTTGTGAGATACAGACATATTTACTTCAAAAGTATGTGCTCTCTGGGGGGTATTTATACAGCTCTAGAAATAAGCACCAGCCTCGTGTCTGGTTTCTGAGGTGGAAGATACAGGAAGTAGAGTGATATCAGCAACATTAATATGGTCCAAAGTACTGATAAAAATGTCTCTCTTATACTCCTCCACCACCCTTTGGTGAATGGAGATAATTAGTTTTCTATCGGTTCTTTTTACTTAACTTGCAGATGAGATTACTTACTACAGATACTGCCTTTTTACAGCTCAGATCTTTTCCTAGGTGAAAGACAATGTACATCTTTGTCTTTTACTAGTACTGAAAGTATTTGTGTGACCTATCTTGTTCTTAATTACTTTAGCTGCTTCATAGTGTTATAAAAATCCAAGAACCCCAAACAGACCCCAATACCCACCATCTCAGAGAGGTCTCAGTTACAGAGTTCATGGATGACCTTTCCCCTAGAAATGCAGTTCAGCTAACCTCCACAAACAACCTCTGGCCTGAATCTACAAAGTTGCACAAGCACATATACACACCAGGGGGAAACACAAGGTAAATCTCATCATCAGGCAGTGGGCATAATCCCCTCACAATAACTCAATATGCCTAGCAATGAATTCAGACAGAAAGGTCACAGAGGTTGTCCAACAACTTGCCTTGCCTTTCTTGGAAACCCATTCAAACATGCCAACGCCCTTTGCCTACCATTGTTTTTAAACTGCTGTCCATGTCCTATAAATGCTTCTGTATATTTTTATTGCTCCATGTCAGTTTTGGGAGCACAGACTCTGCTGACATCCATTTTGGCCAAGTGAAAAAAGCCTCTGTCCTTTGCCATCAATCCATTCATGTTCTCAATCAACCTTTAGAGCTAGGCATGCTGGGACCCTGAACCCTCAGTTCTTGCAGAGCTGACATCACTTAATAGTATGGCTTGAAAGGTGACAATATAGGTTGCATAAAATTAATGCAGTTTTACACCACTCTATTTTACAAGGTCTTCAGCCTTCACTGCCAGAGTGCTGGTGTCTCCCCAAACTAAAAATCCCACGATTTCATAGCATTGGCGATTAAAGTGGTCTCAAACTGCATTAATTCTACAGTGTAGATGCACCCATAGCTAGCTGGCATTATCAGGAACAGATGGGCATATATACACATTCCACTTAATTTCTATTTAATTTGACTAAAAGTCCAATTCAAAGACTACCTTTAGAGTACATTCACATTAAAATCCCTGAATCCCCTTGACCTTAATAGTTACAGACCAGTATCCAACCTCCCTTTTTAGGCAAGGTGATTGAGAAGGCAGTTGTCCTCCAGTTCTAGGCAGTCTTGGATATCACACACTTCCTTGACTCATTTCAAACTGGCTTCAAAGCAGGATATGGAGTTGAGACTACTATGGTCGCCTTAGTGGATGATCTCTGTCTCAACACTGACAGGGGGAGTGTGACCCTGTTGGTGCTTCTAGACCTCTTAATGGCCTTTGATACCATTGACAATGGTATCATTCTGGAACACCTGGGGGGACCGGGAATGGGAGGCACTGTGTTGCAGTGGTTCGGGTCGTACCTCTCAGGCAGGTTCCAGATGGTGCTGTTTGGGAATAGCTGCTCCTCAAAACAGTTGTTATTTGGTGTCCCACAAGATGCCATTCTGTCCCCAATGCTCTTTAATATTTACAGGAAGCTGCTGGGAAATATAATCTGTACACATGGGGCAAAGTGTTATCAGTATGCTGATGACACCCAAATATATTTCCCCATGCCTTCCAAAACAGCTACAGCTAAGGATAGCATGTCTCCTCTGAATGAATATCTGGAGGAGATAATGGGCTGGATGAGGAAAAACAAACTGAAACTGAACAAAACAGAAGTGCTTGCCATCAAGAGTCCTAATCTGGTGGTGGAAGTGTGTCAACCAGTCCTGGGTGGGGTTACACTCCCCCTGAAAGACTGTGTCCACAGCTTGGGGAATGCTCCTGGATTTGTCCCTTTAAATGTCAGCCCAGGTAGATGCGACAGTCAGAAATGCTTACTATCAGCTTTGGCTGATCTGCCAGCTGCGTCCCTTCCTAAATTTGGAAGACCTAAAGATGGTAGTGCATCCGCTGGTAACCTCAAGGTTGGACATCTGCAATGTGCTTTACATTGGGCTACCTTTGTACCAAGTTTGGAAACTAGCTGGTTCAAAATATGGTAGCCAGATTGTTTACAAGAACATCCAGAAGTGAACATATTACACCTATCCCAAAGCTTCTCCACTGCCTGCCAATTAGTTTCCAGACAAAGTACAAGGTTTTGGTTTTGACCTTTAAAGCCCTACATGGCTTGTGCTCAGGTTACCTACAGGATCGCCTTCTCCCATATAATTCTCCCTGAACACTTAAATCCTCTGCGGGGCGTCTGCTCCAGGATGCAAGAACTTGACTGACAACCATCACACAGAGCTTTCCATCAGCCGCCCCAAGGCTGTGGAATGACCTGCCAATACAGCTCTGAGAGCGAAATCAACTGTTGGAATTTAAGACACAAATAAATGTATTTATTTATTTATCACATTTATATTTTGCCCTTCTCAACCCTGAAGGGAACTCAGGGTGATCTGTCTCTTTTGGCAGGCCTACCCAGTTTTAATGACAAATTTTAAACTTCAATTTTATGTCTAGTTTTTGTTTGTGTATTTTAATATGTATTGTGTGTGTGTGTTTTATAGTGTTTTTAACAATTTGTAACCCGCTTCAAGCTCTGAGAAGAGGCGAGTGAGGAATAAATTTTTTATTATTATTATTAAATACATATACATAAGAAAATAATGTCTGCAATGTTTCAAATTGGGCACTAAAGTATAATTCAATGCCCCAAATTTGAAGTGTCAGCTCCTGCATTTGAGTGTATTTTCTAAAGGAAAGCAGGAAACAAATGTACAAATAACTGAATCTCTAAACCTGGCAAGTGGTGAAAAAGAACCTTCTTTCCCTAACATTAGCTATGTTTTATTATACCACTGATTTTTTACTTCTCACAGGAATGAACACTGTTCATTTAATATTCTGTAATTTTAACACTCAGGAGGTGTTATTTTCAAGCTAATTTTCTTGTTAGAGTAGAGGGAGGTACACAAAGCGATTCAAGCAATTTGGAAACAAAATTCCAATTCAAATCAGAATATTTCCTCCTGGGTAATCTAGACTTCCATGGTGACTGAAACAAAGAGGTGTTATTTAATTATTTAACATCGGCTGCTAGAATTGTTTATGCACTACTGGAGGGGAAAAGAAATACCAAGTTTAAAAGAATGGTTAATCAAAATGTTAGAAATTAGAAATATAGACAGCTTGACACAACAACTTAGATACAAACAAAATAAAATAGAAGTAGATTGGAGTTCACAAATGAAATTTATGGAAGAAGTAAAACTGGAAATTTGGATTTAAAAAAATACGGGGAGAAGAATTCTACCCTGACAACCACTGAAGAAGATGAGGATACAGAAGAAATGTGAAAGTGAGAAGAAACAACCCGGAACTGAGAAGATGGGAAGTCAAAATCACCCCTGCCTTTCCTACCCTCACAACCCCCTCCGCTATCCCTACATACCAACATCCCTTCCCATTCCTAGTCCCCTGTCCCGACACCACCCATACCATCCCCTTCCTTCCATCCCTGTACCACCCCATTACCCTCATCCCCTATATACATTCATTTTTTAATGTAACCGCAAATTCTTTCAATAATTTTTTAAAAGTATAATTCAATGCCCCAAATTTGAAAAGTGTCAGCTGCTGCATTTGAGTGTATTTTCTAATGGAAAGCAGGATACAAATGTAGAAATAACTGAATCTCTAAACCTGGCCAGAAGTGAAAAATAATCCTCTTTCACTAACATTAGCTATGTTTTATTACATCACTGAATTTTTTTCTTCTCACAGGAATGAATACTACTCATTTAACATTCTGTAATTTTAACACTCAGGAGGTGTTATTTTCAAGCTAATTTTCTTGTTAGAATAGATCTCTCTCCTCAGGGGAGATGCTGAAGCAATACAGTTGCACCTTCTCTTTTATTTTTGCATGCACCAGAGTTGTAAAGTTTGCATTTTACTGATTTCATTACAGATTTGTGATGGGTTTCAGAGGAAAGAATCAATAGGATATTTTATCATATCAGAAAATGAACAGGGTGAAATTAAGCTTGAAATTATGAAATTAACTCTTACAAAGGCAAACAGTGTTGCCTCGATGACGTTGTACACAATTTATTTGTGCCTTCTGTGCAATGCCTGCTAACCTAAAGGCCCCTTTCTATAAGTATACCAGCTAATAGGTGAGAATATTACAAATAAAAGCTCCTGAACATGCAACTTGCTTAGTTACCACTCACTAACCGTCCTTGTCCCTTTGTAAACTACCGTATTTTTCGGACCATAAGACGCAGTTTTTTTCCTCCCAAAGTAGGAAGAAAAATAAGCTGCGTCTTATGGAGCGAATACACTAACATGGATGGGGGAGGTGCTGGAGCAGAGGGGGCCGCGATGTACTTACGCTATATTCGCGCCCCTCCGGCGGCTCCCGGTGGCTCCTGTGCATGCCCATACTCTCGCCGCCGTGTTGCTGCAGCCAGCCGGCGCGGAGGAACGGGGAAGGAAGAGGGGACTCGTGGGGCGGGCTCGCCACTCACGGACCCGAGGAGGGGGGAGGCCACGAGGGCGGCCCCCACGGCGACGCAGCGGCAGCCGTAGCAGCAGCCGCAGCAGCGGAAGGGCCCGAAGCCAGAGGCGCTTCTTCCTGACGTCAGGAAGATGCGCCTCTGCCGAGGAGGAAGGGGCGGCCGCGCGGCTGTAAGGAGGCCCGAAAGAGGCCGCAGGGAGGGATGGAACTCTTCCTCCTTCCCTCCCTCCCTGCGGCCTCTCTTTCGGGCCTCCTTACAGCCGCGTCGCCCCCCCTCCTCCTCGGCAGAGGCGCATCTTCCTGACGTCAGGAAGAAGCGCCTCTGGCTTCGGGCCCTTCCTCTGCTGCTGCTGCTGCGGCTGCTGCTACGGCTGCCGCTGCGTCCCCGTGGGGGCCGCCCTCGTGGCCTCCCCCCTCCTCCTCGGGTCCGTGAGTGGCGAGCCCGCCCCACAAGTCCCCTCTTCCTTCCCCGTTCCTCCGCGCCGCCGGCTGGCTGCAGCGTCACGGCGGCGAGAGTATGGGCATGCACAGGAGCCACCGGGAGCCGCCGGAGGGGGCGCGACTATAGCGTAAGTACATCACGCCCCCCTCTGCTCCAGCCTCCCCCTCCATGTTAGTGTAACCAGCCCCAATTTTTCCCCCAATTTTCCTCCTCAAAAATCAAGGTGCATCTTATCAGCAGGTGCGCCTTATGGTGCGAAAAATACGGTACTCAGTTTTGCTTTTGTGTATCCATTCCAACATGATCTAGGGCCAGTCCTGCCAGTGAACAGGGATAGTTAGAGATCCTTCTTGATTGATTTTGATAATGATATCAAGCAGCAACAAAATGCCAGTAAGAACCTAGGAGACAAAAAGTGTAGAAGAAAAGGTGGCTAAACAAGAAGAAAGAAGTATGGTTTTGTGACCAGTTGGAACTTGACTGAAGATATTTGGTTCAGATCTGAACCCTGGTCTCCCAAAATCTTTGCTCAACAAAATCTCCCAAAATCTTAGCTCATTACACTGTGCTAGGTGTGTTGGATTGCCAGCTCTAAATCATACTACAAATAAATAATTTTTAATACAGATTCAATGCTCCAGAACAGAAATTGACAACTTTAGAATGCTAGATATTGTTGGATTTGCAGCTCTAAGAAGCCCCCAGCCAATATGGCCAGTGGAGATTGAATCTGAGAATATTAGACATATAACATCAGACTGGAAGTCGTTGCTGAAGATAAATGCTGCAAGAAGAATTGCAATGGTATTATACTTTGCTCCGTATGACACATGTTCTGCAATTTCTAATATGCAACCAGACCTCCACATTTGCAGATTTGATTATTCATGGAGTTGGCTAACAAGCTTTCTCTAGGAATCTCTAGATCCTCCACGGTGACTCTATAGTCAACTTCCAGCAAAAATTGACCATATTTTTTTTCTGGGAGACCTGGAGATTCCTAAAAATGTGCGTCCAAAGGTTTTTTGTTTTTTTTAAAAAAAAAGCATGGTTTTTCTACACTTGCAGGGGTCTCCCACCCCTAACCTTGGTGAAAGTAGTGGACCTACTGTATTAAATCATTTTGTCCTGAAGGAAGAGGTGCCAGCCACCCCCCCGAAATGGTTTCAAAATTCAGATATAACCTTGGGCTTAACTTGGACTGAAGGCAGTTCAAAGGCATAGTGGTCAAATTATGTATGGAGCAAACTCATGCAGGAACATGCTTTCAAGGCCTTAAACTGGGGTAAGCAAAATTGTGGGATAGTCTAAATGAAGCTGTTTAATGCTCTCCAATATATGTGGGCGTAAACCACATTGCATGGCAAAACTGAATAAGGGTCGGGGAGAGCCATGAAGACACGGATACTGCAGATCTTGGAACCGTGTTGGAGTCAACCTCTTCAGTGCATACAAGTACCACCCCGGCTTCAACCTGGTTTCTGTGCTTGACGTGTGATTAGGCATTCACTTCGCTTCCAGCACAGCTGCTTTCATCCCACATTACATTGTCCATGTAGATGCAGCATTTGGTAAATTTCTTTAAAAAACCCCAAACCCAGCAAACCAGGACCATGAAAGTCTGTGTTTTTCCATATTGTGTTTTGTTTTGCTTTTTAAAAAGGAAAGTCATCTGGGAGGGAACAACAGGCACAATGTTTATTCAAATCTTTTTTTTTAAAGCACCCAGGTCTCATTACCCACTTTAAAGAACACTTATAATTTACTTCAAAAAGCCAACATCATCCATCAGAGCTGTCAGTTACAGCCACATAAACTACCCATTGGTTCTACATGTTTTCATAGAAAGCTTTGTAGAATTAAGTTCCTGAGTTTCCTGAATAGAAGTGGAGTCTCTTGATATGTCCATGTATTTTCAGCTCCAATGCTGTTAGAGAAGTCTTCTGTTGACCAGCAACAAATAAATAATATCACAGCTTTATCTTCTTTGTGAGTTCACTGCCGTTGCTCTTAATCAATAGGACAATGGCTGGTCCAGCCAGGTAAGTATCTATGTAAACTGGAATGGTAAGGCCTTTCAAACAACCACCTTCTCTATCACCGTGTCTGTAACGTGAACCTCTTCTTCCTGAACTGTGACTGAAGCCGCCTGTCCACACATATGCTGGTGGTCTTTCCAGTCCTAAAAATAAGAGACAGAAAGATTAGAGTGTGAAATGAAAGTAATCACAAAGCAAATTCTGTGGGGGGAAAAGGCAAGGACTTGAAAATGCCATCTTTGGGTGACATCCTGCTTGGGATGCCCCAAGAGTTACTTCACAAGGAAGTGAATCTCATATATACAAGTACCACCCCTCTACTGGGGACAGGAATAAACCAACCAAAAATAGTAAGTTCATAGCAGAAGATTGAAACCAGAAAAGCATTGAAAACCAGTAAGAAAATACAACCTTACCAGGTTAAAGCACTCGGTTTTAATTCTTTTGAAGATAAGAAATGAGTCTCAGCACTTAAGAGATCAGTGTAAATAAAAATATTTTAATCTGCTGTCAAAAGACAAATGTTTTACATGACATCAGGAAGAAAGGTGGCATATAAATTAAACCAATAAATAAAAGTAAAATCAATTTTGACGTTTAGTCCCCAGAATCTCCTAGCCATCATGGCCTATTGATCTGCTGGCTGAGAGGGGGGGGGTGTAGGGCGAGTCCAGAAAAGCAATTGGCTGAGGTTCTGAAAAAGTACCAAGGGCCTTTTCCCCAGCCACCCTTTTTCCAACCTCAGCAGACAGAGAACCTGGAGATGTTGATCAGTCAGATGCATATGGGGATATTTTTAGTGGCACTATCAGAAAGGCACCTATAGAGCAAGACTCAGTTGCTTCCTTAAAAACAGCAGCTCCAGCTTGGGAGGCCTTTTCTCCAGTCAAGCCAGGAATCTCTGAACTGTTGAATCTGAGATGAAAAAAGAATTCATTACCTTCCGTTGACAAAACGTTGAGCAGTAATTGACTTTATGGCAGCCAGTGCATTCATTCATTGCTTCACGGCCACAGTTTACACAGGATTGCTGTCACAAATGCAGACAAAGAAGCAAACATCACTGAGGAAGAAAAGGATATTCTCTTGCAAATACTTAATACACCAAGTATGGGAAGGGAATAAAGAATGAGAGATAATGCATTATTTGAGATCTGTGTACAGAACATTTAAAAAACAGCTCTTCTATAAAACAACTAAGCACGCTGAAGGATTAGAGTGGCTTCCTGCCTCCAGTCTTCAAGAAGAACAAAAAGTGATATCAGGTATGGCAGTAAACACTGGGAATATACTGTTGACTTTATAGTTGAGAAGGTAAACAAAGAGTTGTAAATAAGAGAAGAGAGGCAGTTGCTGAAACAACAGAGTTCTTTATGATTTTCTATAGACTACAGGTGTGATATCTCCAATTTCTTGGTTGAAAACAAAGATCCATCATGATTCCATTAAATTAAATGTAAAGAGAAAAAAACTGCTTGAACATGATTCCAATCTACATTGCACATCCCAACAGCACAATTCCATTCATATTTACTCAGCAGTAAGTCCTAAATACCATTATAGGATCAGCCCTCATAATGTCAGGTAACAGGAAGGATGTCTGGAATTCTGTGTCCTTCATATCAAAAGCCTGGTGAGTCTCAGATGGCCTGTATCTAGGCTTAGGAGGCCACTGTTTGCTGCTCTGCTTGAGGCAGCACAATGGGCCACAGATCCATCCCACTGTTTTTAGTGAATGCTTATTTCCCTACCCAATCTTTTAAAGGATTCGGTAAGAACTGAAACTGAACACAAAGGCTCATGGATACTCTTAGGAAAATGCTTTTGTTCTTTCAGTTTCCTGGCCTGGTGCTTGATATTAGTAAGTAACAGCACTGGTTCCCCATGGTCAAGCTAACAACAGTTTGAGATGTGGGATGGGTAGAACATGGAAATGTCCCCTTTTTGGACTTCTATGCCCATAATCTCTAAAATCCGGAGAAGCCTAGAGGTTGTAATTTTTTTCCCAAAGTATGATTCTCCAGATACTGTTGGGTTGCAAGTTCCATCATCCCTCACAACGTAACGATGCTGGCTAGGACTAATGTGAGGTTCACCTATATCTAGAAAGCATTCCTCGAATGAGATAAAAGATTATCAAGAATAAGAACCTGTGAAGTGCCACTTTTTGAAGCTGAAGGCTCTCCATTAGATCTCCCATCCACCCACCCTTTGCCAGCTACTGGGAGGGACCATGTTTTCTTATTTCTTAGAAATAAGGAGGTGGGAGAAAGATGTAGAAAAGCATTTTTTAAAAACCTGACTCCCTAGCTGAGCACCTTTTCATTCATATGAATAAAAGCCTTCTTTAGAATGAGGCAGAGCTTTTAATAGAATAAGAAGAAAAGTATTATAGAGAGCTGTCATTAAAATAAAAAAAAGCTTTATGTTCGAATGGCTCATTCCAAACCTGAACGATTTTTTAAATCCATGACATGAGTGTTTAACAGCTGAATCTGTTTGTGGCTCACACAATTATCTAGGTGTGATTAGCAACCTGGTGCGGTTGCAGAAGACTGGCACAGGAAAACATTTTTGGCCATGAATAAATTGCCGTTTTGTGAGAGGTTGAGCTATATTTAGTACAGATGGAAGTAATTGCTTGCTGCCAGGTCCAACTATTTTGCACCCTGATGAACACTTACTTTGCTTGCACCACCATCTGCCTTGTA
Organism: Anolis apletophallus; assembly: GCA_030556195.1. Taxonomy (NCBI): domain Eukaryota; kingdom Metazoa; phylum Chordata; class Lepidosauria; order Squamata; family Anolidae; genus Anolis; species Anolis apletophallus. Next base: position 98,741,591 of record JARBWK010000002.1, on the reverse strand, counting down.
AATTATCTGCTAACCTGAAAGCATAACAAGTGTCATGCAATTACATTCCTTTTAAAGTTTTTGATGAAGTTAAGGAAGTAACTGCACAAATATGTAAGCAACTGATAACCAGCCTGGCATTATTTTACATTGAATGGCACCTGGAAGGCTGGGACTAATTAAACTAAGGGCCATATTAGGGACACCAGGATGAGATCTGTGACTGGATCACTTGCTTTTTAAAGAAAGCAGACGTGGCCATCTTGGTGAAGCCAAAGGCCACAGAATTCAGAGTTGAGTGTTCAACTTGTTCCATAAATGTACTTTTTCCAAATCCAGACCGCAACCACTGGGCCATTCAAGGTAATGTATGTAATCCATGGAAAGAGCTAAGCAGAACCCATATAACAGAACCCATATGGGTCATCTGCACAGACATACATAACATAGGTAACGGTTTTCCCTCCATGCAGCAGAAGTTGCAGTGGCTTCTTATAATATGTGAATGCTTCTGTTTATCTTAATTAATTATTACTACAGTTTTATATCTTTTATTTCTCAGCACATGCTATGTAGTTAACAAGAAATGTTGCTCTCCACATTGTATCCATACTACAGTGAAGAATTTTATGTGCACGTGGTTGTAGACAAAATAATTGTTGATGTAGCTCAGCCTTACTGACAAAGCACAAATCACTCCAGAACTCACAATGGAGAACATATACACATATACACCAGTTATGTTTGTGTTGCTTTGAACTTACAGACCTATGGCCATGATGTAAATGGCCTTAACAGCTAAGTACAGTAGTCCCTCCACATCTGCAGGGACTAGAAGGACAAGATCTCCACAGAAGTGGAAAAAAACCCACAAATATAAATAACACAGCAAACACATTTTTTTTTTACTGGGGGAACACTTCTCTAGGCACTTGCAGGTCCTCCAGCACAATTTTATGATCAATTTCTAGGGGAACTAGAAATGCTGTATTTACTATGTATAGGACAGTAGCAGAGACAGTGGTAAATACAGCCATATGCAAATAATTAAACCCGCAAATATTTAGCCTGCAAATGTGTAGGTACAACTTTACCATGAAAACCTAAACACAAAAGGATCCCAAAGGTTGCCAAAAAGGGCGAGTAGCATCAAAGGAGTATCCATGAGACACCTTATTACTGAACCACCAGGCAGTAGACTGAATCTGAAAACATTTGGGATCCACTGAACAAAAGGAAGCAACAGATGCAGTATCAAAAATAAAAACAGCAGCATTATAGCCACTTGTTATTTATGATGACTTGAGTTTTCTGCTCACCTTAATTATGATTTCTGTTTTTCCGTCAACATCTTCTGCTTGTTGAAATAACTGGTTCTGATACTGCTAAAATCAAAAGATAATTTCAGCTTCATAAATATTTCAATCTCTTTTGGAGAGGAGAGGTATAGAATATGCTACCCTTATGAAATTTTAGATTGAACAACAGTATGCATGTATATGTGTGCAAGAACTTCTATGTCATCTTTTAAAAAAATGTAAATAGCAGCTACATTCTATAGTCTAAATCAGATTAGGACCCAGGTGAAGGGGAAAATGGGAAAGAGTTCCAGGAATATCTAATGCTAATTTTAAAAGCAAACAAAGAAATATTTAAGTTGAGTACAATGATAAGGGAACAAACATAAATTACAACTTCAAGGCTCTTGTTCTGTTCCTACAACTCTCACTAACTAGGCTCAAGAATGAGAAATTCATTAGAATATGCTAAAATGTTGAAAGAAAATAGAATAAAGCAACAAGCAATAGTAGTAGCATCATGAGATTCAGGCAATAATATATTGATTCGCTTTCTAATTGACTTTATCTAAGGGCTTTTGTTCAGCTATGATATATGAACCAAAAATTGTTAGGGAAATACAAGACATTGACATGAATTGAAACCAATAGCCCATCCAGTCCAGTACGTATTTAATAATATTCCCGCCCTGACAACAGATACTTATCTCTACTCACTGATATGTTACGCTATACATTATATTATATTACATTGTGCTTTTAAGGTATTGTATACTAATTGGTATGGTTTTTCATGTTTTATGCTCTCTGAGTTAATTTTTGTTTGGTTGTTATAAGTTATATTGAGTGTATTTCACTCTATGTTTTGTTTTGATTGTCCATTTGGTTTTGGCATTGAGTGTTTGCCATTTTGTTCTTCCTGTAAGAACATAAGAACATAAGAAGAGCCATGCTGAATCGGACCTCAGCCCATCTAGTCCAGCATTCTGTATCACACAGTGGCCCCCAGTTGTACACGGGGATCTCGAGCAGAAGGGAGGGCAAAACCCTAGCCTGCTCCCGACCCCCCACAACCAGTACCCAGGGAAATCCTGCCTACCTCAACCACTCCGAGGTGGCACTTGAATGTCCTTTTCAGTAACTACCGATACACTTGGTATCCATGAATCTGTCTAATCCTGCCTTGAAGTTGTTCAGGCTGACAGCTGTCACAACCTCTTCTGGAAGTGAGTTCCATAACCCAATGACCCTCTGGGTGAAGAAATATTTCCCTTTATTAGTCCTAATTTTCCTACCTTGGAGCTTCAGGGAGTGCCCTCTAGTCCTAGTGTTTTGTGACAAAGAAAATAATTTTTCTTTATTCACCTTTTCTATCCCATGCATGATTTTATACACTTCGATCAAGTCACCTCTTAGACGCCGTCTTTCAAGGCTGAAAAGACCAAGGCGTTGCAACCTGATTTCATAAGGGAGCCGCTCCATCCCTTGGATCATTCTTGTTGCCCTTTTCTGTACCTTTTCCAGTTCCGTTATATCCTTCTTAAGGTGCGGTAAACCATCGTAAGTCGCTTTGGGGGTAACAGGTGGGTTATAAATAAATGTGTTGTTGTTATTGTTGATAATAATAATAATAATATTGACAACCTTGCTAGTGGTTTTCCATGGTATTTCAGCCCATCTACCTGAGATGCCTTGGTTGGAAGGACTAAGGATTAAACAGGAGATCATACAAGATGCAACACAACAGATAATTTCCCAAACACTGCAGTGTATACTGGCAATTTTAATAGTTTTCAGAAAGTATAATAAACAACAGGGACACATTGTTTTAAAAATAACATGGAGGCAAGTGTTGTGAGCTGTATCCTCCTCTGACCCGGCACTCCCTGTCACTGCTGAGTGGGGCTTCCAGGAGTGTTCCTCGGCTCCATGATCCCTTGTGACATATATAAGTCTATGCTAAGCCTACAATGACAGGGGGGGGGGGGGAAACCCTTTTCTTTCAAAGTTAACCACAGTAAAGCTCAGATATTACTATTAGGTTTTTAGGGACACTTATGATGATGATGATGATGAATTTTGTGTCATAATTTTCAAATAAATAGTCAAGTTAGTCTTATGCACATAAAAAGACAGGAAAAAGGAGAGTGGCAGCACTTTTTAGATTAATTGATTTTAGCACAAGCTTTAATAGATATAAACCCATTTATTCAGATACAGTCCAGAGTGATATCCAGGCCTCAGGATAAAAAGCAGCAAAGTGGGAGTATAATAGAATGTAACAGGATCCAGAAGGATGCAAATCCGGACAGTCTTGAAGATGCTGTTACACTCCTTTTGTTTTGCCCCTCTGTATCCTAATGCATGGCAAAAAAGATCCTGTAGAAGTTCAAAAGGCTGTTGTGATATCTTTCTGTTTGATCTGCGAACACTGTAGCACACATTCGTATCAAATCCTTGAATGTGTGCTGCAGTATGCGCATATTATATAGGAAAATGGCATAACCACGAGACTTCAGCTGACAGTTTGGGCAAAGCCAACAGCCTTCAAATGAGCAACAGGACCCTGTTAAACAGTATTGAGTAAATATACTTGAATGTATAATAATCACCAAAAGTACCAGCTGGAAGTAGATGCAACACCAGCTAGGGGTGTTAAAACTCTTGATAAATAGTAGCAAAGCAAGTGAAAGCCCAATCGATTCCTCCAAGGGTAGAGCCTGACACTTAAGCTGATTAAGGGCTTAATTTCAGATCCTCTCAACCACCTGATAACACAATGCTGGGGGGTTCGGAGGGCTTTACAGACATCTCAAGACACCAGAGTACAGAATCGTATAAGAAAAGTCCCCTAGCTGCATTCCTATTTACTGACTTTGATAGTTATATACTATGCATTGAGGACTGGGTCCTAAGTTGCTCTATTATTCAGATAAGAGGAGGAGATTTCTATCAGTTGCCCCTTACATGTATCACTCTCCAACATCACATTGGGATTCAATTTCTAAGTATCATCCTGTTTTGAGAAGCAGGTTTTAGGAACACATACAGACAAGATGGAGGCAAAAACATCCAGCTGAGCCATTGAAAATGGGGCCCACAACAGAGAGACACTGAAAGAAACGTTTCCATGGCAGACCCTAACCCATTCCCTACTCTAAATGTGAAGATGTCATCTATTTCCACCAGTTTTCAAGAGATAGGTGTACATTCATCCACCTCATTAAATCTCTCCTTTGAGTTCCAGAAAACACAAAACAGAAAAGAGCATTTCACAGTACGAATTCTCTAAGACTCAGTATGGGAAAACCCAGTGTCTGTGGCTCAGAGATGAACAATCATTTTGTCTATGGAATCGGTGAAATGGTTTGTCGTGAAGAAGCCAGTCTCTCCTGGTGGTCCAGATTAACAAATTCTCTTACATGGCAATATCCTTCTTCAATAGAAGGTAAGTAAATTCTGGGTTGATGGCTATCGTTTTCTTATGCCTATTTTCTAGTGCATTAATTCCTCCCACAGCAATAAATTAAAACATAGCTGATCTTTAATACAGGCATACCTCAGAGAACAAAATGGTTGACAAGAGATCCTTTTTGCCTGCTTAGCTCCCTTTTACCTCATCCTTTGTCTGACTAGAAGGTTTTTAGTAGCATTGGAAGCATTGTGGAGGAGAGTGGAGGGAACTCAGATTTTCAATGTGTGATTGTAGAATTAGGTCGACAGTAAACAATGCAATGAATTTTAAGGTGTGGAAAAGAATGGGAAAGGTGGAGGCCAATGAGAGAGAAAAAAATGCCCCTAAATAGATTTTGGGAGAAGTTTCCAAGTGGAGTTCTGTGATAATGATCAAGGTCATTTCCCAATCATGATCTGGCATCCACTTTGAATGAAAACATGTGCCTACCTGTACTTATTGTTTTAGTAAGAAACTCCATTCTTGCTGAATCATGTGAATCAGATCATCCAAACACATGAATAAGCCAAGAAAGATAAGAGCATATACCCTTTTTGTAGCCTTTCTTCCCTATATTTTTATCAGAAGATAGAAAAAAATGCAGCCTGGAGCCTTTCCCCTTAAACACCACTTATAAAGTATTGAAAATTACCTGGCAGTCCACAGAAGAATGGAAAAACATTCAGTGAGATTTTCAGGTGATCTGTCTACTTGAAAACTTGAGCCAAACTGCTCAAAGCTGCACACAAGCCTGATAAAATGCCTTATCCAACATCCCAAAAGACACACACACACACACACACACACACACACACACAAAACCTACTAAAGCCCTCTTTTTCCCCAAGAAGAAAATGGCAAGACGTGGAGTTCAATAACAAACAGGCTGTTTTCTCTTGGAGAGAACACAAATATTGACGTGAAGAAATATCTATATGGCTTTCTGTTTCAGGGATAGAATGAGGAAGTACAGAAGGGTTTGATTAACAGTCCAGCAATGCTGTGTATGTTTTGACGAAGCCAGAACTTTCTATCTCATTTGTTGCATGCAGGGATTTGATTTTCATCTCCTCTTGGATACAGAATGGCCAGGTTTACAGCCAGGAAGCTGTCCTGAGAGGTTCTAAGTGAGCAGAATGACAATGAAAACCTGCAAAACAAATGCTTCATACACTTGTTACCAATGGTGGTGAGATGTGAAATCACAGCTGAATGGACAACAACACTGAAATTCACTGGAGCTCATTGAGGAAAGCACATTGTAAAAAAAAAAATCAGGAAAACTAACTCATCAGCTGAAAATGGAAATCGGGGTGCAGGAAAACTGGGAATCAGGACACTCCCTTTCTTCCTGCCTGGATTGTTGAGACTAAGCTTCTAAACAGGAACAGCAAATGAGAAACTCACATGTCTGTGTCAGAACAGGGGCAGGCAGAACAAAAGCTCCTTAGAGTCCTTCACTGGCTACCAAATGAGGCCAGGTCCCATTTCAAATGTTTGGTTCTGGTATATAAGATACCTAGTATCCCCCAGAACCTGGCAGCTTGGCTAGCAAGGTATACACCATTTAGGAATTTAAGATCAACAGACAAAGGATCATTGTTATTCCACTGGTGCATACAGCACTGTCAAAGCTGCAAGCCTTTCAAACCCAACTCCACATCTGTGGAATGGTGTGGTTTTTGTTTGTTTGGGATCTGTGGCTGGAGGAGGATCTTACCCATTTTCATAATGCACTGAAGACCTTCCTCTTTGATTCTCCAGATGAAACTGATGAGTTGCGCCTGAGGTTGCTTACATGGGCAGTAAGCAACCTCTGAGGATTCTGAGGATTTCATTTCATGTATAGTGGTATGTTTGGCTCAAGGGTCAGGAAATATTTAATTCTGAAACCTTGGCTGCTAGTCAGTGTGGACCACTAATAGCTAGTGATTCCTTTGTCAATGGGACAGTGACTCCATTCCAACTCAAATTTTAAAGATGTTATCCAAGGTTTAACAGTTGGGATACTTACTTAAAAGTCCATATGTGAACCTGGAGTAGGTTCACCACTGATATGGAACATGCCAACAACCAACTCAGGTGCAGAAAATGCTAAGTCTCATCAACTTACTGGCCTGACCCAGAAGTTACCAGCCTCTTTATTCCCATGTTCTATTCTGAGTGTGGTCCAATAAAAGGCTGTGCTGCCTCTGTAAACAATAGAGGTGATATCAATCATACAAGTGATAGTCATCCTGACAAATCACTTTAATCTTGGTTCACTAGAGGGAGTGATGGAGCCATTTAAAACATGTGATGGAAGGGCACCTGGAGATCAGTAAGGTTAAGAGTACAATGTAAATAGATGTGATTCTATTGTATGCTGCCATTTCCCTAAAGCTGGGAACCACATGTTGGACTGGATGCATTGGGATGACTCAAAGAATAAGTTATGTTAACAAATCCATAGTGACATTAGACTGGCCCCCTTCCTCCAGGTCTTCAGGAAAAAGCTGAAATCTGGTTTTGGAACCAGGTGTTTGGGGAGTAGTGCAATTCGGAATTTGACTTAAATTTAGCAGCACAAACAATGACTATGGGACTAGGGACTATGTTTTAATTCTGTTTTAATTGTATTTATATGTTTTATCTGTTTTAACTGCTCAATGTGTTGTCTTGTGTATTTGTATTTGTAATGCGGCATTGAATGTTGCCATAATTGTAAGCCTCTCTGAGTCCCCTTTGGGGTGAGAAAAGCAGTGTAGAAATATAGTCAATAAATAAATAAATAATACAATTGCAGATTAATTAACCAGTTGAAACATCAGATGGCTATGTTGAATTTAAGGAAAGACCAGAAATTACTACATATCTCTGACACCTAGCATTTTGATTCAGCATTCTATATCAATAGCTCTGTTGTGTTAATCAGCCTGAATAAAAAGATTAGAATCAAATACAGCTGTCTATTTGATCTCCACCTTTCACCCCCAAATGTTCTGATATATGATAATCTTGCCATGTTTCATTATTGATACAACATATGGGTAACATTCTAGGAAAATCTAGACCTGCAGCCCTCTTAATTTTGAAAAAAATAACATTTGAGACTGTTTTGCCTTTTTAAAAAGTAAGCCAGAATATCTTTAAGCTGAAGTGCTCTAATATTTAGATCTGTTTAAAAATTCAGTACACAGCTGACAATGCAAACAGTCATGTTTTGCTTGCGAAACTTCTCTCTTAGCTGATCTTCTTTGATATTTATTATTAGGAATAAAAGTCTCATTAATTTGGGATATCCAGTCTCAGCAACTACTAAAAGGCTGGTAAGAATATATGCAGGACTTAGGCAACCCCGGGAGAGTATAAATTCCTCCTCAAATCTTCTAAGTCAGGGCTGAAAAACATGTGGCCATCCAGAACCTGCATGACTGCAACTCTCATTATCACTAAAGCACAACCAGTGATGAGAACTGAAGGGAGTTGCTGTCAAGCAGCCTTTGGAAGGATACGTGGTCCTCATCCCTGCTTTAAACTGGATCTTCTGTAGGTCCTGACTATGCAGGAAAGGCCTGAGCTTTGTCCAAGCACAAAGTGGAGGACAGAACAGATGAGACAATTCCTTCACCAGCCTGTGTTCCAATGAAAGCATGATTCACACTTTTAAGTAATGCTAGCTCTAGAACTGGAATAAAGTCAATGCCTGGTTCACACATCATTTGATTTCTGTACACTTACACTGGATTTACCATTTAGTTAAAGGGGGGGGGGAACAGAAGTGGAGTTTACCACTCTTGTGGTGGATTCATATAATAAATCCCCTACAAACAGAAAAAAAAACATATGAGGAATTATAAAGCTATAGCCTCCCTCTCTGTGGCAATAGTATGATCATGGTCGTGAACTTAGATCAGTTATGTACCTCTAACTCTAGGTTACAAATCTGTAACTGTAATGCAGGAGGCCAGCCAAGAAATAACAAAAAAGAAAAATCTAGAGAGTGCTGGAATCAGGATTACAACTGGGCAGAGGATACAGTCTCACTTATTTTTTCCTAAATCTATTTTAATTTATTCTATTCCTTGCAAATCCTCTCGATCATTTTGCCTTGATCTTCAATTTCTTTACATCCCTTTTTCTCTCTGTTATAGTCCACTGTCACTTGATCCTTGTGGGAAAAATGTTTGTTTGTTTGTTTCTTTTAAAAAGGAGGGTGAAAACCATTATGCACAAATACTTACTATAATTCTGATCACAGGCAGTATAAAATTCTAAGATGAAACAGAACTCTGGTACTCAGCATGTACTCAAAGATCTGCACTCAGCTTTTCAGTATATGACCTCTGTAATTTATTTTTTACTATAATAGAGGAGGAACCCAATTTTTTCCATTATATCAAAGTAGGGATACTTTCTGCTTTAGACTGAAGAATGCTACCTAAATGTATAAGACTTCACAGTAGGTCGGTTTCTGCTTTTACAAGAGAATAAAACCACAGTTTCTTTTTTTTCTTCCCTGTTATTTAGGGATATAATTGTTTTATTTCTTGAAGCACAGTTACCTCTTTCCTCTCCACATCGGCCTGAATTTTTGCTTGAGAAACTGCAGCTTCTCTGTATGAGGAGCTGGCCTGCTTCGCTTGTTCAATGAGTGTCTTCAACTGCTGAGCTGTGCTGAGCAACGAATTGACCGTCTCTTCAAGATAAAGCCAGCTCCGCTGCTCTGTCACCTCAAGTCCATTGACGACTGAAGAGGACACTGCCTTGGCAGGAGTCGCTGGGGGCACAGCCAGGGCAGGAAGGGAGGTCCAGACTAAATATTGAAGAAGCAAAATAATCCCACAGAATTAATTCAGAGGCATCAGTCTAAGATTTAGGAGAAACTTACAGCAGAAGGTCTTTCCACACATCACTAAAACCCACACCAAAACAGGTTCAAGTAAATGGATTGTGGGAGGAGGTCCCCTCCTCCTCCAACCCCGGGATTTTCCTCCCAGGGGGGCTACATGCTACCCTGATTGAAATTGGGATAGCATGAAGCCACCCTGAAGTCCTTGATTTACCCCCTAAAATGCCCCTAGTTGCCATGCTTGTATCCTCCTGGCGCAAGTAAATGACACCTGAAAAGATGGGAGGGTGAGGAGGAAAAGCCCTCCTCGCACACACACACCCCAAGCCGGTCTCCTCATGTGTCATTTTCTTGCACCAGAGAGACATGAGGAGAGGGGACAGGGACCTTTTCAGTAAGTTTTAGGGGGTAAATCGGGGGTTGGGGAGAGGGGGTGGGCTGCCTCCCACACCTTTGGACTCCAGGAGACCAAAGGTGCAGGATGGATGTGGGGACTCACCCCTGGTGTCATGGAACACAATCCCCATAGGCTTAAAGTCCCCATAGGCTTAAAATCCCATTCCTTCAGGAAGGCTCGGATATAATGAGATATTTAATTAATACTGGGGGGGACAAGGAAACCTTAGTTTATTCTGTATTAATTCACTTTTACCAAAAGTGTTGTTTGGATTCCTCTGGTAAAAATCGAGACAGGCCCTGCGTTTGAGTCTATCTGGATGGGCTCAGAGCCAGCAGGATGGAATAATTCCAACCCACCAGTTTGCTCAATCAGAGATTCCAAATGATGCCCCACACCTTGGCCTGATGATAAACCAATCCATCCGCTTGCAAATCAGGAAGGAAGATGTTCTGCAGGGAGTTCCTTGCAGACATGGCAGTTCCATATGAGCTTTAGAAAGCCACTGTTTTAATATACATGATATCTAGGAGATCTCTGTGCAACTTTTGGAAGCTATGTAAGAGCCTTTCTTTAGGAAATCATTTTGCAGTCAGGAAAGAATACAGGGTTCTTTCATAATAGCATCTTTTGGAAGCTCACCTGTAATACACAAATCATTATGCAGTGTTACCTGCTGTGAGGCTTTGGAATGGGTTAAAAGCCAAATCAATATTAATATGGACTCATTGAAGAAACAGGAAAAAAGAAGGTTGCAAAGCTGCTGCACATTGCTGACCCCCCTTTTAAAGCACTGATTTTTGTGGTGCTCCAGAATGAGGACAGAAGCTCTTTCCCTACAAGGCATTTAAGGAAAAAGAAGCAAACTACATGACTACAATGAACCCCATTTGTTCTAACAGAAATAAACACAGAGAAATTATACTGTGGGTGGGTTCACTCCCCACCCTTGCTTGGATTATTTTCCAGAAACAGAGCTTGGAAAATTACTTTTGGACTACAATTCTCAGAATCTCCATTAGCTAGCAGAAGTAGCTAGATTCCCCAAATGTGCGTGACCGCCTCTATCCTGTAAGATCCAGAATCCCCCATTGGCATAATAATGGATAAAGGCTGTACAGAGCTTGGAATGTGCTTTTGCTTGGCAAGAAATTCGAGGAGACACCAAAAAGGGGGTGTTTTCAAAACACTGAAAGAAACTTTTTCCCAAACCTATAAATGTTTATTCAGAAATGAATGCTTTTAGACTTACATACAAAACACAGAGTCATGAGGACACAAGTGACACCTGGGATATAGGCAGAGTTGGAATGTTTGGCAAAAGAAAAAAAATATTGATATTATTGGCATAACAGAAACCTGGTGGACAGAGGAAAACAATTGGGACACAAAAATTCCAGGTTATAAACTGTACAGGAAAGACAGGAGAGGGAAAACGGTGGCGGTGTGGCCTTGTACATAAATGAAGAGCTGGAATCTCATGAATTAGAACTTCAAGAAAATTCAAACTCACCTACAGAAACATTGTGGGTAAAAATCCCAGGACAAAAACTAATCTAGCATTAGGGATCTGCTATCGCCCTCCCAACCAAACTCCAGAGGCAGACTGCTATCTGGAAAATGAAATTAAACAGGCCTCAAAAAGCAATAAATTAGTCATAATGGGGGACTTCAACTATCCCCGAATAGATTGGCTAAATTCTTGTTCTACGCATGAAAGCGAGACAAGGTTCCTCGACATGCTAGCCGATTATTCCCTTGAGCAGATGGTCATGGAACCAACCAGGGGAAAGGGGATCCTGGACTTGGTGCTCACTAATGAACAAGATCTCGTTCAAGATGTCCTTGTAACCGAGCCCATAGGTACCAGTGACCACAACACAATAACCTTCAATTTAAGTTTGGATAGCAAACTATCAGTGAAAACTAACACAGAGACCTTAAATTTTCAAAAAGGGAATTTCACCAAAATGAGAAAAATAGTAAAGAACAAACTAAAAGGAACAGTAAAAAAAAATCAAATCCCTCCAAAATGCTTGGAAACTGTTTAAAAATACTTTAAAACAAGCCGAACTAAAATGCATTCCTAAAACAAGAAAGAGGCCGGGAAAGTCCAAGAGGACATCGGCATGGCTTACAAATGAAGTAAAAGATGTGATTGGAAAGAAGAAAAACTCATTTAAGAAATGGAAGGCTCTTCCTACTGAGGAGAACAGAAAGGAACACAAGCTCTGGCAAACTAAATGCAAAGCAACCGTCAGGAAAGCCAAGAGAGATTTTGAGGCACATATAGCTAAGAATATTAAAAAAATAGCAAAAAACTTCTTTAAGTACATCAGAAGTAGAAACCCAACTAGAAAAGCAGTTGGGCCACTTGACGAAAATGGTAAGAAAGGGACAATAAGTGAAGACAAGGAGATTGCCGAGCGGCTAAACGACTTCTTTGCCTCCGTTTTCACACAGGAGGACAGACAACATATGCCTGCAGCTGAGTCAGTTTTTCAGGGAGGGAATTAAATGAATTAAACCAGATAGAGATAAACAAGGAAGATGTTCTCACATGCCTTACTAAACTAAATGTCAACAAATCACCAGGGCCAGATGGCATCCACCCCAGAGTTCTTAAGGAACTCAAGTGTGAAATTGCTGAAATTCTAGCCAAAATATATAACCTTTCTCTAAGATCAGGCACTGTACCCGAGGACTGGAGGGAGGCAAATGTAACTCCGATCTTCAAGAAAGGATCCAGGGGTGATCCAGGAAATTATAGGCCAGTTAGTCTAACCTCAGTTCCAGGCAAAGTGATGGAAACCATTATTAAAGAAAAAATTACTAAGCACATAGAAGAACAGGCATTGCTGAAGGAAAATCAACATGGTTTCTGCAAAGGCAAATCATGTCTTACTAACTTGTTAGAATTCTTTGAGGGTGTTAATAAAAACATAGATAAAGGGGACCCAGTCGATATTGTTTACCTTGACTTTCAAATGGCTTTTGACAAAGTCCCTCACCAAAGGCTCCTAAATAAGCTCTTCAGCCATGGAATCAGAGGACAGGTCTTGTCCTGGATTGGAACCTGGCTAAACTGTAGGAAACAAAGGGTGGTAATAAACGGACATTTCTCTGGGTGGAAAGAGGTGAGAAGTGGCGTACCCCAAGGTTCAGTTTTGGGTCCGTTACTTTTTAATTTATTCATTAATGACCTGGATGTAGGAGTAAATCCTGAGGTAGCAAAGTTTGCAGACGACACTAAATTGTTCAGGGTAGTTAAAAATGAAACTGATTGTAAAGAGCTCCAGAAAGATCTCTCGAAATTGAGTGAATGGGCAACAAAGTGGCAAATGCATTTTAACCTAAACAAGTGTAAAGTCATGCACACCAACTACACCTACCAATTGATGGGGTCAAAGCTTTCCGAGACAAACCAGGAAAGGGATCTTGGGGTTTTGGTGGACAGCTCAATGAAGATGTCAACCCAGTGCGCAGCAGCAGTAAATAAAGCAAATTCTATGCTTGGCATGATCAGGAAGGGAATCGAAAATAGGTCGTCAAATGTTGTATTACTCTCTACAAATCTATGGTAAGGCCACATTTGGAGTACTGTGTACAATTCTGGTCACCGCACCTCAAGAAGGATATAACGGAACTGGAAAAGGTACAGAAAAGGGCAACAAGAATGATCCAAGGGATGGAGCAGCTCCCTTACGAAATCAGGTTGCAACGCCTTGGTCTTTTCAGCCTTGAAAGACGGCGTTTAAGAGGTGACTTGATCGAAGTGTATAAAATCATGCATGGGATAGAAAAGGTGAATAGAAAAAAAATATTTTCTCTGTCACACAACACTAGGACTAGGGGGCACTCCCTAAAGCTCCAAGGTAGGAAAGTTAGGACTAATAAAGGGAAATATTTCTTCACCCAGAGGGTCATTGGGTTATGGAACTCACTTCCAGAGGAGGTTGTGACAGCTGTCAGCCTGGACAGCTTCAAGGCAGGATTAGACAGATTCATGGATACCAAGGGAATCAGTAGCTACTGAAATGGACATCCAAGTGCCACCTCTGTGTTGATGGAGGCAGGCAGGATTTCCCGGGTACTGGTTGTGGGGGTCGGGAGCAGGTGAGGTTTTGCCCTCCTTTTCTGCTAGAGATCCCTGTGTACAACTAGTGGGCCACTGTGTGACACAGAATGCTGGACTAGATGGGCTGAGGCCCGATTCAGCATGGCTCTTCTTATGTTCTTATGTTCTTATAGGCAGACATACAACTTACATCCAACTCACAGTTAAGAACAGCAATGAGACAACAAGAAGTGAGAGAAATCTATCCCTAGAAAGAGAAAGTCACCCCTGTAATACTTATCATAGGAAAAAGGTGTCTCCATTGAAGCTTTATCATCAATCCTGGTTTCCATGACAACCCAAAATTTGCAAAATCCAATTATCACAGGGACAAAATGTGAGGTGAAATCTTCTGAACAAGGGCACAGACAGCAAAACAAACACCACAGGGGTTTTAACCCTTCCCTATGCTGTCCAAAATGGGACCGCGGGGGGGGGGGGGGGACACACAGAACGAGGGGCCATCAACCTTTTTTTTTGCTGGAGTTACCCTTAAAAAGTGTACCTGTTTCAACTTACATACAAATTCAGCTTAAGAAGAAACCTATAGAACCTATCTTGTCCGTAACCCAAGGACTGCCTGTAGTTACTTTTGGGCATCAATTCCCACCACTCCTCTGTAAAGCCTTGATCTTAATAGCCCCATAACAGCCAATATAACTTTTTGCATCAAGTATACTTCCCTTTCCCTCCTTTATTTAGAAATGCTGTAACATAAATACAGGCTCGTGTCAAAATTAGTTACCACATATTTGAATTGTAATCTTGCCATTGTACTTAAAAATTGCAATGGTATAGCTATGAAAGAGATTATGAAATATACATCCGAAAGCTTTATTAAGTTAGCAAACAGAACCAAATATTTGTCCAACGGTGTCTATAAGATTATATGTATTTAGTATGAATTAATGAAATAATGCCTTTGGAAAGTATATTTGCAGAAAGGCTTTCAGCTACTTGACTTTTCTGTACCAGAAAGTGCTTAACATTTGACAGCCTGATCCTCCCACAGTATTTATTTTTCTTCTTCTATTGGAAAGGCCAGCTAATGCTGCTTTGTCAAACAAAATATTTGCACTTGCCTTTTTAGATTGGAAAGTAAATTATCAATGATGCACTCAGAAATGAATGGGGGAAAAATGAAAAACTGCCTGTAAGGATCTTATAAACTCTGTATGTTCTCCAATGACAAGCCATGTAAAAATGTAATATTGAGGTATTTTGGTATTAAAGGGAATAACCATGGTATGATTAGCACTGTCAACAGATCTCAAAGGATAATCACAAACTCTTGATTCTCTAAAAGCCATCGAAACAGAAAATGATGCATATGAGTATCAAGGAGCACAAGACATTTCATTAACACCAGAAGTGAGGAACCTGCAAACCTCCAGCTGGCAAACTTAAACTTCTATTAACCTCATTAGTATGATCAGCTATCTTCACAGATATTAACGATCATGCGATGAGACTTTAAGAGCCACCAGCTCCCCCACTTCCCTGATTTTCAGAGTCCACAAAATGATTATTATTACATCAAGCCATACATGGCACACCTCCCATTTCGTTGCATTTCGTTGTGGTTTCAGAAACACTGAAACCACAAAGGCAGTTGTTTATACCAGGCATAGGCAAACTTCGCCCCCCAGGTATTTTGGACTTCAACTCCCACAATTCCTAACAGTCAATAAGATGGCTGGGATTTCTGGGAGTTGAAGTCCAAAACACATGGAAGGTTGAAGTCTGCCCATGTCTGGTTTACACAAATAATGTTAACATATGAAGTGAAAGAGCATAGGGAAAGGTTTTCCTCTGGCATTAAGTCCAATCGTGTCCAATTTTGGGGGATGGTGCACATCTCCATTTCTAAGACGAAGAGCCGGCGTTGTTCACAGATACCTCCAAGGTCATGTGGCTGGCATGACTGCTTGGAGCGCTGTTACCTTCCCGCCAGAGCAGTACCTATAGATCTACTCACATTTGCATGTTTTCAAACTGCTAGGTTGGCAGAAGCTGCGGCTGACAGCGGGAGCTCACGCCGCTCCTCAGATTCGAACCCACAACTTTTCGGTCAACAAGTTTAGCAGCTCAGCGGTTTAACCCACTGTGCCACCGGGGGCTCCTGTGAAAGAGCATAGGTTTGGGTTTATGTTTGGTATTTGAACTAGATTTTATATCCAATGGCTCATGATCTCTTAACAAGATTCTTCAGTCTGGCTGAAACACTAGCACCAACCCTTCAAGGAATGGTTAAAGAATGTTGAATTAGGAGGTTTTCTGTAAAAATTAACAGCCTATTTAATTTAGTTTCAGACTGGTAGACATGACATTTTTCTGTGGCAAACATGAGAAATAATCTTATGTAATTTAAATGACTAAGATATATATTGTGTGATAAACCATTGTGAATTACAGCCCACTTCATCAAATTCATGAAGTACTATTGCATCAATTAAAGGTATTTTGTTGCATGCCTTCAAGCCATTTCTAATTTATGGTGACACTAAGGCAAACCTATCAGGGGTTTTCTTTACAAGATTTGCCTCTGCCTTCCTCTGAAGCTGAGTATGATTTGCCGAAAGATATCTAGTGGGTTTCTATGGCTGAGCAAGGATTTGAATTCTAGTCTCTAGAGTCATAGTCCAATGCTCAAACCACCATACCACACTGGCTCCTCATCCATTAACATGCATAGAAAGGTATATATACATATTAAGGGTTGGGGAAGACTTTGCATAGCAAAGAGCAATGAGCTCAGAACTGAAATACATAAAACGACCTTGACTGCAATAACTAAAGAGTAGTTAGCTATTCTAGCTGTTACAGGAGTAATGGTCCTGATCGCACACAGCAAGTTCGAGGACTCTTTAAGAATTTATGGAGTTTGTAGAAGATGCTCCTGGTCACATTTCACTACCATTTAATCCCCCAGGATCAGTACAAAAATGAGGGCTGCCTAGAACCCTAACATTCTTCTCTTTGTCAATGTAGATTGGTATGGGCAACTGCAGAGATTTCTAGACACCAATTCCCCCAATGCTTTACTACTGGTCAGATATTATGGATCTCTCACCATTAGATGATTTGGGCTGAATAATAATTGTAGGTCAAAAATATTCGAAGACCACAACTTGTATAGATAACGTTGAGCTCAAGGCAACATTTGAAAGCAACGCACAGACTATGATAGAACCTAAACAGTAAATCATACCCTTCACTCTTCCACTCTTCCTTCCTTGGCTTCCTTTTTGTAATGCCTTTTCATCTGAAGACAAGATATGGAGGTCTTAAAAGCTTGTATGGGTTTTGGTTTCCCTAATAATGATGGCGCCGCTATAGACTGAAGAATAAATCTCACAGGGAGTTCAGAAACCAAACCAAATAAAGGCAAGAGAGGATATGTTATCTACACATCTCATCGAGTGTGATCATAGTTCTCCATATCTATGTACTGGAAACATTCAGATTGGGGTAGTGCAGCACACTATAAACAAGGCTTCCTTTGAAAACTTCTCCAAAAATGCAGAGTCCAAACACAATGGTTAACTGAACAGAAAATAAGTTGCTAGTTCCCGTACAATCCGCCCCATATACTTAGTTGTTCTGTGGGGCAGTTACTCCAACTAGTCAAAACCCAACTGGCAGCCACCACCCAGAGGACCTTTTCATTGGCCACTCTACGACTGTAGAACGACCTGCTGGTACATCTCAAACAGCTGGATCATTTGTCGGAATTTAAGATACAAGTAAAGACCTATCTATTATCATTATTATTATCATCATCATTATTTACAGGAGCCCCTGGTGGCACAATGGCTTGAACCCTTGCGCTGGCAGGACGAAAGACCAACAGGTCGGAGGTTCAAATTCTAGGAGAGCACAGATGAGCTCCCTCTGTCAGCTCCATGTGGGGACATGAGAGAAGCTTCCCACAAGGATGGTAAAACATCAAAACATCTGGGCGTCCCCTAGGCAACATCCTTGCAAATGGCCAATTCTCTCACACCAGAAGCGACTTGCTGTTCTCAAGTCGCTCCTGACACGAAAAATAAAAATTACTGGCTGATCATCCATTTCTAAGAACAATTCAGTGTACTGGTATTTTTATCTCAAAGTCCTAAACACAAAAGAGCCAAGTAATTGAAAGGTCTTTTCTCACATGATTTTACTCTATTCATACATGAGCTCATTTAAATGTTAAGGTTCTCTTCAAAGATGAGGGCTCCCTTCTATTTATTTATTTATTTATTTATTTATTTATGGTATTTGTACCCCGTCGCTTCTCACCCCCGAAGGGAGACTCAGCACAGCTTACACTGCAGCACTACAGGCCGCTACACCGTAATACAGAAATATAATCTATACAACGATATAATCCACATCACATATAAACATTAAAACCATTACATAGGCATTAAAATCAGTATATATAGTATATACATCAGTAGTTAAAGTCATAAAACAAAAACAAAAACATTTTTTCCACAATTCTTTATATACATTTACTGTTCCTCTTTCAATGGCAGTTTTGTAATAAAGTTGGTATTTTTAACAAAGCTCTTCCTGAACTGCTAGACAGTAGGAATTCTAGGGAGCAAGCAAGTTAATAGGAAAAGTGCTCCAATAAAACTTGAGGAAGCAGGCAGCAATCACTCTGAAAAAGGACTCAATTTTTCAAGCTGGAGAAGTATTACTGGTAATTGTGGTCAAATCCTAGAGTAGAATTTAGCATTTAATGCAGCAAAATAATCCTATTCAGAAGCTTTGTAAAAAGAAAAATGTCCTGGGGACTCTAGCTGTGAATAACTTTTTTTTTTGAGTTTACGACATTGCTCGTAAAAAGCTTGAATTCAACTGGACTCTGTGTGAGTGCTGTCAAAATGCTACTTCCAAGGATTTTCAGTATCTCTGTGGAGGATTCTAAACCCCATGGAACATAGTTATAACAAAGGAAATGCATGTGTTCTGTAGCATCATGGTTATGCATTATATATATGCTTGAAATCACAGTCCCAAATTTTTTTTAATGGTGCAGGCAGAGTTCTTGGCTTCTATAAAAAAAAAACCCACCTTCAGATATATTGCTGAATCTGCCATTCCCACACTACATCAACTCTCAAGTTAATAAACAACCTCTGAGGATGCCTGCCATAGATGCAGGTGAAATGTCAGGAGAGAACGCTTCCAGAACATGGCCATTCAGCCCGAAAAACCTACAACAACCCAGTGATTTCGGCCATGAAAGCCTTCGACAATACATTAATAAACATTACTAAAATTGTTATAACAAGTTCAAAAAGTGCTATCTTTCAATGTAATAAAATAATCATTCCAAATGATGCTGGTGATGCAATGGTAGTGGTTGAAATGTACCTTTTTTTTTTACTATCATCCCTGCTGTCTACAAATGGACCCTATGACATCTTGCTCAAACAAACTCAGAGCAAGTTTCTGGCACATATTTTGGCTGTCTCCAAATCTGCTTTTTAGCTTGGAGCTCACTGAAAAGGTCACAGAACCAAACTGGGGCTCCAGTGTCTCTACAGAATTTTCCATCACATCCATGAACATAACCTCAATGCATTTCAGAAACAAGTGAGTTCCATAAAATCCCAAGGCAGCCTAAATATGCCATTTTCTCCTCATAGTTAAAAGGGTGTTTGTACTTTACTAGTAATAGCCTGACCATGGCAAAGGTCTGATCATGAGGCTTTCAGTCTTCAGATCTCCAGTATTCCAGAACACGTACAACAGTTGGTCTGGCATAATGAGGCCCTTTCTACACTGCCATATAAAATCCAGATTGTCTGCTTTGAACAGCATAGACTCATATAATCCTGTTCAAAGCAGATAATATGGATTCCCTGCTTTGATAATTTGGATTATATGGCAGTGTAGAAGAGGCCTAAGAGGCTATTTTATTGCAGTCCCCCTTTCCTGTCTCTTCCGCACCACTCCACCCATGTTGGCAGATTAGCCAGGAAACACCACACACAGAGAGAATACAGAGGTCACATTAGTACTTTCTGAAAGGAATCTGACATTCAAAATCCAACCAAAATTTACCAAGACAAAAAGAAATGTCTTAAACTTGTACTGTTTAGTTGTCTGTAATGTTTATTCAAAAACTCAAAATGAAATTGCATTTCCCACCATGAATCAGTCACTTACAGAAAAAAGTGGAGGTCTTTTCCTGAGGCCCCCTACCTTCACAGGGAGGCTTTCCCTGTGTTTCTAATTTTGAATATCTGTCATTCAAAATGCTTCTGATCAAAAGTATTTTGGAATATTTGCACGTACAGTATATGAGATATCTTGAAGATGGGACCCAAGTCTAAACATGAAAAGCATTTATGTTTCATATACAACATAGACACATAGCCTGGAGATCATTTTACACACAATATTTTTATTAATTTTGTGCATGAAACAAAGTCTGAATACATTCAACCATCACAAACCAAAAGCATAACTATCAGCTAAACATATGGGCAAATTTGGATTTTGGAACATCTGATTTTGGATTTCCTAATAAGGGAAATCCTGCATTTTGTTTCTTTGGGGATTTTTTTGCCATTGCTAGCTGTTTTGAGCACCATTCTTTGGGGGAAAAGTGGAGCATAAATCCAATACACCAATAAATAACTTGAGATGTTTGGGGCTTATTTTTAAATGAGGCTGAATCTTACCAATTTTGCGATGCGAGGTTGGCAATGCTGCCTCTGGGAATGTTGAGATCTGGCAGTTGTCCTGATAACTCGGATAGTGAGGCTCTGGATGACTAACCCGGCAAGGTTGCTGAACATTGGTGTCTTGCACTGATTAAAAAAAACCCCAAAACATTAAGAGTAGGGTTTCATCATTTAGTGATCATCCAACAGGCAACATTACTTGTTTACTTTTTAAAGAAAAGATTAGATTAGTCTGGCTGCGGCAGCCTCACTGTTCACTAGGGTTGATTCAGCTGATATTGCGAGCTGGGCAGTCATCCCTTTCTCCAAATGCATCCCTCTTTAAACTATGTCCTTGGTGGCAGAAGGTGACCTTCCCAGAAAGGAGGAGTGTACCATCCTTTAGTCAAGCAAAAACTCTGCTCCCTTGCCATATCTTCCACTTAAAATACCTATATTTCCCTTTGTGATTTTAAGTGTCCAGATTAATTCAGATTTGTTCATGGTTTATAACTGTGATTTGGCAAAAAATCTGTTTTAATATGACATGCAAAATATAATCACTCTTAATAGCAATTAAGCAGCAATAAATGATGCTATTTCTCCTGCAAAGTGGAGTATTATTCAACCTGAATAAAATTTCAACTTCAGTAGAATACCTACTCTAGAATTCCATATGCGGACAGCCTCAAAACTAGGATACTACTGATATTTTCAGAGAAAAAAGTCAAGAATCTAAACAAGTTGAAGGATATTCTTGTCCACTGAGAACCTACAACTGACATCTAATGCTGTTTGCAACTACATTATATGATCAGCATAGACACATATAATGCAGTTCAATACTGCGCCACTGTGGAATACATCTCACCACGTTAAAACAGTGGCTGTGGCTCTTAAGGAGACATGCCACATTATCACAGGATGTCTATGCTCTACACCACTGGAGAAATTATACTGTTTAGCTGGTATCACAGTATCAGGAAGTAGCAGCCAGTAATGAAAGGATCAAGGCATTGACATCTCTGGTCCATCCTCTGTTTGGATGTCTTAAATTAATGTCGTAAATCAAGAAATAGCTTCCTAAGATCTCGCAGAGATACTCCCAGGAACACCTAAGCAAGCCAGAGTCCAATAGTGGTAGGCTAAAACCCAGAACCTCAATCAGTGGTTGAGACCGGATGAGAAACTCCCTCCTGGGCACACAGAAGAGTGGACAACCTAGAAGGCGTTGAACAGGCTGCATTCTGGCACCATGAGATGCAGAGCTAACCTTAAGAAATGAGGCTATAAAGTAGAGTTCATGGCATGCAAGTGTGGAGAAAGGCAAACCACAGACCACCTGCTTCAATGCAGTCTGAGCCCTGCACTTGCACAATGGAGAACCTTCTTACAGCGACACCAGAGGCACTCCAAATGGCCAGTTTCTGGTCTTTGTGGAGTTTTTTATAACTGTATTCTCAATTCGCTTCTGACACAATAAATAAAACAAACTGCGCTATATGTGTCTACACTGAGCATATAATGCAGTTTCAAGCTGCATGATATGATAGTGTAGATGCAGCCTGAGATTTCTTCTTCCTCTTTCAATCCCTGCACTGTCCCAACCCCCCCCCCCTTGTTCTGCTCTGGAGCAGGCCTGACTGCATGGGGTACTCCAGGAAGAAGGAAGAGTTTATTCTGTCTGCTGTATACATTTTACTTGCGGTGAATAGACACTACTGGGTGCCATTTAAGATTTTAGCATCGAAGTGTTATTATTTTTTTCTAAATTGCAAGTAATACTTACCGGTAATCCTTTTCAGTACCATTTGCTAAGTATTTTAGACTCCTACGTACAGTATGATAAATTACTCAATTTGTTCAGCTGTTCTAAAAATATCTTTAAAAATCTCCTAAGTAGCTGCAAAATGTGGATTTGGAGATTAGAGAAGCTATCATCATTTAAAGAAAGACTTTCCCTTGTAGAATCTACAGTGCGGAAATGTGATCTCAAATAGTCTCCAATTTTAAGTGCACTTTTTGTAGCACTTATAAGATTGTAATATATTTAATATAGTAGCGAGTAATATAGTTAAGTTTAGTTTATACATCTTCAGAGCCCCTTTTGCACCTGAATCCTAATGAACTCATTAGGATTTTCTTCTGAGTAGAAGTCCCTAGAACTGCGCTTTTCTCAGCTTAGCTGCTATACTTCTATGTTCTTCCTTAAACTTGGGCTTCCTTATCCTGAAATTGTAGCACTAGAAACCAATAATTTTGTGCAAGGAGATCTGTTCCATATGTGTGTAAAGGTGCCCCTGATTTATTTCACTCACCAGCTGTGCCAGTAAAAACATCAGCCTGGGATGGACTTTCTGAGATAATAGCGGTGGCCTCCACAGTCGATGCACGATCAAAGGTCAGAGTGCCTGAGGTAGTGATCTGTCCTGAAGGACTCACAGTGACTAAAAAAGAAATGGTAGAAACATTTTCAGAATGATATAGAATGTTAACACCCCATCACAACAGTCAGGGACCTCAACTTATTGTCAACTTGCATAAGCTAATCTAATAATTCTTAGGCTAACATCCATAAAAACAAACACAATGTTCCTCCATAACATTATTTCATTTTTATTGGTATGTTTTTTAAATTGTTCTATATGTGTTTCTAAGAATAATAGTAATAACAAATGAAAACGAAAAATGATGAAAAGCATAAGTAACCTTTTTTTAAAAAAAACGGCGTTTCTATGCAAGTAACTCCTATTTAAGCAAAAAATAACAAGGCACACAAAACTATGTGGCAGAACTAAATTGTCAAAGAGATATGGTTATGGGTTTGACCTAATGTTTAGCTTATAGAACAAGCACAAAAACTAAACATACAAGTTCTGAGATAGATATATACACACACACACACACTCTCTCTTTAAAATAAAATTATTTGCTAGGTGATGAATGAACAGAATTAATTACACCCAAAAAAAAGAGAGAATTTAGATTGTCTACCCTGCTGAAAAATAACAAAGTACTTCATATAAACAAAACTTTTTAAAGAAAAAGTCTGTTATGATTTACATGAGTAACTTTCTTAGGTCAATCAGACCTGGGAAGACTTTTAATAATTTCTGATTTATGGCAATCCTAAAATGAACCCATCATAAGTTTATTTTGCCAAGATTTGTTCAGAGTGGGATTGTCTTTGCCTTTCCCTGAGGCTGACAGAGTGTGACTTGTTCAAGGTCACCCAGTGGGTTTATATGCCCTGGTCTCCTGAGTCAGAATCCAACACTCAAGCCACAATGCCCTATTAACTTTGCCTACTGCCATGCACATCTATTTTTTGAAAAAGTAATAAGAAAGGTCTCCTGCCGTTACATGCCATGATTAATGTAAAAAAGGAAAGGTTTTCCCCTGACATTAAGTCCAGTCATGTTAGACTCTGGGGGTTGGTGCTCATCTTCATTTCTAAGCCAAAGAGCCAGCATTGTCCATAGACACCTTCAAGGTCATGTGGCCAGTATAACTGCATGGAGCGTAGTTGCCTTCCTGCCAGAGCAGTACCTATTGACCTACTCATATTTGTATGTTTTCGAACTACTAGGTTGGCCGAAGCTGGAGATAACAGTGGGAGCTCACGACGCTCTCTGGATTCGAACCTGAGACCTCTTGATTAGCAAGTTCAGCAGCTCAGCGGTTTAACCCACTGTGCCACCAGGGGTTCCTATGATTAATGTAATGATTAGCAATAATTAGTAAATGATTTATCTTCCCTACCAAATGAGTTGATTTTTGTCCTAGGAAGGACAAAAGTACACACTACACATTTTTTAAAAGCAGCTCTAGGAATACAAGTGCTCTCCTGAATTGGCCTCACATAGCCTCAACAATCCCTGAAGGGACTCCTTCAGTTAAGGCTGCTTCCCCTTTTTTTGGAGAGAAAAAGCAGGGTATAATAATAATAAGAATAGCAACAATAACAGCATGGGACCACACCAAAGCTCATTTGCAGACCCTAGGCCAAAGTTATCAATTAAAAAGAAATATTAAATGTTAAATGAAATATTAAATAAGTATTGGGATTTGTCAAGAGGAAACACCTACATGTCGTAGCAGCAGTTCCTGGAAGCAAAGTGATGTTTTTGGGGGAATCCTTCTTCACTGGAGTTGTAGGCAATTCGTTTTCTTTCTTCCGTCTCTTATAGGGAACAAACAGTCTTACAGGCCCACTCTGAGATACAGAAAACAATCCCAATTGGAGTTTCTTTAATATGAATATGATTTATTGTTGTGTTCACTTTGGACCTGAAGAATATTTATTCACCCAATTTCCATAAAAGTAACTTCTCTTAAAGCTGACATAAATTGTTTCACCAAACAGTCACAATCATATCCTTGTGCTGATCCAAGGGATGGAGCAGCTCCCTTACGAAATCAGGTTGCAACGCCTTGGTCTTTTCAGCCTTGAAAGACGGCGTTTAAGAGGTGACTTGATCGAAGTGTATAAAATCATGCACGGGATAGAAAAGGTGAATAAAGAAAACATATTTTCTCTGTCACACAACACTAGGACTAGGGGCACTCCTAAAGCTCCAAGGTAGGAAAGTTAGGACTAATAAAGGGAAATATTTCTTCACCCAGAGGGTCATTGGGTTATGGAACTCACTTCCAGAGGAGGTTGTGACAGCTGTCAGCCTGGACAGCTTCAAGGCAGGATTAGACAGATTCATGGATACCAAGGGAATCAGTAGTTACTGAAATGGACATCCAAGTGCCACCTCTGTGTTGATGGAGGCAGGCAGGATTTTCCCGGGTACTGGTTGTGGGGGTCAGGAGCAGGTGAGGGTTTTGCCCTCCTTTCTGCTAGAGATCCCTGTGTACAACTAGTGGGCCACTGTGTGACACAGAATGCTGGACTAGATGGGCTGAGGCCCGATTCAGCATGGCTCTTCTTATGTTCTTATTCTTTTATCCTAATGCAAAACCAAAGCGAACACTTTCCGTTTTATTTGCTCTAGTCTTCAGTCTGCAACACTGATATGAAACAAAATAGACTAAACTGCCACATAATTTTTAGATGTGTTGTTTCCTTGTTTCCAAGATAATTTATTAGGCAATTTAATTTCTAAGTGACAAATGTATATTGTTGCTGGATGACAGTGTGCATTGTTACTCCTAAATCAGATAGGACATCTCTTGAATTATAGACAAAAAAATTATTTTTTCTCAATGGGAGAAAGCATGGACAAAAAAATCTTAAGGATGTTATGACTTTAAAGAACAATTTGAAAATTGTGTATCAGTGATATTTTTCCCCAGTTAAATTGGCAACAATATAGAGAGAGGTGAATATTAATTGATGGAAATGTAAAAAAGAGCTGGTTTATTCTTTCATATGTGATCGAAGTGTAGGAGAATAGGAAATCAAACAATATATACACTTAATGATAAATAAGTATAAATTTATTTATAATTAGTTGATATTTACAGTGATTAGTATGTATATAAATAATCTGGTGAAAAGAATATATGTATTTAAATTACTGTTATTTTAGTTGGAGAGAATAATGATATATAGAGTTGTATACTTTTAGCAGGTATCAATCAGAAGTAATTTTTAATATGTTTAATGTTTTGTTTGTTTAGAATATGGTTTATTGTTGTGTTTGTCTTTGTTGTGTTGTTTGTTCTGTTTATTACAGATCCCTGATCCAAACTAGCATGTCTATGTCTTTGAAGCTCAACCTGAAGATTGGATATACATATTTAAATAAAGAAAAAATACACATAGACATAAAAAATAAATAAATCAGTTTGCCTGCTAATATTCCCAATGTTTCTCTCATCCAAAACACAAGCATTGAGTGTCAAACATAAGTTGTTATGTGATTTTCTACAGTACAGAATTTACTTTCTCTGGAAAGTAAAACAGTCTCCAGTGTATTGTATTCCTCCTTTTCTGATATGCCAATAGTTTTCATTTATAAAAGTTCAGATCAGCATGTGCGCACTTACCAGGCTCATGTCATCACAACAAGCAGCACAGGTACATGAGGCAGCATGGGGATTTAATATCCCATCCTGAATTGCAGGGTAAATGATAAGTGTTAGGAAGTTCTGCTTACATATATGTCAAAACATGCATTCTAGGCTGTATTATACAGAACAAATGACTAGGCTTAGGGTATGCAGTATTAGATAGCAAAATCGCTAGCTCTTGATTTAACCTTGTTTCCTCCTTATAAGTGTCAAGCAGAGATATTTCATTCTAATGATTATGTAAAATATAACTAAATATTACAAAGTACTATGAAATGTTACAAAAAGGAGTGTTTTCTACTCAAAAGCCCTAAGGAATTTTTACCTTATTAAACACAGAAACATAAGTGGGATGATCTGGACAACATTTTACAACATTATATTTGCTTCCCTTCTCTCCACACCCTTTTTTGATAGTCACCTGTAGAGATAGTTGCTTTTGAATGAAACAAATTATAGATTTCCCCTCAACCCTTGAGATTTCTCAAAGTAACCTATTGAGGGACTCTGCCAAGAGTTAATTTCTTTTCCGAAATAAGAGTAAGCTTCAGTGACTTTAGTAGTTTTGACCAAACATGCATAAAATCAAGCAATCATAATTCTTTAGCTTAGAAATGACTGCTATGATATTGTTCCTCTGCTCCTTCAGTAATTCAAAAAATAAGGAAAGTGAGGAAAGTGCCTCATCTTACATGAATAAGGCACTGTATTGGCCTCCCAGCATAGCGGATGCTTCTCTTCCAGTCCTTGCTGCTGGCTCTTCCAGCCATGGCTTCAAATTCAGTGGGGCTGTACCAGTTGTCCCCTTGCTTTATACACCGTCCCCGGCCACCTTAAACAGGGCAAAACTAAGAGATTAGCAACTGAGGAAGAACCGCTTTGTAAAGATGATTCACTTGAATGTTCAGGCAGTGTTTACTACTACTTGTAGTCCCAGCAAGCTTCAGGACACCCAGAAATCTAGAAGAACCTTTCTCAACTAGGACATTTTGGACAATTTCCATCAGCCCAGCTCAGCATGGCCAATGGTCCTGAATGGACGAAGCTACAGTCAAAAACATGGTGCCAACCGGGGAAGGCTGGCTTAGACCAAGGACAAACCTTTAATACACCAGATGTTTAGGAATTTACCTCTCAACAGTGCTACCAAAAACAGATTCAACATTGTCTGCAGAGTATAAAGTTCTGGATAAACAGGGGGCTACACCTTGAATATATGCAAGAGCAAATCAGGTGACTAATATGTCAGATATATAAGTAACAAATTCTACAACAAGTGTCAAAAATATTTTTCTGTATTAACTAGTATTCAGTTGCAGTATAAAAATCACAATGGAATCATTTAACATGTAAGCAATACAGTAATATCAGCACAGTGGTTAGATTCTCATTGAGAAGTTACATCTCAGTTCTACACAATTAAATAATAGTCATCAGTAATCATCGACAGTGCAAATGCAGTAAATCATAATCAATTATCAAAAGGTGAGGAGGAGCATATGTCCTCTCACAATCTTATCCCTGCTGTAGCAAGAGTCTTTCAGTATGTTCAGTATGTAGCAGGGATAAGCCCAGGAGTCCGTGGCGGATAAAAGACTCAAAGTCCGCTATCTTAACCTTGAACGCGCAGTGCGCATGCATCGGTTCGTCCGTGGTCAAACCGCAAGGTACGCTGGTCTTTGTAGTCTCAGGAGACGCTTGTAAGTGTTGCGGCGTCACTACAATGGTTAGCCGCAGGGACTTGTGGTACTCGTAGTCCGGATGGATTTAAAGGAGCGTCTGTATGTAAACAAAGGCTGACAGTGCAGCGCCGGGAAAAGCTGCCCCTTGCTCGTCCCACCGTGGTGAGAGAAGCCGGAGGGGGGTTGCCTGACGGCAAGAGCTCACCCCAAGCCGGCGGGAGGCCGTTTCGTCCTATGGACTTCTTCAGAGGCTTTAATGATGGGCGTCCTCAATTGAATTCAGTGGTTTCTAAGTAATAGTAAATAATAATACTGTAATTATGGTTTTAAACCTAATAAAAGGTGTTTGCAATAGCATGCTAGGGTCAGTAGTTAAAGTAAAGGATTAATTACCTTAGAAAGCTTCTTCAGTGGCATGGAGGACGGACCATTCCATAAGCAGGATATGGTACTGGGGGTAAGTCATAGGGAGGCTTAAGTAGACAAGCATTGGGAAAGAAATAAGGATTTAAAGGGCCACCTTCTATTTGTTGAGGAGTGCATTGATGGATAAGGGGTCATTGAGGCCTCCTTTATGCTTCTCTGTGGCCATTTGTATAATCCAGTATGTCTCTCTTTGTTTGAGAATGTTGGTCTTATCACAGTGGGGTGGAAATTTGACTTTCTCAATCACTTGGATCTTAATTTGATCAAAGGTGTGGTTGTGAGTGGTGCAGTGGGAGTAGAGAGTGGAGTCTGTGGATTTCAATTTTATTCTAGACTTATGTTCAAGAGATCTCTCCCTCAGACTCCTAGAGGTGTACCCTGTGTACTGCAAGGAGCAGTTACACTCGAGTAAATATACTACCCCAGTCGTTAAACAATTGGCGTATGATTTCAATTTGAATTGTCTATTGTTTGTAGTGCTAGTAACGGTTTTGGATTGTCTGATGTGTCTACATACACTGCATGAACCACATGGGTAAGTACCCACAACTAGGTTACTCTTAAGTGTAGGTGTTTGTAAGTCCGTGTGTGAGAGAATGTCACCGATATTTTGGGTTCTTTTGTGTGCCAGCATGGGAAACTCTTCGAGTCCCTGTATGTTGGACACCAATGGCCAATAGCGCTTAAACGACATAGTCAAAATAGTTAAGCGCTATTGGCCATTGGTGTCCAACATACAGGATCTCTTGAACATAAGTCTAGAATAAAATTGAAATCCACAGACTCCACTCTCTACTCCCACTGCACCACTCACAACCACACCTTTGATCAAATTAAGATCCAAGTGATTGAGAAAGTCAAATTTCCACCCCACTGTGATAAGACCAACATTCTCAAACAAAGAGAGACATACTGGATTATACAAATGGCCACAGAGAAACATAAAGGAGGCCTCAATGACCCCTTATCCATCAATGCGCTCCTCAACAAATAGAAGGTGGCCCCTTTAATTCCTTCCCTAATGCCTGTCTACTTAAGCCTCCCCATGACTTATCCCCGGTACCATATCCTGCTTATGGAATGGTCCGTCCTCCACGCCACTGAAGAAGCCTTCTAAGGTAATAAATCCTTTACTTTGACTACTGACCCAAGCATGCTATTGCAAACACCTTTTATTAGGTTTAAGAACTGAATTATACTATTATTATTTTACTATTACGTAGAAACCATTGAATTCAATTGAGGACGCCCATCATTAAAGCCTCTGAAGAAGTCCATAGGATTTAAACGGCCTCCCGCCGGCAGGGTGAGCTCTTGCCGTCAGGCAAACCCCCCCCCCCCCTTCGGCTTCTCTCACCACGGTGGGACGAGCAAGGGGCAGCTTTTCCCGACGCTGCACTGTCAGCCTTTGTTTACATACAGACGCTTCTTTAAATCCATCCGGACTACGAGTACCACAAGTCCCTGCGGCTAACCATTGTAGTGACGCCGCATCACTTACAAGCGTCTCCTGAGACTACAAAGACCAGCGTACCTTGCGGTTCGACCACGGACGAACCGACGCATGCGCACTGCGCGTTCAAGGTTACGATAGCGGACTTTGAGTCTTTTATCCGCCACGGACTCCTGGGCTTATCCCTGCTACATACTGAACATACTGAAAGACTCTTGCTACAGCAGGGATAAGATTGTGAGAGGACATATGCTCCTCCTCACCTTTTGATAATTGATTATGATTTACTGCATTTGCACTGTCGATGATTACTGATGACTATTATTTAATTGTGTAGAACTGAGATGTAACTTCTCAATGAGAATCTAACCACTGTGCTGATATTACTGTATTGCTTACATGTTAAATGATTCCATTGTGATTTTTATACTGCAACTGAATACTAGTTAATACAGAAAAATATTTTTTGACACTTGTTGTAGAATTTGTTACTTATATATCTGACATATTAGTCACCTGATTTGCTCTTGAGTATAAAGTTCTGCCAGACTCGCCTCTATTTCCCACTTCCTGCACAAAGGAATCACCTTCCGGTAGGCTGTTAGGAATTGTGGGAGTTTAAGTCCAAAACACCAAGAGGGGTGAAGTTTGCCCATGCCTGGTCTAGTGCCTCCCCTTGCCAATATAGCTACAGCCTATTTCCCTTAGCATTCTCTCCTTTTCCTGCTCACGTCTAGCCATAGAATGCTATGTGGGCAGAAAGCACATCATCCTTAACAGGGTATATTCAGCCCTGGCAATTGTAGAAATCAGAACTGTAATTTGGGAAAAGCACAATTCTCCAGGGAGACTGGAAGAAAACCTTGGGCCTAGTCCTTAAAAAGTCTTCCAACTAACATTCAGGCAGTTTTTGGTCTCTCTCTCTCTATCTCCTGGGCCTTATAGTATCTCTTCTTGAGGTCCTCAAGAGAGAATCTCTAGTCTGTAGAGGTGAGAGCCATTTGGAAATTCCCCTTATACAATGTTCTTGCACTTCATTAAATGCAGAATCTGCCACAAAGACCGAATTGGTTGATCAAAGGTGCTATGGTGGCATACTCTCAGAGCTTGGAAAAGTTACTTTTGGGACCACAACTCTCAAAACCACATTTCCCAAGCTCTGCTCCGCCACAGTCACATCCACATAAATGGAAAAAAAACATTGCTCACGGTTTTCTCTCAAAGCTTAAGAGTGGATTACTGATGCTCCACCCAGACCAAAAAAATGGGAGAAGACTTCGCACCTGAACCTAGTCGGTTTTTGTACAGGATCCCACTGATATTGCGACATCGCACAGGCAGCTCATTGTCATACACTGAAGGGTCCCAGTTATATTTTGTTCCACCTTTTTCTTGTCCAGATGTTAAAGAAGGAGGGGACTGAGATCCTGAAAAGTAATAGGGAACAGACACCACAACATTGCACTCAGGCTGTATTTCCACTTGTCTTACAGGAAAACAATGATTTTCAAAGGAACATTGGGTGAATCAAGTAAAAGGGAATAAATAGTTCTCTTCTTAGGCCCCTTCCACACAGCTGAATAAAATCCCACATTATCTGCTTTGAACTGGAATATATGGCAGTGTGGACTCAGCTAACCCAGGTCAAATCAGATGTTGTGGGATTTTCCGCCTTGATATTCTGGGTTATATAGCTGTGTGGAAGGGCTCCTAGTCAAAAGCAATGTTTGGCAGCAATGCGACACAAGTTGACCTACCTAGTTATTTAAAAAAAATAACAATGGTGCAACTAAGTCACATTTCAAAAACAATTTGCATTCAACAATACATGTCATCTCACAGACTTTTCTAGGTTGTCCAGCAGATGCCATTTATTTCAATAGAGTTGCTATTATCCATGGCTTCTGGCATCCTCAGTAAGTTCAGGAACATACCTGCTATGAATATGAGGGCTGTGCTATTCTTTTTAATTACTTTTAAACATTACTTTTAAATGAAATTGTTAAAAGCATTTTGACAGAAAAAATGGTCATGTTTTGTGCATTATCAATCCCTAAAGTTTTGCCCTCAAATGGTAATTTAAAAGTAACAACCAATGTTACAAGTAGTGAAAACCCATTACTCTTAAAACATTGCGACAAACTGAGAATCAAACAATGTAGCAAGTAACAGGAATTAATTCATTTTAGAAAGTAGTTTTTCAAACTCTGGTTTTTAAAAAAGAAAATGTACCAGGTTTATGATCAGCTACTATTATGATCAGCCATTTGAAATACAAAAACATATGCGAGAATACATGATATCATTCCTTTCCGAGTCATTAGAGCAACACAATATGCAACTGTACAAAACTGGCAATTATATTGCTTGTGTTGACATCTGCGAACTAGTTTTGATTTGCTGGTCTAATAACACAGTGTTACCTAATAAAGGAAGTGGAAATTATCTGTTTCTATAGCAAAAGCAAGACACAGAAAAATGATATTCATAAAGCTACTGCGCCACCACATGGAGAATCATGAGATGCCCACATAACAAGTGAAGAAAAATTGCAATCTAAGTATAAGACAAGACGGGCATCCCCAAACAGGTGTTCTTCAGCAGTATCTATCCAAATGTGAAATTAAAAAGTCAGAGGTGGCTGAACTATTTCGATTTCCTTTGTGCAGCTCCTTCTTTTCTCTCTAAGTCTGCTCCAGAAACCTGGAAAAACTCCTGGAGCAGGTGAAAGGAACAGAGAGGAAATGGGACTGTTGCTGCAGGAGCAAAATTTGAGTCACAAGTCATTGAGAAGAACCCATTGACACACATTTATATGAATATTGAGATGGATCCAGACTTGGCCATATTTAGAATGGAGTCACTCAAATCAGTAAGACAAAATCCACTACAATCATTCCACTTCAAGGATGGGAATTGTGTGGGCATCCAAAGGTGCATCTACACAGAATTAATGTCGTTTGAACCCATTTTAAATGCCCTGACTCAACACTATGGAACATTAGACGACTAATGTGCATAGACCCAAAGCCAGATAGTCAAATAATCATATCCATCAATCCAGGGTCAATTCCAACAGTATTTCACAGATAATTATGCTGGGTCAGGAGAGGAGGGGCTGATCGAATCCCACTAGGGTGGGAGTTCCACAGCGGAGGAGCCACCACTGAGAAGGCCCCGTCTCTTGTCCCCACCAGTCGCGCCTGCAAAGGTGGTGGGATTAAGAGCACATTGGTTTGTCAAATTTGGGAGAGAAAAGAGGATCTTTAGAAAAATATACTAACAAAATAGAATTGGATAACAATTCAAATGTTATATTTCATTTCAAAGGAGCTGACTGACTCTGCACCTCAACAGCTAAGTTCTTCTTACCTGGGATGAAAATGAAACAATAGGAGTATGGTTTTAAGAAGCCCCTGCCCCCTCCCCCCTCAAAACTTTCATACCTGATGTAAGAGGTGCAGATGTTCCCTTTAGCCCTGAAGTCTCGACAATGCTGCCATCTGTGTGAACCACAATCAGAGTGGCCTTCTCGGCATTTATGCTGTCCCCGATCTGAAGAGCTGTTCTTCCAGACTGTAGGAGGAAATTCAGAACTTTAGCTGGCCCATCTGAAAACAATGCTATTTTGTAATATTTCTTAATAGAAAGAAGGGCAATCCACCCCTCTCCCTTGTCCCTTTACACTGAAAAGACTAACAACATTGTTTTTTTATCTGCCAAGAAAGAATGGATTGAGGTCACCATATAAATAAAACGACAATTGCAACGAAATGTAAGTGAGATGATGATGATAGGCTAAAGGTAAAGGCAAGGTTTTCCCCTTGATATTAAGTCTAAGCTGAATATTTATTGTGTTATTGTAGTTTTTTTCGGGCTATATGGCCATGTTGTAGAGGCATTCTCTCGTGATGTTTCACCTGCATCTATGGCAAACATCCTCAGAGGTTGTGAGGTCTGAATATTTATTTATTATTATTATTTAAAACTTTTTAATCCCGTTCTTCTCTACCTGCATGGAGGGACTCAAAATGGCTAACAGCAAAAATTCAATGCTAAACAATAAAACATTTTAAAACAACAGACATAATGGGTAAAGGTAAAGGTTTTCCCCTGACATTAAGTCCAGTCGTGTCCGACTCTGGGGTGTGGTGCTCATCTCCATTTCTAAGCTAAAGAGCCAGCGTTGTCCGTAGACACCTCCAAGGTTATGTGGCCAGCATGACTGCATGGAGTGCCGTTATCTTCCCACCAGAACAGTACCTATTGATCTACTAACATTTGCATGTTTCCAAACTGCTAGGTTAGCAGAAGCTGGGGCTAACAGTGGAAGCTCACCCCACTCCCTAGATTTGAACCACCAACCTTTCAGTCAGCAAGTTCAGCAACTCAGCAGTTTAACCCATTGCACCACTGGGGGCTCCGATGATTATGCTACATACATAGTATTTTAAATGAGTCCCTTACCCGTTAACTTTACAATCTAGATATCAACTGTGCATTACAACAGTGTAATTTGACGTTCGTAATTTAATGCCCACACTATTTAGTCTTTGGCACCATCCCCATACAGACAACAGCACTAGCAAATATACATAATATACTATAATAAATGGTTACGCTATTTTACACATAGACAGCTGATCGGAAACACATCCCTGTTGAATTAGATTTGGTTGCATATGTGGCTTCATTTTCACAATCATTAAGCAATAGTTCAGAAAAATATATTAATGCTGTTGGCCCTGGATAAAATGCTGCTAAAGCTAGACCTTGCAAAAGTTAATTTTTGGATTACAACTCAGATTCTCCCAGCTGGTTGCAGTACAAAAGGGTAACTTACCCGAGCTCCAGCAAAGTGACTTTTCTGCAAATGGGTCAAGGGTACTGTTAAGAGTTAACATTCTCATATACCAGCAGATTAGATGTTGTTTATCATGTTGTGTGTACATGACTTCAATTCCTCTGTCAACTTACGGCGGCCTCGTGAACCTTCATAAGGCCTCTTAGACAAGGAATCCCAGAGGGGTGTAAACTAACTCTGACCTTACCAGCACATGTCCAGAGATAGAGGCTGCGTTTGCCACTGACGTAGTGAATACGTTGTCCGCAGAGGCCCCCACATTGGCTACAGTTACTGTGGTCACTTCTGTAAAAGATGACCAAAATAAATTTAATTTCCTGGACTATCATTCCTTGGGTGTGATAATATCCAAACATGAAACCATGCAACTGCATATCTGCTCTGTTTTCACTGGAACAAGGGCAAGTGTGGGGATCATGCAGCTCTTCAGATGTTGGATAGCGGCTCCAAGCAACTATAGTAAAAAAAAATAGCCAGTGGTGAGAAATACCAGGAGTTACATTTCAACTTCTGGAAGGCTGCCTGATTCTCCCTCTTGCCCTGGATGCTCTTCCTCTTTTCCCAAATTGAAAATTCCAAAACATGAAAGCATCTATTTAGAGAGACATTGGGTGTATGAATGCAGTCAATCACCAATAAAACCACGAGCATTCTCACTGATAACACATAAAATTGAGAACTTCACCTTGTGTACATCTACACTGTAGAATCAATGCAGTGTGACCCACTTTAACTGATATGGCTCAATGCTATGGCATGATAAACGTTGTGGTTTTACAAAGTCTTTAGCCTCCTCTGCAGAAGAGTGCTGGTGCCTCAAAAATTCCAGGATTCCTTAGCATTGAGTCATGGCAGGTAAAGTGAATTCCAAACTCCATTCACTCCATAGTGTAGGTGCACTGCTTGCAACATTAATTCAGAACAGTGGTTCCCAACCTGTGATCCATGGACCACCAGTGGTCCGCAAGAGCAAGCATATGGTCTACGGTCTCACCATTATTAAACCATTGCCTCAAAACCATGTGGCAACTTAAGCAACAGGTCTCACAAAACCCATAGTGCCGAGGCAATGGGGATGTCAGGAGGGGAGAAGCTGACTACCCACGAAAGATTACTTCTACCACATCAGCTCCAGATTATTCAATATGGTTTTCTGTGGGCAAGCAGATGGCGACTACTGGATGGCATATGTTCTGAATCAGAAACTAGAGCCGATGTGGTCTATCCAATGCAATTTTCTGAATCAGCACCTCAAATAACCAAACCACATCTAAAGTTGACCAAAAACTGATTTGTAATCCTTTTGGTACTTATTTTGGAGGGTGGTCCCTGGTTTTAAAAAAGGCTGGGAACCACTAATTTAGAATATAATATTCCTGCGCCAAGGATGAAAGTTCGAATATGGAGTAGATATCATTTAGCTGCAATGCTAATACATTTACCAAAGAGTGTTTCTGAACATATAATGGGTTTTAGCTTCCTGCCGGTACACCAGGAATGAGAATCCTCTGGCAATTCCTAGCATACTTCACCAGTGGCTCCATTGGCTGCTGGGAATTGCAGTCCAGCAATATCTGGAGAGCCAGGTGGCTTCACGACTCTCATCCATGCGATGGAAAATGATTTTAATAATGAGACTCTGCGAATTGTATTTTATGGTTTTAATTGCTTATTGTTTACTGTTTTTAATAATTATTGCATTGTTTTTTATTGTATTTTTATCTTGTGGGCATTTATTGCCATATGTAAACTGCCTCGAGTCACCCTCGGGCTGAGAGGGGGAGTATAGAAATATAGTAAATAAATAAATAAATCCATGCTGCACTTGGGTATTTCTGCTCAACACAACTTTTGCAGTATGGTATGCAAGAAGTACACAGGAACAAGTCCCAAATAATGGTTGCATTGGCTTTCATTGCAACATCCCAACCACCATTTTTGAGCCGACTTCCGGGGAAGCTTTTCCAGGTCAGCTTTCTCTCATACACCAAAGAAATAAAAGTGTAGAACAGGCCTGGGCAAACTTGGGCCTTTCAGATGTTTTGGACTTCAACTCCCACAGTTCCTCACAGCCTCAAGCCCCTTCCAAAGGAAGGCCCAAGTTTGCCCAGGCCTGGTGTAGAAACTAGGCTATAGATGGCTACCCATAAGCTAATATTAAGAGATGTCATCATTCCTGTTAGGGATAGGAAATGGTGCAAGGGCTAAGTAATGGCAACAGGACTAGGGACTCCTTTCATCAGTCTAGTACTGCATCTACACCAAGCACGGGCAAACTTGGGCCCTCCAGATATTTGTGACGTCAACTCCCACAATTCCTGGCCTCGGACCCTTTCCTTTTCCCCCTCAGCTGCTTAAAAGGAATGAGCCTGAGGACAGGAATTGTGGGAGTTGAAGTCCACAACACCCAGAGGCCCAAAGTTTGCCCATGCCTGATCTACACTGTAGAATCAGTGCGGTCTGGCACCACTTTAAATGCCATGGCTCAATGCTATGAGAGTTGGTGCCTCATCAAACTACAAATCCCATGACTACATCGTATTGAGCCATGGCAGTTAAAGTGGAGTCAACGTGCATTAATTCTAGTGTAGACGCAGCCAAAACCTGGAACTTTTCTGTTGAAATGTTCCATAGACAGTTCCTTTGCTTTAAACATACCATGTAACACAATTTGAAAAAAAAATTGTTCTGTTCCTGGTTTGAAAGTGTGATGCCCTGTTTAATTGTGTGGGACTTGCTTTGAAAGTGGCTGTTATACGCCAGAAGCTTTATTTTTGTGGCTGCCACAAACTGCACCGGGAATGTGATGCAACTGGCTGGGTGTCAGCTGCATAAGATCTCTACTAACCAGAAGGTCATGAGTTCGAGGCCTACCCGGATCGAGGTGGGCTCTCGACCTATTGTGTAGCCTGTTGTCGACCTTTGCAACCCGAAAGACAGTTGCATCTGTCAAGTAGGAAATTAAGCTACCACTTAGTGGGGAGGCTTAATTTAACTGATTTACGAGGCCATAAAAAAGATCTCCAGGAAACATGCTGAGGAATGAAGGAGTGTGACAGCTCCCTCTGGTGGCCAGATGTTAAATTGCCTCTGTCTGTCTTGTGTGTTTGTGTGACTAAATGTAATGTGTAAATTGTAATCTGCCCTGAGTCCCCTGCGAGGTGAGAAGGGCGGAATAGAAATGAAGTAAATAAATAAATAATAAATAGGTTGAATTGGTGGAGACTCGATGAGATACTCCTTGAAAAAACTATAGCAAAAGGTGTTGCAGAGTGTCCCCCCAAAAAACAAAGTTTTTGCACTTTTAATAAACTTTTTCCATGTTTTTATGATAGAACCCATTAGGAAACGACATTTATTACCCAGGAACACACATTGTGTTACATAGTGTTATTAAGGTTATTAAGGTTTCCCCTGACCATTAGGTCTAGTCGTGCCGCCCTGACTCTGGGTGTGTGTGTGTTCATTTCCATTTCTAAGCCAAAGAGCTGGCGTTATCCATGGACACCTCCAAAATCATGTGACCGGCATGATTGCATGGAACGCTGTTACTTCCCATAGAAGCGGTACCTATTGATCTAATCACATTTGCATGTTTTTGAACTGCTAGGTTGGCAGGATGTGGCGCTAACAGCACGGGCTCACCCCACTCCTCGGATTCAAACCACTGACTTTTCACCCAGCAAGTTCAGCAGCTCAGCAGTTTAGCCTGATGCGCCACCAGGGGGCTCCGTGTAGAGTATTGTCAAAGGCTTTCATGGCCAGAATTA
Organism: Anolis apletophallus; assembly: GCA_030556195.1. Classification (NCBI taxonomy): domain Eukaryota; kingdom Metazoa; phylum Chordata; class Lepidosauria; order Squamata; family Anolidae; genus Anolis; species Anolis apletophallus. The sequence continues at coordinate 98,702,625 of JARBWK010000002.1, read as the reverse complement.
CAGGGTTGTTGTAGGTTTTTCGGGCTGTATGGCCATGTTCTGAATCTAGAACAGGCCCGGGCAAACTTGGGCCCTCCAGGTGTTTTGGACTCAACTCCCACAATTCCTCACAGCCTCAGGCCTCTTCCTTTTCTAATCGGCTGAGGGGAAAAGGAAGAGGCCTGAGGCTTTCTAATTGTGGGGCTGAGGGGAAAAGGAAGAGGCCTGAGGCTGTGAGGAATTGTGGGAGTTGAAGTCCAAAACACTTAGGAAGAGGCCTGAGGCTGTGAGGAATTGTGGGAGTTGAAGTCCAAAACACTTAGGAAGGCCCAAGTTTGCCCAGGCCTGTGGAGTTGAAGTCCAAAACACTTCTCCTGAGGCTGTGAGGAATTGTGGGAGTTGAAGTCCAAAACACCTGGAAGGCCCAAGTTTGCCCAGGCCTGTTCTAGAAGCACTCTCTCCTGACGTTTCGCCTCTTGGAAACCAGGAAAGGTTAGGTTGCTTACCTGTAACCGTGGTCTGTGAAATTCACACAAGTGGGTTTACGCGCATGCGTAGAATCTCGGACATACTAGCTAAAATTAAAGATTTACATATGCCCCTCCCACTCCCCCACCCACCCCCACCCCCTGATAGAGAGCTACCCCGGCCGTTCCTTGCCGCCCGACAGCCGCAGAACCCTCGGCATGACATCCGAGGGGAGGACGGGGGGGTTCTGTGTGAATTTCACAGACCTTACACTCGAAGAAACACGGTTACAGGTAAGAAACCTAACCTTCTTCTTCGTGTGGTCTGTGAAATGCACACAAGTGGGTGACTTAACAAGCTTATGTACCTTGGAGGTGGGTCATGCCACACAGGAAAACAGGACGGCTCTGCCAAAGGATGCATCCTTCTTTTGAGAACGTCGAGCTTGTAGTGAGCTGCAAACGTCGAGGGGTCACCCAAGTAGCAGCCTTGCAAATCTGATCAACAGGTACACCCCGCAAAAACGCTTGGGATGTTGAAACTGCCCTTGTGGAATGGGCTTTAACACCAACAGGCAATTCCTTATTGGCTAACTGATAAGCCAATCGGATTGCCAGGACTATCCAAGAAGCCAAACGTTGAGAGGTAAGGGGGAAGTCCCAGGGAATCTTCCCTATATTTGAGAAACAACTTGGGGGATTTCCTATAGGAGGCTGTCCTATGTAAATAAAAAGACAACGCCCTCTTAACATCGAGGGAATGGAGGGCAATCTCTAGGGGAGATGAGGGATTAGGAAAAAAGGCTGGAAGGACAATGTCCTGGGTCATATGGAAATGGGAAACAACTTTGGGAAGAAAAGTGACATCCGTCCGGAGGACCACTTTGTCTTCATGGAATCGAATGAAGGGAGGATCAGAGCGGAGTGCTGTGATTTCACTGGCTCTTCTGGCCGAGGTAATGGCCACGAGGAAGGCCGTTTTCCAGGACAGATGGGAAATATGGCAAGTTGCCATAGGTTCGAAAGGAGGTTTGGAAAGTTGGGAGAGGACGAGCTCCAAACTCCAAGATGGAGGCGGAGGAGAAACTGGAGGGAAAGATTTCTTATATCCCTGTAGAAATATACCCACTAGGGGGTCCTGAAAGAGGGACGGGAGGCCAAATTTCTTCCTGTACCAGGAAAGGGATGCTAAATAGCATTTGATAGAAGAAAAAGAAAGCCCTTTATTGGAAAGGTGAACAAGGAAATCTAAGACAACTGACGTGGAGGCCGACTGTGGCAAATGGCCCAGCGGCTGGACAAACGCACGGAACTTGTCCCATTTATAAGTGTATGCCTTCCTGGTGGATACCTTTTGGGCTGCCTGGATTATCAGGCGGACAGGGTCGGAGAGGTGGGACAGGGCCTGATCCTCCACGCTGTAAGGTGGAGAGATGGAAGGTCCGGGTGTAGGATGAGACCCTGCTGAAGGGAGAGGAGGTCGGGATCCAATGGCAGACGGAGGAAGTCTCCCTGGGAGGCCTGGAGAAGGGGCGTGAACCACGGTTGACGAGGCCACCAAGGGGCTATCAGGACACAGTCCGAGTTGTCGGACAGTAACTTTGCGACCACCCTGGGCAGAAGTGGAAGCGGAGGAAATGCGTAGAGGAGACCTGGGGACCAGTGGTATAGGAATGTGTCTCCTAGACAGTCTGGGGATGCGTGAGGTTGGAGTCTCGCGCAATACCTGCGGCAGTGGGTGTTGAGGTGTGATGCAAATAGATCTATTTGGGGGGTGTCCCAACGCCTGATCAATGAGAGGAAGTGGCGGGGACTGAGCTGCCACTCGTGGGTGGTGGATGACGTCCTGCTCAGTGAGTCGGCTAAAGTGTTCTGAAGGCCGGGAAGGTGGATGGCCTGAAGGAACGTGTTGTGGAGAATGCACCATTCCCATATCCGAAGAGAAATGGAGAGGAGAGTGGGAGAGCGGGTGCCCCCTTGTCTGTTGATGTAGCATTTCACCGAGGTGTTGTCCGTGAGGACTTGAATCACCTGGTTGGAGACAACAGTCACAAACGACCGAAGGGCCTTCTCCACTGCCGTGAGCTCTAGGGCATTTTAGTGAAGTCCCTTCTCGTGGAGGGACCAGTGACCGCTGATGGTCAGGTCTTGGAGGTGAGCGCCCCACCCCGTGGATGACGCATCTGTCGTCAGGGACAGAGATGGCTGGGGAGGGGAGAAGGGAAGGCCCGAGCACACATTGGATCTGTCTGTCCACCATGACAGGGAGTGCAGGACGTGGGTGGGGGGGTGGAGGACCATGTTCTGGCTGTCCAGCCCTGGCTGGAACACAGAGAGGAACCATGCTTGGAGAGGGCGGAGGCGGGCGAACGCGGTAACGTTCGTGGTGGAAGCCATATGACCAAGGATAGACTGGACGGTCCAGGCGGAACACCTGTGGGTGGTTTGGATAGCCTGGATAGAACGGCATAGATTGAGGAAACGATCCTCTGGAAGGTAGGCTCTTTGGGACACAGAGTCTATGACAGCACCTATAAATTGCACCGTCCGGGCAGGTGAGAGGTGAGATTTCTCGTGGTTGACAATCAGTCCCAGGCTCTGCAAAAGAGATAAGGCATAACTAATATCAGATGACAGCTGGTCACATGACCCAGAGCAAAAAAGCCAGTCGTCCAGGTAAGGAAATACGGTGACGCCCTGCTGGCGAAGGTGGGAGGCGACGACCGCCATACACTTGGTAAAAGTCCTCGGGGCCGTGGAAAGGCCGAAGGGAAGGACATTGAAGGAATATGGGGCACCGTCCACCATAAAGGTGAGGTATTTCCTGTAGGACTGCCTAATTGAGATGTGGAAGTAGGCGTCCTTAAGGTCAACAGTGGCCATCCATGCTCCCTTCGGGATGAAAGGGAGGATGGAGGGGAGAGTGACCATCCTAAATTTGCGTGGTCTGATGAATTGGTTAACTTCCCGTAGGTCCAAAATGGGCCGGAGGCCACCATCCCTTTTGTCTACAAGGAAGTATCTGGAAAAAAAGCAAAATTGGAGTTGGTGGGATGGGGTAGGGGAAATGGCTCCTTAATAAGGCAGGCGAAAATTTCTTGCAATAAACAGGGGAAGTTTGTGTAGAAACAGGTTTGATTCAAGGTCTATGGCATACCCTCGGTGGACAATGTCTAAAACCCACTTATCAGTGGTGATAGACTGCCAAACTGAAAGAAAGGGTCGTAACCTGTCGAGGAACAGGCTAGAAACGGCGTGTCCTATTGTTTGAGGATCTACCACCTCGGTACTGACCCCTGAATGGCGCACCTGGACGCTTGTATCCCTGTGAGGGGAACTGCGGTCGTTGTCCTCCTCTGTAAGGAACGGGGTTGTAGTAACCACGAAAGGACTGGTGGTGGTAGTAGGGACGCCAACGCTGCCTATATGATTGGTAGGGATAACTGGGTTGCTGGCCATATTTGTTGAGCGTTTGTTTCATTTTGTGGGAGTGCTCCAATTGAGAGTCTGTCTCAGGATTAAAAAGACCAGCTTCATCCATGGGGAGATTTTCAATCAACGAGCGTTGATTGGATGACAATGCTGCGGATCTCAACCAAGCATGTCTCCTAAGGGCAACTGACCCAGCGATCAGTTTGCCTGAGGTGTCAGCGCCATGTTTGGCCAAATCCTTTTGCAGGGTGGCCAGAGTGAGGGCTTCCTGGTGGAAGGCCTTGGCCATGGGTTGTTCAGATGCTGGAAGGAGGTCTAGATATGGGCCTATCTTATTCCAGAGGTATGATTGATAGACGCTCATATAGACGCCATAATGTGCCATTCTGCCCGATAGGCATGCCGAGGCATAAAATTTCCTGGCCATAGCATCAAGCTTTCTACCTTCTTTATCAGAAGGGGTAGCCTGGTTATTCTGAATTGGCTTCGGCTGAGCATCAGTCACAATTGAATTCACTTTCGGAAGCCTGGCCAACCAGGGTGTGGTGGACAGGTCAATCCGATAGAGGCTTTCTGCCCGTTTAGATGTGCCCGGGACGGAGGCCGGGGCCACCCCAGAGATCTTTAAAAGTTTTACCAAATAAGGTATGGTAGGTAGAATAGTAGACTGCTGAGTCTGTTGTTCAGCAGAGGTGAAATAAGGGTCCTGGACAACATCCTCTGATTGAGGAGACTGTATGCCAAGGGACCTGGCCAACCTAATCAAAAGAGCAGAGAACTTCTTGTATTCTTCTGCCTGCTGGGGATCAGCCTCAGGCTCAGGCAAGTGAGGAATGGGAGTGATATCAGAAGAATCATCCATATCCCCCTCAATATCATTATCTGGAAGGCGAGGGGGGGATTGGGCAGGAGGAGCAGTTAGAGGAACAGGGGCTTGAGCGGGAGGGGCTGAGGGGGCTGAAGGAGGAGGAGGAGGTGCCATGGATTGCGGGGGGCAGGGAGAGGGAGGCCACGGATACCGGTATGGATCCGGGGCCTGAAAAGGTTCAGGGGAAAAATAGGGGTGAAAGTAAGGGAAGGGGGGGATAAGGGTGAGGGTAACCGAAGGGATACCCATAAGGAGGCTCCCAAGGGTGGCTCCGGTCACCGGGCGCTTCCTTAAGCGGGCTCCGGGACCGGGAGCGATCAGGCACAGCTGATGAGGGCCGCGCGGCACTGCGGAGGGGAGTGCGCATTTGCGCGCGAGGGCGGGAAGCCTGCAGCGCTACTCTGGAGCGCGCTCGGTGTCCGGGGCGAAAAGGGAGGCCGCGTGGTGCTGGCCTCCTCGTGGAAAAGGTCCTCGGTCTCCGGGGAGGGAGAGGGTGGGGGGGCGCCTGTGCGAGCGGCGGAGAGGGAGGCGAGGGAAGCTCCGGCTCGGGAACCGAGGAAAGGAGCTGAAGAGGAAGAAGTTGGGGGGGATTTTCCACCCCCAGTGCCTCCTCATCTTCAAAAAACTGCAGCGTTTCTGGTGCTGCCATAGGGATGCCAGGACTGGAAGGCGCAGGGCCGACCAGGAGCCTTGGCTGTGCCATAATCTCTGAAGCCTTTTCCTTTGGCTTGATTTTTGAAGCTTTTTGCTTCTTTTTCCGGAGTGGCTCAATGGCGGCGCCAGAGGCCAACTCACGGATGGCACACTCTGTTGAGGCACTCAGGGGGTTTGGGCTCGGAGAAATAGAAGGCAGGGGGGGCTGGCTCGTGGAAGGAGAGAGCCCATTCCCTGTAGAAGTAAGAGCTTGCTCAAAGAGCGAAGCTTTAAGTTTAGAATCCCTGTTCTTCAGGGTTCTATTGGAAAAAGACCTGCAGATCTTACAGGTCTGGGGAATATGGGATTCCCCAGACAGATGAGACATTTAAAATGTCCATCCTCTTGGGGCAAAGTCGCTCCACAATCGGAGCACTTTTTAAAGGAAAGGGAAGACATCTTAACTGATAGCCGAGGCAATCCGTGGACTTCTAACAGGAGCTAGCAGTCGGAGATCCTGTCGCTGGCTAGGCGGAAAAGGAACTGCCTGGGTAGCTCGATCAGGGGGGGGGGGGGAGTGGGAGGGGCATATGTAAATCTTTAGTTTTAGCTAGTAGGCCTGTGCAATCATGCTTCTAAATGTTTCTAAAGTACTTACAAACCTAAAATTCTGAAGGTGAAAACTAGGTGGCGCTGGTAATTTGTTTCTATAGTGTTACTAAAGTTCAGGTGGTGAAATGTTCCCCACTAGAACTGTAGCAACACTGTAGAAGCAAAGCACCAGCGCCATCTAGTGTTCACCACCAGAACTTTAGTTTTGTAAGAACTTTAGAAACATTTAGAAGCTTGATTGCACAGGCCTATTAGCTAGTATGTCTGAGATTCTGCGCATGCGCGGGAGTAAACCCACTTGTGTGCATTTCACAGACCACACGAAGAAGAAATTGGGTTTATATATTTATGCATAAACCTCACAACCTCTGGGGGTGCCTGCCATAGATGCAGGCGAAACGTCAGGAGAGAGTGCTTCTTGAACATGGCCATACAGCTCGAAAAACAACCTGCTTCATGTAGTGTTGTTAAAAGTGTTATTACTATTATTTATCACACCCTTGAGGGGTCGGGGAGTTGGTCTCCCCCCTCCCCGTTCCCTGAAACGTGTCTAGAATTCTGCACGCAACTTCGTGGCCAACCATTCACACGAGCAAATAGACACGTGAACGAGGATCCGCGTCAGGAGCGGGATGCGCGCGGCGCCTTGTGCGCATGCGCGCTGACCTGCGAAGGCGGCGGCGGCAGCGGCCTCGTCGGCGCTCGGCAGGGACTCGGCGCCCATCTGCAGGTGCTCTGCGCCCGCCTCCACCACCGTCACGGCCGTCACCTCCTCCTCCTCCTCCTCCTGGGGCTCCGCCTCCGAGCCAGGCGCCCCTCCGCGGGCCTGAGGTGCTGCTGCTGCTGCTCGGACTCGTCTGCGGCCGCGGCGGCGACAGCGGCGGCCGCCACCGCAGCAGCCGCCGCCATCGCCGCCGCCGCCTCAGCCAGTCCCAGTTGCTTCGCTGCCGAGTCCGAGTCCTCCATTCCCTGGAAAAGGGGGGTGGGGGTTGAAAACCGAGAGATTAGCCGAGCCTTACCGTTTTCACCCGCGCTCCGATTTCACCCAATCCCCCCCCCTCCGCCCGGCCTCCTCCGATCGTTTCCGAGTCCACGCTTCGGCCTCACCCGACTGATCCCGACCACTTCCGATCAAAGGTGGCTTCTCAAAGCGAAAAGGCCCGAGCCTTTCCGGCTATGACCGAAGAGGAGGGGAAGGGCCGAACGAAGAGTTTCCTTGACAGGAGAGTGCAGCCCGATGTCACCCGAATGGTTCCGAGGGGGGTGGTTGAGAGTGACGAAGCCGCTCGTTCGGTCCCGCGCGAGCAGCAACGGATCGCGGGAGGGGAAAAGAAAAAAAAAAACCCCACGGCGGCTGCGCAAGGATTGTCGGGAGACTTGGATGGGGGCGGGGATTGAGCGCGAGGGCCCAAAATGGCGGCAGTCAAGCGAGGTGAGCAAGAGCAGGCCTCGGACGCTGCTTGTGGCCATGGCAACAGCCCGGCAGAGCTCTTGAACCCCTCGTTTTGAATTCTGGATGGCATTCCTCCGAGAAGTTATGGCATTAGAGCAGGCCTGGGCAAAGTTGGGCCTACTAGGAGTTTTGGACTCCAACTCCCAGCATTCCTAGCAGCCTCAGGCCCTTTCCTTTTCCCCCTCAGCCGCTTAAGCGGCTGAGGGGGAAAAGGAAGGGGCCTGAGGCTGCTAGGAATGCTGGGAGTTGGAGTCCAAAACTCCCAGGGTTTCCCTAACTCTGGACTTCGAGGTCTTTTAGGCTTCATAGAGTTGGAAGAGACCTCATGGGCCATCCAGTCCAACCCCATTCTGCCAAGAAGCAGGAAAATCCCATTCAAAGCACCCCCGACAGATGGCCACCCAGCCTCTGTTCAAAAGCTTCCACCACACTCCGGGGCAGAGAGTTCCACTGCTGAACAGCTCCCACAGGAAGTTCTTCCTAATGTTCAGGTGGAATCTCCTTTCCTGTAGTTTGAACCCATTGTTCCTGCGTACATTATTGAAACTAGTCTCCAAGGCAGCAGAAAACAAGCCTCCTCCCTATGACTTCCCCTCATTTATTTATTTATTTATTCAATTTATTTATTTATTCGCCACTCCCAGTTGGCTCGGGGCGACTTACAAGATAAAACAGGGAGTAAAACAGACGTTTTAAAACCATGTACAGCAGGGGTGCTCACACTTTTTCAGCATGCGAGCTACTCTTAAAGCAACCAAGTCCAAAAGATCTACCTGCCCGCGCTCCCGCCGCTGCCGCGCGCTCTTGCCACCGCGCGTGCTCTTGCTGCCGTTTTCCGCTCGCGCAGCAGCTTCATCCGCCTGCGGGCATTGCAGGAAGGAGGAAGCACGAGGCGGGCATCCAGGAGCGCTCCGCCCTGCCTGTCTCGCCGGCAACGGAGGCTGCACAGCTGCTTCTGGACGAGAGAGAGGCAGGGCGCTCCCTCCAGAGGCCCCGCCTCGTGCCCCCTTCTTCCTGTAATGCCCCGGAGGCGAAAGAAGCACCGCAAGAGCGGAAGCCAGCAGCAGGAGTGCGCGTGCACGCAGGGTGTGCGCATGCATGGCAGGAGCAGCCCATCCGGCTGGTGAGGCCCAAAGATCACCTGGAAGAGGGTCAAAGATCTACTAGTACAGTGGTTCTCAACCTGGGGTCCCCAGATGTTTTTGGCCTTCAACTCCCAGAAATCCTAACCGCTGGTAAACTGGCTGGGGTTTCTGGGAGCTGTAGGCCAAAAACATCTGGGGACCCCAGGTTGAGAACCACTGTACTAGTAGCTCCCGAGCTACCTAATGAGCACCCCTGATATACAGGATTAAGAACAATAGCAGTAAAATACACATAGTATCAGGAGAAGCCGGACAATTTAAGACCCAAAGGCCTGTTGGAACAGTAGGGTCTTGCCGGCCTTCCGAGAAGCTAACAGACTCTATTTATACGTGGCTATCGTGTCTCCTCTCAGTCTTCTCTTCTGCAGGCTAAACATGCCCAGCTCTTTAAGCCGCTCCTCATAGGGCAGTGTTTCTCAACCTGGGGGTCGGGACCCCTGGGGGAGTCGCGAGGGAGTGTCAGAGGGGTCACCAGAAAACACAGTAATTTCTGTTGGTCATGGGAATTCTGTGTGGGAAGTTTGGCCCAATTCTATCGTTGGTGGGGTTCAGAGTGCTCTGATTGTAGATGAACTATAAATCCCAGCAACTACAACTCCCAAGTTTCACGGTCTATTTTCCCCAAACTCCACCAGTGTTCATATTTGGCCATGTTGAATATTCATGCCAAGTTTGGTCCAGATCTATCATTGTTTGAGTCCACAGTGCTCTCTGGATGTAGGTGAACTACAACTCCCAAACTCAAGGTCAATGCCCACCAAACCCTTCCGGTATTTTCTGTTGGTTGTGGGACTTCTGTGTGACAAGTTTGGTTCAATTCCATTGTTGGTGGAGTTCAGAATGCTCTTTGAGTGTCGACGAACTATAAATCCCAGCAACTACAACTCCCAAATGAGAAAACCAAACCCCCTTCAACCCCAGCAATATTCAAATGTAGGTGTGTCATGTATTTGTGCCCAATTTGATCTCGTTTATGAAATTACATTCTGCATATCAGATATTTACATGACAATTCATAACAGGAGCAAAATTATACTTATGAAGAAGCAATTAAAATAATTTTATCGTTGGGGGTCACCACAACACGAGGAACTGTATTAAGGGGTCGCGGCATTTGGAAGGTTGAGAAACACTGTCATAGGGCTTGTTCTCCAGACCCTTGATCATTTTAGTTGGCCTCTGGATACATTCCAGTTTATCAACATCTCCCTTCAATTGTGGTGTCCAGAATTGGACACAATATTCCAGGTATGGTCTGACCAAGGCAGAGTAGCATGACTTCCCTCGATCTAGACACTATACTAGTCTGAGTCCCTCTACGGCAGGAGCGGACTAAGGTAATTTAAAATGGTAAGCAAACATTATTTTGGCACCCCCTTGCTCTCCGTCCTCATGGAGCATGCACACCGGGTGTGGTGCGCATGCGTAGAACCAGCTAGCTCCGCGCATGCGCAAACGACACACATGCGCACCCCCCATGAGGCCGGAGACTGAGAAGGAGGGTTTTGCAGCCGGGGCGGAACCTCCCGCCTCTGGCTGCAAAATGTTCCTTCTTTTTGGCCTTGTGGAGTGTGTTTTGCATCTCCGACCACCTGGAGTCACGCCACAGCACGGAACCTGGCGGCCAGATGTGCCCCAGACCACGTGGCACCCTAAGTGGCCACTTACTTTGCATACCGTTACATCCGCCCCTGCTCTACGGAGGTGAGAAGATTGGGATACAAAAGTTTTAAATAAATACGCCTATTTATGCAGGCCAAAATCCCATTGGCTTTTTTAGCTGCTGCCATATTACACTCCTGGCTCATGTTTAACTTGTTTTCCACAAATCCTTCAGTAGCCAAGGTAGCAGTCCAAACAGCTGGCAGACTAGAGTTCGGGCATCACTGAACTGCAGTCTACTTCATCTACAAATCCCTCTGCTGCAAAGCAAATAATGTGGGATTTTATTCAGCTGTGTGAAAGGGCTCAATGCTATGGAATCCTGGGAGCTGTAGTTTTGCAAATTATTTAACCTTATATGCCTAAGGGTGCTGGTGCCTCACCAAACTACAACTCCCATGATGGGCGGTTAAAGTGGTGTCCGACCAGATTTCAAATGTGCAACAAGATAGGAATCAGACTAGCATGGCTATGGCTTTGAATAAGCTTTTAGACAGAGAAATAGAGTTTATTTATCCTTTCTGTGCATCATGCCACACCCACCACCATACTTTACATGGGAAACTGTCAAAGGGGTGGTTTTCTATCACCAGAGTGTCCCTAACCATAGTTTTGTATATAAATGAGATTTTTCCTTCATGGTTCTAGCATGGAAACCCACGAAATGCAATCCATATAATCCAGTCTAGACAAAATGGACCCCTTTTTCACTTCACAGTTAATAATGGTACACTGTAGCTGCCATTGCAGCATCCTGTGAAATCCTGGAATTTATAGTTTAGAGATGGATGTTAAAAATTCTCAACTGGATAGTAACCAAACTGCAAACCCCAGGATCCCATAGGATGCAATCGTGACAATTAAAAGAAATCCGTGACAGCCCAAAGTTGCTCCATAAAATTAGAATTGAGCTGCATCTTCATGGGCAAAACAGAAATTTGCTCACTGAACAGAGAACTGCTTAAACTATTTTGATAAAAGACAAAATATGCACAGATATAGTTGCTGAAATTTCCCTCTCATGCATTCACCTTTAGTGAATGAGGCCTATCTATTTTTTCATTTCCCTAGCAAAAGTATGTTAATGCCTGATAATTGCACTAATTGTACATAGGTTTCTATGCAGTGGTGTAAGACTGGTTGCCTATGGAAGCTTGTGCTAAACATATTCTTTCCACTAATTGTAGCATTGCTTTGGTTGTAGAGCTTCAGAGCCACTTTCCCATATGTAAGCAGCATTTAACTCACAGGACTCGTTGAACAATAAGCTTACTTTCAAACAGGATTGCAGTGTTTGTCTGGAAATTTCGTTATGAAATCAAAAGCTTTGAGATCAGTAAAAACACTACAGTAAATACTATACTTACTATCATTGGTTTTTTTCTAACATGATCTGTGACTACATAGTCCTATATAATCTTGGTTGAGGGTTGTGAGTGGATTTCAAAATAGGGTGAGAGGGGTTTTAAAACCCCTTCCTTGATGTAATGTCACATTTTCCCCTACCTGACCTCACTGCATTCTCCTTCATAATCATTGATTATTATTCCTATTGGTATTCTGGATCTCAATGTTTTCATCAGAAGGCAGAATTATGGAAATGAATTCAGTAATAAAATTCACATGGATATAACTCCACAAAAATACTCAAAATCATCTTGGAGTAGATTATGGAACTAAATTGACTAATTTGGCAGGACCTTTTTGTGTGTGTTGGATTTGTCCAGTATGCTCTGGGTCTCAACAGTGAAGGGTATTCTTATTTATATATATTTCTCAATGCCTTCAAAAACAGCTTCAACTAAGGATAGTACAACTCCTCTGAATGTATTCTGCTTCACCAGGATGAGGTAATGGACTGGAGGAGGAAAAACAAATTGAAACTGAATCCAAAAAACCAGAGGTGCTTTCTATCAAGGGTTCTAATCTGGGGATAGAAGTGTGTCAACCAGTTCTGGATGGGGTTACACTCCCCGTGAAAGACTGTTCGTGGCTTGGGAGTGCTCCTGGATCCGTCTCTCCAAATGTTGACCCAGGTAGATTTGATGTTCAAGAGTGCTTGCTATCAGCTTCAGATGATACGCCAGCTGTGTCCCTTCCTAGATTTGGAGGACCTTAAGATGGTAGTACATGGCCTGGCAACCTCAAGATTGGACTTCTCAAATGTGCTTTATATTGGGCTACCTTTGTACCAAGTTCGGAAACTCCTGTTGGTTCAAAATATGGCAGCCAGACTGGTTACAGGAACATCTAGGAATGAGCATATTACACCTAACCTAAAGTCACTCCACTGGCTGCCAATCAGTTTCTAGGCAAAGTACAAAGTATTGGTTTTGACCTTTAAAGCCCTACATGGTTTGGGTCTAGGTTACCTAAAGAATTGCCTTCTCCTGTACAATCTGCCCCAAACACGGAGGTCCTCTGGGGGGCAGTTACTCCAGCCTGCCAGAACCCGACTGGTGGCTGTCACTTTTCATTAGCCACCCCACGACTGCGAAATGACCTGTCGGAAGAGCTTGGACAGCTAAATCGGCTGTCGGAATTTTAAAACCATTTAAAGACCTATTTCTTCTGACAGTTTTTAAATATAAATTTTGAACATATCCTTTGCTTAATCTTTGTTTTGTGTATTTTAATATGTATTTTATAGAAATACATTTTAATATCTATAATTTATAGAAACATATTTTAAAATGTGTGATATTTTCACAATGTTTATGTGTTATAATTATTTTGTAACCTACCTTAAGCCACAAGGAGAGGGGAATAAGAAATAAAATTGTTGTTTTGTTTTGTGAATTATAAATATATAGACATACTTCAGTTCCATCATGCAGTTCATGCCAACATGCTAGTAATTGTTTTTGTAGAAAGGGACTGAGAACCAGTAAGGTGTAGTGGTTTCTGCATTGGACTACAACTCGGGAAACCAAAGTTCACATCCCCACTTGACCATGGAAACCCACTGGGTGACCTTGAGCAAGTCATACTCTGTCAGCCACAGAGAAAGGCAAAGGCAAGAAAGGCATTTAAAAGTATGTTTTATTTCAAGATTATTGGGGGGAAAGCATTGTGAGCTGTTCTGAAATAGCAAGCTTGGAAATCATATTATGGTTCATTCACTAGAGGGGGACAGAGAACTATATATGTAGTTGTAATATTTTTAAAGAGTTCTAAGTATTTAAAATATATGTAAATGATGGATATGCCTAATTATTACTACTGAATTCTTGTTTTCTTGCTTAATTCACTTTTGTTGCTTTAATTGCTTAAGTACAATCTGATTATTGATGTAGTTTCTGAATCACACCATTATCTTTAGAGTAAATGAGGACAGTCTGAAATAGATTTCTCAGAATTGTTTTTCATCCTGGGAGCGTTCAAGTGTTCAAATTTGCAATTGTGGCAGCTTGAGTTTATCCTAAAATGAAATACCGCCTCCCTAAAAAAGAAGGGAAGAGAGCTCTTCATTTCCTAATACATCTAATCATTCTTATGGTTGTAATTGTAATGTAAAAGTATAATTTTTGATGAACATTATTTTTGGTTTTTTCCCCACAGGAAGAACATCATCTGTTGTATCCTTTGTTTTTCCACCTGATGATCCAATAATAATATTTTTGTATTTATTCAATGCTTTGGAAGTTCTATTGTGGTTTTTTTCATTGACTAGATGAGATATAAACCTTACTGATAACAGATTGCCTTCTCATGGAGATCTTTTGCAAAGTGCAATTGAAGGGAATATTGTCTGTTCTTGCGGTCATGGCCTCTGTGCATGCAAGCTTTGCTAGGATGGACTGTGGACTATCAGGTATGCCTCAAGCATAGTCCCCTGCAATGCACAGGAGTTCCAACACAAACAAGTTCGGAGACTGCTCTCTGAAGGCAGAAAAGCATAAATGTGGCCTATATATAATAATTTCATTTTCTAAATTCTTAGTGATTTTTAATGGAGATATGCAGAAACAGATTTTTGCGGTTAATATATGAGTGAAACCTATAGGCAAAACTAAGAAATGAAGGGAGAGGAATCATCTGAAAAATATAGACATTACAACCATGGGACATGACTGATGCAACCAGCAGCATAGAATCCCCAAAATAGAATCCAAGATAATTCTTCTATAACCATTCCTCATTACTTCAGTCTGAAGAAAGTGAATACACAGGTAACCCAACTTCATTGCAGTAAAACCAACAAAGCATCTGTTACCTGTACATTTATGAAGGATCATTATCCTTTAAAAAAACACATGGTTTGGAAGCAGCTCCCAGCATTTTTCATTGGCTGTCCAACAGCATCTGGAGAACCACTCAGTTCTCATCCCTGAAGTAAATATATGTAATGAATAAGATATTAACTTCTATAGCCCTGCCCTTGGCATCTGCCAGGATTTGAAACCAGGACAGCCATCCCACCCCACCCAAGGATACCTAAATCTGGATGCTCAAGTCCCATCATATAAAGTGATGTAGTAAAATAGCAGCCTTTTTATAAATGAGAAAATAAAGGTTTGTTTTTTGGATTTGTTTAATATTTTCAAGTCATAATTTGTTATGGACGGCCAACTGTAGAATCCTCTGCTGACTTAAATGGGCACAATTCCCTTTAGCTGTATTTCTGCCAAGAAAGATTTAGCTTTGTATTCATATGTGGGTGGTTACAGGCATTGCACTCAACAGTTCATGTCTCCAGCAAGATTGGTGTGTGTTCTTTACCTGTAAAGATAATATTAATAGGGACAGTCACAAAAATGCAAATCACGAAAACTTCAGATTTAAACTCATTACTCCGATATGAAAAGTAAGTTCCTTTCTAGCCTGTGTGATGATGATGTGAATCTACAGAACTGAAGAACAGCAAATGTTTCTGTTTGTTCATGACAGATACTCTTCCTAAAGGATAATCTAAATACCCTAAAGGCGGTCGATCTCATCTGATTTTGGAAGTTAAGCAGGATCAGCCCTGGTTACTTGGATGTGAGACTGCCAACAAACTGTATGTGCTATTTCATAGGAAGAGATTGGCAAAATCACATTTGAGTATTGTGTAAGAAAACCCTGTGAAATTCATGAGGTTACTATAAATCAACAGGTGACTTGAGAGCAAATACACATAGTTATTAGAACTGCTACTGGTAGACAACCTTTCATTATTTATTATTTATTTCCAGCGTTTATACCCCGCTTCTTCTCAACCCCAAAGGGGGGACTCAGAGCGGCCTAACAACGGCAACGATTGGATGCCACACAGTATACATAATAAACAACAGTTAAGATTAAAATACATTAAAATACAACTAGAATTAAATACATTAAAATACAGTTAACATTAAAACATCATGTACATTCATCACAGTTAAAACAATATTCCATCCATAAGCCTTAGATCTTATCCACCTTCCGAAGGGCTTGCCCCCTTCCGAAGGGCCTGTAAGACCACCCTCTTTGGACTAGCCTTTAATTAGGCACATTGGTCTAAGAAATGCGCCTGTATGTCATCATACACCTTGTGATGCGATGTACTGTATTTTAATGTGCTTTTATGTTTTTATTGTAGGGCTACATGTCTGCAATATGCAGCCCATTTATACTGTTGTTATCCGCCCCGAGCCTGCAGGGAGGAGCGGAATATAAAATTGAACAATAAATAAATAAATAAATAAATTTGCCATCTGACCAATCTAAAGTGCCATATCATGCTAATGTGCAAACTCTTGGTCCCATAACCAGGATTTCACTCTTTTTCTGAATGCCAGGAGGGATGAAGCTGATCGAATATCAATAGGGAGTGCGTTCCACCAACGGGGGGCCACCACCGAGAAGGCCCTGTCCCTCGTCCCCACCAACCGCATTTGAGAAGTAGGCGGGAGCGAGAGCATGGCCTCCCCGGATGACCTTAAGGTACAAGATGGGACGTAGCGGTTGATGCGTTCGGACAAGTAGGCTGGGCCAGAACCGTATAGAGCTTTAAAGGTCAAAACCAGCACTTTGAATTGAGCTCGGAATTGGACAGGCAGCCAGTGGAGCTGACACAACAGGGGGCTGGTATGCTCCCTGTATGTAGCTCCAGTTAGTAATCTGGCTGCCGCCCGTTGGACTAGTTGTAATTTCCAAACTGTGTTCAAAGGCAGCCCCACGTAGAGTGTGTTGCAGTAATCTATTCAGGATGTGACCAGAGCGTGGACGACCGTAGCCAGATGAGACTTCCCAAGATACGGGCGCAGCTGGCACACGAGTCTTTACTGTGAAGAAGGGGAAAGTCCATTAGGAAGCAAGAACCTGGTTTTATCTCAGGGCTGCCACTTTCTGGAAGGTAGATAAATTAGTCCAAAGGTTGAAGGAAATGTTATTAATTATGTAATGCCATAATTCATTATAGTAAAGCTGACTGGGTTCTTCTGAGTAATTTGTGAATTGGAAAAAAATTGATTTGAACTAATCAAAATTCTGAATATTTCAACATAAGTCAACAAGTGCTTGCAGGCGTTACTCCTGCTGGCCAACTGTCCAGTACTGGTCCCATACAACTGTACTCTTAACCAAAGAAATGTGATTGGATTAGAAGTTAGACGTTCACTTGCTTTATTCTGTCACGTATATATGAAAAATACCATAAGATCATCTTGCTAGATAAAACCATGTGAGTTTTCAGCACTTTCAAAATTATTTTGAATGCTTTGGGATTTCTTTGCAAAAATGTCACAGAGTTTGTCACAACTTTGGTTTTCTAAAATATACATTTTTGCAAGTTCTGAAATATGAAAAATCTCAGTTTATTCTTAACAGTGTTCATATGGCAGTGGGCCTTTTGTCAAACACAAAATTTGACAAGATCTGTTACACCCCTTCTGAACTGTGTTAATAAAGGGAAAGCTATTTTAAAAGACATTTTATTGTATTGTCGAAGGCTTTAATGGCCGGAATCACTGCCACAGATGCAGGCGAAACATCAGGAGAGAATGCTTCTAGAAAATGGCCATACAGCCCGAAAAACCTACAACAACCCATCTATGGTGAAGATTACTAACAAGATACTCTGATTCTGCAGTGGAGGACTCTATTGGAATGCAGTGTGCCAAGTCACTTTTCCCCACTCCTTGCATGTAATGCAATTGGAGCAAGAAAGGGCCACAGATATATAAGTTACAAACATCTGGCTTACAAGTTAAGAATGGGGGATAGGACTACAAGAAGTGAGAGAAATCTACCTCTGGAAGGGTTATCACGGGGAAAAGGTGTCTCACTAGAAGCTTCGTCACCAATCCTTGTTTTCATAACAAGCCAAATTTTTCAAAATCCTATTATCACAGGGACAGCTTCAAGGGGCACAAACAGCAAAGAAAACACCATAGGGGTGTTATCCCTTCACTATGCTATCCAAAGATAGATAGGTAAACAGATAGAGTTACACATAAAAATGTACCTGTTCCAATCTACATACAAATTCAACTTAAGAACAAACCTACAGAACCTACCTTGTCCGTATCTTGGGGTCTACCTGCAATAAGCCCAAGGGCATGAGTCAAAGAATCCTTGTCCTTGATTTGAGCTTTTAGCTAGGTCAAAACAGAATCTTACATTAACAGATCCCAGTCAGAATCAGCAGCAGAGGAAAGGGCTACCCATTATCAGCCTACAAAGAGCTCATATCTGAGGCCACCTCAGAAGATTGGCAGGTGAACTCATTGCTCAATAGCCAAACAATCTGCTACTTAAACAACAGGAGGGAACTGGTGAGATGAGACAGCCCTGACTCATCCCTCTTTGTCCTATTCAAGCTTATTGGGTAGCGTTTGATTAAATTTACTGTGGCAGGCTAAGTAAAATGAGGGCACACTTTCTGTGTGTGTCTGGTTATACTAGATATGTGTTTGGATGGGAAGGAGAAAGGATCCTTCTACAGCAGATATAATAGACAGGAGAGGCATGACAAGACAGGTACAACAGGTCAGTGGCGACAAAGGAGAGGAGACATACTGTAACTTTTCTTCTTTCTGGTTTACCATCCAAACAATAATATACTCATTCTAGCAGCCTATATAAATTATACAGCTTTGGGACAGTTATAAATTCTGGAAGCTGTGGGATGCTGCTTTAGTTTCTATAACACCAGCTTTCTGCAGGTTAAATATTATAAATATTAATGGACAATGTTACAATATGCCAATACTGTGTATGATCTAGTCTGGTATTAGCATAACATGGAGAAAAATCACTGTTTATAAGCCAGTTTCCTTGACAGAAATTATCAGCTGTCATCTGTTCCCTTACAGATTCTTTTCTATTTAAATGGAGTGTATTATATATTTTATTTCTTTGCAGCATTGCTGATGATTATTTATAAAAGTAAGTGAAATATACTGTATAGGTAACAGATTTTTTTTAAACTGCAGACTCTGACTGAATTTGTCTTTACTTTACTCATTGGCAGGTCAAGTTTTTACTTATCCAGATACATTCTTGACTCTTGATCTCATACTGCTGTTTATTATGGGGATTCTAGAAACAATCCGGCTATATTTTGGTGAGTTCAATAGCATCTCTCATATAGGAAACATGATTAAATATTGATTTCTTGGTGAAGATATATGTCAAAATATGCTGATTCAAGAAAACTGGTTAATTACATTACAAGGCATTGAAACATAACACGAAACATTAAAATGTCTAATCTATATGAACAGAAATATAAATGAAATTTTTACTCTTGATGTTAAACAAGTATTTTAACTGGTTTCATATATATATATATATATATATATATCTGGTGCCTTATACATATACACTGAAGGTAATGTTGCTTACAATATTTTAAATACCTTTGTTGTGCATAAAACAATATTTGTGTACATTGAACTACTAGAAAGAAAAAGTTTTGCTATGACAACTACCCATGAGGACAATTTTGAATTTTGGGGTATTTAGGAATATTTTTAATTTATGAATCCTGGGTAAGGGCTTAATCTGTACTTTATGTTCCCCCTTTTTCATTTGCTCTAGAGAGTTCTGGAATCTTCCAGGACTGTAGAGGTAGTTGTACTGGGTGCTACAGAGAGATAACAAAAAATGATGCTCTCCACCCTTCCTGGAAGCAGGGTTGTTCAGAGCATAACTTTATTCCAGAGGAGTGTTACCAGAGGGATAAGATCTCTAGATATAACCAAACATTTTCTATCCTTAAAAGTTTTAAAGCTCATTAAATTCTTCCAGCACAAGTTGTCTTTTAACCGTTCCTCCTAAGCAAACCTAAATTATGTCTCTCTTTTGAATGTATATTCCAATAGGTTGTGTTAATACTATTAAAAATTATTTTCACCAGGTACTAAAGGGAATCTAACAGAAGATGAGGCTCCCCTCGGATTCAGTCTTGTGATTACTGCTGGCTGCGTAATTCTGTCTGTCTATTTTCTAGCGTTGCAAACTTATGTCCTCAGGGCAGATGTCATTATTAATGTTGTGCTCCTTGTTATATATGGACTTGAAGGAATACTGCAAATCATAGCCATTGCGGCATTTGTCAGCTAAATCATATTGCTGTCTGTGTAACACTTGGGGTGTGTGTGTGTGAGAGAGAGAGAGAGAGAGAAAGAGAGAGAGAGAGAGAGAGAGAGAGAGAGAGAGAGAGAGAGAGAGAGAGAGGGAAGGACCTATTCCACCAAAAGAAGGAACACATACCTTTTAAATGATGGCCTTTCAAACATTCATGAATATTCTCAGGTTCAAAATGTGTCTTCATGAAGTAGTGCTAAAATTTGTATGCTGGTTTTTTAATGCTAAAAAACAATGTTTGCATTTTATATTATAGCGATAGATGAATGGATGGATGCATTGGAATTTAGGATTAAATGTTTGTACCCAACTCAAAGTTGATCCACATTTTTTTGGCAGACAATTTTCTTGCTTGCCTAGAACATGTCCTTGGTGAGCACCTTTATGTCTCATTGAAAGAGGTATTTTTGCAAATGCAAACATACTGTGCCTGTCCCCTGTGTGTGTGTGTGTACACTGTATGATTATAAGTAATGATGTTCCCTTTGAAAATAAGGGTGTCATTGGGCAATTCTCCGAGAACAGATAGATGTGGTCACAGGCACAGTATAGTATGCATTATCTCTAATAATACTTTTAATTTAATAATAATAATAATTTATTTCTATCCTCCCTTATCTCCTGGAAGGGACTCAAGGCCAGGATCATCCAATCTTCATATCTCCAATTTACACATTCCATTGGGTTACATTGGAAGAGTGTTGCATTCATATATTAACAAATGCATATGTATTAACAAAATTTTATATAATTTTGTTTTTAAATTACTTGGAAACTGTTTCCATAACTGTAAATGCATTTGCTATTAGAGCTAGTTAAAGCAGTGGACTTTACTAAAGGGAACTTTTGATTACTACAATCTTTCGCTCAGTTACAGTAGTCTCAAAGGCTTGGCTCAGACAGCCTTGTATTTCCTCATATATTCTAGTTACTCCTTTCCTTTCTTGTTACATATGTGCCAGACAAACTATGGTTTGTGCTTATAATTGCTTGCAAACCAGGACTGAAAGCCATAATTCCATTTTACCCCCAATTATGGTTTTCAGGAGCCATGCATACAGAAATTCAAAGGGTCACAAGAAAAAGGTATTTTGCATTATATCCAAACAAAGCAAATCACAATCCTGCTGTATGGATTCTTTTGTCCCTTTTTAACGGAAAGATTGTCCCCATGTGTCTAATGTCCATTTCCATAATTATTGCAAACCAGTACAAGCTACTCAGGTTTGATTACAGAGTATTTAAGTGACAGTTACATTGTTTTCTATGTACGATAATTTACCTAAGTTTACTTTTGGACATGATATCCTCTGGGTAAAATTTCTAGAGACGATTTTGCCATTGGCATGTTTACAACTTACTTCTGATACAAGAACTGCATCCTGTTGTTTTAATTTTAATCAGAAAGAGTGGTACATAAGAACATAAGAAGAACCATGCTGAATCGGACCTCAGCCCATCTAGTCCAGCATTCTGTATCACACATTGGCCCACCAGTTGTACACGGGGATCTCGAGCAGAAGGGAGGGCAAAACCCTGACCTGCTCCCGACCCCCACAACCAGTCCCCGGGGCAGATCCTGCCTACCTCAACCAACTCCGAGGTGGCACTTGAATGTCCTTTTCAGTAACTACCGATACACTTGGTATCCATGAATCTGTCTAATCCTGCCTTGAAGTTGTTCAGGCTGACAGCTGTCACAACCTCTTCTGGAAGTGAGTTCCATAACCCAATGACCCTCTGGGTGAAGAAATATTTCCCCTTATTAGTCCTAATTTTCCTACCTTGGAGCTTCAGGGAGTGCCCTCTAGTCCTAGTGTTTTGTGACAAAGAAAATAGTTTTTCTTTATTCACCTTTTCTATCCCATGCATGATTTTATACACTTCGATCAAGTCACCTCTTAAACGCCGTCTTTCAAGGCTGAAAAGACCAAGGCGTTGCAACCTGGTTTCATAAGGGAGCCGCTCCATCCCTTGGATCATTCTTGTTGCCCTTTTCTGTACCTTTTCCAGTTCCGTTATATCCTTCTTAAGGTGCGGAGACCAGAATTGTACACAGTACTCCAAATGTGGCCTTACCATCGATTTGTAGAGAGGTAATACAACATTTGCTGACCTATTTTCGATTCCCTTCCTGATCATGCCAAGCATAGAATTTGCTTTTTTCACTGCTGCAGCGCACTGGGTTGACATCTTCATTGAGCTGTCCACCAAAACCCCAAGATCCCTTTCCTGGTTTGTCTCGGAAAGCTTTGACCCCATCAATTGGTAGGTGTAGTTGGGGTTCTTTGCCCCGATGTGCATGACTTTACACTTGTTTAGGTTAAAATGCATTTGCCACTTTGTTGCCCATTCACTCAATTTCAAGAGATCTTTCTGGAGCTCTTTACAATCAGTTTCATTTTTAACTACCCTGAACAATTTAGTGTCGTCTGCAAACTTTGCTACCTCAGAATTCACTCCTACGTCCAGATCATTAATGAATAAATTAAAAAGTAACGGACCCAAAACTGAACCTTGGGGTATGCCACTTCTCACCTCTTTCCACCCAGAGAAATGTCCGTTTATTACCACCCTTTGTTTCCTACAGTTTAGCCAGGTTCCAATCCAGGACAAGACCTGTCCTCTGATTCCATGGCTGAAGAGCTTATTTAGGAGCCTTTGGTGAGGGACTTTGTCAAAAGCCTTTGTCAAAAGGTTCTGGATACTTCATCACAAATTCATCTCTCCTGTAACTTTTGGGAAGGTGAATTGCAGGTACTCTCTGAAGACTGCAGTATTATGTATTTTTTGCATTCTTTTTTTATACTGCATGTCAGCTTTACTTTAATACTTAATATTTTGTACTACAGGTTTTGGCTTTTTGAATAAAGTGTTTAATGACTTTTTTAAAAGCACCAAATAACATTGAAAAGAAAACCATGTTGTTGTATATGCAATTTGTTTTTGTAAGACACACAGGCATGCACTCACACCTTCATATGTCAAGGTGTGCTACTCTTATGATTCACCTACAAGATAGGTGGAAAAACACATAGCAACCAAGGATACCCATGAAACCATATAGCTATGCATATTCAACTTAAACATAATATATCCAAGTATTATCCATCATTTCAGTTGAAACTTACAATCATTGAAGATAAAGACAAGCAATGGGTTCAGATAGAATTTATGTCAGATCCAGATCTTAAATCAGTGTTTCTAAATGTTATCAGAAATATAATTGGCATATTTGATAACCTATTTTTAAATATTACTTTGACTATCTGGAGCAAATGGAGAAAACCTGAAAATGTCCCCTCCAATACCTGCCATCATACATCCTTTGTTCAATCATGAAGATAAACATCTCAGTTTGATGATTGGGAAGAAGCAGGGCTACACAGATTATTAGATTTCTTGCCCCAAAATTAATGTCTAACCGGGGAATAAATGTTAGATAAGCTTCCATTCCACACAGGGTGATGGTTCCAAATTCATCAAATGCTACATTTTTTTAAAAAAAAAATGCAACAAAGACCCCTTCTACACAGCTGTATAAAATCTACATTATCTACTTTGAGTTGGATTATATGGCACTATAGACTAAGATAATCCAGTTCAAATCAGATAATGTGGATTTTCTGCTTTGATAACCTGGATTATCTGGCAGTGTGGAAGAGCCCATAATCAGGATAATTCCCCTTACTTTCTTCGAATCTTTAATTAAAGTGTATAGTTTTTCAATGTAGAGGTTTGGTTTCTATCCTCCATTCATTATTTTTTCCTACTACTAAGCCTAAAATGTACAACTTAAAACTTCAATGCGAACATGATTTAGGACACACCATCACTGATGATGAGTAAAATAGAGTTTAGGAATCAAAACCTCTTCAGTCTATTTCAGTATATTAGGAGACAACATACAGACCTCTTTATGGATAGTATGCAACACCAATAAATATAAGTCAAAATTACCAAAACTACATCTATGCAGTGCTGAAGGGGGAGTGATTGGCCGGGAATCTGCATGCATACGTAGCTGGATGATATCGTTGTCTCAGCATTCTGGTGAGATGTCTTTCAAGAAATAGGTAACATTACCAGCCAACTCCCCCAAGAGTTAGCACTAATTAAGATTTTCTCTGGTGCATACTGCAGAATAAAAGGAAATATTAATATGGTTAAGAGCGAGGATACCGCCTTTGAAAATATAATAAGAGAAAAAGGGGAAGGAATGAAGGCACAGGCCAGCAAAATATATACAATGCTATTAGAGGCAGATGGATGTACAATATGGAATTTGAAAAGTATGTGGGAAATGGAGATCGAAATTACGGAACAAGAGATGAGAAATGTGGTAGAGATAATAGGGATGAAAAGGAATACCAAAGTACGAGAAATGAGGAGGAAAATATTGCACAAATGGTATCGTACACCCTGCCAATGAGCATACGACTATACAAAGGGGAGTAGTCAGTGCTGGCATGGATGCCATCAGAAAGGGCGGTTTATGCACATGATGTGGGAATGTGAATACCGTGTTTCCCCGAAAGTAAGACAGCGTCTTACTTTCTTTTCCCCCCCAAAAGTCCCCCTACGTCTTACTTTCGGGGTACGTCTTATATAACCCAAGACGCACCCGTCGCCACGCCGCCGCCGCAAATCGCGCACACCTGCGGCACACCTCCGCTGCACACCTCTTCGCCAGGGCTCCAGGCAAGGGAGGGGGAAAGGAGCCAGGGGCGGGAGGAAGCGGCGACACGTCACTGTGGCGCTGCGTCCTCACCACGCCCCTGGCTCCTTTCCCCTCCCTTGCTTGAGGAAAGAAGGGAGAGGGAAAGGAGCCAGGGGCGTGGTGAGGATCGCAGCGTCACAGTGACGCATCATCGCTTCGTCTCCGCCCCTGGCTCTCTTCTCCCACCCTTGGAAGGGAGGAGGAAGGGAGGAGGAAGAGAGCCAGGGGCGGGAGAAGGGACGTCGCGTCACTGTGACGCGTCATCGCGCTCGTCCCGCCCCTGGCTCTCTTCTCCCACCCTTGGAAGGGAGGAGGAAGAGAGCCAGGGGCGGGGAGAAGGGACGACGCGTCACTGGGACGCGTCAGCGCTTCGTCCCGCCCCTGGCTCTCTTCTCCCACCCTTGGAAGGGAGGAGGAAGGAGCCAGGGGCGGGAGAGGACGCGCGTCACTGTGACGCGTCATCGCTTCTCCCCGCCCCTGGCTCTCTTCCTCCTCCCTTCCAAGGGTGGGAGAAGAGAGCCAGGGGCGGGACGATGACGCGTCACTGTGACGCTGCGATCCTCACCACGCCCCTGGCTCCTTTCCCTCTCCCTTCTTTCCTCAAGCAAGGGAGGGTGAAAGGAGCCAGGGGCGTGGTGAGGATCGCAGCGTCACAGTGACGCGCCGCCGCTTCCTCCCGCCCCTGGCTCCTTTCCCCTCCCTTGCCTGGAGCCCTGGCAAAGAGGTGTGCCGCGGAGGTGTGTCGCAGGTGTGCCGCGCACACCCGATTGCGGGCGGGCGGCGGGGGACGAGGTACGTCTTATATACAGGGTATGGCTTATATAAGCCGACCCCCCAGACACCCCCGATACGTCTTACAATCGGGGGTGTCTTACTTTCGGGGAAACACGGTATATACAATATTTTTGACATTATACAAAATGAGTCAAATCAAATTTTAGGAAATGAGTGGGTCATAACAAAGGAAACAGCGGTAATAGGGAAAATGGAGAAAATGGAAAATGAAAGGGAAATAAAAGAAGCAATAATTGAATGTGCACAAGCAGTAATGTTACTAGGATGGAACGATGAATCAAAATGGACAGTAAATAAATGGTATCAATATATGGTGGAGCAAATGGAATTTGAAATTATGAATGTGAAATTAATTGTTTTAAAAATTAATGAAAATAGAATGAAAGAAATGGAAGAAAGATGGATAAGGGTAAAAACTACATTATGAATCATTCTGGAGATCAAGTCATAAGAAATAAGATACAAATGTTATATAGAATGGAAATATATAAAGATAGAGATATAAAGATTGTCTCCATAAGAAAAGAACATATAAAATGAAATCATCCTCGTGTTGGTGGTGGGAGGTGTAAACGTTCTGTATGTGTTTGGTATGTATTTTTGTGTGTTAAAAATTAAAATTAAAAAAAAATTCTCTGGTTCTAATGTTTAGTTATTACATAAGGACCTAATAACATTTTTAGTTTTAGCTGCTAGAGTCTAGACAGTTAATACAACAGTAGAAGTCTGGAAATGCATGGAATATCACTGCAAGAATATGGGATTTAACTGTTTGAAAAAAGTTGACACAAAGAGTCAAGGAACTGAATGAAGATACAAACATAAATAACTTTACAGAAGCTTGGTCTACTTTCATTTACAATGCTAGTCAATTTAACAGATCCAAGAAGACCAGGCCCCAAATATTCACATGTCTATATGGAATTATACAATGGGTTGAATTAGACAGGGATTCTGGAAACCAAATACCGTGTGCTGTATTATTGCTTTGCAATGGCATAAGTTTATATGTAAACTGTGTTGTTTTTATACATTCTGTTTTATGTTCATTTTTTCAATAAAAGGGTAAACAAAAAAACAAACCTTGAAACATGCTGATTGCCGGTTTGTTCTTTAATCTTTCTCTGCATTGAGAATTGGGCAGGGAGATGACATAATGTTTCCCTACCCTTATTTATCTACTGACACTTTCCTATTGATATAACACAAACAGCAATGTGTGAATACCTAATGGTCGTTAGACTGTATACGCTAAGCGTAAGTAATGAATAACACAACCCCGTATTTATGCAAAATATATCATTTTATTCCAATACTCAACAGTTAGGAAAACACCAAGATAACAGCATAGATATTACAGTGTATAAATACAAGTTAGAGGCGCAAAAGAAACCCCCAAAGTACTTGCCCAATGGCGATTATAGTGCTGGTAGAAGTCTGCTCCTTGCAGCAGAAGGCAATGCAAGGCAACCCGGGCTCGGCGTGGGCCGGCGCGGGGGAAGGGGAAGCGCCGGGTAATGACGTGTAGCGGCGCCGAATGGGGACGTAGTCTGTAATGTGATATTGAAGTGACGACAGCGCGTAGTGGGCGGGGAGGAGGATCCCCCGGATGAGCAGGGAAATGGTTGGGGGAAATCCCCAATAGAACCTCCCAGGGAATCCCCGGCGTCCTCTCGCGAGAGCCAAAGAGTCTCGCACCTCCGTCTGAGGGACAGGCGGAGCACCGCGTCAACTGAAGTCCACAGGTGGGAATCCCGGGAATCAAAACACGGAAGGGGATGGTGGGTTCTCCAATGGGTGGGTTGGATTCACAAACAAATAGCAGTCTAATAAAGAGCGTCAATGCCCTGTGAGGGAAAATTCCCCCAAGACTCGTATGGAAGAAGAGGCGGTGTGGCTCCTTCACATAAAGGCTCGGTGGTTAGCAGAGCCGACGGCCAGCTTAATGCTATATTTATCCACGGCCACATTCAAACCGTTTCGGGCTTCCTTGTGGGCTCCTTTTTCAAGGCTCTATCGCTAGTACCAAGCAGCAGTCACTATGAATACAAACAATACAAGGAATAAATATCCACAGAGTATCAATAAGTACACTAATACACAGCCCAAAAATACAATCACAAGTAACATACATACCATATCGTGTTGGAATACACATAACCCCGCTCTGTGTAGAGTGGGGTGACCCAAAGGTAATGACAGGAAAACCAACAGATTTTATAGCAAAATGGAGCTGATACAGATTGGATCATTGAGGCCAGCTGGCCATTCTGTATTTAGGCATAGAATCCATAAATTCTCTAATCTCATTAATTGCTCACTTGTATCCCTTTGAGGATTAGGGTTGACCATCTCTAGTATCCTGACTCTTAAGGAGGCAGCAGTGTGATTCATATGGACACAGTGGGAGAAAGCTGAATCAAGGCTTTTTTTTGTTTATTTTTGAACGATGTTCAATAAATCTAGTCTTGAGCTCTCTTTTAGATTGGCCTATGTAAATTAAATTACAGCTGCACTGGATTGCGTAAATAATCATCTTAGTGCTACAAGTCCCAAAGGATTTGACCCAGAAACATTTATTCTTAGATGGACTGAAAATCTGTTTGTCAGTACAAATATTCCCACAGATCGAACAATGGGTGCATGCTACGGTCCCTGGAGACAAGGTGCTTTTAATATTGGGTTTACGTTCTGTGTGTACAAGGTAGCTTTTAAGATTCTTAGTTCTCTTGTAGGCAATCATGGGTCTATTGGCCAGGCCTTCAATGTTGTCTAGAAGTGGCCAATACTTGTTGACAATGGACCTAAGTGTGTTGCTGTGGGGTGAATAGGTAAGGGGCCAAATTATTCTATCTGGTCTAGTTTTGGTCAAAAATGATAAAGAGATGCTTCCTGTTTGTAGTTTCAGCTTTCTTCCTGGCACTCCTAATTATATTCAGAGGATAACCCCTCTGAACAAAATCCTGAGTCATTTGTTCGGCATCTTTTTTGAAATCAAAATAGGAGGAGGAGTTCCTTCTTAATCTCAAGAACTGAGAATAGGGAAGATTTCTTTTGAGATTCTGGGTATGAAAACTGTGAAAATGAAGATAGGTATTCTGATTTGTGGGTTTTTGATAATTCCTAATCTGTAGGCGACCATTACTGTTATAGACAGTGACATCCAAGAAGTTCACCTGTTCCTGACTGTAACTGGAGGTGAAGTCAATGCACAGATGCCAACTGTTGAGCCATTGTCCAAATCCGGTCGCTGTAATAGAATCATTCAGGATCAGGAAGATATCGATAAATCTCGTATATAATTTCACTGCAATAGAGAAGGTGTTGGGGATTCTTGGAAAAAGGTATCTGGTCTCCAAATTATTCATAAAAATGTTTGCTAAGGATGGTGCTGCCGTGGTACCCATGGAAATGCCATGAATTTGAAGAAAGAAATCATCTTGAAACTGAAAATAATTGTAATCCAGAACTATGTCCAGGAGACTTAACAAAAAGCCTGTGGGTGGATCATGGTTATTACTAAGAATCTTAAAAGCTACCTTGTACACACAGAACAACGTAAACCATGCTCCACGGAACTCAAGTCCAGGACGAGGCCGCAGAGCCTCCACATCACAGTACTCAAGTATCCAGCCAAGCCCACGTTGTCAAGGTCTTATCCCGGATTTAAGCCCATTGGGGTCTCAAGACTATTTCTTCAGTTATTGGATCTTTGAACTCTTTAAGGACTATTGCTTTGCAATACTCGGATGCTGGGAGCATCAGTGGACTATATTTTTACCTCTTTCCTTCTTTCTACTTATTCTAAATAAAGCATTTAATCACGGCTGCTTCATGGTGGTTTACTGAGGGATCTTCAAGGTCTAGGTTGCGACATTGGGAAACACTGGTCTATGGAACTGATTGGCCAGATCTTCCTGTGCTGTGCTTGACTTCCTAAAGATCTTTGATGATGCATATGAAATTATTCTTTATGAGCACAAACATGAATTGTCATGGTGAAGCTGCAAACAATCATTGCTCAATATATTAGGCTCATGGAGTATATAATTATAAAAAGGCCCATCCCTTTTGGAACAGGATGAACAAGTTTTAATTAAAACTGAATTAGAAATGAAATGAATGCATATTTTTAAGAAGCTTAGATCACTAATTGGGTGGTGCTTATATTTCAAGGAAGAAGTCATTGTTCTGCATGTGACTTGGGGTGACTGCCATTAACTTCATGAAAAGGCCTGATCTGGAAATCACATTCATCTGCTGTGATTTAGCATACTAAGATATTTTGCAAAGATATGGCTATATTGTTCCAAACTGTTTCTATGCTTGCAAGTTGAAGAAAAATAAAAGGAAATGAAATACAAATAAAGCTCTGCATTCCTCAAGAACCACTCAGCAATTTTCTTCTTGTCTATAATACAAACAGTTATAAATGTTTTGAATCACTTAAGGGAGGACCCTGCATTCACTTCCTGTTAGCAAGTTTATATATGGGGACTGTGAAGTCTTTATTTGGAGAAAATAAGAGAAACATGACACATAATTATTGTCTTCCATTGGCATTATTATTCTTAACTTTGTTTATACTTTGCCTTTCTCCCCATGGGAACTCAAGGCAGCGAACAACCACTTTCCTGTTCAGACCCCATTTGAACAATGTAAATGCAGTAATTGGGAGCCTTTTGGCCTTCAAGGTGTTTTTAAATCACAACTCCTAGAGCCCGTTATCATTAGCCACACTGACAGACTGGGGAGAAACTGTAGACCCAAATATCTGGTCTAAAGTTTCCCTCACTGTAATTGTGAGGCAAGTGCATTGGTATCTGTTATGCCAAACATGCACTTTGGCCTTCTCCATTATTATATGACTTTCATAACATTATCCCTGTTTTTGTTGTGTACTTTCAAGTCATTTCCGACATGGCAACCCTAAGGTAAACCTATTATGGGTTTTTCTTAGCAATATGTGTTCTGATTAGGTTTGCCTTTCTCCGAGGCTGAGAGAGTATGACTTGCCTGGTGGGTTTCCATCATTTAGTAGGGATTTGAATCTTGGTTTCCTAACTAGCCTTTACAACATTTCAAATTTACAATGTCAGTGAAGGAATAAAGAGCGAAAGAAACCCACAATGCATAGTTTTTGCTTCTTGTGTTTATGTAGAATCCTGCTTTGGGCCTTGAGCACTTTCTGCAGTGTGCTGATGTGAGAAGAGCAATGGTCTTAAATGTAGACTGCATGGCTTGAATTTAAACTCCTAGAGACACTTCCTTTACTATTGCATCAGTAAAAGGTCTCCCAACAATTCTCTAAATGGATTGCAGCTATTTGGTCTTTGAACTTACCGTACTAGCAAGCAGCCTCCTGCTCAAGTGAGAAGTCATCCCCCCAGATAAATGGTGGCAACTATGGACTTCCAGAGCTGTGTCTCGCTCCATGATTTCTTCAGGGCTGTCACCTGGTCCCAGCCTTCAACCATCATTTCACACTACAGACGAGACACATGATCCCAATGAACACTGCTTTTGGGAGAGCTGTTCTGTTCTATGTTGCATGGCACTCCTTTTGCCTGTGGTTAGCAGTTTGCTAGTCTCCCAATTTGTGTGAGTCACAGAGACCACAAAGAAGATTAACATGTTGCTTACATGTGACTGACTCTTCTAGTGGTCACACAACCCCACTCATCCTTCCCTGGTGTCCTGGCTGTCCTAGTCCTTTGGGCTGAAACTTTGACATCCAGGGAACAGAGGGCTTTGGCAGGAAGCTTGCTAGACATGCATGAGGGGAATAGGAGAGGCTACCACCCAAATTAATATTAAGATTTTTCTATAAAGTTCCAAAAGATGCACTCTGCAGGTGCAGATAGCCTATTTGTGTGAGTTCACAGGTGACCACTTGAAAAATCATAGTTTCAGATAAGCAACTTGTGCTTTGTTTCTTGTTTTCTGTCCAGCTGCAATACCTTGATGATATCCAAGTGATAACCAAGACACCAAGATTTTTTTTCTTGGTGTCTTGGTTTTTAGGCCTGTGCCTGGAGTTATTTGGGACACTGGTTCAGCAAATTGCATTGGATAAACCACGTGCACTCTATTTTCTATGGACGAGAGATGGCGACTGGTAGATGCTGTATGTTATGTATCTCAAAAGCTAGAACTGATGGGGGGAAACTGGTGCCATTTTTGGAATCAGCAGGTCACCAAAACATATGTTGGCCAGAGTAATGAAAAAGCGATATGTACATAGCTGGCACAGAAACCAGATTTTTCATAGAACTGTATCTTTAAAAATGCTACAAATGTGTAATGGATTCTGGGGTGGTTTTTTTTCATACTTGTTGCAAGGCACTTATCTAAAATGTAAAAGTCTTTAGCTTATGGAATATGTTGGTGACACTAATTCTTAGTGTTGCAAATTTCTTGATAAGCTATCCACCTACATGTGTTATATTTTCAGAAAAAAATATATTAGAAGCTTTAAAGTAAGATACATGGTTGAAAATATCTGACTGCACCCTTTCTTATAGGAAGGCTGGTTGCTTCCAATTAAAATAATAGTTGTGAGACTATATTTACTATTTCAGGACAGAATTACCTATCATCTTATCAAATTGTGTTCCAAAACCATTTGCCATCGCTCTTTTGGTGCCTGCAGATTCCTATGTGCAAATACTAAAGGCCTTTCAGTTGATTATTTGTTAATCCACTCAGATTCTACACTGGAACACTATATATCCTTTCTAATTAATATTTCTATCATCTCTTCCTTGCTGAATTAGGTTAATGCATTCGATGGATGTTTAGAGTATGCACAAAGTTGAGGAAATCATATAAATGATCAAACTGGACTATTTCCAGAAAACTATCAGAGTCTAATAACTCAGTATTATACCAAAACATGCTTGTTTAGAAGTCAATCTTGAAGCAAGCTCTATTTGGGTTACTTTTAAAAGAAGTGTTAATTACTAGTCTCAGGCACACCCTTCTTCAAAAAGCTAACCATGAGGTTTTATGTTAATCTTGTTAATTTCTGCTTTCTTTCAATTGTTTTTAAAACGCAGTACAACCTTTGCCTCTTTGTGTTCCCTGAAGTGAGCTTCTCCACAATGTGTCTACAACCTTTCTGTCCCAGATAAAGTTAAATTCTGTATCTATAGCAGTCACACAACAAGTCTTCGTTGCACCAACATACAGATAAGCTTATCACAAGGAAGAAGTTGTAACTGGAACGGGTCATCATCAAACACCATAATAGCAGGAAGTTCAGATTAATTGTATCATGGAAATGCATTTGGCCAAGGAGACAGCCAGCGTGGTGTCACGGTTTGAACATTGGACAGTGACATTGGAAGAATCCTGGTATGGCCATGCAAACCGACTGGGTAACTTGGGCAAGTCATAGTCTCTCACCTTCAGAGCAAGGCACAAGTAACCTCCACTCTTGTCAAGGAAACACCATGATAGGTTCACAATTGGGTTTCCAAAAGTTGGAAACAATTTGAAGGCACACAAAACAACTTTTCTGAGGGAGAAAATTATTTTTGAATGCTGTTGCTATTGTGATATTTATTTAAACCCCAGCTTTCTCCCAGATCAGGACTGCAAAATTTAAAATAAACATAGTTAAAATGAATCTCGAAGGTAGAGGTAGGCAAAGTGCAAGCACCACAAAGTAGACCCCTATGTGCATTCTGTGAGCCACTCTAATATCCCAAACTTACCAGATCCCCTAATTTGTGGGCAATCTCTGGGTCCCAAACCATGCCAACTGTCTTAAAACCACATTAAAACATAACTATCCTTAGTCCCTAAAATTGCCCACAAACAGACCAAAAAATAAAAGGGGAAAATGGCTGAACACCAGTCAATATGGTGCCTGGAAGTGACATTCTTCCACATTGACCAGGCTGAATAGGCACAAAAAGGGAAAAACAGGCTTTGATTTATTTGCAATTGCCCATCTCCGCTTTTCCAACCACTCCACAACATCCATCCATAATATTGCCATTATGGCAGACTCCGTAGCACAACTGTAGACCATATGCTTTTGATTAAAGGCACCGACACACATAGCAGAAGATGCTGTAAATCGGGAATATAAATACCTCTATGAGCCACTAATTTAGTGGTTCTCAGCCTGTCAGTCCCCATATGTTTTGGCATTCAACTCCCAGAAATCCTAACAGCTGGTAAAGTGGCTGGGATTTCTGGGAGTTGTAGGCCAAAACACCTGGGGATCCACAGGTTGAGAACCACTGTGACTAGTTTGATTCAATATAAGATAGCCATTTGTGTTCTACAGACTGTTGGAAGAGTAATATATTTTTCTGAGACTTCTGCTCTGTGAACATTGCTCTTGTCTTGTTGGATTTTGCAGTTAAATACTTAAGAAGCAAAATGCGAAGACTACAATCTCATAGTAGTTTTCACAGAACTAAGTACCATTGCATTTAGCTGAACTTGCATTTAGATAAATATTCATAGGACTGGGCTAAAATTTTCTATTTGTGAACTGCTTGTCTCATAGTCTGGATCCAAACCAAGCCGAAGGCCACTGAAGTCAAAGGAAACATTGCCCCTCATTTCATATCAATTAACATAACCATATTTGTCTAAATACCTTCATTTATTTGATTTCTTAGACCAGTTCCCTCTTTCCCTCCCAAGACACACACAAAAAAACCCTATTATCTCCCAAGTTATTGATCTGAAGCAGGATGGCTCAACTATGTGATGTGTTTGGTCAACATCTGCATCAATGGCTAAGCAATAAACAGTTTTAACATTTGAAGTCTAAAATCTGTCCCTGTTGCTGAATTTTGGTAGTCTTTGAATCCACTATTGTGTACTTCTAGTTTGAAAGATGCTTTCAGTTCCATCCCACAAATCTGAAGCAAATTTTCCACCTTTACGATGCCAGGACAGGGTGGGCACCGCTTATACTGGCAGGATGAACACTGCGCCAGACAGAGAGGGCTCACAAGTCGGCCGCCGCTCTCTAAGGGGTGGCTTCAGCTTGACAAAGGTGGACTTGTTTCCTTACCAAGAGAAGCTAGGTTGGCCATTTCCCCACCCTGCCCTGTGAGAGGGGAAACAAAACACAACCAAACTCAAGCCAAGGCTCCTTCTCCTGGCTTCCAAAAATTCTCAGGGAAGAAGCCAAGCAACAAATAAAGCCTATCCTGCAACCTTCACAGGCAGTGGCTTGTTCTGGTTTCTCAGTGTTGCACCAGGTGTCAGCAGAGACACTAGGCTCGCAGACGCCCAGGCTTCTGGTTATACAGTAACCTGTGGCATTGGCTGTGGCTCCACCTCTCCCTCTCTCCCTCCTCCTCCTCCTCCTCCTCCTCTTGCTGAGCACAGAAAGCCCTTCCACCTGCTCTCAGAGAAGCCTGAAAGTCTGATCGGGAAGGAAAGGGGGACAGTGAACAAGAAGCAGGAGGCAACCAGAGTTGAGATTGTGAGATCCAGCCTTATAATTCCCTGAGGAGGAGGCCAGGGAACATCAGTCATCCTTCTCCTACCTTTGTTGAATAGAGCAGAGGAAAAAGCCCAGGGGAAGTTGAGAATGGTAGAAAACCTGGAGTAAGCAGAGGGAGCTGCAAAGTGGAAAACAAACTTCAGAAGCTGGCAGATTCCAGCTGACTCTTCTGAGCAAAAGGTGAGCCTTACATTTCTGTGTTTGACTTTGTTCCTCCCAGAGTTTGCCATGAAGCCACAGCATAACATTTTGCATAGTTAAGGAAGTGTGTGTGTGTGTATTTGGAAAAGGGAGAGCAGTTTGCAAGCTACAGCTCTGAAAGAAGTTAAATATAGAAATAAGGGGGAAAGGAAAAGAATTTTCTCAACATCAGTTGGGTGGCACAACACATCCCTACCCCAGGCGAAAGATCCCATAGGCCCCAGGAAATGCCCTCTTGAGCAGGGATTTATATAACTGAGTCTGAATGTCTTGATTTGTCTTGAATTGTGTTAGAACCAAAAGAGGTAGAGACGTGTGTGTGTGTGTGTGTGTGTGTGTGTGATAGTGATCGAAAGAGCAAACAAGCAAGCACTGATACAGATGTTCTTTGCTTTTCTACCAGCTTTGTGAAATGAACTTCAGCTCTCAGAATCCATGGGAAAACTTTTGTTTTTACTTTTAATTTAGTGCAACCCTATTCTGAAATGTACATCTAGCAATGTGCCGGTGTTCTGTGTTTGCACAGACACACCTTGGCTAATAGAAATAATGCTAATTATTAAAACAATAATTCTGAAGGTTGTATGAGAGAAAAGCTTTCTGAGAAGTTGCCTAGTATTAAAACCACATGAACGAATCAATGTGTTGTGGGACAAAGGGTGCAATTGTGTATAATTGGTTCTTGCTTTTAATTAGTAAAAAATTGATGTCATGTTGAACAGCAGGATTGTTCATTGTCACTAAAGATCGTCCTGGAAGTGTAAAGGGACAGACGTGCGCATTCTTTTCTCACTCAGACATTCCAAGTTATTTTGAAAAATTTCACTGTGGGGCTTTTTTTTTTTACTCTGGAATCTGTTCCCAAGTTCAAAATGCATTTACACAGTATTATTTATGAATCATACACTTATAAAAATGGTGGACTTTGCCCTTCAAACTCATTGCACACATATATTACGTGAAAGCCACAATTTATCCACGGGAACACCATTCAAAAATGACACCCATCAGTGGTACACCTAGATAATTTTTGATGCCTTAGCCAACTCTGTATATTATTTCAAAACTGTTTAATTTACATTTGATTGAATTACAAACAATTGCAGAGCAATATATACTGCCTTGCCTCTATGACTACATTGATACAAACAGATAACAGTCATCATCCCTGAAATGAAATTAAAACTTTTGTAGTTCATTTAAAAATAATAACCAAGCACAAAAAATAAAACTGTGTGTCTTCAGTTGGGAAGTACACAATTAAAAATTCTCCACCCCATCCTTAGTTTTATGGTTTACAACCACCTCAATGTTCCTGACGTGTTAGAACAGAAAACAAACGAGTTCACCCAGACCTAGAAAAAGAAAACAGGGAAAAACGTTTGAGCATGTAATGTTTTCATTTTACACTTGCTTAAATGCTGGAAGTGTCATGGCACCAAGGATAAAAAAAATTGAGATTATTCCAAAAATTATTTGGAAGGAAACGTCATTTCTAAAAAGAAAGAATGAAGTATTTGAGTAAGCAAACCAAAAGGGGTATATATTATACTCATCTGGCTGCCTTACAACAACTGTCTATTTTGGTTTATTGGTGGTGGGTAGCATCAGCTGATAGCCCCAGCATACCTGACCCAGTCCAGGTGGAAATGTCAGGCCTATTTGCCCTCTGTATTATTTGTTTGTTGATGTACTCTCGAACCACTTCTCTCTCCTTCACAACCCCCAACACAAATTCAGGGCAAAATTGTTTTAAAAACTGGATCCAGTCGTACAGGGTAAAACTGTATATTCACGATTACAAATGTCTTTTGAACCACTTTATCTGAACTGTCCAAATATCTGGGATGTCTGAATTTTGTGCCAACCATGTAGCTTCAGGTCAATATACAACTATGTAAAGAAGATGAAACGTCTTATAGAAACTTCCAGTTCCTATATGTTATGAATAGTTGGATAAATGAGATTCTTCTGTATTAATATGATCTAGTTCTTTAATTGTCTAGAGGAAAAGATGGTCCACTTTAAAAGTCCCAGTTGAGTAGTCTTTTTTTAGTTTAAAGAGAGCTATTATGAAAGAGGAGGCTGAGGTATATTGACATTGTTATGATAAGGAAGCAAGAAATGTCAGGGACATCTGTGGTCCCTTTTTATGGGAAAGCATACAGTGGTGTTTCCCCATGGCGTCTTCCTACATTAATCTGCTCATATCTGGAAGACTGGGAGACACAGGTGGGGCCAGGTTTGCAGCTCTTTATATCTATCCCTACAATATAAAACATTTTATAGATGCAGAAACCACCTTGAATCTTGAACAAGTTGCCAACTCCCAAAACCCCACAGCAGGTAAGACATAGTCCTCTGATCCTAACTCAGTAAAAAGGAGGGACATAAATCCAACAAACAAACAAGACTGAATTCCTAAGACACCGTTTTTTCTGTAACTGCGGTAACACAATAAGTCTCTCAGAGCAAAGAAGATGACGATCCTGATTGGGAGATAAACTTCCTTCTTACTTGGCAAAGTGATAACAAGCATGTGATTTAGCTGTTAGTTCTATGGGCAGTGTGACAGTGGCCAAACTAGTAAATGGCCTTCTGCACTAATACTCTTAATTTTATATTAGTCATCTGTATGAATCAACTTGTTCAAGATTCAAGGTGGTTTCTGCATCTAGAAAATGTTTTATATTGTAGGGATAGGTATAAACTCTTAAAATAGGGTTATACTAGCCAAGAAAATCCTGAGATAGGTTTGCCTTAGGCTCTCTATAGGATGGAGACAACTTAAAGGCACACAACAATAATCAATACCTACTACTAAACATAATTATGTCATGGAACCATCGTGCCACCCTAAACACACCCAGCCACATCTGTTTTGGAAATCTACATTGCCTAATTAATGCTTGTATGGAAGACAATAGATAATGCCAGATTATTCAAGTAAGGCTAGGAAATTCCTACCCAAAATTGTGGAAAATAATTCATGTTGGTCCGAGTAGATAATACCAGCCTACATGGGGTGGGCAATTGCAACAGTCCTGAGGGCAATATTAGGCCACTCTGATTCTAGGAAGAGTCCATGTAGACCAGGGGTGCTCACACTTTTTCAGGATGTGAGCTACTCTTTAAGCAACCAAGTCCAAAAGATCTACCTGCCCCCGCCGCCGTGCGTTCCCGCCACCGCACGCTCTTGCCACTGCGCATGCTCCTGCTGCTGTCTTCTGTCCGCGCAGCGCTTCTTCTGCCTGCGGGGCATTGCAGGAAGGAGAAAGCACGAGGAGGGGCATCCAGAGGGAGCGCTCCGCCGGAAGCCAGCAGCAGGAGCGCGTGTGCGCGCAGGTTGTGCGCGCGCATGGCAGGAGCGCCCCATCCAGCTGGTGAGGCCCAAAGTTCACCTGGAAGAGGGCCAAAGATCTACTAGTAGCTCCCGAGCTACCTAATGAGCACCCCTGATGTAGACAATTGAAAATGCAAATGATCCAATCAACCAATTGAAAGTGGCCAGGATTGCGCTTCAGGTTTTAGAAAGTTGCATTTTCAATACTGAATAATGCAAGGAGTTAATGTGAACTGTTGAAAAGGTGGTGGTGATTCCCAGAATCTTCCAGTAAAGGCCTGACATGCAAATCCAAGGAATCTGTAATGACTTAAGGAATACAAAAGCAGGGAGCTGGTTGTGACCCCACATTTTGCCCACCTTCAACAGCTTCCTATTAGATTAAGGGCAGTGCTGAAGACTGATACTCCTATTATGTTGGACAGATTTTCATTATCAGAAGCTCCAACTTGATATCAATAGGATGACACTACCATGTTTGGATAATGGGTGCAAGTTTCCAAATCAAGATGTGGGACCATGAAATGATAAAAGTAGTCTACTGGACAGACTACTGTATCCACGCTCAGGAAATGTGGATGCAAATCCTTCCTAGATGGAATCATGGCTTGTTAACCCCAATACTTTCCATGCATAATTAAGAATGTTAGTGACTTCCAAAGGATTTCTGCACTAAATGAGGATAGGGAAATAAAGCTGTCCTCTCTCTTTTCCCATCCCTTCGCAATGGACATCCACATAGGACATTCTCGGTGCTAGGTGTGTATGTTTCACAGGTTTTGAAACAGAAATACTGCAGACCGCCCTCCTTCCCTCCCTGTGTGTGCATGCACCCAATGAATTGCTTGAGAAGGAGTGGTTGCAGCAAAGGACAATTAAGCTTACTTCTAAATTAGTGCTTTGGACTTCAGCTCCCGGAATCCTAGATAATTGATCAAGGCACCTGTTCTTCGGGGAGTTGAAACACCTAGAGCAGGGCTGCCCAACTGGCGACCCGGGGGCCGTATACGGCCCCCAGCCCCTTCCCTACGCCCCCCTAAGCTTTTTAATAAAAAATAAAAATAGAAAAAAATAAAATAAATAAATCCAAAAAAAATTCCCCCCAAAAAGTGCCCATGCGCGTGGTTTTACCTGCTTTGGTGAGGGGGGAGGGGCGCCTCCCCCAAAGCACAACAGCTGTGATGCTTTGGGCGAGGGGGCGGGAACCTCCTCGCGGCCTCGCCCTCTCCCTCAAAGCATCACAACAGCTGTGGGATGCTGCGTCACAACAGCTGTGATGCTTTGGGCGAGGGAGCAGAGCTCCTCGCGGCCTCTCCTTCTCCCTCAAAGCATCACAACAGCTGTTGGGATGCTTTCGTGAGGGAGCGGAGCCGCTCCCTCTCCCTCAAAGCGTCACAACAGCTGTTGGGATGCTTTGGGCAAGGGGCGGAGCTGCGCGCCGGCTTTCTCAAAGCATCCCAACAGCTGTGGGATGCTTTCCTCCTTCTCTCCCAAAGCGTCACAACAGCCTCGGGCGGGGCGAGTTCGCCCGCTTCCGAGGCTGTTGTGACACTCTGGGAGAGGGGGCGGAGCCGTGTGGCCGGGGGCGTGGCCGAGGGCATGGCTGGGGGTGTGTGCCCGGGCTGAGTGGCCCCCAGGTGATCACTCACCAGAAGTCCGGCCCTTGCGCCGGCAGAAGTTGGACAGCCCTGACCTAGAGTATTCTAGTTTGAGAATCACTATTCTAAATCAACATAGTTGAGGATTGCGCTTTAAGTCCCAAACCATCAATTTAACTGGGCAATACCAATCTCTGGTCCAGGCAATTTCATTATGAGATCTTATAAGATATTGATAATAATCAGTTACACAACTTGGCTACTTCTTAAGTTGACTCTGAAATAGAACATGCTTAGCATGTAGAGAAAGGCGAGAACTTCCCACCACATCACCTATCTTCACATGCCATTGACCTTCTCCAGTGCTACCGGTATTATTCCACTTTAACAGCAATGGTTGCATCCCATGGTATTCTGCAGCTTGGAGTTTAGTCAGGCTCAAGGACACATTGGTTGATAATTCTGATTTGCCCTCCCTTTACTGCAAATGGCAGGATTTCATAAGATGTTGCCCTGTCAGTTAAAGTAGAATAATAGTACTATAACAACATAGCATGATAATTTCCTATGCTACTTTAGTCTTTCTACCGATGCCAGTAAAAAGATTATGCTCCTCTTCTGTTCTTTCCAGAATTGATGTCCTATGAAAAGAAAAAGAAGTGAAAAGAGTGGAGGGGAAACACAGGTTGATCACAACTGGATGATGATATTTTTTGGTACATCTGCAAAATTCACACACAAGGTGTGGCAACTGCATGTCTAGAAATGCCCTTTGGGGGCTTTGAAGCTGTCAGATTTCAGCCAAGTCATTGCAATGCTAGAGAACAGTTGCTCTTAGTCAATAATGAGGAAAATTCAAAGTATAGTTAGTAATAAAAAATGATAGTAATGTTGAGGATGGATTCACTGCCATACAGTCACCCTCCCTCTGCTTCTTTTTTGGTGTACTCTGCTAATGTTTGTGGTTTGGAAACATGGTTG
This sequence comes from Anolis apletophallus, assembly GCA_030556195.1. Classification (NCBI taxonomy): domain Eukaryota; kingdom Metazoa; phylum Chordata; class Lepidosauria; order Squamata; family Anolidae; genus Anolis; species Anolis apletophallus. The sequence continues at coordinate 98,661,703 of JARBWK010000002.1, read as the reverse complement.
TGGGGCCATAATGCCTGCGGCTGTGTTTGCACCCCAGAATATTTGCACAAATACAGAAACAATAAGCCAGCTTCTTGGCAAAAGCTTGGAGGCTACTGCCACCACTTGTAATCTTATCTTTAGGCTTGCAGTTTTTGATTATCATGTGGAAAGGTGTCAGACTTCATCCAAAAGTTATTATCCTTGAAGGCTGGGAGGAAAGCTACTCCCACAGAAAACAACAAATGGGCTTTATTAATTTCATGAATGACAACAGGAGTCATGATTAACAAGTATCTTAATTCGTGCAAGTTGAGGCATGTGTAAGCCTTCAGGTGGGCCCAGCTGTTTTTCTTCTGGAAAACACTGATTAAATTAGAAAAATTGCCAGCTTCAAAACAGAGAACAACAGCTCTGAGTATTAGCTACTAGAAATAGACACTGTATGTTCAAGAAGACTATGCACATTCACTGGGTCTCGCATGAACATTATGCCTCAATTCTTTTGTCAACTCAGAAAGTCAAAAGACAGGAACAATTGGAGGAAGGAAGACAGATTGCTTCAAACACAGATATCTTTAAATTAAATTTCCATTGGTCCAAATTTCTTGAAAGGCTCAGACATTTTGCTAAACTCTTCAGGTCACAGTGGGTTTGACCCATTTTCCTTTCCACTCTATTTTGTTATCACTCTGGATTTGTGAAAAATATTTCACATGATCTAAATGTACAGAAGCTGTGGAGCCAAATGCAATGCATGTATTAGATCCTTTCATTAAAGGGACATCTTTAATACTCAGTCAATATTAAATTACAAGTTTAAAATTGCCATCTTTATATGTGTGGATGACTTTAATGTCGAATGAGTTTTTATCTTATGTTTATGTATTTTAAATATTTTATGTGTTTTAGTTATGCATTCTATATTAATCTTTGTACCCCTCCTCAAGTCATAATAATAATAATAATAGCAGATCACCATCTCGCTAGAGGGACTCAAGGCAGCTTACAAAGGCACTCCAAGGTGCAGCATATAACATAAAACGGTACATAAGTTTAAAACAATAGCGCATACAGTTATAACAGCAACCACTACCTACACACACAACATAAAATAAAATTGCTCAATTTTAAAACAGAGAGTGGGGGGATGAATGAATGAATGAATAATAGTAATAATAATAATAATAATAATGCTGATTCAAAGTTTGATAATGACACTTTGTGGCTAGCTTGAATATTGTCCTTTACTGGAGCTTGTGAAAATTATGGTACTTTTTCAGACTACAGTTCTTAAAATTAATTAGATTATGGTTAAGAAAAAAAGAGTACCCTTTCCAAGCTATCGAGGAGATGCTATAATGTATACTGTGAGTGATTAGCTAAACACTGTCAAGATTGTATGAGTATCTTTTCAGTTATTGAGGACATGGCAATGCTGTTTCCTTTCTCAACTTCATGCCCTTGGTTGACTTCTGAGAGGATCCTTTTAACTATACAATTTTTGGATGCAATTTTTGGTCTAATGGTTCAGTTTTGATTTTTGTTTGTGACAAAACATCACAAGAGAAATGATGCATTCTGTATGTTGCAGAGTGTTAGAGGTGATTATTGTAGGTTTCACACGTGGTAAATAATGCAAGCCCAAAGGTTGCTGCAACAAAAGAACAGAAAACTATGGTTGGAACTGATCCTTCTTCAAATAAATGCAAAAATGTAGCCACTTAACTCTGATTTCATCTATGCATTGAGAAAAGCATGATAATATCTCTTGGATCAGCTGAAGTGATGGAGAGCACTTTAACACCTTTATGTACAAGAGAGGCATTGTTAACCATGTTTTAGGACCAAAGTCCTAAGAGATGTCACAATACCAGTAGAAATTTCTTTTTGTAGTTAACTGATAACTCAGGTCACTAACTGGTGACCAACCTCTTGTCTCGCAGATGTTGTTGAACTGCAACTCCCTCCTAATCAGCCAGCAGGGCAAATGTGAGGGAATCCCAAGAGCTGCTGTCCAACAATACCTCTGCTTCCAGCTCCGGGGAAACCTTCATAAGTTGACAAACAATGCATTAGCCAGGCTGCCTTGGACTGAGGAAAATGTGAACTAGATGACATTTGGGGCACCATAAACCACCCAAACTTGCTATAGGTGTTGTTGCTTAAAGCTAATTTTTATGACACCTAAATTCTTTGCAAGATGGAAAGGATGGAGCGAGGTTTGCAAAACAAGATCTGTCTAATGTCATGGCTTAAGAGTTCTTGACACATAGGCTGGACTTAGAGAATCAGGACCAGCATGGAAGATCCCTGAACTTTATGGCACTCAACATGCAGTTTGTACACTGAGCAGTCAATGGAACAGCAAAAGCTGATTGCCTACAATAGGTTCTTGTGTTAAAAGTGAATCAGTATTGCAGGAGAAATTATGAAGGATACTTGTAAGAGATGTTTGGTTATGATTTATGCAAACTTAGACTGAAAGTTACTATTAGAACTGTGTGGTTGAGTAAAGTACATGGTCACTCTTGTCTATTGTAATGTTTGGCTTTTAGTATTTTGGAACTTAGGTCAAAGGAAGAAAAGTAGCAATCTTGTTAATCATATTGATGGTCGAGGAAGTGAAAGAGGCAATGCTTAAAGCCGTGGTTCCCAACCTTTGGTCCCCCAGGTGTTTTGGACTTCAACTCCAGAAATCCTAGCTATCTTATCAGCTGTTAGGAATTACGGGAGCTGGAGTCCAAAACACCTGGAGGACCAAAGGTTGGGAACCACTGGTTTAAGGAACACCTTCTTCACAAATATACAGTTGTCACTCCAGGTTTGCAGGTTTAACCCTCACAGATTTTACTATTCATGGATTATTTTTGATAGGGATTATTTTTAGGTGTTGTGGGTGGGGGATGATGGAATGAAGCACATGGCAGGTGTGCATGGATCCCTGGGGTGTATGTAATGGGATGGGGAAGGCGAAAAGGAAAGATCCAAGATGGGTGGGGTGATGTTGGTAACTGAAGGAGGGCAAGAACAGAAGGAAAGTGCTTCTACCAGCAGCTGCTCTTACAGCAGGGGTGCTCACACTTTTTCAGCATGGGAGCTACTGATTAAAAAACCAAGTCCCAAAGATCACCTACCCAGAAATGTAAAACGTATAACTATTTTCTTATTTATTTATTTATATTTATTATTCATTTATTATTCAGCAGGCTCGGGGCAGTTTACATAAAATGAAGTTATAAAACATCAACATTTCAATTTAATAACAATATAAAACAGAGCATAAAAATACATCCAACCACCCCATTTCTCCCACACTGCCATATTACCACACATATTATCAGCCAGAAAGTAAGAAGAGAGGCTTTTGAACTGCAAGGCCATTTAATACTCAGCAAGGTAAACAAAGGGACATGCAAAAATACATCCAACCACCCCATTTCTCCCACATTTCCATATTCCCCAACATATATTTCTCAAGGAACAAAGCAAGCAAAGAGGCTTTGGACCTAAAAGGCCATTTTTAAACATTAAAAATAAACAAAGAGATCAATCAAGCACCCACCCCCAAGTAAAAAGACCGACCTTCGAGATGCGGTAAGGAAATGACCCCAAAGTGTCCTTCTTCTCCTCCTCCGTCATTGCTCCTATTTCCACGCCGCCAGCATGCGTGCCGCCTCCAAGAGCTCACGAGAAGTCAGAGAGGCAGAATGGGCGCCTCTGCGCATGCGCGCGGGGCCAGCCATGCATCGCGTCATCCAGGCCCGCCCACTTTGGTCTCCTACGACTCTGAGTGGCTGGAGAAGGAACTGAGGGAGGAGGAGGAATCCAAAAGAGGGGGCCCATTCTGCCTCTTGGACTCTGGAGCTTTTGGAGGCGGCGCGTGAGCAGGGAGCGGGGAGGAGTAACGACGGAGGACTTCTTTGCAGCGTGCAGGGGCGCGCGAAGAGGACCAACTGCAAAAAACCTGGTCAGGGGCCTCAAGATCACCAGGATGAGGCCTGAAGATCACCCTGGTGATCCCGATCACCATTCTGAGCACCCCTGTCTTACAGCAACCGCATCCCCCCATCTGTTCTGGAGACCTGCACACTTATCCACTTTCCCTCCTTCCACTGCCTGCCTGGCCATGAGTGTACAAGGGAACCCGCATAACTAAGCCCAGCCACCCTGCCAATCCAGGTACCTTTTTAATGTATTAAGTATGGTTTGGGAGCCCTAGAAATATTTCTGGTTTTTCAACTTTTGCAGGGATCCTGCAGTCCTAACCCCTGAAAATTGGAGGGCCAATTGTATAGCTACTTTTAGGTGGCAGTCCTATTTTTGCTTCTATGGAAGTAAACCCCATTTACTCAGTGGGACTTACTTCTGGATATGTATGTAGGATTGTTCTATTAATTTTTGCATAGTCTTACAACAATACTGTGGGTTTGTTAGCTTATTGTTCAAGATTTTTCTCTGTTAGGCCATCCTGTCCTGTACTTTTAATATAGTATTCTAGTTTACCATTAGCTATGATGAAGTGTAAACTGTTTTAAACTTAATATAAGTATTTTAGAAAAATAAAAATGGCAATGTATGAGTCTTCTGAGATGGAGATTTCCTAAGACTGTATGACCATGGTCATTCACTTTCTATATTGCATAGCATAGAAAGTACTTCTAGATAATAACCATAAAAATCCACAGACCAATTATCCTACATTACATAACTCACACCAGCTATCTCAGACATGTGAAATTCTAAATGATGACTTGCTAACACATGCATATTACTAGTCCTTAAAATGCATCCTGTTAATTTATACAGGTTACAATTTTATCTGATCATCATGTGTAATGGAGCCCCCAGTGGGTTAAACCCTTGTGCTGGCAGGACTGCTGACTGAAAGGTTAGTGGTTCGAATCCAGGGAGCAGGGTGAGCTCCTGTTTGTCAGCTCCAGCTTCCCATGTAGGGGCATGATAGAAGCCTCCCACAGGATGGTAAATCATCTGGGCGTCCCCTAGGCAATGTCCTTGTGGATGGCCAATTTCTCACACCAGAAGTGACTTGCAGTTTCTCAAGTCGCTCCTGATACGAAAAAAATCATGTGTAACGAACTGCATACTGGTTTGATTTTGATGTGGCACGCACCCCACCCTCCAAAACATTTTTAAGGAGATGCATAGTGCCTTGTTATTGTAGGACTGATGTTAGTAATTTCCAGATTCAGAATGTTGGTATTAGTATTCTTCAGCCACAAAAATGAAGATGGCTCATACCATTTTGGTCAGCTCGCCAAACACTGGGTGCATTAATTAATTCCACAGATCTTGAAGATTCTATGAAATTCCAAGCCTTTGCCTTATAGTAGGATATCAGTACCAAAGCAGCAGTTCTTATCTGACCCCTTCCTAAAAGCCCACCAGAGGGATAGGAAATGCACAGCCTACATGCTTTGGTGAACTGGAAGCCCCAAGCAATTTGAGTCAATGAAGAATGCTGAGAGTTGGATTTCAATGACACCAGGAGGGGCATATAGTTTGCCAAGATTTATTACGGTCAATGACCAGCAAAGGAGGGGCATATAATTCCCAATTTGACCTACCATGATGGAGATTTCTTTAGGCATCCAGTTAGCCAAATCATTTAGAATTCCCATGCTTTTATTAAGTTAGGTGTTGGAATTAATATGAGGTGCTGAGGTGTAGTTCGACTGCAACTCACCTTAGGCTAGGGTGGCAAGGGCTGTGGGAACTTGCAGTCCAAGAATATCTCCATTTCTGCATTAAGACCACGCTTAAATTCTATTTGTTTTGTTCCTAGAGCAGTGTCTCAAATTCCTGGTTCTCATATTTTAGATCTGCTGTGATAAATCTTCAACCCTCCAGTATTGATGGTATTCCTGTTACTCCTTTCCATTTAATAATAATAATAATAATATTGATGGTATTCCTGTTACATCCTTTAAAAACATAGATACATCAGATTTAAGACACTGGCTAGGACTGATGGGCTTGAAGTTCTGCAACATCTGGCTGGCCACAGGTTTTCCAGCCCTATTTAACCCAAGCTCAGTGGAAGGTCATGGCAAACCCACTCCACAGAAATATTGGCAATAAAACCCCATAAGGTTACCTATAGGGTCACTATTTGTAAAAATGATTTGAAGATGTACAACAGCAACAACAAGGCACTGGTTAAAATTTTTGACATAGAATGCATGTCTGTGAAACTTGATATTGGCAAAGACCAAAGTGTCTCTTTATGTCATTCTCTGTTTTACCTAACTGGGTAATTGGTCTATCTCTAAGGTTCTGTTTCCCCTCTTGAGTGTTGTGATCCTAGTTAGTTAGCCTCAGAACAGAGTCAATCCCTCTTGTTTTATTAACCTTCGCAGTCGTCTTTTATTTGTTATTCACTCAGAATACTCCTGTTTTAATTTGCCACCCATAACTGTAATATATTTCCTTCCTCTTGTATTTCTGTCTTGCTGGTTTTATTGAAACGCACATGCATAATTATAATGTAACACCGTAATTATAATTTTTGAAGCATGATTTCAAGCGACACTAAGAAAAGAAGTTCTCCCAGCCTGTAAATCCCTCATAAGTAGTGGTGAAACAGAAGAACAATGATGGGAGGGAATCTACATGAGACTATTAAAGCAGTTTGATTCCACTATTAATGCTCATAGCCCTATTCTGTTGAATCTTGGTGAGATAGTTAGAATTCCCCAATTCAGAACACATGATAGTTAAAGTGGTATGAAACTGTTGTAACTCCAGTGTAGGGTCTTTGCAGAAGGGAGTAAGGAAGTTGTTTTTGCCAAAGTTTTATTACTCACGGTGTTTATGCTTCTTTGTGCTCTGAAGTGAGCGGTATACTAAATCGAAGTTAATAAATAAATAAATAAAGTGCAAAAGCAAGAGATTTGACTGGCAGTAACCTTTTCTACATTGCTTTAAGCACAAGAAAAGTACCGTATATTTTTCATCCACATACAAAATGGCATAGGCACTGCATTTTATGAGCTGTAATGTTTCTCTTATTTGTATTGTACTCTTTGTCCACTTGCCCCAGGAGAGCATGCATGGGCGTGGGTTAGCTTGCTTTAGCCCCATAATAACCCTTTATGTGGTTAGTTACACTCAGCGACCGGTCCATGGTTGCCCAGTGGATTCCATTTGTGTCATAGTTGAGCCCTGGGGCCGTTATAGGACCATCATTCCACTTTAACTGCCACACTTCTATGGAATCCAAGGTTTTTCAATATAGGGTTTGCAATGACATTTAGAATTGACTCATCTAACTAGTAGTCCCAGGATTCCATTGCAGGTAAAGTGTATTGATAGCACTATAATTGTGCAGTGTGAATGGTCCCAGGTCTTTCCAGTCAAACCTCAGCATACTACCTATTATGCCACCTGCTCAGTATTTAAGGGCTGGGGTGGCATATTAGTGTCTTTATGTTTACTCAGTATTTATAGTGTCTACACAGGTATTATAACGCAGTTCAAAGCTGGCTTCAGGGAGGGGCAAAAATGCACACCTCTAATGTTTACTGCAGCACTCACCAAAAAGTCTGGAACAAGCCAGATCATGTGCTGCAGCCATATCCTATGCAGGCGTCAAAACCTGAATATACTCTGGTCGTCTGTAACACATCAGCACATCTCCATGGACTTGTTAAGAAAAAAACATATTTTCTGGCGGCTGTCCAGCCATGGATACTGAGGCTCCTGGGTCCAGTTCCAATCCACAATCAGCAGATATTGTGACCATCATCCAAGCCTTAAACTGGTCCCTGGAGTGTTTATGTACGTAGGTGTTGACCAGCAGAACCAGTTCCTACATCTTAACACTATCATTGTTGGTAAAATCTGAGGAAAACTTGTATATGCCATGGTATTTCATTTATCAAACTGAATATTGCAATTTGAAATTTAATGAGGTGACTATCCTTATTTGGCCTTTATAATCCTCCCACTCTTAAAACAAACTTTCTTTTTGCCAATGGTATTTTAATTGTCTTTCTACCCCTTCTATTTCCCTCAAAATTATGTCACCATTCCTTCCAGAGTTTGACAAAGTTCCTTTTTTGATTGATAGATGCCCAAATTCCCTATTCAGCTTGGTGTTGACCATGCCAGCTGCAAATTCTGGAATTTAAAATGTAACTTTTCCACGCTCCCATTCATTCCAAATCACAGCTTTCTGTGTGTGTGTGTGTATACTCACTTCACATCTTGTGCTTCTCACTCCACCCATCCTGTCATTGTTTTACCAAGATTAGCAGAATGGCACAGTTGTGGCTGTTTTGCTCTGGGTCCAACAGCTTCAAAGGATGTTTGGAACAGGAACAAATGAGAAATTTAGGGCATCCCATGTAATTTTGGGATATACGAGTTGAAACAACTGATTGGCATCATGTCACCCAGAAGAAGATCAAATAATATTTTTACTCAGGTATGCGGTTAAAAGTTAGGGCATTTTAACTAGAACTACTGTAGAAGAAGTGGGCAAATGATGGGATTACTACATTGAATCAGATACTTTTTGTTGATGTCGATTTTGCAGGAACTTTGATCAGCTAAATGGCAATATTTACAACCAAAACATTAGTGACACAGCCAGGGGCGGTCTAACCTAATCCGGGGGGGGTACGCAAAGGAAATTTTGTCCGTCCCCCCCGTCGCCACGTCACTCGCCGCCTCTGCGCCGCCGCCGCCACATTGCTGTTGCCGCCGCCACGCCGGGCGTGCCTCCGCAGCCGGCCCCATCGGCCGCGGCGCACCTCTGCGTGCGCGAACATCCGCGCACGCGCGCACTGCCCCCGAGCGTGCCTGCCGCTTTGGAGCCAGCGCGCATGCGGAGGTTTTGCACATGCACGCTGGCTCCAAAGCGGCAGGCGCGCTTGGGAGGCAGTGCGCATGCAAGAGACATTCACGCATGCGCAGAATCGTCTACAGGCGCTACAGCGCCTTTGGGGTGCTTCTGCGCGTGCGCGCCGGTGGGACCGGCTGTGGAGGCGCGCCCAGCCCGCCCGGCACACCTGGCGTAGCGGCGGCACAGGGCAGTGCAGCGGCGGCGCGGAGGCGCCACTCCCAGCCGGTGGTGCCCTTCCCAGCTGGTAGCGCCCTACGCGCCCGCATAGGTCGCGGAATCGGAAGGACCGCCCCTGGACACAGCAGATTTGGCCCTGCGGCTTTAAGTGCATCCAAGTTTCCCTTAATATTAGTGGGGACAACCAAATATTCATGCATTCATCCATAAATAAATAAATAAATATGTTAGACAAGGTAAACAACAAGAATACAGTATTAGAATATCTAGTTCTGACTAATCAATGGTTGGTGGTTAACATCTCTAAGTAGCATGACTATAGAACTTATATAGCAGAATTTGCTATTTTTGGTTATATTGATCAACACAACATCTATTCAAGAAAGGACTTTCTAAACCAGAAGATTGTTGAAGATATAATACCATGTGTGTGTATCAAAATAGCAAAATATTAAGAAGAAGAAGATATAATACCACTAATGCTTTCCTTAGCACAAATATTTTGGAGTTATTCCACAGTATAGAAATAATATTTGAAAGTACTTTAATATCCAGTACATGTATTTATCTGCTTTTTGAAAATTAACAAATAGGAGCCCCTGGTGGCACAATGGGTTAAACGCTTGTGCCGGCAAGACTGCTGACCGAAGGGTTGGTGGTTTGAATCCAGGGGCCGGGTGAGCTCCCATGTCAGCTCCAGCTTCCCATGCAGGCACATGAGAGAAGCCTCCTACAAGGATGTTAGACATCAAAACGGGGGTTTCCTGGGCAATGTCCTTGCAGACGGCCAATTCTCTCACACCAGAAGCAACTTGCAGTTTCTAAGTCACTCCTGACACGAAAAAATATATTAACAAATGAGCAACTGAAATGGAGTTTTGTGTTCTTTTCACTGCTAAAAAAGTGATACTTCATTACTAGAATTTTTTTTTCTCCCCGTGTGATCTAATGGGAGATCTAACACTGCTTACAACATTTGAAGAAAGGATTTATAATTGAAAATGGACTTATGTTTGGACCCTTGGCCAGCTTTTATAGAAACTTACAACTTGTGTGACTAATTTTCCTCTTTTGTTCTTTCCCCCCCTGTTTTGGTACACACTGGAACATTATTACATGTAACTGAGATCCCTTTTGAATGTACGCAGTTTTCTAATAATATTTAATTATGGTGACAAATCAGGAAAATTCCTTCAGGAATGCAGCCTAGAAGAGTTTAAATTGTCTTTTCCCTATAGAGCAAAATTAGTGGGAACAATGGAGAATAATTTTTCCCTCCCAAAGTAATAAGTTTGCGGGCAGTAACCAATAGTTGGTTAAAACTATTGCAGTAACCAATAGTTTGAGTTCCTAGGTCATTCATGGCACTTATAGGTAGCTCGGGCAGAGTGGTATGCATGGAATGTAGGCAAAGTTCCCCAGCCTTTGCCTTCTATACCAGTCTGACCTGCAAAAATCTAAGAAGGAAAACACTGTTGCTAGATCCTGAGAAGCATTTCTGGTTGGCCAGAGGCTGCTTACTGAGCAATAAGAATCTAAACACTGGATTTATGGTTCCAACAGCTTAACTCATGTGTACCATGACCATAATGATGACTAGGGTATGCTCTTAACCCATGCGTACCATGATCATAATGATAACTGGGCTTTGCTCTTAACCTATGTGTACTATGGCAATAATAATGACCAAGGTATGCTCTTAAGCCATGCATACCATGACATTAATGATGACCAAGGTGTGCTCTTAACCCATGCGCACCATAACAAGGGTGTGATCTGTGAACACTGCTGACTCATTGTGTTTTTGTGGGTGAGGGAACAACGCAGCCTTCCAACAGGATTCCCCATGTGACTGTGTGTTCAGTTATGTTCAACAAGGAAGGAATTTGTTAGCATAGTTGTGGGTTCTAGTAAAAGTGCTATGAATAGTGATGAGTTATAGCCATACTTAAGCAGTGATGCTTTGATGATGGCTGGTATTTTCCTTAAAATCCTCCCTTAACCCTAGGGTGAGGTGGAGGAACTTCTAAGAAACATCAGAACGCCAAAAAATCCAGGACCTAGAATATGATCTAGAATTCAGAATTGTCCATGTGGCATGAGAACCCCAGTTTTCAGCTTTGAGAAAACATGTACCCATCCATGAAGAGAAATGTGAAAGAATGTAATTGGAATAAATGTGTGGAGTCATTCTGGCAAGCCTGAAAAACATGGCCTTCCTGGGGTTATTAAATTTTATCTTCTGTCATATCCAGCCAACATAGCCAGTGGCAAGTGATAATTAAAATTCCAGTCCCACAGCAGCTGGAGGGCCACAAATATGCATCCGAGGAAGGGATTTTTTTCATTCTTTAAAAATGTATTAGGCTTAGAACACATGTTGCTTTAACCTCTGGGGTCTTGCTTTTTCTTATTTTTTTTCCCAATTGGGAAGCAATGCACTTCTGGATGTGTAGTGGCTTCATGGGAATCAATGTTCTTCCCCAGGCATATTTTCGGTTTCATGATGGATGCAGAAGTATTGCTTGTAGACCTGTAACTGTGGGAGCATAATCTTGCTTTGCATGCTGGAGTCATTTATTCACCCATGAAAGGAAGCAAAAAGGCAACCTACTTAGAAGTGTCAGGTTTTCGTCCATAGAGCTTTTGTAGTTATCGGGAAATATAATTTTCTGCAGGCAGTGCTGAAGATTTTAGGGTGATTGAATATTTCTTTGATTTGTAATTGGTGTTTGCTAAAGTGTTTAATATTACTAAGCATCTGCTCATCTTTAGCATTTTTGTAATTTACAGATTATCATGTTGTTGTTAACGGCCATCAGGTTGACTTTGACTTATAGCTGCTCCATTAATCAGAGACCTCCCAGTTGCTCTCTGCTCAGGTCTTGCAGACTTATGGCAACCTTGACTTCCTTAATCAAATTTTGTAATCCGAAATTCAGCCTTTTACCTTATCAAACATTACAAAAAAACGTTTAGTGAGTCATGTCGTCTCATAGAATGGCCAAAGTACAACAGTCTCAGTTAAGTCATCTTGGCTCAAAGGTAGAGTTCAAGCTTGAATTGCTCTAATATCCATTTATTTTATTTTATTAGCACTCTATGATATTAGTAGAACTCTTCTCCAGCTGTCGTCTTCTTCGCTATCTCTCATCATTCTCTACTGGAAGAGAGCTAATATTTTTTCTCCAGTAAATATAGTTCGCGATAACCGTAACTTGGTTGTTAATGTTATATAATGTTATTGCTATTATGTCTTAGTTATGATACATTGTTGTATTATCTGCTTTTAATTTATTATGTATTTGTATTTTTTGTGTATTTGTGTGGCATCAAATGACTGCCATCCCTAGTATAGGACACACTTTCTAGTTTTAGTATACAGTGTTCCCTTGCTACTTTGCGATTCACTTATTGCGGACACGCTGTTTTTCAGATTAAAAAAATATTAATTTAAAATATATATCATGGTATTTTCGCTGTTTTGTGGGGTTTTGCCACTGCCACTTTCCCTCCTCAGTCCTCCCTCCCTCCAGCCTTGAAGGGCCTTTCCTTCTTTTCTTTCCCTTTATTTTAAATTTATAAAGATTTAAAATAGTGTATAACTACTAATAATGTATAAATATTAAAATAAATAGAGCATCCCTACATTGTGGCTTTTCACTTATTGCTGGATAAATAGAGCACTGAACTGGGAAATGAGTAGTCCTCCACTCTCTGGTAGCTAATCACCCTGTTCAGAAGCAGTTTCTCAAGTCGCTCCTGACATGAAAAAAAAAGTTCCCAAGGGAATATATAAAAAATGCAGACATCTGGGTCCTATACTGGGGAAAAGGCTAGATATAAATCAAGTAAATAAATAAATATTATTTCCTTAAGAGAGTTACAAACTACAGGACTCCAATTATTCTGGAACTGTGGTCCAGAGCATTGTCTACATATGTCTGGGCAAATGAAGAAAATGCTGAGCTGAAATCCTCTTGCAGATTGTCAGCATAAACTCTACAGATATTAATGGGATTTATGCAACATGTTGGTGTGCAGGACTCCACCGCACCTTGCTGTTGTCATTTAAATGCACAAACATGTTCCCATTTATGATTACAGCACAGAAAATCACTCAGGCATGAGATATTGTTTTGTATATTAACTCTTCCAGCATATTTCACTTTGCCAGCAGTATCTTCGCTCTTTATTACTTGGGGAAAAAGATGCCATAGAAGTACATAATGCTTGCCAAAGAAGTAAAAAAAAAAGTACAGCGACATAAGTTCTTAACTAGTCACAGATCAAGATTTAAAAATGCATGCTAAAGAAGGGTGAAGGCAGGGAAGCAAGCATTTTAACAAGAGACATGCGGTCAAGCTGGAATAACCCACCCAGGGCAGCCACAAAAGCTTTTAATCACAGCAAAAAAATTTCAGAAGGGTGTAGTTGTATAGCTAGTTTAACCTCTTTTCCTTTCTTCCCCACCCACAACATTTGGTGGGACTCTCTAGAAAGGAGAAAAATGGGTTGGTGCCTTTCTACCCAAAGTGACAGAGACAAAAGAAGCAGCAGTAGATTTATGCAATCCTGTGGCCATGTAAATGGATAGTAATAATTCTGTAAGGATCATAGCTTTGGCAACAGAGGAAAACTCACAGTAGGGTTTCTCTGTTTAACAAAGGAATCCCTGTGGTGAGTACATCTTTCACTCATAGAGCAAATGCTAAACTTAATTTCACAATATTTGACTGTTAAAAGTTTGCATTACCCCACATTTCAAACAGCAAAATATAATCTGCCACGCGTTGTACATATATACTCACATTTAGTTGAATTCAGTCTTAAAATATATTATATATTTTATATGGGTCTCACTGAAATAAATTTCCAAATATTTTGCTTTCATGGCTCTCCGAGTCAGAAAGGCTCCCGACCCCTGATATATGAGAATACTGCAGTATAAATTCACTTTATGTGTTTTTCACAGGTTATTAGCATTCTGATTTAAAACAGAACAAAGCAGTCTCCTAGCAGCAGATACGTGGAAATAAAAGCTCTTCCTTTCAGAAGGCCTTTCTTCCATTTGAGTTCACTTCACTCTGATATCAATTGTCTGTTGTCCCAAAGGAACCAGACCACTTTTTTTTTTACAAAAAAGTGGCCCACATTTTAGCTAGGATTTGAAATAGGAGCTGAAAGATGTTAATAGTGATGTGAAAGACTAGCTGAAAAACAAGATGAAACAATTTGTAAAAATAAGGACAGTTAGGAGTGCAAAATAGCTAGGAGCCCTATACCGTTGGGATCACTATGGTGTCTTTTGTAGTTCTTTGAACAGCCCTTCTATTTGTCTATCCTCAAACATCTATTGGCTGAGATGACTTGCCAGTTTACTATTGGTTTGATTAAATTATTTTTGCCTTCTGTCTCATTATCACTCCCATCAGTCTGTGCAGGCAGCAGCTTACTTATGAAAAGTCAAGTGGACACTGATACCCAAATTCTACCAATTAGTATAAATTTTTTCATGTCAGGAATCACTTGAGAAACTTCAAGTTGCTTCTGGTGTGAGAGAATTGGCTGTCTGCAAGGACATTGCCCAGAGGATTCCTGGATGTTTTTGATGTTTTACCATCCTTGTAGGAGGCTTCTCTTCTGTCCCTGCATGGGGAGCCAGAGCTGACAGAGGGAGCTCACCCGCCCTCTCCCCGGATTCGAACCTGCAACCGGTTGGTCTTCAGTTCTGCCAGCACAAGTGTTTAACCCATTGTTCCACCAGGGGCTCCTATATTATATATGTAAACATATATTTTGCATTTGGAAAAACGAGGTTAGTGTGCATTGATCTAACCTCTTTGTTCCAAGAAACAAAGTCTTGTTGTCCACAACAGAAAGTAGTGGCATAAAAAATGAAATGGAGTCAAGAATTTCAGTCTGTCTGGAGATTTCTGCAGAGTCATCCCTGTCATTAGAAAAGAGGAGGCAATCCCTTTTGCAACCCTCAACCATTCTTTCTGGAAGGACAGGATTGTGTGCACAGCACAGCTTTGGCCTGCCACCCTCAGGATTGGATTCGGTTCCAATCCTGTCAGATTCTGTACATGATTTTTTGGGGGGGGGGGGGGACGCGAAGACAGTTTGGTCCTTTGCTCTTGTATCAGCCCTGATAGGGCACCGGATGTATGAGAGTGAACTACTGAGAACTACATGTAGGCAAAAATTGTGCTTTTGTTTTTGTGCTAATGTTACTATTGTAAATGGCATACAATGATCAGGAGCTTATTCCAACCCAGGCTGGCTTCGAACTCAGGACCTCTCAGTCAGTAATGATGTAACGCAGCTCGTTACTAACATTATCTTCTTGGCTTTTCTTCAAGAACGAAGATTCAGGAAGGATTCATCCCACGCTTTCTACAAGCACATTGATGATTCGGAGGTTGGATGTGTCCTTCGAGCCTGTGCAATGAATTTTTCTGGTGGAGCGCAGTGTGCACAGAACTGGCCTCACCCTTTAAACCAAAGGTTCGTCTGCCGGGGCCTAGCAAGCTGGGACGGTGGCAACGAAGTCCTCAGGTCGTAGGTTTGGTTCGAGTTTCCTTCTCTAGATGGTTGACCTTACAGGGTTAAACAAGCATCATCTGCCCGGGTTTGAAATTAGAGTTTTCCTTCTCCTAGGATGGTTGCCAAAAAGCTAGAGAACCCTCCTGTCCTTTGACACTCTTTGTCAGACCCTTTGGTTGTGACCTGTCTGGCATGGGAGGCCCTACCGGTGGCTATTATGCCACCGCCAGCATAGCTCACAACTTCATTAGAGTACGCAAGCCTCTCCCCCACAACAAGGGGGCGCCAACGGAGAGGTACTAACATTAGCAAAGAGGGTAACATTAGCACAAAAACAAAAGCACAATTTTTTGCCTACATGTAACTAAATTTCCTACTTGACAGATGCAACTGTCTTTCGGGCTGCATAGGTCAACAGCAAGCTACACTATTAATGGTCAAGTAATGTTCAAAGCTGGTTTTTCCAGTTTCTTTCTTTGAAATATAGCTTACAGCGCTTGATACTCATTTACAGTCTCCCAGCCAAGTATTACCCAGAACTGACCCTGCTTGGTGCCCAAGAACAAATGGGATCTAGTATCTTTAGAGCAGGGGTGCTCATTAGGTAGCTCGGGAGCTACTAGTAGATCTTCGGGCCTCTTCCAGGTGATCTTCGGGCCTCACCAGCCGGATGGCGTGCTCCTGCCATGAGCGCGCACACCCTGCGCACACGCACGCTCCTGCTGCTGGCTTTTGCTGTGCTGCTTTTGCCTGCGGGGCATTGCAGGAAGAAGGAAGCACAAGGCGGGGCCTCTGGAGGGAGCACCCTGCCGCTCTCTCGTCCAGAAGCAGCTGTGCAGCCTCCGTTGCCGGCAAGACAGGCAGGGCGGAGTGCAGCGCTCCCTCTGGATTCCCCGCCTCGTGCTTTCTCCTTCCTGCAATGCCCCGCAGGCAGAAGAAGCGCTGTGCGGGCCGAAAACAGCAGGCGCACGCGCGGTGGCAAGAGCGCGCGGCGGCGGGAGTGCAAAACGGCGGGGGCAGGTAGATCTTTTGGTCTTGGTTGCTTTAAGAGTAGCTCGCATGCTGAAAAAGTGTGAGCACCCCTGCTTTAGAGAGTATTTAGATGAGCTCATGTTGTGTATACTGCCCTGTTTTTCTAGGGACCAATAAAAATAAAAGCCTGAGGACTGTTTGTTTAAGATGTCAGGCTCTGAGTTTCCGCATGCCCAAGAAAGAAGTGGGAACTTGTTGAGGAAACACAGAAGAGCCAGTCATGACTCAAGACCTGAGGTTATGAGAAGGGTGTAACGTTATCTCCTTCGCTTTGTGGCATTGAAGGTTTACGTCTCCTGCAATGTGAATAGTACTTTCCTTATTACTCATTCTCAGATTCACATCAATATAGGGGAATCCTGGTACAGCGATCTGTTATTTGTCATTTCCCATCTGTAGCATGAGGAGAAAAGGAATGCTGATAAAATCACATTGATTTGCATCAGATGCAGAGTGGGATAGGTGTGCATTGAGATAAAGACTTTTTTAAAAAAAGTCAACAAGAACCCCAGACGTGCCCTAGCAATCTGAGGTGTGAACATTCCTAAAGTCACAACCTTTATGAAATGTTTTATTGCTTCCAGAAATGTATATAAAATGTTTTGGTATCCCAGTTGGGTTCAAATATCAGAGTGACCTTCTCCAATCTGAGCTTCTCAAATATGTTGGTCTACAACTCCCAAGCAGTACTGTGTTTACTAGGATGATGGAAGTTGTGTTCAAATTTCCAACACATCTGAAGGATGCCAAGTAACCCATTGAGGACCTGTTTGTGGAAGGCATGTTTTTATAAGCTTCTGTCAGTCTAGTATAAAACATCTACAATTATCGCTTAGTCTTGGGCTGTCTGCACCTTCAATGCTTTTAAGAGGGTTTACTTCAAAACCTCATCAGTGATGCTTGGTGCAAAACTCCTTTATCATCCTTTACATCTATGTAAAATATACTAACCTTGCTGCCAGACTAGCCAAAGCAGTGTCTGTTTGTTTTGCAGAAGTGGCACTCCCTGCTGACATAATACGTGTGTGACAGGCTGGAACTCAATATGAATTGTTAGCAAATATCCAGACAGATATATATGCAAAAACAGGATGTGATCAAGAGTTAAAAATGCAGGACAAGAGGAATAATGAGACTAGCCAGCTACATAATTAAATTGCCAAAAATTGAAACATATGTATTGTTTTGGGAAGGGTGGATTGACCTTGTTACCTGTCTTCCTGCTGTCAGTGCATCAACTATGAGTGCAGAGACATTGCAAGCCATGTTGCCTTTTAAATAGGACCTGGAATCTAATGCTGTACAGGCAGTCCCCAAGTTGCAAACATCCAACTTAAAAACAACTTACAGTTAAGAACAGAGATGAAACAACAGGAAGTGAGAGAAATCTACTCCTGGGAAAGGAAATTAATTCCTGGAAGAGTTTTCATGCGGAAAATATGTATCCACTGAAGTTTTCTCAACAATCCTTGTTTCCAAAACAAGCCAATTGTATTTAAATTACAGGAAAGTGAGGTGAAATCTTCTATACAGGGGCACAGGCAGAAAAACAAACACCACAGGGGTGTTAACCTTCTCTGACTTGACCACGGTGGTCCATGCTTTAGTTACCTCCAGATTGGATTACTGCAATGCGCTTTACTTGGGGCTACCCTTGAAGATGGCCCAGAAAGTACAACTTGTTCAATGCTCGGCAGCCAGATTAATAACGAGGGCGAGATACTGGGAGCGATCAAGTCCCCTGTTTAAAGAGCTCTATTGGCTGCCGTTTATTTTCCATATTATTATTTAAAGCTCTATACGGTTCTGGCCCCGCTTACTTGTCTGAACGCATCTGCCGCTACGTCCCACCTCGTACTTTAAGATCATCCGGGGAGGCCCTGCTCTCGCTCCCGCCAACTTCTCAAATGCGGCTGGTGGGGACGAGGGAGAGGGCCTTCTCGGTCGTGGCTCCCTGTCTGTGGAATGCGCTCCCTAGCAACATACGATCAATTCCATCCCTCCTGACATTCAGGAAAAAAGTAAAAGCCTGGCTATGGGACCAGGTGTTTGCACATTAGCACAAGGCAGCATTTTAGACTAGATTTTAATGGAAAGTTGTTGAATAGGGCTCAATGCTTTTATGGACGGAACACTGTTTTTAACATAAATGAATGCATAGGATATGTTAATGTAATTGTATTTTAATGCTTGAGGGTTTTATGCTGTGTTTTATACTGTGTTTTATTGTGTGGACATCGAATTGTGCCTTTTTGGAAGCCGCTCTGAGCCCCTCCCCCCCCCCCGGGGATGAGAAGAGCGGGGTAAAATGCCGGAAATAAATAAATAAATATCATTATTATTATGCTATCCAAAGCTACAATATATATATATATATATATATATATATATATATATATATATATGTGGCTGGAGTTACACTTCAAAAATTTACCTGTCCTGACTTACAAACCAATCCACCTCAAGAGCAACCCTTCAGAATCTATCTTGTTCATAACGTGAGGACTGTCTGTATTTCAATTCATTCAGAGCATGGTTTAGAGCAGAGCTTCTTAAACTTTTCCACTTGCAATCCCTTTCAGCTCAATAGCCAAAAGGGATTGCCAGGATATGTCAATACATAAAATGTGACCCAGGATATATCAATACATAGAATAGGTATAAAAATCAAACATTTACTGGTAACAAATCAGCATTTGCAAGGCTTGCTAAACAGGCTGATGTTCTTTTTTTATGAAGTTGAGATGAAGCATCTTCTGCAGAGTCTCCTGTAAGCACTGCACAAGAGATTTGTGTAAATGTCTAAAACAGCCACTAGGTGACATTTTGTTGTTGCTAAATTTTGGGACCCCAACATTGAGCTAAGGGAACCCCATTTAGGGTTGGGACCCATAGTTTAAGAAACAGTGGTTTAGATAATCAGAAACTCTTGTCATGACTTTATCACTCCAAGAGGACGCAGCATGAGATGAACGGTTGGACATGTCCCACAGTTTTCCCAGAACCTCATCATTACCAGGACAGCTTGCAGACTCATGCATGCCCACCACAGCATCTTCTCCCCTGCTCTGTATCGACACCCTATTTCTTAGTTTGCATAGTCATAATTTGCTTTGACATAAGAGTATACAAAGAACCATGTTGGCTTGAATGAAAGACCTGTCATGTTATTCCCACAGTGGCCAACTAGATGGCCTTGAGAAGCTCAAAATGAGGACATGGGTAGAATAGCTCTCCTGCTCCCAAGTAACTGATCTACAGTTTCATCTTGCTTCTGATACTGGAGGAAATATAACTACTAGCCACTGATAAACTTCTCTTCTATCAATTGTTCACCCCCCCCCCCCCTTTAATGTGACTGTGTTGTCAGACATCCCATCATTATATCTTGTGGCAGTGGATTCCATAGTCTTGTGTACTTCCCATTTTCTACTCCAAATCTATAATTTCTGCTTTAATGAATGACTTTGGGTGCTACAGGCCAACTGTGGTTAATACAAACCTTCCATCTTGAGTTAGAATAATTGGCAGATTACAATATGCTCTGGAAATACAGTTAACTCTCAGATCCAGAGACTCTGTATCCATGGATTCAACCATCCACAGTGTGAAAATATTCCAAGGAAAGAAAAATTCCAAAAACAAACATTTATTTTGCCATTTTATATAAGAACTCAATTTCATCGCACCACTGTATATAATGGGACTTGAGCATCCATGAATTTTGCTATCTACGTGGGATAGGGTCCTGCAACCCAAACCTAATAGTTCTCTTTAATTGCCATACAGAATCATGGGATTTATAGTTTTGTAAGGCACTAGAGCTTTCTGTCCAAGAATTCTAATTATCTCACAAAGCTACAAATCCCAGGATTCCACAGGATGGGATTTGGCAATTAAACAGTGATTGAAATGCTATGACTGTGTATAGTGTGGATGCATCATTGTATTTCTATCTCAGAACAGCCAAAGGAAGGAAGGAATATTCTGTTTTCATGCCATATACCTGAATATCATCCATCACACTTTATTTGACCTTTTGGTAGGTGATCAGAATTCTTTTAAAAATCACTGGAGTTAAAAGTGTTTATGGAAAAAGGACGGTTGCAGATTTCTTGCATCTGAGAAGAAAATAGTTCTCTTGAAAGATTAGGGTTATAAAAAGTTCAGATTAGCAAGCCATTGCAATAAATAAATACATCTTCTGTGTGAAATATTTGGCATAGTCCAAAATAAAATGTGAAACCATGCTGATATGATCATGCTGGTATGCCATATGTGTACACAGTCATGTTTAGTAAGCTGTGTCTATGCTGAAATGCATTTACTTTGTAGCTGTTGTCTCTTTTAGACACTTCCTGTATAATTTTAAGAACAGGTTGGCAATTTAGTGATGACAAGCAAAAGAGCTGAGCTCACAAATTTTTATAGGGAAAACCCAGGACTCAACTGCTTATTTTCCTCACACTGAATGCTTGATATCATTAATAGCATTTGCTTTAAAGTTTGGAGAAAGACGTTTAGTAGCATTTGTTTCAGATGAAAGATTTCATTCCACTATTCCATACACTGCTAGTTACCTCGCTGTCCTTCATAACTTTGTAACTTTTCTCAGTTGTGCATTTTTTTCTTACAGAGTATTATATTTCTGATCCTATTTAGCTACAAAAATCACACAGGATCTCATGACACTAGGATATTTCTAGGCCACCTCACAATTATTATTTTTCTGCTGGAGAACCTGACCAGCCAAGTGGCAGCTTGGCTGTGCGACTTATTTTGGAATGTATTATGCTAATTATGGATACTTATTTATGAGACTTGCTTTCTGATGTTCCATAACCTCCAAACGCCCTGATTTGGCAAGGAGAGTCCTGGTTGATTCTCTGCTGTCATCCCACTTTTAAAATGTCCTAGTTTCATATATGTTGCTTGTTCAAGCCTACTAGATTTATCTTCTTTCACAGGACCCAGACGTAGTCTTTGGGAATTTTGTAATTATTACTTGTGATGGACAAAATTTCACCACAACAGTATCTTTTTCATGCATATCTCTCAGCAGGTGGTATTTTGCGTCAGTGTGTTTTTGTGCATGAACAAGTTTAGTTGTCTCCCAGGTTCTCTTTGCTTTCAGCTTTTTCCAGTTTCTCTAGCAACTAGCAGCACCTAAGTTCTTGACATACTTGGGTGACCAACATATATTCTGCTTTAGCAGATGAGGGAAATATTGTAGCTTGTTTTTTTTATTGTTCTGCTTATTTCTCTGCTCTCTTGAGCAGTGGTTCTCAATCTGTGGATCCCCAGGTGTTTTGGCCTACAACTCCCAGAAATCCCAGTCAGTTTACCAGCTGTTAGGATCTCTGGGAGTTGAAGGCCAAAACATCTGGGGACCCACAGGTTGAGAATCACTGCTCTTGAGGAACAGGCACCTACCAGTAGATCTGTGATCTTCAATATACATTTTCTGAACAAATCTTGGCAAGAAAACTCAGTGATAGGTTCATGTTAGGGTCAGTATAGGCTGGAAACAACTTGAAGGCGCACAACAACCACAAAAGTTGTGTAAATCACTAGTTTGGGATTGCTGGTGGCTTGTAACATTGGCTTTAGATGTGTAGTGCCCTTTAAAGGTCTGGTTACCCTTTTCATTACACTCCAATCTCTTTTATTTAGTGAGCTGCTTTTTCTATGAAGAAATCCAACCGGTGCAGCGGTATCTAATCTTGAGGGTGGTTGTTAAGAATAGCAGCTTTCTGGTGAAAGAAATATAGAAAGCTGTCTCAGAGGTGTACTTTCTGACTACCTAGCCCAAGATTATTAACTTCAAGTGTCAATAGCTCTAGAGTTTCCAGCAGGATTTTTTCCTCACTCTAGAGATCCTTAGTACTTTGGTGATCTGTCATCTCAGTACGCACCAGACCCTGGTTAGCTATTGGAATCAGAGGAAGTCAAGTATAGTATGGTTGTTATTGTATGGTGATCAGATACATACAATGGTGCAAAAATAGTAATGACACAATTTTCAATATGGTGACTCAATTGCAGGAACGTTTGTACCTCTTCATTTCCTTTCTTCCACAAACAGCCAGCAAGCATGTTCATGGTTTCCAAAGGTCTCTCATGTTGCTCAGGAAAAATAATCAAATCACTGCCAAGCAGTTACTAGGTTATTCCTAGGCAAGCTGAAGTACATGAAGTGTTTTTCTCCGAAACAGAAGCTGAATGACTCATTTTGCACAAACCATCCCAACATGGCATTTCTGCCTTTAATGGCCTTTAATTCTAAAGAGCTGTTGTAAGATCTCATGTCAGGATCCTTGGTGACACACTGCAAGTCTCCAAAAACATCAGTTGTGATAGAAATATTTCTGGCCTATTCAACTTCTGCCTTGCAAAGTCAGGATTTCCAAACAAGCAATAACCTGCAATCTTTGTTTTTGCCCTGGAAATTTGGCAGGACAAGAGAATTATTGTTAAAGCGAGCATTTTAAAAAACATGTAGCATTGTGTTTTAATGAAACATGATGGGGATGTTAATGAAACATAATGGAGTAAGTCTAAACCTGCCCTTCTCAATAGGAATAATGATCCAACAGAGTTTTGCTGGTGGAAGGAATTGAGCCTAACAGAGAAGTGGTTTTCACCAATTCCCCCTTCCTTTTGTATCCTCTCATACCACCTCTCTCTCTCTCTTTTGACCCCAATCTACTCAGGGCGGCCCCCATGGCAAGGGCAGGGAGAGGAGAACAAACTAAAGCATTTTCATCCACCTTTCTCCACCACCCCAATAAATGAATTTCTGTTTGTGGGAGGACTGGATCCAGCCCAGTCCTCCCACATTATTATTATTATTATCCCAGTTATACCATGTGTAGCAGCTAAGTGAGATACCTTTACATCAGGAGGGCCGTTTGTAGTTGTAAGACTGTATAAATGTAACTACGTTGTCCTGGAATTAAAAGCCTTGTGGACCACATAAAATCACGTAGCGGGCCAGATTCAACCGTGGGCCTTGTGTTTGGCATTATCTATCTTATTTATTTATTTATTTACGATATTTCTATCCCACCTTTCTCACTATGAAACCTTATGGATAGATTTTTTATAAAAGTATTGCCAAGGATTCTCTTTCTTTTTCAAACAATACTTGTGGTAGCAACAGATAAACCATTTAAACAATGGCTAAAGAATATATAAAAAATTATATGGCAAGGAAAGAAGCCAAGAATTAAATTTAAGGTGCTACAAGACACAAAAGAATGGGGTGAACTAAATGCACCTGGTCTGAAACTTCACTTTGCTTGCTTACTACTTAGTTTGGATAAAAGACTGTGTTTTGTTGAGTAATGCTAGGATGTTGGCACTGGAGGGACATGATCTGAGATATGGTTGGCATGGTTACAGGTGGTATGACAAAGTGAAAGTGAATGTAGATTTTAAAGATCATTATATTAGATGTACATGCATATCTAATCCCCAAACATGCCATTGTGGGTATTTGTGCAAGAAGTGTTTTCTAGAAAAGAGACACAGAGCAAGAAGAAATGCTTAACTCATCAAGATCTCATAGGAAATGTACAAGGAGAACATAGGATTAAAACAAGAGTGGGCACAAAATGTTGGGCATCATATAATGTTGGGCCAAAGGGAGAAAATGTGGAACAAGGGGTTAAAATCTATGTTACATTATATTTTGAAAGATATTTTAATAAAATTATGTTTCAATGGTATATGACTCTTTAAAAGCCTTCTAAGATGTCTAAAGAGGTTGCTGGAAATTTAAACCGCAACTAGTCCTTCTACCATATGTGGTGGACATGTAAACATGCCAAGAAATATTGGGCTCAAATACATAAGGTGATCCAGAATGTTTTGGGGGAAAATATCCAGTTAAAACCTGAGACTTTTCTACTTGGTATGGCTGATACAAATGACTATGATAAATGGTTGTGATACATGATCACAGCAGCTTGATTGCTCTACGGCCGCAATACCAACAACAGAGGATCGGATGATAAAAATGATGGACTTGGCTGAAATTGACAAATTAACATGTTTACTAAAAGAAGGGTCATTGAAAAAAATGAAAAGCTGGAAACCTTTTATCAATTTTTGCATGAGGAAGAGAAGGACTTGCCAATTTTGAGTTTTGAAAAATAATTTGAGTGAGGTGGGGCGAGGAGTTCAAGAAAGGAGTCGACATTGGGAGGCCTAGAGGATGAAGTTCATGTTGTTTTCTTTTGGCCAGGGGAAGATAGATTGAAGGTCATCTATTTCTTTTCTTCCCTTTTTTCCTTTCTGGTATTTGTGTTTCTGCTCTGTATTTCTTTTCTTGATTCATTTTTTCACATTTAATGTAACTTTAAAATTAACTTTTCACATTTAATGTAACTTTAAAAGTTACTTTTCACATTTAATGTAACTTTTAAAGTAACTTTTAAAATTAACAGTTAATTTTAAAAAATGAGTGGATGTTGTCTTGGAAGAGGCTATCCAAATATCTTGCCTTCTGATCCCTCTATCATTGAAGTGTGATTAAGGGACCTCTCACAATACACAGTTACAGCACTATGATTCCACCCCTATCATGTGACATCATGGCATTTGAAGTTTGGTGAGATACTAGAGCTCTCTGGCTGAGGATTCTAAATGCCCCTTCCTAAATTCCACAAACCAGTATCTTGTCATAGGAGTTAAAGTGGAATTGTAGTATTGTAATTGCATGATGCGAAAGACCCTCAATGGCACCAGCTTGCCAATATCTACTCATGTCAGTCATGAGTAAATATTGGCAAGCTGTAACCAGCTTTGGAAACCCTATTCCGAACTGATCCTGTGAAAATTGAGAAGACAGTGTTTTAGCCATGCAAATTCCTATTGTCTTTGAATCGGCCACAAACCACAAATATAAGAACATAAGAACATAAGAAGAGCCATGCTGAATCGGGCCTCAGCCCATCTAGTCCAGCATTCTGTGTCACACAGTGGCCCACCAGTTGTACACGGGGATCTCGAGCAGAAAGGAGGGCAAAACCCTGACCTGCTCCCGACCCCCACAACCAGTACCCGGGAAAATCCTGCCTGCCTCCATCAACACAGAGGTGGCACTTGGATGTCCATTTCAGTAACTACTGATTACCGCTGTCACAACCTCCTCTGGAAGTGAGTTCCATAACCCAATGACCCTCTGGGTGAAGAAATATTTCCCTTTATTACCCTAACTTTCCTACCTTGGAGCTTTAGGAGTGCCCCTAGTCCTAGTGTTGGGTGACAGAGAAAATATTTTTCTTTATTCACCTTTTCTATCCCATGCATGATTTTATACACTTCGATCAAGTCACCTCTTAAACGCCGTCTTTCAAGGCTGAAAAGACCAAGGCATTGCAACCTGATTTCATAAGGGAGCTGCTCCATCCCTTGGATCATTTTTGTTGCCCTTCTTTGTACCTTTCCAGTTCTTGTTTATATCCTTCTTAAGGTGCGGAGACCAGAATTGTACACAGTACTCCAAATGTGGACATCATAGATTTGTAGAGAGGCAATACAACATTTGGCGACCTATTTTCAATTCCCTTCCTGATCATGCCAAGCAAACCAATTTTTTTTAGAGTTGCTGCGCACTGGGTTGACATCTTCATTGAGCTGTCCACGGGTTCTTTGCCCCAAAACAAATATAATATACAGAAATATGAAGTAATTACACATAAGTATTGAAAAGAGTGAGGGGTCTAGTAAGCCTGTGAAATCTGATCTGTCCCATTTAGACCAATGGTTCCCAAACTTTTTTGGACTACCGCCTCCTTTCCAGAAATTTTTTTACTCACCATCCCCCATAAATTTTTTTTAAATTTAATAGCAATTAAACAATTAAATATATGTATTAATGCAGTGGTTCTCAACCTTTCTAATGCCATGGCCCCTGAATAAGGTTCCTCATGGTGTGGTGACCCCTAACCATATTTTCGTTGCTACTTCATAAATAATTTTGCTACTCTTACGAATTCTAATCCAAGTATCTAATATGCAGGTCAAAGCGAAGGGGACGGGGCCAAAGAAGAGGACCGCGCGACCCCTCCTAAATAGCCAATTGTTCACCGCCCCCTTAAAGGGGTTCACTGCCCCCCAAATTCCCCTGAGCCTCCCACTGCCCCCTTGGATCACCTCACCGCCCACCAGGGGGTGGTACCGCATACTTTGAGAATCAGTGGTTTAGACTTTCCTTCATTGCAATACAATTACCTTGGCAGAAATCCTAGGTAAGCAATAAGATTACATCTGAGTGGGCCAAGTGAGGGCCAAGTGAGTGCTTTAACATTTGAGCCAATTCTCCTTGGTGAGCAGGTATACACCCACTCAGTCCTTGCTTGGTTTCTCACTGTTTGTTTTTAAAAAGAACATTCTGCATAATAACCAGTATTTTTACAACCAATCCTGGTAGCAGAGAAATCGGGTCTGAAAGCATTTTGTATTTTAAGGTTCTGCTTGGTTATAGGGTTTTTCCTAGAGTAAACCATGAAATAGGCATTAATTTATGAGCCAAGGTACGGTAATTAGAAAAAGAGCTGTGTAGTGCTGCACCTTTGGCAAAACAGCAGCCGGCAAGGTCTGCAGACATAGGGTTCCTTTAAATTTGCTCTGTGTTTTTTCACCATTTTTGAATTTTACAGATCTTCTTTGTGTATTACAGCAACTCAGAAATAGTTTGTCATTTATTAGAGAAAACTGGATGTTCTCTGGCAAATGGGTTTCATGCAGTGGTTCCCAATCTATTGTCCTCCAAATGTTTTCCACTTCAGTTCCCAGAATTCCTGATTGTTGGCCAACCTGTTTTAGGCTTCTGGGAGCTGAAGTCCAAAAACCTGGGGGACCAACATTTGGGAACTACTGGTCTGGAATCTGCATCATCCGGTATCATGGGTTCAAAAACATACCCACTAACTGTCCCTATTTTGCAGAGACATTTCAGGTTGACCCAAATTTCCAGCTATTTTTTTAAATGCTGGAATCTTTCTCCTCCACCCCCTTAACAATTTATCCTCAGTTTCCTTCTTCTGCAAACTGGCTTCAAAATGTAAGTAGTTTACTCTCAGTTAACTTGGGCTGTGGGGGAATAGAAGGGTCAGACTCTTGTCCTGTACAGGCTCAGTAAAAGCCAACTGCTGCAGCCTCTTTTATCTTGTCTTTCCACCCACTGATCACTGGACCACACTCTCATGTTCCAATGGGAAGCTTCATGTCACTAATTATAATTGTATTGATCTCTAAAGTACTGCAAGACTCTTGATTTTCCTGAAATACAGACCAACATGACTACTATAGAAAGTGAATTATAATCAGAGAGTCAAGAACTAAAACACCCTAGAGCCTGCTTTTCACCCTGTGATCTATTAAAAGATTTTCAGCAAATTTACAGATGCTGGTCATTGCTGAACTTTTCCTGTGATTTACTGATCTAACGCATCCAAGATGCAAATATTGCAGTCCATTCTGTAACTTCCTTGTGATTGTGGTTTCCGTAGAAAAATCTTGCTGTTTTTAAGGGTTTTTTAAAAAATAAAACAGAAACTGGATTAGACTAAACTTGATCGGCGGGTGTTGTTATTATGACCCAGGGTTAACCAGAACTTTTTTCCCATCAGTGCCCCCATGCTTGCCCCAATCAAGCAGGTCCTTCCAAGTAAGCGGGCTCTATAGAAGTCAGTCCTCTGTCCAGGCACTTGGTGGCAAAACAATCAAGTATTTATTTATTATTTATTGCATTTCTATGCTGCCTTTCTCAGCCCGAAGGTGACTCAAGGCAGCTTACTTCTTCATGGTCATCTGTGGAAACCACACTTATGTAGTTGTTGCACCTGTGCAGCAAATACATAAGTGTGGATTCCACAGACGACCGTTCAAAGAAACCTGGTTGGAGGTAAGCAACCATGCTTTACACTGGCACGATTCAATGCCACAATAAACATAAACAAAAATTAAAACATAATTAAAAACAATTAACACACATTATAAAAACCCTGTCAAAAGCATTAAAAGCATAAAACACCAGTAACTTCCTATTAGTTTATCTTCCAAAGGCATTGTCAAGCCGTTCCATGTTCATTCTTTCCTGGGTTCCATATTACACTGCGTTTTCAAAGGCTTGTTCAAAAAGCCAGGTTTAAATTTTTTTTCTGGAATGTCAGTAGGGAGGAGGCTGTTCTAATATCCCTAGAGAGGGAGTTCCATAGCTGAGGAGCCACCTCTGAGAAGGCCCTATCTTTCGTCTCTGCCAGGCGCACCTGCAACGAAGGCAGGATCAAGAGCAGGGCTTCCCCAGAAGGTCTTACATTCCTAGCTGGTTCATAGGGAGAGATAAATTCAGACAGGTAGGCTGGGCCAGAACTGTTTAGGGCTTTAGATCCTAAAGTCAGCACTTTGAATTGTGCCCGGTAGCAAACTGGCAGCCAGTGGAGCTGGGGCAACAGAGGAGTTGTGTGCTCCCTGAGTGCTGCTCCCATTAGCAGATATTGAGGTCCCCCAGCACCATGAGCCACTGAGACTCATGTCATTGGTACTCATGATACTACTCACAATCTTTCCCAATATGGGAGATTTTAAAAATTGCATCCCTGTGCACAAAGGTGTTTATACAAATATTTTATCTTACAAACATTTTAAGTATAATTCAGTAAAATAAATAGCAGTTAAAACAGGCGTGAGCGAACTTCAGCCCTCCAATTTTTTGGACTTCAACTCCCACAATTCATAACAGTCTGCTAGCTGTTAGGAATTGTGGGAGTTGAAATCTGAAACACCTGGAAGGCCGAAGTTCGCCCATGCCTGAGTTAAAATCAAGTCTGCTAGAGAGAAACCAATAGATAAGTGACAGTACACATTCTAGTTCAGTTGACAGAATCTTAAAGGTATTCTTTCAGGGATGTTTGTGTCATTATCTTATCAGCCCTGAGCAGTGCAGATGGTACAGTGTATGTGTGTGTTAAAGGGATAATTGTAAAGACAGTGAGAGGTTGAGAGGAAGGGAGGGGGAGAGAAAGAAAATGGATAGATGTGGTACAGATGGATAGGAGAGAACATTAGGAGGAAGAATTGAAGAAAGGAAAGAGAGACACTCCACGAAAGAAGACACAATCCATAATGATAGCCTCAAAGGGAAGCAGATATCTAAGAAATGCAGAAGAGCATCTTTGTAGAAAACAGTGGAAGGGGATAGAAAAATCTATGGCACAGATTGATAGTGATGGCTAAACAAATTTTGCCAATAATGTGTGAAAAGGAGACTGGCTTTTACAATATTTATAAAGATTTTTTTGTTTTCTGTGCCCTGTCTACCTCTGTTTTGATGTTTGTTATTTTCTAACTGTTCTCAATCCATTTCATTAGGCAAATGAGTAAGAAATTAAGCTTCCTAAAACCTTTCTCCTAATAGGAACAAAGTTGGATAGGAAAAGAACTAAATAACTAATTTTTACCTTCATACTAGAAAGTATTGTCACATACAGGTTCCATATCCCTTATCCTGAAATCAGAAATGCTCCGAAATCATCCACATGGGTGGTTAAGATAATGACACCTGTGCTTTCTGACGATTTGTTGCTTGAAAACTTTGTTTCATGCACAAATTTATTTAAAAGGTTGATGAATTAATTTTGTTTTAGACTTGAGTCCAAATATATATGCAAGAATTAAAGAAACACCCCCAATCCAAAATTGTACAGATTTTTGGTCCCGTGCATTTTGGCTTAAGGCAATGGCTCTCAACCTGTGGGTCCCCAGATGTTTAGGCCTTTAACTCCCAGAAATCCTAACAGCTAGTAAACTGGCTGGGGTATTTGGGAGTTGTAGGCCAAAACAACCGGCCCACAGGTTGAGAACAACTGGCTTAAGGAAAACTCAAACTGCAATGCAAATTTAGTCTTTGGCAGAATGAAAAGGAAATGGGCAATAACACCTAATAGCGCCATTTAGGACTAACTGATTTATTCTAGCATGAGCTTTTATGGCTAGCAATCTGTTTTATCACATATACTAATGAAGTTCATGAAGTCACACATTTTTAATTACATTTACACAATTGTGTGAGTGAGACAGAATTTGATAGATAAAGAAAAATGCAAATTGTTATCCTGGCTAATATTGATGCATGAAAATAATAGGTTTGCTTACATAAAGTCAGTCTCTTTTAGGTCAAAATATCCTCAGAGAAGATTGTTTTGTAATATGAACAACTGTGGCGAGTTATGCATTAATATATATGGTGTACCAAGAAACTACTCCACTGCCAGGCCATCAAATGCTAGTTGAGGTGGCCAAGGGAAAAATTCACACTCAGCTCCAACAGACAAGAGTTCTTCCTCACACCCTGGACATTCCACAGATATGTAAACCCAAATTTCCTAGTTTCCAACAAACCTCACAACCTCTGAGGATGCTTGCCATAGATGTAGGTGAAACGTCAGGAGAGAATGCCCCCATACAGCCGGAAAAACCAACAACAATCCAACTACTCTACTAATAGATTAGAATTTTTAAATATAGCTTATTTTTTCTCTCTCTTTGCAATCTTACTTGAAATGTTTATGTTGGAGAACTGCCATTTACAAGCCCCACATTTGGTTACCCGGAAGGTTGAAATGCACCATAACATAATTTGCTTTATGATGATTAGTTACTTGAAAACTTTGTTTCATGCACAAATTTATTTATGTGCAAATGCAGGTAGTTCAAAAAATCCGAAATCCCAAACATTTCTGGTTCCAAAAATATTGGATGAGTGATACTCAACTTGTATAATCATCCATAAGATATGTGCCTAGTTGTAGATGAGTAGTTGTTAAAGGCTGGGAGGTTGTCTATAAGCCTGTGACAGAGCATTATTCTGCAAACTCATTGTACTTATTACGGACACATTTGAATGACGAGATCTGGTAGTGTTCTACCATCTTCCATTTTTGGCATACCTATAGTAGGTTGTTCCTGGGTCTTGTATTGTTGATTTGTTTTTTTTCCACCTCCTTGAATGCATATTGTAGTTTGAGAAATCTCAGCCAGAAATCCATGAGTTTTGAATCTCTGACTTATAATATTCTCCATTTCACACATTTGTAATGTGTTTTATTATGTTTTTAGCTGTTTTGTCTCAGTGTAGTACTGAGACCAAACAAAACTAGCTTCCTTTTTCTTCCCTATGCTTAGAAATTGGTATAGAGAAAACCTTCATAGGTAGCAGCATGAAGTCTTGAAAGCTGAATTTGAAACCATTGTTTACCATCTTTTCATGCTCGCATTGGATAGTGATACAATGCCTCTACCTTTCTGAAGCCTTTCTCTGAACACACCTGTCATATTCTGTCCTGCGTATTCATTTTTAGTTAAAGGCGAGGGCGTTGGCAGCCAGTATCTGGTGTCCTTTAGCTTATTTGACTGCCTTATTTTTAGCTTCATGTTTGTCTTCTGGTGAGTGTCTGCAATGTGAAAAATTTATGTTCAAGAAAAGGTGTGGTAGTGATGGTGGTTTCACGTTTGAAGCAACATCCACCCTTTTTCCTTGTATCACATCCAAGTTCCTATTTGTGAGCTTGGGTTCTCAAAATGCCTTTGAATATTGAACATCACCCTCTTTTCAAATAGATGGTTGAAACCGGGTGGCTTAATAAGATCAATTGAAGAGGTCAGCTTTCATCAGATGGGTGTTCGATGCTTTCTAAATGCATGGCGGCAACAGACCTATGTTTTATTTTTATTTATTCAAACATTTGTACCCTTCCCCAATACCTATATTTTATCTCCGGGTGAGGCCCCCCTGTTTAAGGAGCTCAGTTGGCTGACGCGCATCTTCCGATCCTAATTAAAGGTGCAGATTATAACCTATAAAGCCCTGAATGGTTTGGGACCCACCTACCTTCGTTACCGCATCTCATACCATAAACCTGCACAATCTCTTCGATCCTCTGGGGAGGCACTCCTTTCGCCCCTTCCTCCACCACAAGTACGACTTCAGGGAATGAGGGAGAGAGCCTTCTCCGCTGTGGCCCCTCAGCTCTGGAACTCACTACCTGGTAAAATTAGGCAAGCCCCCACCCTAGCAGCCTTTAAGGAAGATCTAAACACCTGGCTCTTCTCATATGCCTTTGGAGAATGACCATATATCCCATCTCTGGTTAGTCTTTCCATAGCGTCGTCCTCATGATGCACTTTTCCCCTGTCCCTAATTAAGGCCTAACCCCACTGTTTGTCCCTTATGAGCTATTCTATCACAAATACTCTTTTCCATTGCTATCTCATCCAGGGTTTTATTATTTTATCTTGTGCATTTGGCCTCCCCATTGTGTTCTATTTTTCATTATGTTTTTGCACTGTTTATTTCATTTTGTTATTTTATGTATTTTATTGTGATGTTATTTGTTGTTGCTTTGTATTTCTTTTGTTGTATTGTATTTTCAGGCTTGGCCTCATGTTAGCCACCTCAAGTCCCCTCTGGGGAGATGATGGTGGGGTATAAATAAAGTTTATTATTATTTATTATTATTGTATAGCTATTGCAACTGTATTTGTAGTAACTGGCAATTGGTATTATCAGAAAGTTCACTTATATCAAACAAATTACAGCTATCTACTTTCTAGAAACAGTGGAACCATATGACCCATAGTGGACTCAAAATAAAGCTATGATCACAGAACTTCAAACTCTTGTGCAAACCTAACTGAAGTTTAACTTGACAGTGAAATGAAGCAAGTTGGGCCTCTGAGACTAACGTATTCCAGAACTAAAATTTTGCAGGTGAAAAAACCCTCTTCCATGCACAGATTCCAGGTTTGGGACACAAAAGAGAGAATTCTTTATATGGAGTTCTGCCCTAAGCAAAGGTGGCCCCAACCACTAGGTGAAGGGAAGCATGTCTGTGAGGGAATACATACAAGGACAACAGCAATGGCAGGTTTTTAACTTTTCCTCCCAAACACCCTGCCATTTCTCTCTCTATAATTATAATATAGTCCAACTATAGTCCAAAACTAGAGGTGACAGAAACAGTGATAGCGGATTTAAAGGAAGTACAAATGAAAGCACTTCGAACTCTCTAAAACTAAACTTTATAATATTAAACAGAGCTTAAACAAACAATTGGTAAAAAAGAGAAAACTGGTGGAAGTTTTATTTTTAAAAAACATTCCCTCCTTTATTTGCTGAACCTCATATGCGCACATGCAAATCTGCTTGTATTTATATTGAGGTATTTGCATCTGTGCATATATGATCCTTGCATAACAGAGTGATTTTTTTTAAACAACCTTCCGCTGGATGTCCCCTGTCCACCCTCCACCTTGATCTGATACAGAGGAAGCCTGTGAGGACAATGAGGGAAGAAATCCCGGGATCCACAGGTCTGTGGGAGGACTTGTTCTCAGGTCCCGGGTTTTTTTGCCCTCCATTTAAAACCCATATTTTCATGCTGCCTGGAAGTGCCCTGAGTCTCCTTGTGGAGAGAAAAATTGGGGTATACATAAACATCATAATAAAAAGCACAAATGTTGCAACTATTGTTCCCAGATTGCAAAATGAAGACAATTCCTGTACTTTAAATGATTATAAGAAGGAATTTCAGCAAGTGTTGGTTGTCAGACAACCACTTAGCAAGCAGCCCCTGTCAAAATTCCTTCAACTACACCAGGAGTTTCCAAATCTTTAAAAATAAGCATTTAAAACCAAACCACATGAGACCGACTATTTGTTGTCTCTAATGCAAAGGAAGGCGGGACCTGCACAACCTCTCTCTAGGGAAAGTGCATGGCAGTTCCAATCAAGTTCTCCACACACACGCTAGAGTTCGCTTGGCCTTTCTAGTAATATTCTTAAGGTTCTTTGTCTTTTAAATACTAATGTACCATGGCTCCCTTAATTCTGCTCAGTTCTGGACAATCTCACATTTGTGGTTATATTTAAAATTATTTCTCTTCATTTCCAAACCTACTATGTTATACAAAACACTCAAGCAATAGGAGATGAAAGAAGGAAGAAACCAGGGATAGAGTTAGGGTTCCACGGGGGGAAATGTCTTCTGAAGGGTTCCATAACCAATACAGTTTGGGAAACACTGTTTGATACAACCATTAAAATTTCATGAGACCTCTCCAGTTTCTCTCTCTGATAATCCGTGATACAACTCATATTAGCATTCCCTTATTCTTAAAGGAAAGGGGGTTGTGAGAATTCTGTAAAACCACCTTTTTTACAAAAAGAAAAACCTTTCAAAACACAGTATTGTTCTGGAAAGTGCATTCCAATAATATTGAAAAAGCCCCTTTCCTCCCATTACCCTGGAAAACATTGATACCTCAGAAGCCAAACAGAGGCAGCTTTGTTATCCTGTGTAATTTAAAAGGCAGCTTTGTGTGACTATCCATGACTAAAGGGTCCAGTGGCAAACTTTATTTTCTTAAGATTAAAGCACATGTAAAAGTTACAGTCGCGCTGCATCTGGAATGTTCTCCACATGGATGAAACTTCAGAAATAGTATGCCCTTTTGTACCATCCCATTGAACTGAACTGCTTTTGAATGTGGACAATGCATTAGTCTCAATGCTGCTTAAATTCTTCTGTTCTGCTTCCCTTTCCTTTGAAGTTTAAACCTTCTACTGCTTTCAGCAGTGTTAAACACTAGCTGAATGAGAGAGCCTTTGCCTGCCTCTCAGTGACCTGCCCTTCCTCATCTTCTCTTGCCTAGCCTTATGGATTATGAACATTATTCCAGATTTATGGCTACATTTTAAGACTGTTACCATTTTAGTATATTTATTAAATTAATTGGGATTTTTTTTAGTTGAATGACTAAAAAGATGCCTGGACTGAACCAGGCAGATAATAATTAGGAATGTCCATTCAGGGGAAACCTTGTCCAGTTTTGTGTCCTGGCTTTCATATTTCCGGGGAGATAGGGCGGGATATAAATAAAGTTTTATTATTATTATTTATTATTATTTCATTGGGGGCCCTGGTCTGTTTTTTGTAAGCCTCCCAAAACTGTGAGGGTTGTTTTCGGTTCTTTTGTTTCGGACCCTGAAAATCAGACAATCAGACAATAATGCCAGTCTGAATCCCTCGATAGAGGTGAGAAGGTCGGGGTACAAAAGTTTTAAATAAATAAATAAATAAATTATTGGGTGGGAGGTTCCCACCCACTGGCTCCCCTTCCCAGCGTGCATTCTTATTACCTGGCACTTTCAGTTTCTACTCTTGGGGAGGCGCTCAGCTGTAGGCACTGGCAGACGCGCATGCTTTCTGGGTCTGCTAGCATGCCCCGCGACACATGCACTCTCTTTGGAAAGAGAGTGCATGTATAGAGGGGCATGCAGACAGGCCCTATAGTAAGAGGCGCTCAGCTGCAGGCATGATCTGAGACTGCCTGCCTGCTTGCCTGTTCCTCCACACATGCCCTGCCACGCTCTCTGAGAGTGCGTGTGTAGTGAAGCGTGCAGGCCGGCCTGGAGCACAGACTAATAATAATACTATATCTATGAATTAATTTTCAATATAACTACTTAGAAAAGCAGTGAACAGCAGCCACCATTTTCGGAGTGTCTCTCTTAAGACAGTTCCTGCTACAAAATATATGCCATATGAAAGAAATAAGACTATTTTGTTCCACAACTGCTGTTTGTTTTGATTTTCAAGGAGTTTGAACCGAACACTGCATTGTAAAGTGAACACTGAACACTGTATTGTAAAGTGAATTAATTCAAGATTTCTTGGATTATGTAATAGCCCTCTGTGTTTCTGGGCTATTGGTGTGTATGAGCTGTTATCTTGGATTGTACACATATAATTCCCATACGTATTTCCCATATGTAGCATTTGGTCCTAGGTCCATAGAATATGCAGGGATGAGTTCACCCGAGAAGACTCTTTCACATATAGGTTTCGCAGAACTTCAAATATGGAAGTGGATTGAGTCCAAGAAACTTATAGCGACTGAACTGTTTCTGCCTACAGCATGTATTGCTTCCTGAATTTCCTCCTTTTCAATGTATGCCAACAGATGTCAGAGATAATGGGAGAATTAGATTAACTTCACCAAAAACAGATGAAGGAAATGCTATTGGGAGAGGGGAATAAAGGGAAGTGCAACAATGACAGAAAAAAACCTCATTTACCATATTTTCTTAATCATAACATTTGGATGTCCAGTTTAGTTTGGGATCATTTCTCCTTGTTTTCTATAATGTGAAAAAACTCATTTCCTGGCAAGGCAGAGTAGAAGAGGTGGCAGAAGACTTAGGCTGCGAGTAACCTAGCTAAGTTAGTCCAGTGTAAAGCTGGTCCAGAGTGGTCCCAAATCCCACACATTCACACTGAATTTGGGATCATTGTCCAGATGGGTCAGGATCACCAGCTGTACATTCAGAATAAGTCCAAGGTTTTGGCCTTTGTATACAAGCACTTAGTGGAATGGGCCAAACAAAAAGCAAATATGACACAATGCTAGTTTTTCATGAGGCAGCCAATACTGGAGACTGACCTGATCCACTTACGCAATATTCCCTTTGTATGTTTGAGCTTTATATGGGACTCCAGTATAGACTTTGTATCTTGTGTTTGCAGACATACCCAGACAGAGAATAATATTAAAGAGAAAGAGAATCCTTTGATTCCAGATGAACTATCTCCCCTCCCATCCTGCCTCTGTGTCATACATTTTGATAACTTGAGTGTAGAAACGCTGTATATTTGGGGGGTTTTTTCAGGACAAAATTGGTTTGGTTGCTTCTTTAAGAAGTCCAAACTAAGCAACACAATTAGCATATCATGAGAGATGGGTTTCCCTTGAGAAATAAAAGACGCCTGTTTATCCTAGCATGAATTTTCCTTACTCTGCATATTGCAAATAACGCAGGCTTCATTTGTAAACCTGCTCAGGTGCAGAACATCAACTTGTGATTTGACAAGCTTACGCTCAAGACTTAAAACACTATACACAGGTTTTACAAATACGTGCAAATTTATCCAATTACAAAACTGAAAGTATCAATACTTTTAGCAAAATATATATCGAACAAAAATGTTTTAATGTATGTTTAAAAGATAACAAAGAGGAGTAGCTTGTGGTCCAGTCCATCCCTTCATTATTGCCCCTGGCTCCATGCCCCTTTGACATGGGAAACAGGTAGCATGGGGCAGTCACTTTTCTCCCACCAGGGTTTTCTCTGTGTGTAAATGCAAAGCAAGTGGTATTATTCATTTAGAAGGCTACTGTTATCCTAGCATGGGGCTAAGATAGGACCCTGCTTCTGGGCATAACTTCAAATCCAGGAAGATGAATACAGGATTTGACCCACCCACACACCTGTTAGCCACAACACACACACCTGCTGGTCTAATCTTGCACAAGGCTGAAAACATTTGTTTCAGGTTCTTGAGTATGCACATAATGTTCTATGTGCTACATTGATTTTTAGATATCATCCTTTAAAAATAAATCCCTAATCAGGTAGCAGATTAAATCTGTTCAATGTAGATAGGACCAGCATTCCTTCTTGGTCTGTTTATTTTTAAAACAAATTGGTGCTGGGAGTTCTGCTAACCATGTGATGGGATAAATACTTCGAAACTAAAGAACTGAGGTCATGTTACATTATTAGGATTAATATATATTATTCTGTGTAATATAGATATGTTATTGTTTTCTTTTGTAATCTGATTTAGCTTTAGAAAGGATCTGAGACCTCTCTTTAAAAATCCAGGCTTCAGTTACTCTTATGTCCTTTATCTCAGCTGCTTGTTTCTCATGTATTGATTTATGTTGGTTTGTATTTTCTGTATTGTATTGTGTTGTTTGATATACCGTATATGCTCGAGTATAAGCCAACCCGAATGTAAGCTGAGGCGCCTAATTTTACCACAAAATCTGGGAAAACCTATTGACTCGAATATAAGTCGAGGGTGGGAAATGTAGAAGCTATTGGTAATTTTCAAAATAAAAATAGAGACACATAAAATGATATTAATTGAGGCATCAGTAGGTTAAATGTTTATGAATATTTACATAAAACTGTAATTTAAGATAAGACTGTTCAACTTTGATTAAACCACTATTCCAACCTCCTTCAATGTAAATTTACTTAAGTATCATTCCAATAATAATAAAGAAAGTAAAATAATAAATGTAATAATAGAGTAAAATAATAAGCGTAATAGTAACAATAATAAATAATAAATGTAATAACAGCAATAAAGTTAAATTATAAATGTAATAATAATAATAGAGTATAATAATAACAACAATAGAGTAAAATAATAAATAAACTTGACTCGAGTATAAGCCAAGGGGGGCTTTTTCAGCCTAAAAAAGGGCTGAAAGACTAGGCTTATATTCAAGTATATACAGTATATATTGCATTACCCATAGAGTTGTGTTGCTCTGTATCCTTTTGGATTCTCAAAGCATCATTTATCATAGTCACAATGCTTTTATTTTTTGTTTGATGTCCATTTTTTTCTGTCATCTGGTTCCTAAATTGTGTTTTCTTGGTTAGAAATAATTGGCAATTTTTTTAAAAAAAAATCACACAGGAACAAAATCTCTCTTTAAAAATCTCAACCTGACATTTTTGGCTTTAAAATACTGATTTTTAGTGTTCCTTAACAGCATCAATGAAAAAACCAAATGATTTGTTTCACTCTGTGGAGAAGGCAAGTTTCCTCAAAGTGGAATTTATTAACAAGAATCTAAAAATAATGTGTTGTTGTCTCACAGGTATGGGTAGTTGATGATCTTTGGTTGTACTATTAATTATTGAAGGCACTAAGCGTCCCTCCTTTTCTGATCAGTTGGACTGGAGAAGTCTGAGTATGGGTGGAGAGGCCATTTCATTTCACAGGGTGTATACCTTCTCTCCCCCATCCCCTTGTGAATCGCTCTCCCATCTGGTTAAGCAGGTTCTGCTGAATTTTGAAGCATTCTTTCAAAATCATCTGTGAATAGATGTGAGTGGCAAAACTCAGGGCAGAAATAGGTTTGTAATATTAGGCGGTCATATATCACCTCAAAAAAGAAGGATTGATCAGTCTGGAGACTCATTAGCATTTTCCTTCCCTGAAGACAGTTCAGGTCTTGGACTGATTTATGGTAACTCAATGTAAATGTATTTTCTTCCAAGCTACTTGTTGCTGTTTATACTTGCTTTATTCAATGTATTTACAAATAGAGCTATTTGTAAAACTGTGAGTCATAAACATGTATTCAAAACTTAAAATACATCAAGTGTACATTTGAAAACAGTAACACCTGCATTTTAGCTCTCCTTAGGCTCTGTTCTTTTTCTCCAAGCATGCCAGCCAGATCCTCTCCTTTGAAAACATCACTGCATTTTATAAATGCAATAGGCAAAAGGGTTGCAAACAAATTTGCATTCTCAGCAAGATGTGTAGCTGTTCTAGGAAGAAAAAAAACCTGAGACAGCTGACCTAGGGAGAGGAAGGGAAAGTGTGCCCGTACGCTGTTATTCACATGCATTATTGATCGTGGACACTGTAGTAGCAGGCAGGGTGCCTTTGAAATCTTGGCTTCCAAGTTGTTTACTTTGAGAACAACCTGCGTCAATTTTGCACCATAAACTGGAGAGTCCCAGCAAATGTGTATGCCCTGCATCGACGATTTGGAGTGGTTCAAACTATGCTGTCCTCATTGCATCAAATGGCATTCTTGTCCTCAAGAGCTGAAATATCTGAAGCAGCTAGTGTACCTTATGGAACCCCCTGGTGGCACAGTGGGTTAAACTGCTGAGCTGCTGAACTTGCTGACTGGAAGGTTGGCAGTTCGAATCCTGGGAGTGGGGTGAGCTTTCACTGTTAGCCCCAGCTTCTGCCAACCTAGCAGTTCAAAAACATGCAAATGTGAGTAGATCAATATGTATCGCTTCTGTGGGAAGGTAACGGTGCTCCATGCAGTTATGCTGGCCACATGATCCTGGAGGTGTCTACAGACAACACTGGCTCTTTGGCTTAGAAATGAAGATGAGCACCTCCCCCTAGAGTCAGAGAGTCAGACACGTCTAGACTTAATGTCAGGGGAAACCTTTACCTTTATTTTAATGTACCTTATGTGGATTAGTCAGTGCAGGTTGTGTGGGTCATTGTTTTGACTACAATTTCTAGATTTTTATATAAGTATTTTCAGTGAACACAAGTAATTCTCTTGCACTTCCAGTGTCAAATTGTGACCCAGCATGGCATCAATGCTAACTCTTTATCAAAGCTGGAAATCATATTTTGGGGGTTAGAGCTCCCAAAATCTCACAGCCAGTGCAGTCAGTCTACCTGTGGGGTTCAGAGTGATGTAGACCTCACAAATAGGTTTTGCAAATTCTGTCTTATTCATCAGCATTTCTATCTTTCAAAAAGAGTTTGTCAGCTAAGCAATGGTCAGTCATATCTGCTTGATCATATATGTTCTTCACTGCAGGGGTTATCTTTTTCAATGAAGTATAACAATGAAGTGGTGAGTAAATACATGAGCAAAATTAAAGCATTGTGGTTTCTCAGCTAATATCTGTCATCTCTCTTTCAGGTGAATGTCTAGAAAGCAAGATGAGCCATAAAGGGTCTACGAGCAGCCATCCTGGTTCTGCAAAGTAAGATATTTAAATGTTATATAAACATTAACACCAGGAGATAGCGCATGCTACTTGGGGTGGGCAGGAAGCACTGAAATGTTACTAGGGAAAATTTATAGGTAGGGCCTACTGTGTCATCTGTAGTTCCAAAGATAACTTATTTATTTCCGTTTTGGTGAAGGGTATCCCATGAACCATATTTGAGCAAAACTGAAATGTCAGCCTAGTCAACCTCTGAAGAAATACTTTTCCTTTAATGCTCCTTTGATATTAGCATCAAATAGCTAGATAATAATTGAATCTTAATGGGAAGCAAAAGTTTTGTGATGTCCAAATAGTCAATACATTCTCCTTGCTGATACAAAGGATATAAATTACTAGTAAACATAGTTAAATATATGATAAAAGGCTCTTTTGTGATCAGGACTTGCAGACCAAAATAGCAAGGATAGCTACTGTTCCCCTTGACTTGGGTGGGTGCAGGGACCTCATTTTGCTGCACTTTTGTCCATCGCATCTCCGTGGACTGACCTTTTGAGAGATGATCCAGGAACACCCCCAAGCTGCAAACACAGTTTTTCAGGGGAAGTGTAACCCCATCGAGGACTGGTTGACACACCTCCACCTCCAAATTAGGACCTCTGTGTTGTCTGGAGTCAGTTTCAATTTATTTTTTACTCATCCAGCCAATTACCTCCAGACATTCATTCAGATGAGACAGTATTCTTAGCTAAAGCTATATGTGGTTAAGAAAAATCCTTTCCTCAATATTGCTTTCTTCCTTTGCAGTGGCAGCATGGGCAAAGCAGATGGATCTGCCAAAATGAGTGCAAAAGATTTATATGGTAAGTTCCCATCAAATGAGTTTAGTAAAACTTGGCTGAATATAGAACATTGGCTCCATTTTTAGCAGTAGGTAAGCAAGAAATAACTTGACAGCATAGTGAGATGTCTCAGTTAGTGTTTCAAAGGAAGTTGTTGTTGACTGCCAGATGGATGGTGTATAAACTCTAGTGTAAAGAGTGCTTCTTTTATTACTGCACATATTTCAGGCAACATGGAAAGGGCCATGGGGTAAAGTTTGTGTGTATGGCAAGAGTTTTTAATTCCCCTGCTCTAGGGGTATGAAGATCTCTCAGTCTTTTCTTCTTCCTTTTATTTCACACTAGCTTAGGGACCCGGCGGTGCCCGGGTCATTTGAGAAGTGCAGCAGGATGTAGAGTGGGTCATGAGGGCTCTGTGTGCCAGGTTTGGTGTTGATCCATCATTTTTGGGAGTTGCAGTGGTATCATGAAATTACTGAAGGTAGTGGAAGTCCCATCACCCTCCCCCAAAGTGTAGTAGGATGTAGATTGGGTCATGGGGGCTCTGTGTGCTAAGTTTGGTCTGTATTGGTGAATGGATGAGGGTTGCATTGGTTTTAGGAAGTGAGTAAAGGTACTTCAAGTCCCATCATCCGTGGTCCGTCTCACACAAAACAGCACCAGGATGTAGAGTGGGTCATGAGGGCTCTGTGTGCCAGGTTTGGTGTTGATCAGTCATTGGATTAGGTTTGTAGCAGGCTTGGAAAGTGAGGGAAGGTACTGCAAGTCCCATCATCCATGTTCTGGCCCCCTCCAAAGTTCAGTAGGATGTAGAGTGGGTCACTGGGGCTCTGTGTGCCAAGTGTGGTCTTTCCCGGTGTTTGTTGGGGGCCGCAGTTGTCTGTGGGAACAGAGGGGTGTGAAAGTACTACAAATCCCATCATCCATTGTCAGTCCTCCCCCAAACCTCACCAGGACGTGAAGGCAGTCATGGGGGTTATGTATGCCAAGTTTGGTCTTGATCAGTGATTGGATGAGGGTTGCAGCGGACTTGGGAAGTGAGTAGAGGTACTTCAAGTCCCATCATCCATGGTCCACCCTCCTCCAAACTGCACCAGGACGTAGAGTGGGTCATGGAGGCTGTGTGTGCTAAGTGTGGTCTGTACTGGTCCTTTTTGGTGGCCTCAGTGGTCTGTGGGAACCAAAGTGTTTGAAAGTACTACAAATCCCATAATCCGTGGGTCATGTCCCCCGAACCGCACCAGTACGTAAAGGGGGTTAGGGGGGCAAATGTGTGGGCAGAAGTGATTTTAGCATTATTCTTTCTAATGTTTGCATGTATTTTCATAGTTTACTCAGTCCAGCAATTTCTTCCCATTTGTGCATATTTTTTCAGTTGTTTACATTTTGACCATTCATATTTTGAAAGGTGCACATTAGCCTACGTCTAGTTGTTCATCACAGCTAGTCAACCCATTGAATCAGTGGATTTATTAAGGCCCCATCTATACTGGCATATATATAATTCAGTTTCTGAATCCAGAGTTTCTACTTTTAACTGAATTTTATGGCAGTGTAGACTCATACACTCTACTTCAAAGCAGATAATCTGAATTCAGATACTGGATTATATGCCTTACTTAAGTGCAGATCCAGCCTAAGAGTCCCTTGATTCCATGGGTCTACTCTAGTTTGAAATGATGTTGTTTATTTTCTTTCTCTCTCTGAAATATCATTTTAGCCTGGCAATGGAATGAATTCTGAAGATGAGGCACAATATAATGGTTTGAATATTGGACTTGGACTCTGGGAGACAGACCATGATAAGCCATGGAAACCTTTGCTTGGTTGACATCTGGCAAATCGCAGTCTCTCAGCCTCATGGGAAGGAAATGGCAAAACCCTGCTGAATAAAACTTGCCAAGAAAATCCTGTGATACATTTGCCATAAATCAAAAATTTCTTGCAATCACATAACTGTAATGGTTAGCAATAATGGTACTTCATATAGTCCAGGAAGTCTTTATCATATCCTCTGCCTCATAGATGACTTGCTCAGGTGATTTCGAGTACCGAGTACCCTTCCTCAACAAGGAGAAATGATTGCAGTCTCATTGAAAATAATGTTTATGGAAAGTGATAATTTCTAAATGCCTATAGATTAGCAGCTCTGAA
The DNA here is from genome assembly GCA_030556195.1 of Anolis apletophallus. NCBI lineage: Eukaryota > Metazoa > Chordata > Lepidosauria > Squamata > Anolidae > Anolis > Anolis apletophallus. The sequence continues at coordinate 98,617,515 of JARBWK010000002.1, read as the reverse complement.
TCATAGCCCTGAGTTTCCCTCCAGCTTTTCTTTCTTTGTTATCTTGCTTTGATGACAAAAGCTTGGCATGAAAACAGATTATTGTAGGTAGATGCCTTTAAAGAATCTGATGGAAAAGAAAGGGGAAAGCAGGTATATAAAGTTCCTGAATCAGTCTGGAGAGGACATTTATTTCCTTTTCTTTATATGGTATATATTCTAGGAAGGCAGTGGGCAGCAGAATTTATTTGCTTTGGTTTTTATGTACCTGAGCCTCAATTCAGCCTCATAGAATTAATTAAAAAGTTCCAGAATTCAATGAAACGTGTGGCTCTTGCATAAAAGTGCACTCCTTACTTCAATCTTCTTTATGATTTAGGGTGAGAAGTGAGTTGTTTGTTGCTGCTTTTACTAAGCAGTTTGGAATCAGAAATCTCAACTAATCTATTGTAAATGATTCAGTGATCTACCCAAAAAAATATTCTGTTTTCTGCTTACCATTGAATTCAGCATTTTATTGGGTATTAAAGCAAATCAAAAGCAATATCAAAAAACAAAAATATATAAGTGCAGCTCAGGCAAATTGAACTGAAAATGATAACTCTAAGATATATTAGAGATTTGGGAAGTAATTGTTGAAAACTGCTGGTAATACTTGTAATATAAGTGGAGCAAGAATGGTGGTAAATGAATGGTTAAAAATAGGCATGACTACTAGATAATAGGTAATTGTTAGATTTTCTTCATTGGAAAATAAGATCTTGTAAAGCAATGATAAAAACTACTCCTGTAAATAAATGAATCTAAATACTGTCAAGCAAGTTGTATAAAAATAGCATGGAAATAAATGTAAGCAGTGCTCTCACTAGGACCAGATGGTATTCATGGCAAGAATTCTGTAGGGATGCAAAACACTTTGTGTAACACAGTTTTATTGACTGGAAGGTAGTTAGTTCTACTTAAGAAATGTAAACAAACAAATTCTAGAAATGATAGTAGCCTGTAATTTGCCAAGTCATATAGTGATTCCCATTGCCAATGTGCCTTGGGAGGATATCAGATGTGGCTTTAGATTTGCATGTTCGACATTTTTAAAAGTATGTTGAACATTAATTAATTAATTTACCCAGTTTACACACTGCCTTTCTTTACCCCAAAGGGGACTCAAGATGGCTTACAAAAAGGCTATTCAATGCCTTAAAACACATACAATTCCAGAAAATGAAAATTAAATTAGATCAAAATTAAAACATATTAAACATTTAAAAACATTCCATTCCATATTAAAATCATGCCATCCATCGTTGTAGTCCAAACCGTTCCATAGTCATGGAAACTATGTTTCCATGATGAATCTTTCTCAGTTTCTATGTTGTCACCATCATGGCACCATGTCCTTTATAATACCATGATGCACATGAGATAGATGCAATGCTTCAATGATTTTGAGAATATAGGGGTAGAAATACTAGAACTGAAAATACTAAAATAACATTTGTATAAGCAGGTGGCATTTTATGCTTTAGGACCAGTAATAAGGAAGAGATTTTAGTGTGATGCCTATCATGACTTGGCTGCAAAAGAATGAGGAAAGAGAAGTGACAATTCATTCCAGTGTTCAATTTTTTTTTAAAAAGACTGTTTGTCTTCAATATCTGAAAGTGGGTCCTATCTTAAACCCTAAATTCTATTCATTGGAGTCTTACATTTGCATGGGTTTCTGTAAGAGGCAAAAGAATGCATCACATCCTGGAAACTGCTAAAGCAGTCCTAAAGCTCTTCTGCCTATGAGGTGGTGTCAGTGGCTCTCCTGCTTGTTCATTCCCAAGGCCAGAGCAGGTGCCTGGCGGGCTTTCCTGAGAGAGGAGAGGGACTGGAGAGAGACACAAGGATATGTGAAAGGAATGGAGGCATTGATTAAAGGTTATTTTAAAAATATTGCATAAAATGACATTCAAGCTATATGTGTAAGCTACATATAAAACATCAATTAGTTTTGTGTTTAAACTTAGATCCCATCTCCACAGTATTTCATTAGGTACAGGCAGACCCCAGGTAACATATAAAATATATTATATTATTCTTAAGTTCAATTTGTATGTAAATCAGAACAGGTACATTTTTAAGTGCAACTCCATCCAATTTTTATGTCAGTTTTTGGTTTGGATAGTATAGGGAAGGGTTAAGTTCTCAGTGTTGCAGTGGTTTGTGCTAGCAGGACTGCTGACTGAGAGGTCAGCGGTTCGAATCTGGGGATTGCGGGTTGAGCTCTCTCTGTCCGCTCCAACTCCTCATGCGTGAACATGAGAGAACCCTCCCACAAGGATGGTAAAACATCAAACATCCTGGCGTCCTCTGGCCATTGCAGATGGCCAATTCTCTCACACCAGAGGCAACTTGTAGCTTCTCGAGTCGCTCCTGACATGAAAAAAAACCCCCACCCCTGTAACATTTGTTTGCTGTCTGTTCAGAAGATTTCACCTCACTTTCTGTCCCTGTGATAGTTCGATTTTGAAAAAAATAGGTTGTTGTGAACACAAGGATTGGTGATAAAGCCTCAGTGGAGACAATTTTTCACCACGATAACTCTTCTAGGAGTGAATTGCCTTTCCTTCAGGTAGATTTCCTCTCACTCCCTGTTGTTCACCCCATTTGTAACTAGGAGTAGTATATAAGTTGGATACTTGTAACTCAGGAACTGCCTGTGCTTGTATTCCAATATCCAGAAATAAATCCAAAATTAAAAACACTTCTAGTTCTAGATATTTCAGAAAAGAGAAACTCAACCTGCATTTATTTTATATGTGTTAGAAATATATATATTTTTTCTTGCTACATAACTAGATTGCACTCTGGCTCACACTGTTTTTAGGGCTGCATTTTTAGGACTGAAATGTTAGTAGTACATTGGCATGTATTTCTGACTCTCAATTGTTGGTCAAATCTCGCCTCTTCCATGAACACACAGATGTGCAGCCTTAATGGCATGCTTGTTTATTGAGCATTCAGGTATGTAAAGGGAAGTAAAACGAGAACATGAACACCCAATTAATAATTCTTTTCTCCAATGAAACTTTCCTTCAATTTCCATATACCTAACACTACAGTAACTTAAAAGTGCAATTTTTATATTTATCGTATCAGAAGCGAATCGAGGGAACAATTGTAATGTATTTAAAACAGTGGTTCTTAACCTGTGAGCCACAGACCGCCAGTGGGCCACAAGGACAAAATCTGGTATGTGAGCCTCCTTCCTCTTTATTTTATTTTATTTCCGCCCCTTTCATGCTGCCTACCACTCCTTCCCTGTCACTAACCATGTTCTGTATCGGAAACTAGAGCTGATGTGGTCTATCCAATGCAATTTTCTGAATCAGCACCCCAAACCAAATCCAGAGTTGACCAAAAATGGATTTGTAACCCTTTTGGTACTAATGTTGGAGAGTGGTCCCTGGTCAAAGTGGTCTCTGGTCAAAAAAAGGTTGGAAACCACTTGTTTAAAAACACAAAGAAAGTTTAGAAGCTTAGCATTATACTAGATGTCTTTTGACCAGTAACTGGCCACTTGAAGTGCCTCTGGTGTTGCTATAAGGAGGCCCCGCATGTGGCGGGGCTCAGACTGCATTGTAATAGATCAGGGCTGTCCAACTTCTTCGGGCCAAGGGCCGGAATTCAGGTGACTGATCACCTTGGGGGCCGGAGCAGAGGGCGTGGCCGCTCGTGGGCGTGGCTGCAGCGGTGGGGGCATGACTGCTCGCCGGGGCGGGGCTGCTCCTTGCCCTGGCGCCTGACATGGCCCGCCCGCAGGGGCGGGTCACGCACGGCCCTTTTGGCGGGGGGGACGACAGGCGCCACGCCTGACGTCACCCAGCCCCGCCGAAAAGGGGCAGGGTCTTCCTTCAAGATACCGCTGGGTTTGTGCGCCAGGCGGAGATCGGCTCACCGCCCGCCCTGGCGTCAAGCCCTAGCTCTTGCAGCAGGCGGGGAAAGTCCCGCCCTGAAGGAAGGTAAGCTCCCGGGCTTACCTTCCTTCAGGTGTGGCTGCTGCAAGAGCTAGGGAGACGGTGGAGGGCGGCTCGCCGATCCCCTAGCCCGCCTCCTGCCCTGGCGCGCATGCCCGGCATCTTGCGTGACTTGCCCCTTTTCGGCACCTGACATCACCCCGCCGAAAAGGGGCGGGTCACGCAAGATGCCGGGCATGCATGCCAGGGCGGGAGGCGGGCCAGGGAGCCAGCCCTCCGCCGTCTCCTAGCTCTTGCAGCGGCCACCTGAAGGAAGGTAAGCCCAGGAGCTTACCTTCCTTCAGGCGTGGCCGCTGCAAGAGTTAGGGAGACGGCGGAGGGCGGCTCACCAATCCCGCCCTGGCGCGCAAGCCCGCGAGCGGCCCAGCGCAAGCGAGGAACAGGCGGGGGAAAGTCCCGCCCCTAGGGCATATGACGTGGCTTCCCTCCGCCTCCTCACTCGCGCCGCCCCCGCCCCTCCCGTGCCCCCCCGAGGATGAAGTTTTTGGATTTTTCCCCAATTTTTTTAAAAAAAATAATGTCTTACAGGGGGTTAGGGAGCCGTAGGGAAGGGGCTCGGGGGCCGTACACGGCCCCCCCGGCCGCCAGTTGGGCAGCCCTGTAATAGATGGTCTGTGGTGCAATTGAGCATTGAGAAATACAGTATTGGCATCCAAAAAAGGAGAGCAAGTAGAGTTTGTAAACACAGCCAATATCAGAGTTGCAAGAATGAAGTAATTTCAGCATTTCACTCTGCAATGCTAGAAATTTTTGAAGTGAAGAAAAAATTCATTGAGGCAAAATACTTTATTGAAAATAAGGTAATAATTGAGGGGAAATCTCTTCATTTTCTGCTCCCATAGTAGTAACCTGATCCAATGAATGACCCTTCATCCTACTTCCATGAATGAATGAGTTGCCCTTTGCATGCCACAAATGTTCTTTTTTCTCCCTGCGGGGTCAATCGGGTACTGACTTCTCATTGCCTCTGGCAACTTCAACACAGGCATCTCATGTGCTAAGCCCTATATTCTCAAAGACCTGCCAACTGCACTTGCCGAAAGATCTCTTGGCTTACAGGTACAGCAGGTGACTATCAGGTTACTGCCTCATGCAGTGTCCAGCTGCCAGCTGAATAAATGTTAATGTGGACCATGAATAAATAAAGCCGCTTCTCTGCTTACTAGGTTCTGTTCTGAAGCAAAATGAAAGGACATTGGAGGGGAATCCATTATCTGCTTGGCAAGTTCTTGAGAATGCCTGGGGAGGAAGTACTTGACAATAATGAGTTCTTTATGGAAAAGGCTGCTTTTTAGTCTGCCTGCTTTTTCTGCCACATTACAACCAGCACAACCCAGACCACCAAACTCTTTGCAAACTCTACTATACCTGCTGGTTTGTTTGTGTCATTTGAAGCTTTTCACAGAGAAACAATGCCCAGCTCTGTGGGTGTCTCTATTTGCTTGTTTTATAAACCATCCGTTCCGTTCCAAGTGTTTGGGTTTCAGCATTTTGAATATGATGGATGTTGGTTCTTAAAATGTACATATTTTTTTTAAAGTGAGGGACGAAGTGCTCAGGAAGATGAACAAAGGCTAGGATTGTAAAAGAGTATTAAACTTTAAGCATTTGTAAACTATAAATGCATCCAAAGGTTAGCTATGTGTGTGTTTATTTATTTAGAGTATTTATACCAGATCTTTAACCATAAAGGCTCTCAGGGTAGGTTACAAATTGTTAATTTTACAATCTCCTGGCCACAGGTTTACAATCTAAATAAAACAAAACGCACAAGGAAAAAGGGGTGGTGAGGAGTGAGGTGGGATCAAGTCCAGCAGGTCCTTCCTCTTCTCTTCCTCCGAGGCACAGCAATGGCAATTGGAATGGAGGGATGGCCTTTCATCTGCTTCTGGGCCTAAATATGATGTTTATAGGACACAGGGAAGGAAATTGAAGAGAGTGAGCTCAAAGGATACTTAAATGCAGAATAGGTTGTCATAGGTTTTTCAGGCTGTATGGCCATGTTCGAGAAGCATTCTCTCCTGACATTTCACCTGCACCTATGGCAGGTATCCTCAGAGGTTGTGAGGTCTGTTGGAAATTGGGAAATTGGTTTTATATTATCGGGAGAGAATGTTTCTAGAACATGGCCATATAGCCCGAAAAACCTACAATAACCCAGTCATTCCAGCAATGAAAGCCTTTGGCAATACATTAAATGCAGAATGTGCTTACAATGATAATTACTTCATTAACTTTTTGTATTTTAATTTCTTTCTGACAATTTCTCTCACCAAGATACTATATATACAGTAGAGTCTCGCTTATCTAACCATCACTTAATGCGACATTCCTTATTATCCAATGCACCTTGACTGCTTCTGGCTTGGAAGAATAAAAACAAGGCTCGTCCTCTTCCTCCGATAATTGCAACGAGGCTCCCCTTCCTTCCTTCCTCTCTTTCTTCCTCTCTTCCTTCCTCTCTTCCTTCTCTGGCTCCTGCTTTGGACTCCGCTTCCTTCCTTGCTGTCTCTCTCCTTCCTGGAACCTCGTATTCAGCTCAGACAAGGCTTCGGGGAAGCGGCCTCCTCAGGGGTCAAGAGGGAGCCCCGTTGAGGCTGCCCTGGCTGCTCCACCGGCCTCGCTCTCTGGCGCTCTTGGCCTCCGCTCATCCTTACCTAACCCCCGCAACCCTGGCCCATCTCCCTCTTTCTCTTTCTCTCGTGCCAGCAGCAGAAATGTTTGCTTTATGGAAGAGGGAGGGAAAGAAATAAATGCCTCATGATTATGGTATGAAAGCTGGGTCCGGAAGCTCTGAATGTTACGCAGTTTCTGCTTTGCTCCTTTGGGAGCGCTGTTTGCGCAACGGAGAACAGAACATACTGTAGATATTATTGAAGGAATGTAAGAGTTCTTTAATGGTAAAACCCTAATCCTAAGCCTAACCCTTAACCCTAATCTTAACCCAAACCCTAAACCTTACCCTAACCCCTAACCCTAACCTTTACCCTAAACCTCCCCTCCTTTCTATCCTTCCACCAAATGCAACTATAAAGTATATTCCAACCCTCAGTGTGCCACTCTCCCCTTCCCTTATTCACAACTGCCGTTCCGGAATGTGCGTAACACTCAGAGCTTCCAGACCAAGCTATCATACTATCACTGGCCTTACTCTTTGGCGCTCTTGACCTCGGCACCCATCTTTGCCTCACCCCCCTCCCTGCAGCCCTGGCCTGGCTCTCCCTCTCTCTCTCTCTTTCTCTTTGTCTCTCTTGCCAGCAGTGGAAATATTTGCTTTGTGGAAGAGGGAGGGTGAGAAAGCAAGTAAGCAAGCACTGAAGGTGGGAGGCAAACCCTGCCCTTGCTCAGGTTCCAAAGGCTTTTCCTTAATCCCTCCGTATTATCTGAGATTTTAGCTCATCCAACTTTCTGGCAGCCCATTTATGTCGAATAAGTGAGACTCTGCTGTACCTGTAACTTGGAATCAAATTAGACATTAATCATAAGGCATGTTTATCCCCTATGATTAATTCATTTCCTGTCCCACAATGGGATTTCTTAAGTTACATGCTTTTACAACCAGAATGTAAACTAAGTTTGTGTTTACCTCCCGATGACCAGCCACATAATTAAACATGCTAAATGGAAGATAGGTAGATAAGGAAATGCATGTGCTGTATCAAATAGATGCTTTTGGGAAGCACCTGTGCCAAAAAGTGCTAACAAATAGTCTAGTTTGTCATTTAAGGGAGCACATTTCATTCATCTGATGCCCTGGGCTAGCTAGGACACTGGGGGCTTATGGAATCTTCCCATTCAATCAGCTTCATTGGACCACTCAATTGATGTTTTGGACTATACCTTGGAAAATTTACCTTTGAGGACTGCAACAGCCAGAATTCTCCAGTGTCAAGAAGATTCTGGATGCTCCAGTAAAAAGAAAAGTCTGACTCAGACACAAATTACAATTCATACAATGACTCCCAACAGGGCCGTAGCCAGGATTTTGTTTCCGGGGGGCTGAGTTTGGTGCGAGGGGGCTGAGACTGGGTGGAAGAGGGTCTACCCTAGCAAACCTTTTGTATTGTTATCCCAATAACCCCATTAATGTGGGATATAATGAGCATGGTGATCAGATCATTATATGAATAAACATAACAGTTTAAATAATGTACCAGTAAGGCCTTCCCGCGGACCATCCTGAGAATTTCGGGGGGCCCTTAGCCCCCCGGCTACATGTCTGACTCCCAATATTGTATCAAGAAAACATTGCACATTTTTGTAGGTGCTAAAGTTTTTCCTTTGTATTCTACTGAAGTTAATAAATAAAGTACAAGGATGAGTTGTTGGATATTGTCATTTTGCTCACAACTGAAAGGTTCCACAGCTATAGGGAAGACCACCTTCAGTGAGTTTTCAAACACTTGACTAGACATTCTGGATGATGGAACATTCAGTTGAGGAGTGCCTACAGCCTGTGCAGCTAGATCGTTTGACACCAAAACTGTATGTAACCCAAGAAAGGTTTTAGTGCTGTAACACTACCCTCCAGGCCAGCATAAAGGACACAGCCATTCCCACATGTCTGCCCAGCATCAGAAAGGATGCTTTCTAGATGCTTCACACCTTCTGTCACAACCTCATATGCATTATTAAATAACAAAAAAGACTATCTTTAGAGCAGTCTTCTCTGACCTGGAAAACTTCCAGTTGTGCTAGACTGTAATACCAATCATCCCAAGTTAGTACGACCCATGTGGCTAGTCACAATATGAATTGCAGTCCAACACATGTGAAAGGTCACTGATAGATTTTGTTTTAGGCCAGCTGTCAGGCAGAAGCAGGAGTATAGCAATATTGCCTTTTATTTGACTCCTCAAATTTCTCACATTGCAGAAAAGGAAGCAGTATAAATCACCAAGGAAAACCAAAAACAGCAAATAAGTATGAATGAAGGGAGCCCCCGGTGGCGCCGTGGTTTAAATCACTGAGCTGCTGAGCTTGTTGACCGAAAGGTAACAGGTTCAAATTCAGGGAGCGGCATGAGTTTCTGCTGTCAACCTCAAATTCTGCCAACCTAACAGTTAGAAAACATACAAATGTGAATAGATCAATAGGTATTGCTCCGGCGGAAATGTAACAGCACTCCATGCAGGCCATATGACATTGGAAGTGTCTACAGACAATGCTGGCTCTTTGACTTAGAAATGGAGATGAGCACTAACCCCCAGAATCAGACACGACTGGACTTAATGTCAGGGGAAAACCTGCACCTTTACCTTTAAAGTATGAATGATTTTCAGTGTCTTGCTTTCTTCCATGCTAGGGAATTTAAGAACATGTTGATTGTGCAGCCCGTGTCTTCATTCCCACCTCCACCCATAGCTATATGGGTGGGAGCATACCACCCCCCTGTTGTGTCAGCTCCACTGGCTGCCTGTCCAATTCCGAGCTCAATTCAAAGTGCTGGTTTGGACCTTCAAAGCTCTATACGGTTCTGGCCCAGCTTACTTGTCCGAATGCATCAGCCGCTACGTCCCACCTCGTAATTTAAGATCTTCCGGGGAGGCCTTGCTCTCGCTCCTGCCTACTTCTCAAATGCGGTTGGTGGGGACAAGAGATAGGGCCTTCTCGGTGGTGGCTCCCCATCTGTGGAACGCACTCCCTATTGATATACGATCCACCCCATCCCTCCTGGCATTCAGGAAAAAAGTGAAATCCTGGTTATGGGACCAAGCGTTTGCGCATTAGCACGATACAGGATTTTAGATTGGACCGAAATGGCAAACTGGTGGACATGACCAAAGCTTCTATTATGGATGGATTACTGTTTTTAACTTATGTGAATGTATGATGTATTTTAATGCTAACTGTATTTTAATGTATTTTAACTTTGACTGTTTTTGGGTTTTTATTATATGTATACTGTGTTTTTGGCATCGAATTGTTGCCGTTGTTAGGTCGCTCTGAGTCCCCCCTCGGGGGTTGAGAAGAAGCGGGCTAGAAATAAATAAATAATAATAAATTGGCAGATGGCAGAGCCACCCCCTAATGTCCAGACTGCACAAATTGACCAAAACAACCCAGACCTGTATGTTTCAGCTGAAATGGGTCATGCTGTGCTAAGCTGCATGCAGAGCAAGAGCATCAGAATATCAGCACTTCAACTCAAAGCCTGGCTGTTAATTTCTGTGGGGTTATTTGCTGGTATATCTGTTTAAGACTATAGTTCCAGCGTCCCAAATGTGTTTACTTGGGATGAATCCCCATGTCAAACAGTGTCTGGAATCTTCCTGATGCCTCATGCTGGTGTAATTTTCAGCATCAAACCATCACAGGACTCTTTTTTGCAAAGGCATACAGCAGTGGGTTGTTGTAGGTTTTTCAGGCTGTATGGCCATGTTCTAGAAGCATTCTCACACGCAGACATCCCAGAGATTGTGAAGTTTGTTGGAAACTAGGCAAGGGAGGTCTATAAATCTTTTGTTGGTAGGTAGGTCAAACAGACAAGAGTTCTTTCTCCCACCGTAGACAGATATACAAACACCACTTGCCAGACCTCACAACCTCTGAGGATGCCTGCCACAGATGTAGGTAAAACGTCAGGAGAGAATGCTTCAAGAACATAGCCATACAGCCCGAAAATCTACAACAACCTAGTGATTCTGGCCATGAAAGCCTTTGACAATACAGCATACAATGGTCATGGGGGATAGAAGAGAAAGAGAGATAGCAGCTTCCCTTCTTGACACTGGATTTCCCTCACTATTGCTGCTGTGATTGTGACCATTTTACCTTGTTGCTATTCCATTTCTTACACCACCACATACACTGGCACATGTGTGGCAGTCAACAGGATTGCTCCCAATGGCATTTATCACTGAGGAAGCAATAGCTAGCATCAGGGCCTGGGTCCCAAATAAAATCAGAGTTCCTTCTCTGCATAGCATAGGCTAGCAGAAAAGACTTAGGTATCAACATTGCTTCTAGCTGCTAGGAATAATCAACAATGCACTGTTGGACAATGATGAAATGGCAACCCATATGGCCACATACTAGGTTGCAAAGATTATCTGGATAAGCAGAAAGACCAACAGACTGCTTCAGAAAAAAGAGCAATTATTCAAACAGCTGGGGATGGCGATATTCAGAAGTACTTGTTTCCTTGTACATGTGATAGCATTGCCTAAGTTGAGCTCCTCATTGCCAAAAGATATATGACATAGTTTGGTAGCTTATCCTTCGAAAACCCCAGCAGTGCAGGGGAAGAGACTATTAATGGGGGTGGGTGTGCCCTTTTCTTATGCTCCCAAAAAAATGCCTCTACTCCCCTACCTAAAACTATTAGTCTTGGGAGGGAAGCAAATGAAGTAAACTATAGTCCACTAAAATCTGTAACGTCATCAATGTATTAGAACAGGGCTGTCCAACTGGCGGCCCCGGGGCCGGATCCGGCCCCGTAGCCTGTTGGACACGGCCCCACCTATGCCCTCAGCCGCCATTTTTTTTTTTTAAAAAATCAATTTTTTTAAAAAATGGCGGCTGGGGGGGAGAGCGGGGCTAGCTCCTCCTTTTCGGCGCCCCCTCTCCTACCTAGGGCGGGAGCGCGGGGGCAGAAGGCGGCGCCAAGAGCAGCGCGTAACAGGCCTGGCGTGACGCTGCTCTTGGCACCGCCTACTCCTCCTTTCGGCGGCTCCCCGGCCTAGGGAAGGAAGGGGCACCGAAAGGAGGAGTAAGCGTGAGGGGCAGCGCGTCACGCCAGGCCTGTGACGCGCTGCCGTTGGCGCCGCCTTCTGCCTTTTTCGGCACCGAGAGAGGGGACGAGAGCGATCCAGGCAGGGAGGAGGAGCCAGCTCTCTTCCTCCTGCCTGGATCGCCCCTTCTCCCTCTCTCGGCGCCGCCATTGCGAGGCAGTTTGCAGCGGCGGCGCCGAGAGAGGGGAGGGGGCAATCCAGGCAGGAGGAAGACAGCTGGCTCCTCCTCCTGCCTGATCGCCCTCCATCCCCTCTCTCGGTGCCGCCCGTTGCGAGGCAGTTTGCAGCGGCGGCGCCGAGAAAGGGACAAGGCGGCGGTACAGGGAGGAGGGGCCAGCTATCTTCCTCCTGCCTGGATCAGGGCCGGAAGAAGTTGGACAGCACTGTATTAGAATATAAGGTTCAACAAGACTCTCTGCTGTGCTCTCTTTGGTGGGTTTACTTGTTCCTATAATCTCCCTGAGAAAATGGTTAGTATAAAGTAGATCTAGGTTAATGGAAGGGTGCTACCAGAATGCCTTGGGCACGCTAATTCCAGATTGCCCCTCCTAGGCCTTGAATAACTCCATTGTTTGCTCCAGCACTTTCACTACTGCCATTTCAGTTTATCCTTCCAAACGCTTTCCTCCATTGTAGACTACAGTGTCAAATTACTTCATACTTGGGTTTTCCCCCTGCTTTTTTCTTTTAAATCTAAGTACTATTTCCATTCCTCTCACCCTATTTTAGGGGAAATGAGTAATCAGAATCTCAGGTCCCACCTCACACACTCTATTAGAAATAAATACAAAGAGCCACAGTGTTTATCGTATGTATATGTTCCTTGAAGTCACCTGTTGATTTATGGGGACCCTGTGAATTTCATACTCCAAAGGTGGTTCCTTTCTCTGAAATACAGCCCACAGAATCTGGCATTTGTTGATGGCATTCCATCCAAATACTTACCAGAACTAGTCCAGCTTAGCTTCCAAGATCAGACAGGATCAGGTGTCCTTTGAGTATTTAGGCCAGTGTTCATCTTAATGCATACAAATCATTTCACTATTTTGTTGCCATTTGTAAGGTATCACAGAGCAGTGTGGGATGAACCACAGCTCTGTTATGGGTCAGTAACTAGGCTATGGGTTGAACAACTTTAGAAAGATAAAACTTTTTCCAGATCATTCTCATTCTGGATTATTTATACTCCGCTGATGTATTTTTGATGTTTACACCTTGTTCCTGATCATGGATAAGTATGCCAACCTGACCTATACAACCAGGGCCTGTCTCACTGAAGCTTTCCACTGCTCAGAGGGTGCGTTGATTACGCTTTTCCCCTGGGGTCTTCCACTGAAATACTGTTATTATTTATTTTATTTATTACATACGTTTCTATCCCGCTCTTCTCCCCACTTTTGGACCAAGATTTTGGACACACTTTTGGACCAAGATTTTACACACACACTTCTTGGGACTCCACAATAAACTTTTGCTTCAAAAAGGACTCAGTGGCTGAAAAGATTTGAGAACTCCTGGCTACAGCATCTGGTATTCATTGGCCTATGTAATACTAACCAGAACTGAAAGCCTTCAACAGTCTTCATAGAACAGTATACATAGAACAGACCCTGCTTGGATTCCAAGATCAGGCAGAATCTAGTGGTTTTGGGGGTATTTAGGCCCTGTAGTCTAGATGAGGATGAATAAATTGAAGCTTTATCCAGATAAGACAGACATGTTCCTGATCAGCTCAGGCAGATCAAGGAATCCACAATCAACTTGTGTGAGATGGAGTTATACTCCCTATAAAGTCATGTGTAAACAGTTAGGGTGTCCACCTGGATTCAGCCTCGAGTTTGGATTTTCTTGGTGGTCAGGAATGTGTTTATATAGTTATGGCCAATGTGCTAGCTACACTTGTTCTTGGATCTGTCTGAAATGAGGCGTCCCTGAGTTATACCTTGTTTGTATTAGTGCCTTGTGTTCTAGATGGGGCTGCCTTCAAAGGGTGCTGAGAAATTTCAGCTGCTTCTAGCTTCTAAAACTGACTAGGACTAGTGACTGAAAATATATATAACTCCTTGGATCTCAAATGAAGTATTAGTAGAATAGAACCATTAAATATGTGAAACTTATAATAGATATTGACTTAACAAAATCTCATTGATTCCATGGCTTTATTCTAACTTTGCTTCCAGTCTGTTTCTGGGCACAATTCAAATATCTATAAAACTCTGCAATTATGTTGCATTCAGGCTGCCTGAATGGTTGCATTCTTCCATACAGGTTTCTCTGGAGTTTTGCAATCGGTTGAGGAGATTCTTCTCAACATATTCAAAGACACAGAAGGCCCTGGTATCTGATGGGACTTGGTTCCAGGAACACCATGGATACCAAAATATGAGGATGTTCAACTCCTATTATATATTCTTAGTAAAATATGAAATAGAAAATATTTTATATTAAAATATTTCAAGTTGTGAATGTATGAATCATTGAATCCATAATCTGTGGGTATGGAGGGCAAACTATACATGCTTTTATTTCTAATAATTTTTCAGATCCAATTCTTGGAGAAGGGCAGATTATAAACCAAAGGGAGGGTGGAGCATGTCAGATTGACTATATTTCTTTTATGCCCTTGCATCTGAGACATAGTGTTGTGAACTAGTATTTTTCACAATCACATCATCTCATTCCTTTAAGAGAGTTTTGTCTTCCCTATAACACAAGTCGTTGCCGCAATTATTGATGCTTTTGTCGGACATATTCTCTTACAGTGATATCATAATTCAAGAAAGCTGAAATTTGTCATCGCTAATGCTTTGGTACTAATGCATCTGCATGTAGAATTAAGACAGATTGACACAATTTTAACCACCATGGCTCAATTATCTGGAATCATGGAAGTTTTGCAATGTCTTCAATCTTCTTTGCTGGTGCCTCATTAAACTGCAACTGCTATTGTACCATAACATTGAGCCATGACAGTTCAAGTGATGTTAAGCTGAATGAATTCTACAGTGTACATGCATCCTTTGAAAAGCCTAGAGGGTGAAGTTTGTTCCAGAGACCTGACCATGTCGCACCACTGCCATGCCTCTACTTCCTCAAGTAACTCTGAATTATACTTCTGTGCTTCTGGTAAGGATGAGGATCAGGAAATATCACCCCATGGTGCTTTTCCAGACTGCTAGGCCGGTTTCGTTGTTATATCCGTTGGGAATGAGTTGTGATATGCAATACCTTGGAAATGTTGCTATTCTGTGAGTACAATTCCTAGAATTCCCCCAAAACAGCCATGCTAGCTGGGGATTTGGGGAACTATAGTCCAAAAAGTAACATTTTCCCAAGCTCTGCTGTGTCCTGTAGTTTTATAGTTAATTATATGCTAGAAAAGCGAGGTGTTCTTATAGCATCAACTGGGAAAACCTGCATTTATTTATTTATTTATTTCAGCTTGATAGACTGCCCTATCCGAAGCTCAGGGCGGTTTACAGCACACAAAACATACCAGGTTAAAACACATAAAAATGTAACATCATAAATCATTAAAAGCCGTTAAAAATCGTTAAAAAATCCCCACCCCCTACAATAAAAATACAATAAATCAAGCACATAACACTAGTGGCAGCGACGCGGCAGGGTGGCAGGTTAACAGGCACCAATCAAGGACCAAATGCCTGCCTGAACAACCAGGTCTTACAGGACCTGCGGAAGGTTATTAAGTCCCGTAGGGCTCGCGTCTCCGCTGGCGACGAGTTCCATAGGCCGGCGCAGCCACTGAAAATGCCCGCTGCCGCGCTGGATAGCCTACAAATCTTCATACCAGGGACCTCCAGCATGTTGAGCCTCTCTGAACGCAGTGATCTTCTGGGCACATATGGGGTAAGCCGCTCCCTCAAGTAAACTGGCCCCAAACCGTATAAGGCCTTGAAAGTTAAAACTAACACCTTGAAGGAGACTCGGAATTCAATTAGCAACCAGTGCAGTTCGTGTAGGAGTGGTGTTACATGAGCCGTTCTTGTGGCTCCTAGTAGCAGGCGGGCTGCCACGTTCTGCACCAGTTTGAGTTTCTGGATCGCTGACAAAGGTAGGCCAATGTACAGCGCATTACAGTAATCGAGCCTCGAGATGACCATGGCTTGGATCACCGTGGCCAGGTCGCAGCAGGAGAGGTAGGGAGCCAGACGTTTTGCCTGCTGCAGGTGGTGAAAAGCTGTCTTGTAGACGCATGCAATCTGCGCCTCCATGGACAGCTGAGGGTCCAGCCGGACCCCCAAGCTTTTGACTGAAGACTGCGGGCATAACGCCACGCTGCGGGCATAACGCCACGCTGTCAAATGTCGGCAGCTGGATCTCCCCCCCCCCTCCAAGGCGGCCCAGCCACAAGATCTCCGTCTTCACCGGATTCACCTTCAACTTACTGGCCATCCAGTTCGCAGCTTCTAGGCAGAGTTGGAAATTATTGGGTACAGATTCCGCCCGGCGTCCATCCTCAGAATGAGCTGGGTGTCATCAGCGTACTGGTGACACTCCAGCCCAAAACTCCGCACCAATTAGGTGAGTGCTCGCATATAGATGTTAAATAACAGCGGGGAGAGGATGGCCCCCTGGGGGACCCCACAATGAAGAGGGGGAACCCCCAGAGACCACCCTTCCCCACTTCACTTGCTGCAGGCGGTTTTGGAGGAAGGAGGACAGCCAGTTGAGGGCTGTCCCCCTAATCCCCACCACCGCCAGGCGATGTGTCAAAAGTTGGTAATCGACAGTATCAAACGCTTTGATAATGTCCATGCCCATTAGACTGAGGCTCTGCTGCAAATCCGAATGTTCCCTCTTACTTTTGACATAAAGCTCCAAGGTGACCTTAAGTAAACTCTTATTCAGCCTCTGTGCACCCATCTGCAATAAGGGAATAATAATACCATCTTATTTTATGAGGAAGCACTAAATAAGAGAGCTGGCATGGTTTAGTACTCACACGTCAAACACAAGGCCTGCAGAACAAATCCAGCCTGCCACATCATTTTATGTGACTCACAAGGTTTTTCAGTGCCAGGGAAACATAATTACATTTATACAATCTTGCCATTACAACCAGCCCTTTGAAAGCAACCATAATGCTGATGTGGCCCTTGGTGAAAATGAGTTTGATAACTCTGGTGTAGTGGTTTAAGGTTTGGATTATGACTCTGGAAAGCAGGATTTGATTCCCATCTGGCCATTAGAAACATACTGGATGACCTGGGGCAAGTCATGAGCCAACAATGTGATGGAGCGGCAAAAAAGCCAATGGGATTATGGTCTGCATCAATAGGAGTATAGTGTCTAGTTCTAGGGAAGTCATGCTCCCCCATCTATTCTGCCTTGGTTAGACCACACCTGGAATATTGTGTCTAATTCCAGGCACCAAAATTGAAGAGAGATATTGACAAGCTGGAATGTGTCCAGAGGAGGGTGACTAAAATGATCAAGGGTCTGGAGATCAAGCCCTATGAAGAGCGGCTTAAAGAGCTGGGCATGTTTAACCTGAAGAAGAGAAGGCTGAGAGGAAACATAATAGCCATGTATTAATATGTGAGAGGAAGTCATAGGGAGGAGGGAGCAAGCTTGTTTTCTGCTGGTCTGGAGACTAGGACGCGTAACAATGGCTTCAAACTACAAGAAAGGAGATTCCATCTGAACATTAGGAAGAACTTCCTGACTGCGAGAACTGTTAAGCAGTGGAACTCTCTGCCCCCAGAGTGTGGTGGATGCTCTTTGTTTGAAGGCTTTTAAACAGAGGCTGGATAGCCATCTGTCAGGGGGTGCTATGAATGCGATTTTCCTACTTCTTGGCATGGGATTGGACTGGATGGCCCAAGAGGTCTCTTCCAACTCTATGATTCTATGATTCTATACACTCTAGCCTCTAGAAAACCCTGTGATGTGCCTTAGGATTGCAATAAGTCAGGAACAACTTGAAGGAACACGGCAACAATAGGACTGGAAGTAGATAATGTGTGTGAAGGACTTTAAATGTTTGCAATCACTATACAATCTCAATACCAATATTATTACTCTTGCATGTGTTGGGTGTTGACACTTCTCACAGCTTTTCACTGCACACGAAGCAGGAAATGTTGGCTGTATTGAGGTTTGCCCTCTTTGCTTGTTTTATATCTTCAGCTAATAAACAGAGGAATGCACTGATCCAGAGGTAAATATTAAGCACAGTGGAAAGGAATTTAACTGTGGGACTCCTCCTAAAGCCTGCAGCCCACTGTCAATAAAGCAGTGCATTATAATCAGAGTAGTCATAAACCCAGTCCAAGCCGGGCCTCTCTGCAATCAGGGCTTCGTATTCCAGCATTGTCAGCCCTTTTAAAGCAGAATCCCACTGTGATGGCTTATTGCCATGTGCAAGTTCTTAATAGGGGCACCTCCACCAGACAGAGGTATCTGGACTGATTTGAAAGAGTGTAAGAACTATTCTAAGGATCATTTCATGAATTGATTTTTCCCCTATTTGGCAAAATCCTGATAGTGGAAAAAAGCAAGGACCCTATTAAATAACAATTCAACGTAAGTTATTACTTTTGGCATTGGTACACAAATATGGTAGACAATATCCATCACACATAGCAGCTGACATGAGAGGTGATTCAGAACATCAGAAGAACCATGCTGAAATGTCCCAAAGAGACAGATTTAGCATTATGTCTTAAAATCATCCTCATTTTAATCTTTCTGACCTTTGTTGTGGAATCCATTAGAATCAGAAAATTGTGGAGTTGGAAGGAACCACAAGGGCTATCCAGTCCATCCACATGCCATGCATGAATACACAAAACACTCATGACAGATGGTAATTCAGCCTCCGTTTAAAATCCTCCAGAGAAGGAGACTGCATGCACACCTCGAGACAACATAGTCCACTGTCAAACACTTCTGACCATTCTGACCATTTTGCATAATACTTTTCAACTGCAGTTCAAATTTCAAAGTGAAAATTTTACAGTCAAAATTTATGAAAAAGTGAATGCTAATTTTAAATCTAGTTTCTGTGTTTATTCAGGCAGATTCCCTTGAGATTTTGGCGGGCAGGTAAAAATTCAACAAAGCATATAAGACATGGGGATACTTTATCTTGTCAATTTATTTGATCAGCCCAAAATGGGAATGTGGCAGCCCATTCATTCAGTACCTATTACTGAATTGCAGCCTGGTTACTACATTTCTGAAAAGCTACTTTCTTATGTGACTCATGGGTGGACTGGAGCCTAACTTTTTGACAATATGTGGGCAGGGTTGGAAGCAATCCTAATCTGTATAAGACTCCAGTTTTTGGCTTGCAGTGCAATAACTGGAAATGATTGAACCCTAACAAGCCAGAGACATTTGTTTTGCTTAGTTCTTTCGTTCAAGTGCAGCCGCCAAAAGGTAGAATTTGAAAAGCTGCACGAAGAACTCTGCCCCTGACATTGACAGTTCCACCACGACCCCATCTGTGAAGTGTGTGCCAGCGAAGAGGCCAAAAGGACCAGTTAAAAAACAGCAAAATCTCAAATGACTTGTAAGGAGTGGCAGGAAAGTAGCAGCTATTTGGCAGGGCTGAAATAGATTCTTGCTATAAAAAAATAAGTTGAAGGTAAATTTCTCTTGGCAGCTGGAATGCCTCAGATACATCTGATCTCATCTCTCTGGTATTGTTAATAGGCTTTTGAAGTTTAGGTTTAAACTCCAAAATTATTTGGGGAAGATCTGTCTAGTTAAGGTAGGTCTCAGTGACTTGATAATTCTAAAACATTTTGCTTTTCTTCTCATATTCATAGAATCATAGCATCTATTAAGTGGAAAGATCTACAAGGCTATTTATTTAGTCTAACCCTCTGTTACGCAGAAATGCACTAGTAAAGCACTGTTGAAAGATGTCCATTTAACCTTTGTACACAGACCTCCAAAGAGGTCCATCATCCTTTGGAGTCCATCATCCTTTGAGGCAAGCTATTCTACTATCAAGTCACTCTTACAGTAAAAAAAATCTTCCTAACGTTTTGATAGAATTTCATGATTTGATCTCATTGGTTCATGTTCTAGTCTCCGGAGTAGTAGAACAAAAGCTTGCTCCTTCTTTTCTAAGGTTGATATCTCTTCAGATATCTAAATCAGCCACCTTGTCACCGATAAGTCTTTTCTTCTCCAAGCTCCATACCTAGTTCCATCAGCTGTTCTTCATAACGCTTCGTTTCCAGATGTTTGATAATCTTGGTCTGTACAGAAATAGATGCAACCCAGAATTGCATTGACTTTTTAGCCACTGTATCACACTGTTAATTCTTGTTTAGGTTGTGGTCTACTAAGACCCCTTGATCATTGTTTTCATTGTACTGTTTTTAAGCCAGGTGTCATACATCCTATATTCATACATTTTAATTTTTCTACATAAAAGTAATATCTTAAATTTCTCTCTGTTGACATTCATTTTATAAGTCTTGGCCCAGCAATTAAGTTTTGTCATTTTGAATTCTGTTCCTGTTCTCTGGGGTATTAGCTACTCTGCACTCAATCCCAATTTGATGTCATCTGCAAATTTGATAAACATGCTTTCTTTTCCATCATTTTTTATAAAAACTCAGAACAGAAACCCGTGGCACTCCAATCATTGCTTCTCTCCAGAATGAAGAACAACCATTGCCTGACAGACAGAATACACTCACCTTTGGTGAATACTTTCTGGGTTATATCTGTCAGTTAATTACAGACCCACCTAACTGTAATACTGTCTAGTCCGCAATTCACCATCTTACCTGCAAGAATATCATTAGTAACTTTTCAAAAGTGTCATTGAAACTTCTCCTGTTTTCCAACAATTCTCAAAGATTATTGCCAATGGATCTGAGATTATTTCTGCCAGGTTTCTATAGTAATCTTGGGTGTGGTTCATTCAGCCCTGGAGAAACTTGGTTTCACTTAGAATAGCTCCCTCTGTCAGCTCCAGCTCCCCATACGGGGACATGAGCGAAGCCTCCCACAAGAATAGTAAAACATCAAAACATCCAGACGTCCCCTGGGCAACATCCTTGCAGACGGCCAATTCTCTCACACCAGAAGTGACTTGTAGTTTCTTTCTCAAGTCGCTCCTGACACACACACACACACACACAGACACATACACACAAAACTTAGAATAGCTAAACATTCATTTATTATCTCTATCGGTTCTGGACTCTTGTCCCATTACTGCATGATGTATTCTTTTTTCACCAGTTTAAGCACTGTTTTCCTTTTAGAAGAAAATATTGAAACCATGCAGGATACTTATTCAGTTATGTGAAATGAGCCAAAATCTCACCCAGGTACATTCTTAGAGCCACTTGATAACTGAAAGGGTGGAGCTGCATCTATAAACCTCTCAGCTGATCTTGTATACCTGGGGAGGGGGGGAGGGGGGAAGGAAGGAAGGAAGGAAGGAAGGAAGGAAGGAAGGAAGGAAGGAAGGAAAAATTCTGCCACATAGACAGAAGCATAAATATGATGGTTGAGACTTGTCCTTAGCCAAATATGAAACAAACACAAAAAAACAAAACTATAGATAGAATAAATGTGTAGGCCAACAGAACAGCACACTGGCAAACACACATTGTGGTGTTTCAAATATTAGACCTGTTTCTGATTGTATTTGACCTGCTGATTCAAAAAATGGCACCGATTTTCCCCTATCAGTGCCAGGTTTTGAGATACAGAACATATACCATATACCAGTCTTAATTTGCTCTCCCGTAAAGAATCATGATAGCCATCTCTTAAAAACTGATGTGGTTCATCCAATGCAATTTTCTGAACAGTGCCCCAGATAATCCCAGGAACAGACAGCAAGAATTTTGTTGTTGTTGGCCTGTACAATCGCTGTCAGTACAGCTGAAGCCCTAGTCCCACAGTTGGGAAGGCAACACTCTTTGATTGTTTCTGCCCTTTGCATTTCTATCTGTTAAAGTTTGCCCGAAATCCCACCAGCGGGTATATTTTCTCATTACAGAGCTAAGGTCATAGGAAAAGCCTACTTTGTTGAATTTCTGCTATCTAAAGCTCAAGAGCCATACTAGAGAAATAAAATGACTTGACATGAGTTGTTAATTTTATGAGTAATTGTAACTGTAGCTTTAGGTCAATGGTTGGCAACTTGTGGAGATCGACATTATCAACCCCAAACATCAACATATAAATCAGGAGTGGACAAGTCTAGTTCTGGGCTACAACTCCCATCAGCCCTAGCCAGCATAGCCAAAATCAAGATTTGCTTTTTGGGCATTTCCCCCATATATTATCAAACTGTGGTTGGTTGAATCTGTGGATGCAGAGTCTGTGGATATGGAGGGCTTACTGTACTTGCCACAGCAGATGAAAGGAGGGTGGAGTAAATTAAGAGGTCTCAACACATGATACAGTGCAGGCAGGCCCATAGCCAGGATTATAATTGGGGAGGGGGGCAGAGTCTGACAGAGAGGATCTATCCTAGCAAACCTTTTGTATCATTATCCCAATACCCCCGTGCATATGGGATATATTGAGCATGGTGATCAGATCATAATATGAATGAACATAACAGTTTAAATAATGTACCAGTAAGGCCTTCTCGCAGACTACCCTGAGAATTGGGGAGAGCGAAGCCCCTCAAGCCCCCACCCCTACCCCTGCTACATGCCTGAGTGCAGGTCATCACACAGTAATTTGGAGGGCATTTACAGAAAGGATATTGGACGGTCACTCCTTTCATCTATAGTCAGTAATGAGATGGTGGTGATAATTGGAATAATAGGCCAACAACAACTGGAGAGCCAAATGTTGCTCAGTTCTGGTTTGGAGCCACCTAACCTTCCTGAATTCCACTCTTGCGTTGTGACTGAAGATGATGGAGGTTGCAGTTCGGCACATCAATGAAGCCTCGGGTTTGATAAGTTTAAATCTGGGCACCTTGACTATCATTTTATTGCCTTCAAATTGGAGTTTGTTGTGGCTTATTCCACAAAGTCGGCAGTGTAGGAGAACCAAGGCTCCAATTGATTTTTCAAATAAGCCATCTGTACACATGATCAAACATAAAGGCAGTCATTGTTTTCTGGATTGCTGAAGGTTTTGGCATAAAGGACCCAACACAGATGATGATTGGCTAGGAACCAGGCATGTTTTTAAAATAACCTGATTGTCATCTGAAGATAGCATCTCACAGAAATAAAGCATCATTGTTCGAACTGTCCTATTTGAAAGTAAGACATGGAATACCCTCAAAGGAAATGGAAAAGTTTTATTTTCCAATTTCCTTCTCTAATTTACAGTTATGCACCTTGATTATAAGAACTATATTAATCCTATCTCTGTAACTGTGACAGTTTTCTGCATCTGATAGGATCCTCCTCAGCAAACTACTGTCATGTGGTCAACAGAGAATATAGGTTAGCAGGGGTCTCTCTCTCTCTCTCTCTCTCTCTCTCTCTCTCTCTCTCTCTCTCTCAACATTAGGAAGAACTTCCTGACCGTGAAGCTGTTCAACAGTGGAACTCTCTGCCTTGGAGTATTGTGGAGGCTCCTTCTTTGAAAGCTTTTTAACAGAGGCTGAATGGCCATCTGACAGGGGTGCTCTGAATGCGATTTTCCTGCTTCTTGGCGGAGTTGGACTGGATGGCCCACAAGGTCTCTTCCAACTCTGTGAATCTATGATTCTTCTGACTTATGTTGAGATTATTGCTTTGGTTGTTTTAATTGTCTGTGTCTTAACATAAGTGACATCGACATTGCCATTGTATGGCACAAATGTTAATACGTGAAGCTTTGATTCCAGTTTTGGCATCAACATGAAATAGTCTTATGTATGACTTAACCCGGGAGACATTTGTTTCACCGAGTATATCAGATGACCGTAACCATTGCCTTTAATTACATGGTTATGTGTATCATTGGTTCTTGATCTCAGCAACAAACCAAAGCAACTGCATACATCCCCCAAAGGTATCCAAATTTTCTTTAAATAAGTGAGCAGTGAGCAATAAACTGTGTTAAAATGCTTCTTATTCCAGTTATATTTGAAATCCTGTCCAAAAATAACTTCCATATTTGTGTAGACACCTCCCCCAAATTAGAACAGTTACAATACAAAGGATTTTTTTAAACAAAAGACAATTAATTGCATGCCTTCCTAAGTACAAGATATAGTGTGTTGACTACTTTGAAAATGCAGTCAACGAAAATACTTCTTGGAAGAAAGGGCTATGCAAATAGATTTTGATCTTAACAGTTAGTGAGTGGGCACTACCAGCATCATCTACCGTATTTACAGACATTTAAAATAGCTTTGTGATTTGGCTGTCCTAAAGCTTTTAACATGCAAATACAACATAAAACAAATGGAATGATGTTGCACCGTATTGCAATGAGGAAAGGCAGGACTGTGCTCCTAGTGCTTGCTTTTATTGGCTTCAAGGTTCTGAATCTTCTTTCCCAGAGATGCCTTTTACAGCCATTGCAAGTTTGTATCTAGGACTAGGACAAGGACCAAGAGGTCAGAGAAGGAATGTTTGTATTCTCACAGGTAAAATATTCACTGACAGGTGATAAGTTGTCCTTGTCCCTTATTACTTGCATCAGTAAGTTCGCTCCAGATCTTAAAGGTTCTTCGGGTTTCACTAATGTGATGCAACACAAGCCGGCAGAAGAACACTTGTTGCTTTGGGGTGGGATGGCAATGCTTTGCGCTCTCTCTCTCACTCACACTCTCACACAGACAGAGAGATAGCAAATGTACATGGCTTTGCAGCTTGGGTCCAGGCTGTCAGCAATACCACATATCATTCTATGAACCTGACTTTTGAGATCTTTGTTAGGTTTTCCCTTGTCCTTCGGTCCTGTCTCATCCCAAGTAAATTTGGTGAAAACAAGTGAGAGCCTTCTTGGTGGCTGCTCCCAATTTTGTGGCATTTCCTCCCACCAAAGGCTCAGGCCCCATCTACATTGCCATATAATCCAGTTTCTGAATCCAGATTCTCTGCTTTAAACTGGATTATATGCCAGTGTAGATTTATATAATCCAGTTCAAAGCAGATAATCTGGATTCAGAAACTGGCAATGTAGATCCAGCCTCAATTGCTCCCCCTGCCTCCCCCCCCCCCCAAATCAGACAAAGGCCAGCAAGCCTTTGATATTTAGATTATTGTGGCAGAAGGATCTCTTTCATATGGTATATTAGGCATTTCTTTTTTACTGTATTTTTTAATGTGCTTTCAATTGTTGTATTTAGTTACTGTTTTAGTTAGTGATTGCTTATTTAACATATGTATCAAATAGGTTTTTAGTGCACTTTGTTTTGATCTCCATGCCAATCCAGATACATCATGTCAATTAGATGCCAATCCAGGAGCTTGCTGATGTTTTTTTCTGTTTTCTTTTACAGTGATGTTTGGTTTTATAGTAGACATACATACGTGGGTGTAGGTCCAGTCATATGACATTAGGAAACAGTTTGATTGTGAGTCAGACCACAGGAGTCCATCTAGTTCAGTATTTTCGACTGTGACTAGACGCAAATCTTCAAAGTACCAGGAAGGATTTTCCTTCTCCTTCCACCTGGAGATGCCAAGGATTAATTCTGCAGCCTTCAATGAGCAAGACATGTTTTCCTACAACTGAGCTATAAGTCCTCCATCAATTTGTTCATTTGGACAGTCAAGATCTATGGACAGATCTTACGTTTGCTGCTTTTGGGGCCTTTTCCATTTGCTCTACAGTTCTATTTTTGTAGCATTCCAGCATCACAATCAAAGCTCATTATGAACACTTTCTAAAAATTGACCTGCTTGAGATTAAATTGGCAGATAATCTTACATTATATATCTGACCAGGTTTAATGCCAAAACCAGTGCTTTCTGCCAGTGAAATGAATGCTTTCCAGTTTGCTTTTCTTTTTTAAAGGTTTTTCCCCCCCAAAAAACCCAAACAAAAACAAACCACAATCGCCCTCCACACTTAACTCTATTATCTTCACTTATAATTAAAGTTACTACAGCCTTAAAAAACCAGGTCATGTATTTGCCCTCTTTCAAATTAAAATCCTTAAATGTGCACAAAAGGCCATGTCTATTGGCTGCAGGTTAACTCTGGAGACGGGAAAACATAATCCCCTGCTTAACTGGCAGGCAGTTGAGAATTAGTTTTCTGGTCCTGTGTTAAATCTGCAGTGATGTGTTGTTCTTATTCAGATATGCAGCTTTTTAAACATTGGTGTGAACTGCTTTGAAGTGCATGAAAACAGTATCAAAGAGTTTCAATTATAATTTTAATATCTTAGTAGCAAAAGTAGAAATGCCATATCTACTTGTCTGGAAAGGAGCCCCACTGAAATCTTCATATATACGTTGTTGTTATGATATGATCTACCTAAGATAGTGGTTCTCAACCTGTGAATCCCCAGGTGTATTGGCCTACAACTTGCAGAAATCCCAGCCAGTTTACCAGCTACTAGGATTTCTTGGAGTTGAAGGCCAAAACATCTGGGGACCTACAGGTGGAGAACCACTGAAATATGGGCTTGGCAAAGGCTACTTCAAAACACAAAGAAATTAGTTTAAAGAAGTGTTAAAATCGGGTTTCTGCCTCCTGCAGAATTCTGGGCCTTGTAGTTTAGTACGGCTCTTACAGGCTCCTCCCTAAACTACAAACCCCAGTATTCTGCAGGAGGCAGAAACCGGATTTAAAGTGGATTCATTCTCTAGTGTGATAAGGGCCATAGTTCTCACAATATAGCTCTTGGGTTTTTAAAAAAGTTTTATTAAGTTTTAATTTTCTTGTCTATGCATTTCAGTCTTTTGGAAAACTCTAGTGATTTCTTGATTTGCTCAAAGCCTAATACATAGTTTGTTGACGTGGTCCTATTGTTTTAAGGGGAAAATTTCTTCTCAGATTAAAAAAAATGTAGGGAGGTCACAAATGGGAACATTATGTTTTGCGAATTAAAAGAAATCTGCTAGAGATTGGAAATAAATTATTACAGGTGGTGTCAGACCTGGAAATCATAAACGTTGTTTGATTTTTTAAATGACGACAGCTTGTAAGACCTCTTTGTTGAAGACAGGGAAATAACTGTAGTCAATTGCTATAGCAAAAAAAACAACAACAACAATCCATACTCCCAGCAGCTATGAAAAGTGAATGACAAGGCTCCATCCAGTGCTTAATGAAAGGTGCAGCTTTTTTTTTTTAAGGAGAGCCCCAAGAAATTTATTTTTAGGCTGCAATCTTAGACTCATTTACCTCAACAACAACAAAGTTCTTTTGTATTTAGTGCAGAATATTGCTTTGTAGGTATGTACTGTATAGCATTGCATTCTCAGGGTTTTCTTCTGTACCATTTGGGAACTAGATCTACAATCCTTCTGGCAATAATTCTCAAAAATTTTCTTTGAAAGAGACAGCAGCACCTGCTCCAAAACATGGTTCTCTGTAGCCTCTATTACATTTTGAGTATTTTTGGTAGTTTTTAGTTAATTTTAATTAAAATGTTAATTTGTAGTTTAATAATTAAAATGTTTTATTGGTTTATTTATTTAGCTCCATGGTAATGTCCAGAGCCCTTGGAATAGAAGTCCCATTACTTTATCTACTGTGTAACGCAGCGTTAGGTAGGTGAACAATCCGTGTTCACCAAAGTGCCGGTGGAGATCTGCTTATTCACAGACCCCAAAAATATGACAAAGTTTGACGATCTGTAAAGTAAAAAGATGATGATAAAAATGCTTTGCAAACCGTATCTAGTAAGATAAAAATAAATTTTATGTTTATGATCTCAATAAAACTATTGAAGATTGGAATGGACATAAACAAAAGTGTTGATCTATACTTCGTTATAGAATTCCTTAAAACTGACTGTTGTGCATGGAATTCACTTAGGGAACATTATGGGAAGATGGAAAACCAAACGACTGCTCCCTTCACAAATGAGAGAATACAGCTGTCTTCCTTGATGAAGAAGGAAGCAACTCCAGTATAACGGAGAGAAATAAAGGGCCCACATATACAGATCTCTGAACAAGGAAAGGGGAACATCTAGGACAGCCTAACTTTCCATTGCAATCTGCCACTGATCCATGAGTTGATGTTTTTTGTTAGCAACAATAGTCTCAGCTTCCATGAATGTACACTATGACTCCCATATCTGTGGGATATACAGTTCCAGATTTCACATGGATATTCTAAACCATGGATAACAGTTCACCCTATTGAAAGGAACAATGCCTGGCCCAGGAATACCATAGAGTCACACTGAAGGACGTAAAAATGTGTAAAAGGGATATATTTTTCCAGTCCTGTGGATAGGAGGAATCGTACTGTACAAAAACTGCCTCATTGATCTGCTTAGTTATATCTTGTCTTCTGTAATGAGTAATGGCTTTCCAAAATCTCATACAGACACAACTTTCAGTTCTGTTGTTTGCCTCTATGCTGAGGTTGGGTTACAACTCCCATCATGCCTAGTCAGCATAGTTCCATATTGTGGGATCCTTCTTCAAACCCTTTAATAAGAAAATGCAACGATTTTACATCTCTTTCTGCTGTTGGGGCCGTAGTTTGCTGAGACAATATCTAGTATAGCTTTTAGTGTTATTAATTATTTTTCTTAAAAACTAAATTATATTACCATTTTTCTTTGTTTTTTCCTTTTTTGCAGAACAAAGGAAGAAATACTCCAACTCCAACGTCATTATGCATGAGACCTCGCAGTATCATGTGCAAGTGAGTCAAACACTCTCACATTAACAAAGCCATAAAATTGCATAAATTAGAAATGGTGTTGCTATTACACAATGTATATCTGAACATTGATCCTTCAAATGGCTTATTTATAACCATATTACTTAACGGAACCTGTAATTTGCCACTTTAATATGCTGGTGATATTGAAGGCTGGTAATAATTTTTGATCTTTGTCCTCCTCTCATTTTCCCTCATGCTCAGAACAATATACATTGATTTTCTAGTCTTAGTGCCCTATCAGAGATTGCCACGTCTTTCAATTACTCTGAAACCCACCTTAAAAGGCAGTCAGCCACCCAGAGTGATGGGGGTCTGTCCTGCTGCTGCTGGGCCAAGTGTTGCAGGATGACTTGATTACCACCCCCCCCACCCCCGCTACAAGTGAGCAACACTGCAAGGAGCAGAAGCAGGGACCTTTGTAGTCACAACTCTTCACCACAGTATTGCTTGTCAGCAGGAGGAGGTTGGTCATGTCATCCTTTTGCATCATGGTTGGCAGTAGCATGGACACCCATCTCTCTGAATGACTGATTGACTTTTAAGGCAGGTTTTAGGAACTAGTTGAAGACTTAGAATCTCATCACATTTAGAGGGTGAAAGCATGGGGAGTGTTACCCCGTTCCCTCCCATATGGGGACCACCATTTTCCATCTTATCCCATCTTTTCCCCACTTTGCCCCACATTCATCATTCAGGAGTCAGGTAAGGCTCAATTTCTGAAGATGGGCTTCAGGCTCTTTTTCCATGCACTGCAGAAACAGAACCCATGGAGTCCCACTGGAAGTGCTCTTACGTCATCTGATGGCCTCCATGAGACTCCCGTGGGGCTCTATTTTTGCATCACATGGAAACAGAGACCAAAGACCACCCGATGAGGTCCAAAGTGTTACTACAGCATCATGACTATGCGTTTGATGCAAGATCTCAGCCTAAAGGGGGAACTTAGTGTGACACTGAAAACATTATACGTATTATTTAATATCATTTTTGACTTGAAACAACTTTCTAGACTCAGAATTCAATAATTCAGTATTTTTGACTGAGCTATGGTTGGAGAATCTCAGAATTCCCCGCCTGTTCATAGTTGGAGTATAGAAATTTTTCTTTTTGATTTTAGTACTTGGCACTTTATTTTCTACTCATGCCCACATGTGTGTATGTATGTGTGTGTGTGTGAGAGAGAGAGATGTGTGAGAGTATTTGTTTGCCAGTTAGGACTACCTTTGTCATCCTGCTCCAATCTCCTCTGTCCCGAATTTTGAAGGTTTTGTTGATGCTTCTGAGATTCTCCTAAATCTTTATGTATAATATGGGCTGTGTGAGGAAAACCTGCTACAATTGTTCCTCTTGAGGAGAAGGATGAATCTACACCGCCATTTTATCCAATTCAGTGTAGTGAATCTGCCTGCATTTAGAAATTGGATTATGGGGTCGTGTTGTTGGGGCCAAAGTTAGTTTGATTGGCAATAATAGCTCATTAAGTGTTTCCTCCAGCCTTTTGAGAACCAAGACTTAATATTAAATATCAAGTGCATCAAATATACTGTTTGTTTGCTTTTAACAAATAATGCATTGCTTGCCTCAGTTGATCATTATCAAAGTTGTCAAGGACAGGAAATTGAACTCTTCCTGTGATTTATTTGTGAAGGCAATCCCTCTTCTTAACCTGATATGAGCTTGGGGTGGGGCTGGGAAAGAACTAAGTATGGGTTAATTATTGTCTTTATCTGTACATCTGATACTCTCCGCATTTCTTTAAAGCCAGCATGTGAGGTGCTAGGATTAATTTGACATTACATCTAGCTTGTCTTGACCCTTTCTAAATCAGAGAAGGGCAAAGTTTGGTCCTGAGGTTGCAGATGGCCCCCAAGACCATTTTACCCCTCAACCTCTCCAGGTTCTTTAGATGGACTGTCCTGTTTCTGGTCCAATGCAAAGATGCATACCTATGTGAACTGCTTTTCCTGGAATCCTCTGAACGTGACAATTCACTTTTTAAATAGGTTTTGGCTCCCCTGCCATTTTAACATATAAATATTTTTCCCCCAAATGAGAAGTGGGCTTCTGACCATTTTTCATGTTGTGTTTATGGTTTTGCATTTTTGGCAATTCGTATACCCTCAGGAGGGTCCCAAGGCTAGGAAAAATTGCCTTTATAACTGCCCACCCCTGCTTTAAAATGATTTCCCTGGAAATAAATGACATTCTAGGCCAGGAGATGGGAACTGGTTTGCATTTGCAGGCCATTTCACCACTCTTTCAAGCACGTACAGGACAAAAGATGTTGAAGGATATGGCCAAACACCTAACCTTACAGTTGAATCTGACTGCAGTCCAAATCACATTGTAGACTACAGATTCCAGCATAGAATTTGACTTTTATTCTCTCCTTGTCTTCATACGGAGTGAAGCCAAGTGGCAGATACTCCTGAACACCAGCTAACCTTTGGGCCTGTGTAGTTTGCCCCCCATTCCCAATATAGGGGAGAGTGCAGGTGGGCAAAGCAGCCTGAACTTCAAACACCAGGTACATTAATAATCCTTTGCCTGGTACATGGATCTTGGGAGCTTGATAACTCACATATTCCCCATCCAGAGAACAGTAGCAAGCAAGACTCTTCCTTTTTTAGTTCTGATCTCTAATCAGCATTTTTTTTAACGAAGGAAGATTCTCCCCTCTGTTTTGTTCCTGATTAGAAAGGTGAGAGGAATAGGAAATCCCTAGTCACGGGATTTAGGGAAGGGTAGACATTTCCCAAATATTTCCTGAGCCAATCTATGCAAAGTCTACAACTCTCTAAAGCCCCATCCCCAGGGATTCCCTATTCCCCTCACTTTCCTAAGCAGGAAAAATGCAGAGTAGAGAATTTTTTAAAAGCAAGGAAGTTGAATTGTCGAAGGCAGTTCTTCAAGGCAGTTCTTCATAAATTGAATTTGGCTTTGTATACACTGTTTCCCAAGGTTTGTAGAAATGTGTAAAGGGGCTTTTGGGCTGTCAGGTGAGGACTAGCCAAGGTCCAGATTTTTCAGGATCTTGTGGTACCAGCGGAAGAGGATTCTCATAAGCAAACAAGGGTGCTGTTAGAAGGACAGCTCTAGTTTATGGTACTAAGCTTGATACCTTTGTGATTACCCACAGCTGCACAGAGAATGCCAAATAAAAATGCCTTATAGTAAATCAGAACACAGAGAGAGCTTTTTTCAAAGCAGTGCTCTTGTCCTGAGATTCCTCATCCTAAGGATTGAAGATGGCCCAGACCCTGATCTTTATCAACCTAAAGAGTAGACCAAGATTAGCAGTTTTGTTCCTATTCCCTGTTTGATGTTTATTCTCCATGGGTGAACACATGAGCACTCCTCATATGAGGATTTCATGTTTCAATGCCATATTTCACCACATAAAGTAGCATTTTATGCCTCTTTTTTGCTGGAAATAAAGGAGGTGTTGAACTGTCCTGCCTCCGAAAGATGAAGAGGAGCAAGGAGGAATACCAAGAGCTCTGTGTTTTTTCAAAACTGTTTTTCTTCCCAAATGGGGGGAGGAAGGTGAGGGAACAAGAACTCTCGTTTGCTGTTGTTGTTGTTGTGGTTGTTTTTTGTTAAACCATATGTGACAATTACACTCAAATTTGGGACCCAAAAAAAGATGGTGTGATGATTTTGTGGTGATGACTACGTATTAAACAGTGAAATATGGTGTTCTCCTGTCTAGATCAACTGAAATATCTATTGGGATCAGCATCCCGGGGAGTTGAAGCTTCTGCCCGGTTTATGAAAATCCAATACTGGACAAATCCTCTGCAAAATTGCAAAATGCTATGCCTGATGTTCCTTCTGCTGGACTTTATTCCCTCCAGCAATCAAAAAGCATTTCGCACACTGTTAATTACAGTTGCTTGGCTGTGAGCTGATCTTTCACCTTGAACTTTGGTCAAAGTAAATGTGATCTCTCTCAGACTGGCAGCACTGAGTTTCATAAGAGGGTCACTCATATATTATTCACACACAGCAATATACCAATAATTGTTGTGTTATTAATCCTCATACATTTTGTATCTTACTCTGTGTGAAGGCAAGCTTGATGTACTTTAAAATTACCTCTCTGTTTTCAGTTTCTATACTATAGTCTCTGTCTGGAAAGGATCTCAAAGCAACTGACATATTAATAGAAATGAGATGACAAAAGGAAAAGGGGGGATAGAAAGACAAAGGAGGAGAAATCTAGTTGGTAATATATAAAGTGCATACACTAACCAACTTTCAATGCTGACAAGTTGTAAAGTGGACAGGTGTTTTCATCCAAACAGGCTCTATATCCCAGGATCTGATCCCAGGTTTTCTGCATTAAACTGAATTATATGAGTCCCCACTGCCAGATAATGTGGGATAAACAAAACCTGGGATCAGATCCAGGGATATAGGGTCTATCTGGAAGGGCCCTTAGATTAAATCAAATAGTTACAATCTATCTTGCTTTAATGGTCCCCTTCATAATGCTAGCTGATGCAAACAGCACCCCATATCCAATGGACTCTAGCCATTGTGGCTCTGTAATGCACAAGAGCTGTTCTTGTTCAAAATCACTGTGGGCCATCTATAGCAGTGCTGTCCAACTTCTGGCGGGTCCAGGGCCGGATAAGAGGTCACTGATGACCTGCGGGGCCGCTCGACCCCGCCCCCAGGCCCCGCCCCCAGGCCAGGCCCCGCCCCTCCTAAAGCCGCGAAAAAGGAGGAGTAGGCGGCGCCAAGAGCAGCGTCACAGGCCTGGCGTGACGCGCTGCTGCCCCTTGGCACCGCCTACTCCTCCTTTTCGGCGCCCCCTCCCTTCCTAGGGCCGGGGAGCCTGAAAAAGGGCAGAAGGCGGCGCCAACGGCAGCGCGTCACAGGCCTGGCGTGACGCGCTGCCCTGGCACCGCCTACTCCTCCTTTACGGCGCCCCCTCCTTCCTAGGCCGGGGAGCCGCCGGAGGAGGAGTAGGCGGTGCCAAGAGCAGCGCGTCACGCCAGGCCTGTGACGCGCTGCTCTTGGCGCCGCCTTCTGCCCTTTTTCGGCGGCTCCTCCCGCCCCTAGGTAGGGGGGGGGCGCCGAAAAGGAGGAGCTAGCTCTCTTCCTCCTCCCTGCCCGCCTCCCCTCCCCCGGCCGCCATTTTTTTAAAAATCGTTTTTAAAAAAAAAAAAAAATTAAAAATGGCGGCTGAGGGCATAGGTGGGGCCGTGTCCAACAGGCTACGGGGCCGAATCCGGCCCCGGGGCCGCCAGTTGGACAGCCCTGATCTATAGCTATAGAACAAGCCCAAGAGTCCTAATTTTGTTATCAGAGTTAATGGTTAGCTGCAATATCATTACACCTTCATGTTTTGTTCCTGCCAATTCTCCTTAATTGCTGTGATTACTGGAAGTAAGTCATTTACATCAGAGAGATAATACAGTGGGCTCTTGATATCTGCTGTGGTTTGTTTCCTGGATACTTAAAATCCATGAATGCTCGAGTCACATTATACACGAGGGCATAGCAAAATGGTGCCCCTTTTATAAAATGAGAAAATCAAGATTGTTTTCAAGGCATGTATGGTTGATTTCATGGATGCAGAATCTGTAGATACGGAAGACGTCCAGACATACATGAGTTAGGTGACTAGATGAGCAGAATTCAGTGGTCCATTGATAGTGTGGTCTTTCTTGTCTCAAATAGAAATATGAGATGGTACAAAATTGAATTCCTGGAGAAGAATGACTAAAAGGAAATCCAGGAGACTGTACTGCTTTTACAACAGACATCATGTCATGAGTAGTATAATGGAAGAAGGTGGCTGTGTTCTTCTCCTGTAGTTAGATACACTCCACTCTGCTGGATGGTAGAAACCACAAGGAAAGGACTATGTGATTTTTATTGAGGCTGGAAAGAACTGTTTTGCAAGGCAGCAATGACATAGGGAGGGAGGGAAACAGCAGCCTTTGACATGTGTCTCCTTGAAGTTCCCAGTATGGCTATGTTGTCTTTTTTGGAGTGCTACATTTTATTGCTATAAGCCATACAAAAATAGCCCATTCATGCAAACCTCAGGGCTGAGATAGCATGAATGCCATGATATGGCTGCTGGGTGTTTTCTTAACCAGGGCAACAGGTTTAGAGCTGTGCTGGGAATGAATACAAGTGTAATCATGCTTAGCTAGCTTTCTGCTCCCTGTAGAATGCTGCATTTCTAGCTCTGACCTCAAGACAGCCGTTCAACAATGCAGCGGGGAAAGATGAAACTAAGGAGGCTCATCATACATGTTTCCTTAAAGCCTAAGAATGTTTGAAATAGGCATCATCATTGGCCAGGCAGGTCAGGGAGCCAGGGCTGAGAGCCTGAAGCTAGTGTTAAGATTATTGTTAAATCTTACTTCATTGTTGGCCCAGTTTCACCTCTGTATGGAATATAATATGAAGTTTCTGGCTGCTTATATGTCCACTGACGTAACAAAACATAAGGGAGAAGACTGGTAGGGAAGATTGTTATTATTACATTTACTTCTACCCTTCCTTTCCCCCAAAGACTCAGAGCACCTTTCAAAGATTGAACAAAATACATATACAACTATTAATTGAATACTATACAAAATTCAAAGTATAAGTAAATTAGCAATAGGCTTCTAAGCAGCTACAGGCAAGACCATTAAAAAGAAAATAACCAATACATGCAGTACAGTGCATTCTGAAGCGTGCTTTTCTCCCTGAGAATCAGTCATCAAAGACAACTTGAAACAAAAAACTCTTCACCTGCCTATGAAAGGATAGCAGGGAACAAGTCAGGCTAGTCTCTCTTGAAAGGGAGTTCCAGAGTCTGGGAGGAACTGCTGGAGTGAGAAGCCCTCTCTATGTTCCCTGCAGATGTGCTTATGGAGACTGGTGGGACAGAAACAATATTTCAAAACACAGGCAGGCTATCATGGTAGAATACGGTCCTCCTGATAAAATGGACCTGCATCGTTTAAGGGACTGCTAAGAGTGTGCTTATGATAGAATTGAAAGTGACTCACCCCCGCATTTGCAGCTTACAAAAGTTAAAACAGTTACAGATATTATTAAATTCATATCACACAACATTCAGGCCATGGGAGCGGAATCTGATACTCCCAGAACTACCCTCTGGCTGCCTGGGTTTTTTTTTTTTTTGGGAAAAACATCCCTTCTTCTGCATGAGGATGCCATTTTTGGTGATGTCTCCATTGTTTTACTCTCCTCTGCCTGTTCAGAAAGATTGAAATTATTCTGTCTAGGCCAGTGTTTCCCAACCAGTGTGCCGTGGCACACTAGTGTGCCATGAGCAATCATCAGGTGTGCCGTGGGAAATTGGAAATTGGAGGAAGAGGTCTCTGTCGAAAGCTGGCATGATGTCATGATCTCTAGCTCATGCCATACAACTGACACAAACCACATGGCCATGGGACATTGGGCCAAAAGGAAATGCGGGGCAAATGGACCAGCCATAAAACTCAATTGCTCAAAGGTGAGGGGAGAACCTGGCTTTGATATGGTAAAGGCACCAGGCTTCCTGAATGAGTGATTGATGGCTTTGTAGTTAGTACTATATAGTAGACCAGTAGCTGAAGCTCTTGTATTCCAAACAATAAACGTGTTGATACCTGCTCCACTGGTGATTGTCTGCGTGTTTTCTCCAGAGCCACACAGCTTGGAATAGAGATATCTGACACATGGGCAAACTTGGACCTTCCAGGTGTTTTGGACTCTAATTCCCACCATTCCTAGCAGCTTCAGGCCCTTTTCCCCCCTCAGCCACTTAATCAGGAAAGGGCCTCGGGCTGTTAGGAATGGTGGGAGTTGGAGTCCAAAGCAC
This sequence comes from Anolis apletophallus, assembly GCA_030556195.1. Lineage (NCBI taxonomy): Eukaryota > Metazoa > Chordata > Lepidosauria > Squamata > Anolidae > Anolis > Anolis apletophallus. The sequence continues at coordinate 98,581,177 of JARBWK010000002.1, read as the reverse complement.
CCAGAGGGGTGAAGTTTTCCTATGCCTGTTTTAGGGACCTGAAAGTGGTGTGCCTCCTTCCAACATTGTGATTCTGGATAGAAAACAAACAACAACATAACATAACATTGTTTGAGTCCACAGTGCTCTCTGGGTGTAGGTGAACTACAACTTCCAAACTCAAGGTCAATTCCCAAGCAAACCCTTTCAGTACTTTCTGTTGGTAATGAGAGTTCAATAGGCCAAGTTTGGTTCAATTCCATTGTTGCAAGAGTTCAGGATGCTCTTTGATTGTGGGTTAACTATAAATCCCAGAAACTGTAACTCCCAAATGTCAATGTCTATTTTCCCCAAACTCCATCTGTGTTCACATTTGGGCATATTGAGTATTCATGCCAAGTTTGGTCCTGATCCAACATTGTTTCAGTTCACAGTGCTCTCTGGATATAGGTGAACTACAACTCCAAAACTCAAGGTCAATGCCCACCAAACTCTATAGTATTTTCTCTTGGTTATGGGAGTTCTGTTTGGGAAGTTTGTGTCTTTCTGCCATTCCTGCCAGGAGATCTATGTTGTGTTCATAGAAACAGGCCCAGGTTTCACACTGAGTATATAAATACATTGAAAAACATATTAACTATATGCATTACTGTGTTAGAGTGTCATTTTGTGTCATTTTGGTTGGTGGTGTGCCCCAGGATTTGGTAAATGTAAAAAATGTGCCGTGGCTCAAAAAAGGTTGGGAAACACTGGTCTAGGCAACAAAAACTTTAAGCTCAGAGAGGCTGACATTTTTGTTCCCAGCCATTTGCTTTTGGGTCTGCCTAGCACTGGAATGCAGTTCCTCAAGAACTTCTGTAAAAGAATAATTTCATAGAATCATAAATCATTGAGTTGGAAGAGACCTTGTGGGCCATCTAGCCCAACCCCCTGCCAAGAAGTAGGAAAATCACATTCAAAGCACTCCAACAGATGGCCATCCAGCCTATGTTTAAAAGCCTCCACCACACTCCAGGGCAGAGAGTTCCACTGCTGAACATCTCTCACAGTCTGGAAGATCTTCCTAATGTTCAGATGGAATCTCCTTTCCTGTAGTTTGAAGCCATTGTTCCGTGTCCTGGTCTCCAAGGCAGCAGAAAACAAGCTTGCTCACTACTCCCCATGACTTCCCCTCACATATTTACACATGGCCATCATGCCTCCTCTCAGCCTTCTCTTCTTCAGGCTAAACATGCCCAGCTCTTTAAGCTGCTCCTCATAGGGCTTGTTCTCCAGACCCTTGATCATTTTAGTTGCCCTCCTCTGGACACATTCCAACTGGTCAACATCTCCCTTAAATTGTGGTGCCCAGAATTGGACACAGTGTGATTCCAGGTGTGGTCTGACCAAGGCAGAATAGAGGGGTCGCATGACTTCCCTGGATCTAGACACTATACTCCTATTGATGCAGGCCAAAATCCCATTGACTTTTTAAGCTGCCGCATCACATTGTTGGCTCATGCTTAACTTGTTGTCCACAAGGATCCCAAGATCTTTTTCACATATACTACTATTGAGTCAAGCCCACATATTGTCCCACATATTCTTATTCTTGAGTGATGTGGTTGTGTGAATGGAGTAACCTTTGTTGATTCTGCTGTTTTCCACATCAGTTGTCCATGCTACTGTCCCACCCATACAGTAAGTTCATGAGCACATGTGATCCATGCAATCTCCATTTTATATGGAATTCAACTAGTTTCTTCTTATTAGCTACATCTATCTCCTGCATTTCTCCTGTTGACTGGTGTACTTCCCTCCCCTCCCTTTGCAGTAGGGCCTGGCGGTTTTGATATAAGAGGGTGGTGAATCCAATGTGGACATTTAGGCTGAATGTCAAAGGGACTGTCCAACATGCTGAACCGTATCCCCAGAACAGATTCCACACTTTGGGAAATACCTTTAAAGTTTACATTAATTCTAAAAAAAAAAAAGTTTACATTAATTCTCAGACCAGATTTATTTATTATTTATTATATTTATAACCCGCCCTTCTCAACCCTGAAGGGGACTTAAGGCGGCTTACAGCAGAGGCAAAATTCAATGCTTTAAGCAATTCAACCATTAAATAACATTTAGTTAAAAATCTAAATGAGGTTAAAAGCAATTAAAACATGAACAATACCAGTCAAAGCTATAAAATCATTTATCACTGTTTTTCCAACATAGAATGCTCCAGCCACTGCCATCCCTCATGACAAGCTTATGGCCTCTCCAACTTCAATATTATGCAATTTAAGTTCTCCCTATGGATTTTCCCCCTTCTAGCATTTAGCCACCTTCATCATGGATAAAAGTGAAGCCATTGTGACGGTGGATGATGCCGTCAGGAAGCTGAAACAGCTTAACTCCAAAGAGAAGATCTGGGCACAAGAGATGCTGTTGCAGGTGAACGACAAATCTATTCGACTACTGGACTGTGAAACTCAGGTGAGCAGCAAACCATCCCCTTCAGCGGACGGTAGAAGTATAGTATTTAATGCCTGCTTATATTTACGGAATCCACTGCACACTTTTTCTCGTTCAGCCAAACAACCACAGCAGGTTTCTACAGGGGTTTTAAGCTGGACCAAATTAATGCAACCATAACAAAAGACGAAAAGTAGATTGATTTCAGTATGTGTACGTGTGGGACAAGTCCGTTGCCTGTGCTATTTCTGTCCCTACAAAGGGCTGACCTAATCAGGCCAGCAGATGAATTAGATGTTAATGGAAATACATTCTGCTCCACAAAAGCACTTTGTGCCAGGTTATTGGCATTAGAATGGTATTAAGAGGCGTAGACTATATTTGGAGTGTCGCTTGGAAATACTTGATTGGAAGGATTTTTGTAAAGCAGCAGAAGACGTGGGTGGTTAATTCTGTTTTTCCAAACATGACCTCGCATAGTTTTGTTGTTTAATTAAGAACAAACCACTGGTATTCTGATAAGGCAAGCTAAAGATGAAACAAGTTACGGGAAAAGAAGTCAGGCTTATTAAATGAGGTGGAAGTAATTTGTCTGGATTACTAAATCACATCACCATCTCCTAGTCAAAGAAGTCTTTTTCTGGAATGAAGGTTGTATTTCTAGCTGTCAACTTAACGGTGTAGCCTCCCTTCAATCTACCTTTGATTTGGGAATGGCAATCCATTGCATCTAGATACCAGAATGTATTTCTTCATTTAGACAAGCTTTTTGGCTGTGTTTGCAGATGTAGAAGTAATGCATAGGGTTAAGGAATTTACCGTGGGCTGTTTCCCATTCAGAGATATTAAAACAAACTAAATTATGTGAAATTACAGCATGGGATGGAGGTGGAATGGAGCAGTTTTGTGGGTCTCCTTACAAAAAAAATTGCCTCTGCTTTTCATCACTGTGAAGCATCCAGAAGGCTAATTTGTGCCATGAATCATTTGGGCCATCTCCCTCATGAGAGCATAGCAACTCCTATTTAAAGTAAAAGTGTGAGGGAATGAAATGCCATTGTATCAATTGTCTCCTTCCTGAAATGATACTGTATTATGATGTTGTTTGCTTTATATTGTTTTATAATGTTGTCTTATGAATTTTGCAGTGCTATATTTTAAATCATGTTGATCGGGCTTGTCCCCATGTAAGCTGCCCCAAGTCCCTGTGGGGAGATGGAGGTGGGGTACAAAAATAAAGTAGTAGTAGTAGTAGTAGTAGTAGTAGTAGTAGTAGTTGTTACAATGATCGAATGCTGCTTGCCACCCAAAATTGTTTTCATCCTCTTGTTCATGCTGCCTTTCAGGAAGAGCTAGAAGACTTCCTTCTGCCAACAGTCCAGCATTGCCAAACTGTGCTGAATCAGATGCGGTACTCATCCATACTCCTGCTGGTGTGTCAGGACTCAGAGCAGCACAAGCCTGACATCCATTTCTTTAACTGCGATGAGGTGGAGGTAAAAAGAGATCATCTAAACCTCACTGGGTGGTAAGGGAGGAAGCACTCTTCTGTCAGCAAAGCTCTGACTGCAATGGAGATCCCTTCTGCTTGCCCAGAATGACTGTCATGGGTCCTGCATGAATGGTCCAGCAAAGCTTATGTAGGCATTTTGTGCAGATTGCTACAAAAGGATTTCTTAGTCTGTCAGACAGGTAAAGTGTGGCCCAAAAGTCTCATACGGCACCCAGGGCTGGTTTGGCACATATAGCACCCAGCTTCACCCACCTCCCGATTTTTTTCTCTGAAATGTCTTCAAATGATATTTAAGAATTATGGAGGGTCCCCCTGGACTACAGAGAAAATTTAAAAACTCAACTTTTCAAAAGCCCCAAAATGTCTTTTAGGGGACTCCCAAAGCTTTTCAGGGGATCCAGAATGCTCTTTGGCCTCTAGATGGCTTTTGGGGGCAAGAATTTGGACTTTATAATGGGAGGGAATAGAATGGGGGATGCAGCCCTCCAAGGTCCCTGTGAGATTAATATTGCCACTTAGACTTCCTCAGAAGCTTTGTAAGTAAACTTGAAAGAATAAGGGCTTTTAATCCCTAGCTGCAGAGCATCTCTTACAGCTATTTTTTTTAACTTTTATATGAATCTGTCAGTAATTTTGTAAATACTATAAATAGCCATATGTAATGGAGATGTTGTCGGCATATATTTGTCTCTGTTTCTCCTATGTTGTGTAATATATAACAATGAAGTAAAAATACACAAGTATGATGGCTGCTAGAGGCTGAAGCCCCAAATTTAATGTGACAGGAAACTGATACAATGCACTATTGAATGCATGACTTTCCAGTCCACAACATTTGGGAATTCTTTACTCTGTAGTCATATAATATTGTTTTTAGGGTATTTGTAGCTTAAATATTTTTGATATATCGGGTATTTGCATGTTGCTGCGGGAGTGATTTCCTCAAAAGGAAAATATATGCTTATGTGCACCTCCGAATTGCCTACTAAGTTATGGTGACCCCATAAACTTTATAGGATTTTCTTAGGCAAGGAATATTCTGAGATGGTTTCACCAGTTCCTTTTTCTGAAATAGAGCCAACATCCAAGAATTAACCTAGGCCCTACTCTAAACTTTAGATTTAGAGTCACCCTAAGTCTAGGAGCCCCTGGTGGCGCGGTGGGTTAAACCCTTGTGCCAGCAGGACTGAAAACTGACAGGTCAGAGGTTCAAATCCAGAGAGAGTGTGGATGAGCTCCCTCTGTCAGCTCCAGTTCCGCATGTGGGGACATGAGAGAAGCCTCCCACAAGGATGGTAAAGCATCAAAACATTCAGGCGTCCCTTGGGCAACCCACAAGGATGAGAAGCTTCCCACAAGGATGGTAAAACATCAAAACATTCGGGCGTCCCTTGGGCAACGTCCTTGCAGATGACCAATTCTCTCACACCAGAAGCGACTTGCAGTTTCTCAAGTCGCTCCTGACACACACAAAAACCCCCAAAAACTAAGTCTGAAATGATATGAAAGCACACTCAACAACAATCCTAATTCAATTGACTATCTCACCACCCAAAAGTAGTCCCGCGCTTCCCATTGAAACAGATAAGTTTATGATGGTTAAAATTGTTCATTTTAAATATTGTGTTCTTCTTTCATTTTTTGCACTACAAATAAGATATGTGTGCATATGAATCTGTTCAAAGTTTTTTTCAAACTACAGTCCGTCCTCGCATATATCTGAGGGACTGTGAACCAGCCCTTGGCTTAAACCAGTGTTTCTCAACCTTCCTCATGTTGTGGTGACCCCCAACATAAAATTATTTTCGTTACGACTTCATAACTATAATTTTGCTACTGTTATGAATCATAATGTAAATATCTAATCTGCTGGATGTATTTTCATTCACTTGACCAAATTTGGCACAAATACCTGATTTGCCAAAAGTTGAATACTGGTGGGGTTGGAGCATATTGATTTTATCATTTGGGAGTTGCAGTTGCCGGGACTTATAATTCACCTACAATCAAAGGGCATTCTGACTCCACCAGTGATGGAATTGAAGCAATCTTGGTATACAGAACTCCCATGACCAACAGAACATACTTGGAAGGGTTTGGTGGGTTTTGAGTTTTGGAGTTGTAGTCCACCTACATCCAGAGAGCGCTCAAACAATGATGGAGCTGGACCAAACTTGGCACAAATACTCAATATGCCTAAATGTGAACACTGGTGGAGTTTGGGGAAAACAGATCTTGATATTTGGGAGTTGTAGTTGCTGGGATTTATAGTTCACCTACACTCAAAGATCATTCTGAACCCCACCAACGACAGAAATGGGCAAAACCTCCCACACAGAATCCCCATGACCAACAGAAAATACTGTGTTTTCTGTTGGTCTTAGGCGACCCCTCTGACACCCTCTCGCGACCCCCCTAGGGGTCCCGACCCCCAGGTTGAGAAACGCTGGCTTAAACGGTTTGAGAACCCCTGATTTAGGGTATTTGAGCTACAAAAGTATTTGCATGCAAAGAATATAAAAAGAGCAAGGTTCTCATATTATAAAAGAGAAAACCTTTTCTTTGTCCACTTTCTCCACATCACACATCTCCACATTTGTGTTACACCCATTCATTCTCAGTCCCAGGGAGCACACAATGTGTGCGTGTATGTTTGTATGTTTGTATTTCTTTCAGCTTGCAATACTAACTGAGATAATGACCAAAATAACATTGCGAAGTTGCTCCTCTGTTGTAAAGAGGGGAAGAGGAATTGATGGCATTTCAAAATGCCAACTAACCAGCGCCCTCCAGAGGCAGATTTTCTCCAGTTGAGCTCCATTGTGTAACAGATATGAAGAACTATTTTCAGAATTAGGGTTTTCTTTAGAGCTCCTCTTGGAAGGGAAACACTTCTATATATGGAGCAAACAAACTGCTTTTCCTGCATGGCAGGCATTGGACTAGATGGCCATGCAATCTCTTCCAACTCTAATATTCTATGAAATTATGTCTGTCATTCATTGTATATTTTCTTCATGAGCTCTAAAACAAGGAAGCTTCATAGCTTTTCTTTATATGAGTCTAGAGTAAAACCCAACTACAAAATACTTTTAGAACCTCTCTAATAGTGTAGTCGAATGAAATTGAATTCCCTGAAACACATTGTGTCTGCTTTTAAACTAAAATTATTGTTTCTAACCATGAAAGGAAAGTATGTGTTGTATAATACGTCACCTTGCTTGAAGGCAGCTTGTGTTTGTAAGGCAGAATAATCATTTGCATCTTTACATATGTCTTTTTTTTGCTACCTATCATTTCCATTTCTCAGACCTCTCTGATTTTTGTTTCCTTTTGTTTAGGCAGAGATGGTTCACGAGGACATAGAAAGTGCACTTGCCGACCATAAATTTGGGAAGAAGGTACGACCGCAGACACTCAAGTAAGTGGCTGCTGGAGACAGGTAGTCTCCAACTTGTGGGAAGAGGCATTGCCAATTGCAACACAGGATAGAAGTCTCCTAGGCTCATGATCCGCCCAGAGTTTAATTTTCTGATCCATTTGTGAGTTATTGAAGGTTTAGATGTGCATTTTACAGATGAGCTCATTAGAATTAATGGCAAGCAAAATTATGCACAAAGGTATGCAATGGTTTGAATGAGAGAAGCAAAATAAAAGGGAGGTGTGGCACAAATTTCCTATGGCTGCCAAAACAGGTCTTTGCCCCAGGGATTTATCCTTGATGTACTCTAATCCCAGCGAATTTTCTTTGCAGCCATATTGCTCTTATGTTGCGTATACTAATGTTGTATTGCTTTTAGCTGATGTTTTAGTTGGTGATGTGTTATCTTCTGTATTTTTAATTGTCTTTTGGGCTCGTCCCTTGTAAGCCGCCCCGAGTCCCCAAAGGGAGATGGTTGGTGGGGTATAAAAATAAAGTTATTATTATTATTATCTGAAAGACATGAGTCATCTTCAGGGGTCCCAATAACCGAGACAACAGGAACTCTCATACAGCACCGTCATGTACTTGAATCAGTTGTCTGATGTCGTTCAACCAGATGTCATGATCTATGCATGTTTTCTCACTTCTGCTGTTGGGACATAGAACTTCAATGAATGGGTTTTATAGGAAATTTCACTTGTCCAACCTTAGTTGAGATTTTGGTGTAGTTGTGTCCCAATCTTTTTTGGTAATGTTTAAGCAGGGAGATTATTTAGGCAGACCGGCACCACTGCATCCTTGGAGGCAGTAGCTGAAGGAAGTAACTTGATATCCACAGAGCTTGAAAGTAAGAAATTATAAATGTCCAGCACCTGTTACTTTGGGAAGCTAGTGAAGAAAAAAGAAGTCAAATTTGGCAATAACTAAGAGTAAAGTTACTTTATTCATGTACTTGTTTCCTGCTACTTTTATAATTTTAAAGGGCATTTTAGAAGCATTTTGAAACTGGAGTGTTTCAGATTAGATACCATTTTCTTCCACTCCAAGTATGTCCTGTAAAAGTGTAACGGAAAGCAATAGAAAAGTAACAAACAGATCAGTAACCAACATAATATGTTGCCCTTTCAACATTGTATGCATATTCCTACTAGTGAACTAGTATGAGGACTTGTACAGGCAAATAATGTTATGGCTGCTGTCTCAGTTTCCTTGTAGGTGGATTAAAGATCCCAGGTCATCTACTATGGTTCCGTAAAGTAAAGATAGTGCTAAGGAGATGGTTTTTTCAAAGAGCTCTGACTTGGATGCTAAAATAAGTTGACTTAAGAAAGTTCAAGGAAGTTAATTTCCCATTCATCTTCTCCTCCCTCCATCCAGCAGCTCCATAAACAGTTTCTCTTGATTGTTAGGAGGATTTCCTGAACAATGTGGGGTGGGATGTTGGTTGATAGGAAGCTACTAGGGGAGAGTAAATTGCCCCAAATACAGCAGGATTCTCAAAACCTGTTAGTATATAAGTATTGATGGAGGTAAAGCTCCCTCCAGCTCTCCTCTCCTGGCAGCCACCTCCCCACATTATTCAGAAGGAGTGTGACCTCCATGAAAAACTTTTCAGAGACTCTGTATTTATTTATTTATCTATTTATTTACAGTATTTATATTCCACCCTTCTCACTCTGAAGGGGTATCAGAGCGTATCACTGAATACATACACAGCAAACATTCAATACCATCATACACTGACAAGACAGACAACAGGAGCGGCGTACAGGGAGCGAACCACTCCTCTGTTATGTCAGCTTCACTGGCTGCCGATTAGCTTTTGGGCACAATTTAAAGTGCTGGTGTTAACCTATAAAGCCCTAAACAGCTCTGGTCCAGTTTACCTGTCCAAACATATATCCTGTTATGAACCATCATGCAACTTAAGATCTTCAGGAGAGGCCCTGCTTTTGATCCTGCCATTCTCACAAATGCGGTTGGTGGGGATGAAAGATAGGCCCTTCTCAGCAGTGCCCCCCCCCCCCCAGCGTCTGTGGAACTCCCTCCCTAAGGACATCAGGTTAGCCACCTCCCTCCTGTCCTTTAGGAGACAACTAAAGACCTGGCTGTGGGCCCAGGCGTTTGACTAAAGGTACTGAGTATAGGATAATGGCAGCTGGACTTGAATACTGTGACATGACGATATTGGAATTATTGGCCGGACTCTGGTTATAGCGGCATATTAATGTGACTGTTGATGATTTTTACTGATGATTTTATAATGTTTTTTATACCACTGTTTTTATCGAATGTATTTTTGTATAGCATCATGGATGCACATGTGAAGCCGCCTTGAGTCCCCTTGTGGGAGAAGGGCGGGGTAGAAATAAAGTTAATAAATAAACAAACTGTACATAGATGAAGGTATATATAGATGTTCCCATCTTTGGCATCTTGGAGGTTGTGATTGGTTCCGGCCATGGGGTGTGTGTGTGTGCTGTTGCTCCATTTTCCCTGTCGAAAAGCTTTTGTTTCAAATTTTTCTGGCATTTCCTGATGGGTGCCTTAAATACCTCCCTGCTTACAGGTATTTATTTATCTACTCACATTGCTGTTTTCGAAACAGTTAGTAGGCAGAAGCTGGGCTAAAGGCCAGGAGCTCACCCTGGCCCTGGCTTTGAACTGTCAGCCTTTCAATTGGCAAGATTTCCTGCAGCTGGCAATTAACCTGCTGTACTAAAGCCCATCCCTAAATAAAGCAGGGTTCAGTAGTGAATCAGAATGGACAGGAAACATTTGACTGTTAATGTCTTTGGATTAACAGATTAGAATCCAAGGCAGCCTGTTTTAAGTGAGGTATCTATTCCATAAATGATTTTTTAAGGCAAGGAATACATGGAGGTGGTTTTGTCAGTTCCCTCTGTAGCACCTGGTATTTGTTGACAGAAGATCACCAATGAATACTAAGTGATATGAGCTATATTTCAGAGGAAAGACCTGATAAAACCACCTCAGAATTTCTCTTGTTTAAGAAAGCACTATGAAATCAATGGGGTCACTATATGTTGACATGCTCACACCAATATCAATCAAGTGTAAGGACATATCACTGACATATGTTAGGATCATCCATGTCAGAGTATTTCCTGTTTCTATGTAAGGATATACAATATGGACAATGAGGAACGACAGCTGGCAGGAATAAGATCAACTCATTTGAAATGTGATGCTAAAAGAGGGTTCTACAAACACCATCAACTACCAAATGAGAAATATGTGGGTTGGAAAGCAATTCAAGTTTGGAATTTCACTAGAAGCCAATAACAGGGCATTATAGTGACTATCATACTTTAGGCATATTGTGAAATGTCAAGAGTCATTATAAAGTTGGTTGCAAAAAAGGGGGAATGCACTACATGTGGATTGATTCAAGAAAGAAGCTTGTAAAATCTGAGCAGAGCTTTTGATAACAGGGCATCTTGGATGTCTTTCAGTCATAGAGTTGCCATAAGTTGAAGCCAACTTGATGGCAACTAAAAAGTTATATAAGCCATTAAACTGAGGAGTGAAGACAGAGAGATGAGAGATGCAAATGCTTTTATGTTAAACCGCTTTGAGTTTTCTTTGGGAGAAATAAAGTGGGGTATAAATAAATATAATTATAATAATACAGCAAATTGATTTTTTTTGAATCTGAAGAGACTGGGGGAAAATGTTTTGCTGGGATTAGATGGGACTAGAGTTATAGACAAAGATGCCCTCTAGAGATTGGTTTGCTTCCACTTAGGCTCTACATGTCTATCTGTAAACAATGCAAATGTTATCAGGATGCTGGATAACACTTCAATAATCTGTCATCCAAAGTGAATTAAATATGGGAAACTTCTACCTGGAATTTGTCGCCACTCAGGTTTGCAGTTAGTGCATAAAAATATTGTGTCCAGCACTAGCAACCTAGTCAGGTTTAGTAAAAGTAAAGGTTTCCCATTGACATTAAGTTTAGTTGTGTCTGACTCTGGAGGGTGGTGCTCATCTCCATTTCTAAGCTGAAGAGCCAGCGTTGTCTGTAGACACCTCCAAGGTCATGTGGCCAGCATGACTGCATGGAGCGCCGTTACCTTCCCACCGAAGCGGTACCTATTGATCTACTCACATTTGCATGTTTTCAAACTGCTAGGTTGGCAGAAGCTGGGGCTAACAGCAGGAGCTCACCCTGCTCCTCAGATCTGAACCACCAGACCTTTGGACAGCAAGTTCAGTAGCTCAGCGGTTTAACCCACTTCACCACTGGGGGGTCCTAGTCAGGTTGGACACTGAAAATGTAATTAAGGACTACACCAAAAGTATTGAGTGTAGAGTTGAGGTCCATTTCAGGAATCTCTGCAAGCCTAGAAAAGAATTGAGTTCAAGAATAGAGTTCAGGATTAGAGAGAGTCAGGTAAGTACATAGACAATGCCCAATGAAACTGTAGAAGTCACCGGAGTGTTTGAAAGTCTGTTTATTTTGCATAATTTATATGCATGTGAACTCTTATATTTTTCAACCCATTAACCTATGCAGTTGGCTGCAAATCTTGTCATGGGATGTCTATTTGGGTCAGGTCTTTGCTCTACAGTTTAGCAGTTGTGACCTTCTTTTAGGAAGAATTAATAAAATACAAAGGAGAATAGCATGAAATTCATTTTATCTACTCATATAAGTCAGTCAGTCGAATCTTCTGATAATTCAGCAAACCAATTTACTGCTGCTTCCTCCACAGAGTAAACCAAGAGAAGATCAAACAGAGACAGTCCATCCTCCCGCCACCTCAAGGACCAGCTCCAATCCCTTTCCAGTATGAAACAAGAAGCTCTCCAAAGAGCAGCCTAAATCGGGTGGCTCCTCCTTCACAGCAAAACGAGCCAGGTATATAAGGCAGTCGCAGGGGGTTCCCTTTAGGCTTGCAGATGAGTACTGCAGGTGCCTGCAAGTTGCTGTGTGATTTACTCAGGAGTCCAGGAGTCTTGCATTGCCCTAACTTGTGAAAAGGAGGGCTGTTCCCATGTATAGCACAAAGATGTCTACAGAAATGGAAATGCCCTGTTCTTTTTAATTGACTAGTAAATCTTAAAAAATCCCCTTCCAAAATACAAACCAAGCACGACTGTTTCCATATGGCAATTAAAGCCAAGAACGCATCAGCCCCAAAAGGAATTCAGGTCTTTTTAATACACGAATAATCCCTAGTGGCCATCCTTGTTCTAGATTCAGGTTAGAGAGAATTCATCTGGTTTCTATTTTAATATGAACTCATTTAGTTCACACTTAATGCAAACCAGAATGCAATTTTCTTTTTACCCCCCCCCCCAACCTGAACTTTGCAATGCAGTTTTCCTGTTGAAAGAAATTTGCAAAAATATTAACATTACAAAAAACAGTGTTAAAAAAGGCATGTAATGGAGAAAGTGCTTTTTTATTGCCATGAGTCCCACACAAGGGCAAAGTCCGAATTAATGTGCTTGTAAAATGTCTATTTAGGGCAGTGGTTCTCAACCTGTGGGTCCCCAGGTGTTTTGGCCTGCGACTCCCAGAAATCCCAGCCAGTTTACCAGCTGTTAGGATTGCTGGGAGTTGGAGGCCAGAACATCTGGGAACCCACAGGTTGAGAACCACTGATTTAGGGGATAACACATGTAGACATGCAGATGAATGTACACCCATAGAAGAATATATTTTTAAAAATCACACATTCAGAAATAATTTGCAATGGTATTTAACTGGAATTGAAATTTTTTTTACAGTCTTAGAACAGTGCAACTCATAGTGGTGGTTCATGGATCAGTGCCAGTCTATGAGCCATTAATTCCCAGCCCCTGGCAAGGTTTTGGGCAAGAAAGAATCAAATGTAGCCATTGGGTGCAAATATGGCACCACTCTGTAACACACTGTCAATTCTCAAAACTGAATCGAAGAGATTGTCCATCCCTATGATTGATTTTGTAGAGGCCCACTGGATCCATATCTCAGGTTGTGTCTTCTGTAGAAATAAAACCACCCTGGTTTTTCAACATGATGTGCTAACTACAGACAAAGTGTCATGCTTTCTTTGATAGCATTGCCAGGACGCAATCCAACAGAACATCCTGTTCAGCAGTCCCATAACAGTAGCTTCTGCACCAGGTTCACTTACACAGGTGGCCCAGAGTTTGGAAGTAACCATATCATCATTGTCATCACCATCTTTATTTATTCCCCACCACCATCTCCTGGAAGGGACTTGGGGAAGCTTACATGGAGACCAAGCCCGGTCAAAACAGTTTAAAAAATAGCACAATAAAATACATATAAAACATAAAAACATAAACCATCAATAATCAACAAACAGTAGTCGAACACAGTGAAATGTTCAAAACTAACGGCAAAGCAAGGGTGATAGTAAGATGCAATGTCCAGTGGCCAGATTAGGGCTAAACAGGCCAAATCAATCATTGCAATACAATTGCAAGGGGAGGGATAATGATAAAGTACAAGAGCCAAGTATTAAGTTATGGCTGGAGGGGCCAAATCATCTAGTGAACCGGATTAATCAAGTTACGGACATTAATGCCAAAAGGCACGATTTGGAATAGCAGGTCAGGTTTTGCCCCCCTTCTTCGAGATCCCCGTGTACAACTGGTGGGCCACTTTACAGAAAGTGACTAGATGGGCTGAGGTCCGATTCAGCATGGCTCTTCTTATGTTCTTATGTTCACATTGGAATAGCCAGGTTTTTACATCTTTACAGAAAGTGGACAGGGTGGGAGCTAGTCTAATCCCCTGGGGAGAGAGTTCCAGAGTTGGGGGACCACCACGGAGAAGACCTTCTCTCTCTCATCCCCTCCAACCACGCTCATAACCAGCTCCTTTTAATTTAACTTCTGACAGTAGTCATAGGGAGGGAATGTTCTGCCACCCTGTGGCCCCTTTGCTCCTTTTTTTTCTCATCCTGTACTGATGATATTCTCCCTCATTGGAAAAGGCCTGACTCCCTTTATCCTCCAGGCCCAAAGTTGGCCACATTGTTTTTGCTCATTCTCCTACTCTTCTTGCTTCTCTTTGTATCTCAAGAGGGAGATGTTTTCTCAAACCTTTCTTTTCAATTTGAAAAAGGGATACTTTCTGAGAGCAGGAGGGAATAAGTTCCACTGATGTCAATGACTCCTGCTTTCTGAGCAAGCATGTATTGAATGCCTTGCCAAACACTCAGAAATGAGGTAGAGAAAAGAAGGGGCTCTCCTATTTTTATCCCAAAGCAGGAATTATTTTTCTAGTCTGTCTTGGTGGTATCCCTGCAAGGAGGCTGAACTTTTATCTCCCCCCATCCCCCACTCAGCCTCAAGAATAATTGAAAAACAAGTACTGTTTATAGAAGTAAAATGGACAGAAACAAATTTTATTCTATATAAGAATGGTTATAACAGCTTGGTAAGGTACCCTACAGTGATTTGAGAAGGAAGAAAAACACCTGCAGGGTCATCACACAGGGCTGTTCATGTTCCTATCTCTCTTTGAGAAAGGCAAACAAAAAATCAGAAACAATCCAAACACTGTGTGAAAGCTTAGACATTATGTAACACTACTTGGTACTAGCTGCCAACATGTTTCCAGTTTGAATTCAAGGTGCTGGTAATGGCATTTAAAGCCCTAAATAGTTTGGTACCTTGAGATTTCAGTGAGCGCATCTCCCTGCCTCTGTTAGGGTTGAAGTCTCCTAGAGGGGAGGTCTCCTCTTTTATTGATTGTCTCCCAAAGCAATTAGCAGCCTCACAGCAGTTTATGGCAAAACATGGGAGAGAATCCTCCCCAATGTGGTGCCCATTTTGGGAATGCCTTCCCCTTAAGGGCTCATTTGGAAACAGCACTTTGTTTTGGTGCCAAGAAAATACACAGTTTTGGGGCCTAATTAATTTACTCCAAAATGTCTTTGTACACATTTTTAAATTGGTTTGATCTTTAAAACCTGATTTTAACTGGCTAAATTGTTTGATAAGCTTTTAATTTGTTTTATTGTTATTGTTGTTTTAAATTGTTTTAATCCAAAGTTTTTCCTTTGGCATTAAGTCTAGTCATGTCCGACTCTGGGAGGTGGTGCTCATCTCCAGTTCTAAGCCAAAGAGCCGACGTTGCCCATAGACGCCTCCAAGGTCATGTGGCTGGCATGACTGCATGGAGTGCCATTACCTTCCCGCTGAAGCAGTACCTATTGATCTACTCACATTTGCATGTTTTCAACTGCTAGGTTGGCAGAAGCTGGGGCTAACAGTGGGAGCTTACCCCGCTCTCTGGGTTCAACAGCTCACCGGCGGCTCCTGTTTTAATCTACATCGATGTATTTTTACTTGTACATTTCCCTGAGATGTTTTAAAATACAAAGTGGAACATAAACAAACAAACACCTTTTTACAGACTCCAGCCCACTTTATGAGACTAGTGGACTGGTAGTGTTTTCTGAATTGTGAGAATACAGACAAACAAAAGGAATAATAGCCATTAAATATTTTTTCAGGTATTTATTTTCTTCGTTTTTTCTCCCGCCTTTCTAGTATGGAGAAAAAAAATGTTCCAAATTCTGGTTGTTCCAAAAGACAAAAAATAGTAGATAATATTCCCAACCCAACAGAAAAATCTGATTTCTGCCTCTCTCTCTCTCTCTCTCTCTCTCTCTCTCTCTCTCTCTCTCTCTCTCCTAATGGTTCTCAAACGTGAGACTTAGTATAAAAAGAATTATAATTAAAACAAGTATAGATAAAAAGCATACCAAAAAGTCACTTAAAGTTAGTTTAAGACTGTGCCTGTAATGAAAACCATTGAAAAGATAGGTTTAAAATCAAAAGTAGTACAGCTTTTGAAAAGTAATCATGCCTATGAGCATACTGGAATTTCAAAGAGGTCTTCACATGCTGTAACAGAGGGAAAGCAAAAAGGGAGCCAACTTTCCCTTTGAAAGGCGGAGGGCAGCCACAGAGAAGGCTGTTTTTGCAAATGTAGACTTAAAACGACAACACATTTGTCTGGCATGTGATCCAACAACAAGTTGTAACCTAAAGTAGCATATTACCGTGGCTTCAGCAAAGGCACGAACACTGAAAGCATGTAGCTTCTCTGAGTGCTATTTTATACAGGTTGAGTATCTCTTACCTTAAGTGCTTGAAACCAGAAGTGTTTTGAATTTTGCATTCCTTTTCTGGATTTTGGAATACCGGTATTTGCATAAGATATATAACGTGGTATCTTGGATATGGGACCCAAGTTTTAACATGAATTTAACTTATATTTTATGTACACCATATATACCTTCTCTGGAGGTAGCATTTATAGACAATAATTTTAAATAATTTTGTGCATGAAACCGAGATTGTGTGCACTGGACTAACAGAAAGCAGTGGTGTCATGGTCCCAGCCACCCATGTGGACAGTTTTGGATTTTGGAATTCCAGATTCCAGATAAGGAATGTTCCAGATAAGCCTGTATAAGCTTATGCAGAATTTGGTGGGGTGCAGATTTCCTTGGCGTAGGAATGTGAGTTGAGGAGAAATAAATCCCTTAATGAAAATAAAACATTTGATAAGGGTTTTGACTAAGGGGTTTGACTGATGAGATGGAAGAGTATTTTGTATGAATAAGGATGTCTTGATTTGTCAGCTTCCTTACAGTGAAAAATAAATACCAATCTAAACTAGTAACTCATGATCTGATTTAGAGATATTTTCATTATTACACCATCATTTATTCATTAATATAGCGCCATCCCTGTACATGGCACTTTTCAAATAAACCCAACAACAAAACAGTTCCAGAAGATTTAGAAGTTCTCAGACTTCTAATCTAATGAAGATATGGCACAAAAAGAAAAGGTGGGGAGAGGGGATTATGTCCAGCAGTTCCTCCCTCCATTACATAACTTCGTGATTCATTAGATGTCTTTCCTGCTTTCTGCAGTCTACCTCTTTTTGTCTGCATTCTTGCCTCTTGTCACAAATTTGGTTCAAAAAACAAATGACTGTTTTTCTTCTGAAATTCGTCACTGCAAAGAAGAATGTTTACCCTGAAACAAAGCATGCAACAAATTGCATGCCTGCTCCTATAGTCAACTATCTACCACTTGAATTTTTGCCAGTTACTTGTCCACCTGTGCCTTTATTATAGAAGTACTGCTTGTTTCACCTTCTCAAGGGGAGGATTGTGGAGAGGATTGTGCAAGTTCTTACAGGCTTCCTTTTGGGTTATGTATAAGCCGGTATTATACAGCAATCATGCAGAAATCCAAGCAGCCTGGAGCCATCAGATAGTTATGTATTTGTTTTGTTCCTTCATTCCATTTTTGCATATCCCTGCACACTCCTCATCATTTTGATCTTTTCTCCATTAAAGCAAAAAATCCTAAAAACTTGCTGGAAGGATGTAAGGGAAGGATTATGTGAATAACGAGGCATCAGTGGCTATTCTTGGCCTGATGGTTTGTGGCTAAAAACCTATAGAAAGTCAATAGAGCTTTGTTGGAGGCACGTAGAGAATTGCCAAGTTGCTGTTTCACTGGATCTTTTCTTGCACACACAGCATAACATCAATTTGACATGCATCAATTTAGGAGGTGACATTTATCCCTTTAATTGTACATTCATGCAGTATTTTATACTACATACCCATGGCACTTTGATACCAATTTAACTGCCATGGCCCTTTCCTGCTAAAACCTAGGATTATGTAGTTTCATGGGATATGTAGATTTTGTGGCTAGATAATGCCAGTTCCTCACAAAACTACAAATTACAGGATTTCTTTGGAATGTTGTCAAGACAGTTAAAATGGTATCAAAGGGTTATAATTGTACAGTATGAAAGAGACAACTCTTCCCTCCATCTCTTCCTTTCTCTCTGTTAACTCTACCTGCTTAGTTTCTGCATAATGGACTGCCACTTTATGTCGGACTCAATGTACCTCTCCCTACTTCTGGCCATAGCGCAGCATGTGAAGTGCTACATGTTGACTCGATGCCCTTTTTGGTGTAAGTAGAGAGGATTTCTTCCTAAGATAATTGTTAATGCTTGCCTATTGAATATACCTAAGCTTCTTCTCCATTTTCTAAGTCAACACATTGAAGGACATCTGTTTTAAGAGAGGGGCAGGCATTGTTTGTGTCCATATTAGGCTTCTGGATTGATTTTAGATACAGCAGATATCTGAACCTTCTGACCCTGACACTCTGACACTTTTCTTTTAAGAGTGCAACAACCCGATTTTGCTTCATGGGTCCAGAAAGACACATTTTTCGGTAGTAGTGGAAACTATGCTCATGAGCAATTGCATTGTGCAGAATTGTCACACTGAAACCAAAATTCGTAAGAGGCGGAGCACTGTTAAGTCGCACTGGGAGAACTGCCTCTGTGTGTGGTTTCTTTGTTGCACCCAACAGAACAGAACTCATTGAGAAAGCTTGCATTGGCATGTGATGCCTAATTCCTCTGCGATCTTAGCAATGTTATTTCTAATGCCTTTCCCTTGATTTCCATTGCAAACTGTCATAAACTCCCATATATTAGTATCTGCAGCAAAATTTTGTAGATTTGACATTTTCAATAAAGCAGATATTTCCAGGGTATACCTACTTCACCACTGATAATTTAATAAGCTGATTTTGTGCATTTGACAGAATATGACCGACGAAGCTCAAGCTCTCAGGATCCAGAAGAGGCCCGTGCTCTTTTTGCACAGAAGATTGAGAAAGAAACGGTTAGTGCTAAGGGCCTCTCTCTCTCTCTCTCTCTCTCTCTCTCTATATATATATATATATATATACACACACACACATATACATACATATACATATACACACATACATACATACACGCTCACACACACTGTGTGTATATATATTAAAGTCATGTGGGAGAATGAGATTACCATTTCGTTAAAAAATAAATTTCAGTAACTGTTTCACATCTCATGTTTTGCATATAGCAGAGAAATGGGAGAAGATTCCTGTTCTAAGTACTACTTTTCTGAGCATGAAGTTGAACTGGGGGATCACTGCTGCAAAATATAGTGGTGGCTGCCTACTCGGATAGCTTTCAAATGGGATTGGGTACTTTTTATGTGTTTAGGGTTACATAAAGGTACCCAATAAAGTCTCCTCGTCTGTAAGCTACTCAGCAGGCTATGTCTCAACTCCATTATTAGAGACAAAATACAACAGAATCCAAAGTACATATCTCAGTGATGCCTTTATTAGATCAACCAAATGGCACTAAAAAGGTATCACCAGAAGGTATATTTTGGATTTTGTTGTATTTTGCTGCATAGTTGTTCTTGAATATTCTTTTAGAGACAGTATATTTATTTTCTGAGAGATAATTTAAAATGGCAGTTTGATTGTTAGATTAGGGTTCATCTATACTTTAGAATTAATGCAGTTTGACAACTGAAAAAGAGAGTGTAACTACTATCGCCTCCTGGTGGTTGGGTGGCCTTTGCATAAACAGAATGCTGGACTAAATAGAACTAAATAGCACAATTAACATCACACCTGATTTGGCAATGGAAAGGGAAACAAGGTGGACTTTGAGAGTAACTTGCACAACTTTCATTATTTGTGTATTCTTCCCCTTCTCCCCATTTCTCTTTTTACAGCAAATCTTAAATTGCACCCTAGATGATATTGAGCTGTTCGTTGCCAAGCTTCAGAAAGCAGCAGAGGCATTCAAACAGCTGAACCAAAGGAAGAAAGGAAAGAAGAACAAGAAGAAAGGACCAGCAGGTAGGGAGTGCTGGGCCATGAGCTTTGAGCAGGAAATATATATGTGTGTTGAAATTATTTCTCATTCCAATCAGTGGGATTTATTCTTTTAAGAACTGTGGATTAAATCATAGCCTTTGGTCATGTTCAGAATAGGCTAGCAGCATTTTAAATATCTTCTAACTCTGGAAAATCTTGCAGAAGATAAAGGTGTGAGCAGCCAGTAGGCCAGAATTTGGCCTTTTATCTCCCCCCCCCCATTTTTAATTCAGGAGATAAGGGAAACTAGGGAGAATGCTAAGGAAATAACAAGTGAAGGGAGCTGTGGGAAGCTAAATATAGGAAATGCAACACTACAATATGTGATAATATTAATTGTTATAGAATCATATCACAACAAGCAACATAGCAAATTTACATCAGAAGGGTCCAAGCATGGTGCCCAAAGACATAAATTGACTGGCATCTACTAGATAAATAATTATATTAGACAATGAAAATAGCATATCTTGGATATGTAACATTGCATGTAAGATTGCATGTTTAGATCCAAGATACGTTATTTTCATTGTCTAATATAATTATTTATCTAGTAGATGCCAGTCAATTTATGTCTTTGGGCACCATGCTTGACCCTTCTGATGTAAATTTGCTATGTTGCTTGTTGTGATATGATTCTATAATAATTAATATTATCACATATTGTAGTGTTGCATTTCCTATATTTACCTACCTTTAGCTCCCCTAAGAGCCGGTTTGCCTGATGTAGATGCAAAATCTATAATAATAAATAATAATGTAATGAAACTTTTATTTATATACCAGTCTATCTCCCACTAGGGGACTCAGGGCGGTTTCCACATAGACTATATACACAAAAACTACAAAGTAAGTCAAAACATAGGCATAAAATTATGAACACACATATAGATTAATTAAAAGACCAAACTCTATTCCTTTGTATGGCAAGGAGACTGTAATATCTTACTTTCAAAGTATTATGTATTCTAATATACTGTATATACTATCTTACTTTCAAAGTATTATATATACTAATAGTATTATACTAATAGTATATACTAATAGTTATTATATACTGGTAGTGTATTATATACATTGTGGTATAATAATATAGTACAATATAATAATTATATATATATATATATATATAAATAATTGTATATTAGCTATTACATGACATTTTTACTAATAACATTGCAGTATAGTGCAATATAGTAATATATAATATTAATATTTTGGTATGCTAATCATATAATATATTATATATGCATATAATATTGATAATATAATGTGTTGCCATATAATACTACTAATAATACAACTAATAATTCAATATAATAATATATTAT
The DNA here is from genome assembly GCA_030556195.1 of Anolis apletophallus. Classification (NCBI taxonomy): domain Eukaryota; kingdom Metazoa; phylum Chordata; class Lepidosauria; order Squamata; family Anolidae; genus Anolis; species Anolis apletophallus. Next base: position 98,559,708 of record JARBWK010000002.1, on the reverse strand, counting down.
AATAATATTGCGATATAGTGATACTATGGGCCCTCCAGTGGCGCAGTGGGTTAAACCGCTGAGCTGCTGAACTTGCTGACCGAAAGGTTAATGGTTTGGATCCGAGGAGCAGGATGAGCTCCCGCAGGTTGCCCCAGCTTCTGCCAACCTAGCAGTTCGAAAACATGCAAATGTGAGTAGATCAATAGGTACCGCTCCAGCGGGAAGGTGACCACACTTCATGCAGTCATGCTGGCCACATAACCTTGGAGGCGTCTACAGACAACGTTGGGGGTGTGTGGTAGAGGTTGTCTTAAAGGGGGCGTAATTCCAAAGTGTGGCCTAGGGTGCAAAGATGTCTTAATCCGGGCCTGTTGAGGAGCCACAATTTTCTATTGGTTTGAGTGTTACAGCTCTAGGAGATGAGGACTTGAATCCTTACTCAGCCCTGGAAATGCACTGGGTGGCTGTGGTTGGCTGCAGGCAAATTACAACCTCTCAGCCTTAGTGGAAGGCTGTGGGAAAACTCCTCTGGATAAATCTTGCCACATCATGTTTTAGTTTATTTATTTATTTGCAGTATTTATAGGCAATTTAACATTTTAGCTTTTACGGCTTCATGAGGATATGCTCAATTCCGGCCACACGGGTAGCTGGTTGCCACTTCACCGTCCACTTGTGACACCGAGTCCTTTGATGGAGTACTTCTTCATTCTTCTGCATGCTGCTGGAAGGTTTTATGGTGTCGTAAATTAGTTAAATTAGCCTCTCCGCCTAAAGCAGTACCTAAATTTCCTACAGATGCAACTGTCTTTTGGGTTGCATAGGTCAACAGCAAGCTAGACTATTAATGGTCAGAAGCTTACTCCGACCCAGTCTGGCTTTGAGCTCATGACCTCTAAGTCAGTCATAATTTAATACTAACTAGCTGCGCCACAACCCAGTCCCTGATTCTGCAAACAGTTCTAAACCTGAAGAACAGGGTGAGGAATAGAACCAGGGTGAGGTTAATTGTTGGGAGTGGGGTTAATTGGGTATATGTTGTTTTATCTGTTTATTGGTGTTTTTACTGTTTTTATGCTGTAAACCGCTCTGGGTTCTAGAGAGAGCGGTCTACCAAATCGAATAAATAAATAAATAAATAAACCCCATGACACCTCTGTGTGGCCTATGTCCACCCCAATTCTTGTCTCAGGAATTAAAAAAAATCAAATTCTATAATATAGGGATGTATTATAAACTTCAAATACCAGGATTCCACATGATGTAGGTATAGTAGCAAAAACCTTTGATTCTGCAGGTGAAAGGGCCCCAGGATAGAGAGAAGGATCTCTCTGTGTTCTTCCAAACTTTTGGAACATCCAGTCCCCCGTGGGCTCTGTTTCTAAATGAGATTGGAAGGCGTTGACATAATTGACTGGAATGGTAGTGAGATATTGACCATCTGAGATATTGTGAGAGATTTTTATTTATTTTGTATCGAAAGCATTGCATAAACAAAACTGATAAAATTGAGGGAACATATGTGGCTAAATAATTTTAGACCAAAAATGGGCAACAGCAACTCATTGTCTGTAGCTTTAAACAGTTTTTCCTCTGTGCATGAAGCAGGGCATTGTGGGCAAGCATAAAGATGCTAAGTTGTTTGTTCTGTTCCACAATCGCACAAGGTAGAAGATTCTTCTAGTTAGTGCCATTTAGTCAGGCTGTCTTTTGATCTGCCCACTCCCATTCTGAGACTGTTCAGGGACTTCCACGTTCGTCCCAAGAAAATCTTCTATACCTACCAGGTCCCAGAGAGGTACACTTGGAATCTACAAGGCGTAGGGCTTTTCGGTCTCTGCTCCAGCTCTGTGGAACTCAATGCCACCCTACATAAGAGCAATGCGTGACTTACGACCCTTTTTGCAAGCTCTTCAGACTTGGCTCTTTAGCAGAGCATTCAACCTGTAACCAATGAATGTCACTGTACTATATAAGTCTCTAGTTTTATTGTTTTATTTTAGGCTATTGTAAGTTGCCCAGACTCGGTGAAGGGCGACTAACAAAATAATAAACAATTGATTAATTGATTGATTCCAAGTTGCCCATTCTGGGTTTACCCCTAGAGCAGTGCTGTCCAACTTCTAACCGGCCAAGGGCCGGAATTGAGGTCACTGATGACCTGGGGGCCCGGCCCTGCCCCAGGCCCCCCCAGGCCCCTCCCCCAGCCCGCCCCGCCCCGCCCCCCAGCCCCTCCTAAAGCTGTCATTCTCCCTCCTCCTCCTCCTCTTTGCCCGGCGCCGCGGCGCATGCAACACCAGCGGCGCCGGGAAGGAGGAGGAGGAGGCCCACCTCCTCGCACCCTCTCGCCCTTCCCAGCGCAGCCGGTGTCCCGTGCGCCGTGGCGCCGGGGAAAAAGGAGGAGGAGGGAGAATTCTCCCTCCTCCTCCTCTTTCCCCGGCACCGCAGCGCACGGGACAGCAGCGACGCCGGAGGAGGAGGAGGAAGGCGAACACTCCCGCCGCCTCCGCCTCTTTCCCGGGCGCCGCTGCTGTCCCTGCGCTGCAGCGCCGGTGGAAGAAGGAGGAGGAGGAGGAGAAAACTCTCCTCCTCCTCCTCCTCTTCCCGGGCGCCGCGGGGCACGGAACAGCAGCAGCGCCGGTGGAAGAGGAGGAGGAGGAGGAGGACTCTCCCTCCCTCCTCCTCCTCTTTCCCCCCGCCCGCGCCCTTGCCCGGATCCCGGGCGCCGGCGCGCGCGGGGGGAAAGAGGGACGAAGGAGGAGGCAATCAGCTGACGGCCTTCTCCTTCGTCCCTCCTCTTTCCCCCCGCCCGCGCCCTTGCCCGGATCCCGGGCGCCGGCGCGGGGAGGGGAAGGAGGAGGGGCGAAGGAGGAAGAAGGCAGCCAGCTGACTTCCTCCTCCTTCGCCCCTCCTCCTCCCCCGCGGACGCGCCGCGGCTCCGATCACGAGCCGCGGTGCGGGGAGGGGACGGAGGAGGGCGAAGGAGGAGGGACCAGCTCTCTTCCTCCTCCCTGTATCGCCGCCTTGTTCCTCTCTCGGCGGCGCCGAAGCGATGCAGTTTGCAGCGGCGGCGCCGAGAGAGGGAGAAGGGGGCGATACAGGGAGGAGGAAGAGAGCTGGCTCGTCCTCCCTACACCGCCTTCTTCTCCCTCTCTCGGCGCCGCCAATGCAAACTGCATCGCATCAGCGCCGCCGAGAGAGGGAGAAGGGGCGGTTCAGGGAGGAGGAGCTAGCTTTCTTCCTCCTCCTTGTACCACCCCTTGTCCCTCTCTCACCGGCGCCGATGCGATCCGGTTTGCATCGGCAGCATGGAGAGAGGGACGGAGGGGGCGGTGCAGGGAGGAAGAGCTGGCTCACTTCCTCCTCCCTGCCCCGCCTCTCCCTCCCCGGCCGCCATTTTTAAAAAAATTAGAATTTTTAAAAAAATTTTAAATGGCAGCCGGGGCATAGCGGGGGCCGTGTCCAACAGGCTGGGGGGCCGTTACGCCCCCCCCAGGCCACCAGTTGGACAGCCCTGCCCTAGAGGAAGACCCTCGTGGGGAGCCATCCCACTGGGATTTCCTGGTTTTACTGCCCAGAGGGATACACTTGCTGTTGCTGGGGGGACATTAAGAGGAGTGGTGGTTCTCATGAAGCTTTTTCTTGCTTTAAGTCTACTGGAGGAGGCTTATAGCCATGCAGTGAATGGTTTTCACAGTGTTCAACCTTATTTGTCTCACAGTTGGCAGCAACTTCCCATTGCACATTGGGAGGGGAGGAGGCAATCCCAACTAGCTTATAGAGCTGTGGTTCTCAACCTGTGGGTCCCCAGCTGTTTTTGCCTCCAATTCCCAGAAATTCTAACAGCTGGTAAACTGACTGGGATTTCTCAGAGTTGTAGGCCAAAACACCTGGGGACCCACAGGTTGAGAACCACTGTTACATAGTCTATCAACAGGTGTAGGTTTCAGATATCTTGTGTTTTTTCTGCATGTTTGTTCAGTGCTATATTCACCTGCTTCGTGTGTGTAGACTTGTGCCAAACAGGGAGGACATACGCAGCAGTTGAGTAAGACAAGGCCAGGGCTGATGTTCTTATTAATTTTGTGTCTACACCCTATGTGCTACCTGTAAGTTTCCTTAGAATGTTATTGTGTGCACCTACTTTGTACCTGGTGTTCATACAGTGTTTCCTAAATGTTAGTGTTCGATTTAGGGTGACGCCAAGATATTTAGGATGGGAGCAGTGTTTGAGCTCTTGGCCTTCCCTGATAAATTCCCCAGACATCAGTTTAGGAGGTCAATGGGTTCTGACCTCCTAAACTGCTGTCTGGGGAATGGTGTTGGCATCTAAAGATAAAGGATATTATAAAGCTTTCCTCACATTCACATTCACAATTAATCTGTTAATTGTTGTTATTAACTGCAGGATGCAATAAATGCTCTTCCTTTTGCTGGTTTTACTACCTGTCTTAAAACCTGTGTTCTTTTAATCCCCCCCCCCCCCCAAGAAAACAATCTGTTTAACAATTTCTTCCTGTTTTTCTTATCTAAAGAGGGAGTTCTGACTTTAAGGGCAAAACCCCCAAACGAAGCTGAATTCATTGACTGCTTCCAGAAAACCAAGTTGGCACTAAATCTGTTGGTAAGAAGCAATTTGTGTTGCATGATTTGTATTCATCTTAACTAAATATACAATGGTATACCTCTGTACTTCATGTTACCATTCTGTAGTATTATTTAGGTATTCAACAGAGTGCTCCTCCTGATGGATTTGCTTCTGAGTAAGAAGAATTGGGTGCAATCTCACATCTCTACTATGTTCACCTTGGTTCACTGAGGATTATTCTCAGCTGGCAGTGATTAAGTGAAAGAAGAGGAGGCTAGAGAGTGTGTGGCGTCGGAAACATAGCAGATCAGCCCGAACACGCCTAGGTGCCTTTTTGAGGTCCTATGACATGGCAACAAAGGCCGCAGAAAAATCTTTTATTGCAGCCAATGTTGTGTCTGCAAAGGACCGTCCAGGTGAGCTGTTTCTTGTTGTCAGAGGGCTGTTGAATCCGCTTCAGTATGTGATCCCTGACAACTCGGCAGCTCGCTGTGAAGCATTTGCTTGGTTCTTCGTGGGCAAAGTCGCTCTGATCCATTCCGATTTTGATACCACTTTAACAGCAGACTCTAAGGATGTAACACGAGCACCTGTCTGTCCGATTTTGTTGGATTCATTTCAGTTGATTCAGCTTGAGGATGTGGACAGGATCCTTGGAGAGGCAAGACCTACCGCATGCACCCTAAACCCTTGCCCACCCTGGCTGATAAAGGAAGCCAGAGGGGGTTTGGCAGAGTGGGTGAAGGTGGTGGTCAGTGCCACCTTACAGGAGGGCAAAATTCCAGCCAGCTTAAAACAAGCTGTTATAAAACCGCTGTTGAAGAAACCATCACTGGACCCCACTCAATTATTTATTTATTTATTTATTTATAAATTCGATTTGGTAGACCGCTCTCTCTGGAGCCCAGAGCGGTTTACAACATAAAATCAATAAAACATCAATAAAACAAATAAAAGACGTATACCCAAAAACCCCACTTCCCACAACTGATCCCGGCAAGCAACAATATGCAGAAGCAATACATGGCAGGATGGTATGTTGGCAGCTGGCAAGCTATAGGAGGCATCAGTTGGGACCAAATGCCTGCCTATATAACTAAGTCTTCACAGACTTGCGGAAAGCCAACAAACCCCGTAGTGCTCGTATCTCCACCGGCAGAGAGTTCCAGAGGGTCGGAGCGGCCACTGTAAATGCTCTCTGCCGGGTGCTCGACAGCCTACAGATCTTAATACTAGGGACCTCTAGTAGATTAAGCCCCTCTGAGCGCAGTGATCTTCTGGGTTTCACCACCCGAGCGGCCCGACCACAAGATCTCCGTCTTCGCCGGATTCACCCTCAACCTACTGGCACGCAGCCATCCAGTAACGGCCTCGAGGCAGTGTTGGTAATTATCGGGGCTGGTTCCCGGACTGTCCTCCATCCTCAGAATGAGCTGGGTGTCGCTCAGCGTACTGGTGGCACTCCAGCTCATAACTCCGCACCAGCTGTGCAAGTGGCTGCATGTAGATGTTGAATAACAGAGGGGAGAGAATGGCCCTCATGGAACTCCACAAACTAATGAGGAGCCCTCGGAGACCACCTCGCCCCTCCTCACACGCTGAGACCGCTGGTGGAGGAAGGAGGTCAGCCATTTAAGAACTGTCCCCTCACTCCCCCCGAACGGAAGCCGGACTGGAAGGGGTCTAGCCATGTTGCATCATCTGAGAAGGACTGCAACTGCTCCATTACTGCCCTCTCAACTACCTTGCCCAGGTACGAGAGGTTCGACACTGGTCGGTTTGTATGGGGTAAGACGCTCCCTCAGGTACACTGGCCCCAAACCATATAAGGCCTTGAAAGTTAGAACTAACACCTTGAAGGAGACCCGGAATTCAATAGAAAGCCAGTGCAGTGGACGCAGGAGTGGGGTCACATGCGCAGATCTTGGGGCTCCCGACAGCAGGTGCGTTGCTGCGTTCTGCACCAGCTTAAGTTTCCGGATCGCCGACAAGGGTAGGCCAATGTACAGCGCATTACAGTAATCGAGCCTCGAGATGATCGTGGCTTGGATCACCGTGGCCAGGTCGCAGCGGGAGAGGTAAGGAGCCAGACGTTTCGCCTGCCGCAGATGGTAGAACGCTGTCTTGCAAGCGCAGGCAATCTGCGCTTCCATCGACAGTTGGGTGTCCAGCTGGACCCCAAGGCTCTTAACTAGGGGCTGTGGGTGAAGTGCCACACCATCAAACGTCGGCAACTGGGTCTCTACCCCCCCCCCCCCCAGGCGGCCCAGCCACAAGATCTCCGTCTTCGTCGGGTTCACCTTCAACTTACTGGCTCGCAGCCATCCAGTTACGGCTTCTAGGCAGAGATGGAAATTATCGGGTACAGATTCCACCCCAGGGTCCATCCTCAGAATGAGCTGGGTGTCATCAGCGTACTGATGGCACCCAGCCCAAAACTCCGTACCAATTGGGCGAGCGGTAGCTTGTAGATGTTAAATAACAGCGGGAGAGAATGGCCCCTGAGGACCTCCACAAGGTAAGGGGGAGCCCTCGGAGACCACCCCTCCCCACTTCACTCGCTTTGGAGGAAGGAGGACAGCCAGTTGAGGGCTGTCCCCCTCACCCCCGCCACCACTAGGCAGTGTGTCAAGAGTTGGTAATCGACAGTATCAAACGCTGCCGTGAGGTGAGTGTCTGCCTTAAATAGACTATTGGCCAGTTTCCAATCTCCCCTATTGGACAAAGTCATGGAACGTGTGGTGACCTCGCAACTCCAGGGGTTTCTGGTAGACACTGATTATCTAGATCCGGCACAGTCTGGTTTTAGGCCTGGGCATGGAACTGAGACAGTCTTGATCGCCTTGGTAGATGATCTACGCTGGGAACTCGACAGGGAGAGTGTGCCCCTGTTGGTTCTGCTGGACGTCTCAGCAGTCTTCGATACCGTTGACCACGGTATCCTTTTGAAATGCCTTGCAGATGTGGGGCTTGGAGGGACTGTTCTGCAGTGGCTCTGGTCCTTTCTCGAGGGACAGTCTCAAAAGGTGTTGTTGGGTGACACCTGTTCGACTCCACAACCGTTGCCCTGTGGAGTCCCACAGGGTTCAATACTGTCTCCGCTGTTGTTTAACATCTACATGAAGCCGCTGTGGGAGATCATCCGGAGTTTTGGAATGCGATGTCATCTTTATGCAGATGATGTCCAAATCTGTCACTCCTTTCCACCTGTTACCAAGAAGGCTGTCCAGACCTTGAACCGGTGCTTGGCTGCTGTGTCAGACTGGATGAGAGCTAGCAAATTGAAATTGAATCCAGACAAGACAGAGGTCCTCCTGGTCAGTCAAAAGGCTGAACAGGGTCTAGGGTTACAGCCTGTGTTGGATGGGGTCACACTCCCCCTGAAGGCGCAGGTTCGCAGTCTGGGAGTGATCCTGGACTCATCGCTGAACCTGGAACCCTAGGTCTCGGCGGTGGCCGGGAGAGCTTTTGCACAGTTAAAACTTGTGCGCCAGCTGCAACCGTACCTTGGGAAGTCTGATCTGGCCACAGTGGTCCATGCTCTTGTTACATCCCGAATAGATTACTGCAACGCACTCTACGTGGGACTGCCTTTGAAGACTTTCGGAAACTTCAACTAGTCCAGTGGTCAGCAGCCAGGTTACTAATTGGAGCGACATACAGGGAGCACACCACTCCTCTGTTGTGCCAGCTCCACTGGCTGCCTGTCCAATTCTGAGCACAATTCAAAGTGCTGGTGTTGACCTTTAAAGCCCTTTATGGTCCTGGCCCAGCTTACTTGTCCGAACGTATCTCCCCTTATGTCCCACCTCAAAATTTGCGATCTTCCGGGGAGGCCCTGCTCTTGATCCCACCTCCGTCACAAATACGTTTGGTGGGGACAAGAGACAGCGCCTTCTCGGTGGTGGCCCCTCGCCTGTGGAACTCGCTCCCCAGCGAAATAAGAGCAACTTTTTCCCTCCTTTCCTTTAGAAAAACGCTAAAGACGTGACTGTGGGACTGGGCATTTGGTTGATGTGAAGCTGCGGACGGACAATATGAGTAGGATAGGATTGTGTTGGCAGATTGTAGATTGGCTGACAGCCTACGAATATGGAATGGGGATTATGGGGGATTTGATATGTAACTGTTTTTAATCTGCTTTGTTGTATTTTTTTATATGTTGTTGTTCTGTTCTTGTATGCGGCATTGAATTGTTACCTTTTGTGAGCCATTCTGAGTCCCCCTTCGAGGTTAGAGAAGGGCGGATTAGAAATGAAATCTTAAAAAAATAAAAATAAAAAATCTTACCCCAACTCCAAAAACCTATGTCAGGAGTCGAGGAATCCCTTCAGAACCAGTTTTCAGGCGACTCTAAGGTCTCAGGCTATGGGAGATGGTGGTGGGGTATAAATAAAGTGTTATTATTGTATTATTAGGGGGAAGTGGGAAAGAGTAAGAAGGAGAATGTTTTATATAAGTTTCATTTTTTGCATTCAAAGGCCACTTTGTCTCCTGGGTCCCTTCGATACTACACAGTGATATTGCTAGAATTGCATTTTAACTGCTGTGATTCCTATGGGATTATGTGGTATGCAATTTAAGACAGTGTAGTTAGAATTCTCTAAGAGAGGTCCAGTGCTTCACCAGACTACAAATCCCAGGATTCCATGCAATGCAACCATGAGTACTCAAGCCAAATCGGAGAGCTGCAATTGTGTGGTGTCAAAGGGCACTCAGAATCAAAACAAAGCAAGCAACTAAATATAAGTGTGGTTTGCAACATACTGTTGCTGAGAAGCACCTTATTGCCATTATTGTAATTTGCATGCTTTTATCTTCTTTTATAGATGAAAGTTGTTTAAAAAATAACAGAAAGGGAAACTGCAGGCACTTTCCCCAAACATTATTCTACAGTGGTGTTCATAGCACTGGCTGAGATAAAGAAAAGAGAGGGGAGCATGGCTAAATGAATCCTATTCCCATTCCTGGCCATCTGACAGGGTTAAGCAATCAAACATTTTAGTCTTTAATGTTTAACTCTGCAAATCTAAATGTAGCACTATTGCTGTCTACAAATATTGCACTGCTTGTTGGGAGGGGGGAATAATATTTCGAGGATACCAATTGTTTGCTTGCTTGCTTGCTTGCTTGCTTGCTTGCTTGCTTGCTTGCTTGCTTGCTTGCTTGCTTGGAGACAGTTCTGTCAGTATTGGTTAGTGTGATCTAAGTAACATTTGATATTCATCTGGTGAAATTCCAGTTTCCACAGAGGGTGAGGAGGTCAGAGCCAGGATCAATAAGCAACCTGGCGCCTGTTCATACTGAAGGCCTTCAATGGTGCCACAATGTCACTCACAGGAGAAATAGTTAACTAGTTTGAGGAATCTGGTCCTGCATTGAGTTGCTGCCATTTCTGTTTTGACAAAGAGGTGTTTTGTTTGCCATCACAACAAGCGCTCAGCAATGTAAATAGGAGCCACATTCATCTCAGTGACTGTCAGTTGCTAACGCAGGACATTTGACTTCCTTGTAAATCCCTGTCATTGTTCTTCCTTTGCAGTGCAGCCGTTTTCAGATATAAATATCTGAGGCTTTGGAAGCACCAGTGATTTGCAGTGGGTGTCATTACATTAAGACAAATGCCATTTCACAGATTAAAAAAGCTCTGTACAAATCAGACTTGGAATACAAATGGATATTTAGACTGGAAGTCACTTGGTGAAATGAACTGCCTTTTATTGTTTTTATTATTTTTAAAAACTATTAATATTTCCTATTTCCTTTTTTGTGGGTTTCCTAGGCTCCTTCTATACTGCCATATAATCCAGATTATTAAATCAGATAATACTCATTATCATCTTTGAACTGGATTATATGGGTCTACAGTGTCATATAAACTGGTTCAAAGCAGATAATCTGGACTTTATACGGGTTTGTAGAAGGGGCCATAAAAGTCAACAGGTCTCGCAGGGCCCAAGCTTCAGTTGGCAAAGTATTCCAAAGGAATGCCACCACAATAGAGAAAGCTCTGCGCCTCGTAGATGTTAGATGGATGGTCTTAAAGCTAGGGACTTCCAGTAGATTAAGATCTTCAGAGCAAAGTGATCTCTGGGGCTGATAGGGGGTGAGACAGTCCTTCAGATACGCCGGCCCTGGACCATACAAGACCTTGAAGGTTTCTCCTTTGCAGAGCTTCATGAAGTCCAGCAACTCTTTCCAATACTGAGCAGCTAGATACTTCTAGAACACATGTGTGAAACACAAGGCCCATGGGCCGAATTCAACCTGTCACATCATCTTATGTGGCCCATGAGCCTTTCAATACCAGGGCACCATAGTTACATTTATACAGTCTTGCAATTACAAATGGCCATTTGAAAGCGACCACAGGCTGATGAGGCACTCGTTGGAAATGGGTTTGACACTTCTGCTCCAAAAGCCCACAAACAGGACAGTCCTGGTTTTGGTCCTCACTATTGGTTCTTCATGGTTCTCTTGCTTCTTCTACACATGGTCATGACAATGACTGACTCTGGCTTATAGTTAGGTCATTCCTCTAGCTTAATTTTTATAGGGAAGAATGCTTCCTCCCATGTATTTCTATTTCTATATAGCTGTTCTCTTTACTCTGTTGCCCACAAGTTGTGTGATCAGGAACTCTTTAATAGTTGCCCCCAGTATAAGGAATGCCCTCCTCCTGAATTCTTTGTATGCATTTACATGTCAGGCAACTTCCTGTTTTGACAGGTGTTTGAATTTTAAGTTCTTGTTTTTATTGTCAACGTTATTGCTGGCTTTCAACCAGCCAAATATTTTATTATTTAGATATTGGCCATCTCATTGATTTAGTTGTTTTTCCGTTATTATTTTTGTGTGATTTTTATTCTTGTAAACTATTTTTATGTACATCCGATTAACAAACAAATAAAGCTAAGCCTAATAGCCTTCGTTACATTAAAAGGAGACTGGTAATTTGTGGTCAGGATAGTTTCCACTCACTGAAAATAGTAGTCTGAAAATAATTACAAGAATCCTGTAATTAAATGGCCTTCAGTTTTCCAAGAGGAAAACTATATTATTTTGTTAAAATAGTGTATTTTATCCCCTGCCATAACAAAAGAGCTCAGTATATGCTAATAAGAACAAGAAAACACTTTACATTTTATAAAACAACTTCCATTGGAAGTTGAGCATAGACTTGCGTTGGAAGTCCTACAAATGACTAGAGAGAACGTTTTTCTCAGTTTTGTGTCATTCAACATCAGATGCATCAGCAAATCCAACGATCTGTGCATAATAAAATCTGCAAGTGCTTAATTCAAGAATGTGGAGAGCTGATTTAATACAATTTAAAAGAGTTTTAATTGTGTATGCACAATTAGAACGCAGTGACCCATAAAGACTCATGTATAGGTCAACATATATGTCAAAGGGAGTTTTTGGGGGCAAAACTATGGTTTCTGATGAGCCAATGATAAGTTGAGGGTCATTCCATGGAGAAGTAAAAGCACCAATGCCACCTCAGGCCAGTGCCATCATTTTCCTGCCCAGACATTCAAGGTGCTAGACACAGCACCACGATGGAGAGAGTAGAGGGTAGAGGGATCCGTGCTTCTTTTAGGTTCTCCTAGGATGGATTATACCAGGGCTGTCCAACTGGCGGCCCGGGGGCCGTACACGCCCCAGCCTGTTGGACACGTCCCCTGCTATGCCCCCAGGCGCCATTTTTAATTTTTTTAAAAAAAATCTAATTTTTTTAAAAAAAATGGCAGCCGGGGGGGGGGGGCGGGGCAGGGAGGAGGGAGCCAGCTCCTCCTCCTTTGCCCCTCCTCCTTCCCCCCCCTGCACCGCAGCCTCGCGATCGGAGCCGCGGCGCGTCCGCGGGGGAGGAGGAGGGCGAAGGTGGAGGAAGTCAGCTGGCTGGCTTCTTCCTCCTTCGCGCCTCCTCCTTCCCTCCCCGCCGGCGCTCCGGATCAGGGCAAGGGCGCGGGCGGGGGAAAGAGGAGAGACGAAGGAGGAGGCAGTCAGCGGATTGCCTCCTCCTTCGTCCCTCTTTCCCCCCGCGCGCCGGCACCCTGGATCCGGGCAAAGGCGCGGGCAGGGGGAAAGAGGAGGGATGGAGGAGGAGGGAGAGTTCTCCCTCCTCCTCCTCTTCCACCAGCGCCGCTGCTGTCCCGTGCGCCGCAGCGCCGGGGAAAGAGGAGGGAGAATTCTCCTCTTTGCTCCTCCCTTCTTGCCGGTTTGGCGCTGTAGAAGGGAGGGAGGAGCAAAGGGGAGCCCCTCTTTGCACCTCCCTTCCTTCTCTACAGCGTCAAACCGGGCAAGAGGGACAGCGAGATCGCCATTCCTCTTGCCCGGTTTGGCGCTGTAGAAGGAGGGAGGAGCAAAGGGAAGCCCCTCTTGCACCTCCCTTCCTTTCTTAGCGTCAAACCGGGCAAGAGGAATGGCGAGATCGCCATTCCTCTTGCCCGGTTTAACACTGTAGAAGGGAGGGAGGAGCAACGGGAGCCCCTCCCGCCCTCCCTCCTACAGCGTCACTCCGGGATCGGCCCCGCCCCGCCGCCCGCCGCCGCAGTCGGTCCCGCCCCATGGTCAGCCCCGCCCAGTCGGCCCCGCCCCACAGTCGACCCGCCCCCGCTCCGGCCCGCCAGGTGCTCAGCCACTGAAATTCCGGCCCTTGGGCCTATAGAAGTTGGACAGCACTGGATTATACTTTCACCTTTTGCTAGAGAAAGGCATGGTTCTTTTTAAAAAAAAATAAGAGTCAAGTACAGTACTCACATTGGCTGTAATTTCTATATGGATCCATGAGTAATTGGACCCCCATGCCAGTGTTAACACCCCACTGATATTTTTGTCAATGTTGTTCTAGTCTTTTGCTTTTTATGGGTTTCCATTCTGGTTGTGACCCCTGATTAAGATTAAAATCTCATCTCATTTTCCCTTTCAGGCAAAACTGAGAAAACATATCCAGAATCCAAGTGCTTCGGAATTGGTGCACTTCCTCTTTGGGCCACTGGAATTGGTACAGTCCTCTTAATCATCTTCTGCCTCCTGCACTTACACCATAATCACCAATACCCAGAGTCTCTTGATTATGGGTACACTTTGTATTCAGGTTCCATTTATAAATCTCTTACAAATTAAACATGCTTTAAATATGTATTGTGTTTAAACATGTTTTCAAAGAAATAGTCTAATATCTGTTGTAGCAAAAGGAGGAAGAGAAAAACAAATCTTTGTTGTTTTGGGGTGCCTTCAGGTCATTCCTGACTTAAGGTGACCCTATCGCAACAGTTAATTGGCAGAATTTAATTTTACCATTGCCTTCCTCTGCAGAACCATCAAGATTCAATCGAGGTGCATATATACTATAGAATTAATGTAGTTTAACACTATTTTAGTTGCCATAGCTCAATGTTATGGAATCCTAGGATTTGTAGTTTGTTGAATTACCACCATTCTTTGGCAGAGAAGGCTAAAGACCTTGTAAAGCTACATCAGTCATGATCCCATAGCATTGAGCCATGGCAGATAAAATGATTCCAAACTGCATTAATTTCATAGTGATGAACCCATGATCTTCTCTCTCTCTTTATGTTTATGCATTTTAATTTATTTAGGTTGTTCAGTTGTCCTTTGATTCGTATCAAAGGAGTGTCCTCCCTCATTCTAGCTTCTTGTTTTGTTTGAGGGGGAGCGGATTTGATTTATACAATCCTAAATGAACAATCATTTTCAGCCAGATATCTTGAAATATACTTTGAAATTCTCTTTATGTAATTTCCCCTATTTTAATCCAGATTGTTAGTAGCTGTGGTGGTCCTGACCTTGCAAGGTCTGTTGTCAGCCCACTTCTCTCAAAAGATACCACAGATTTCCTGAAAGGACATCTAACCCCGAAGGAGATGGCGCTGTGGGAGTCCTTTGGAGAGACCTGGACAAGGTCGCGGTAAGTTGAAGCAGAGCCAGAAAGAACCCAGGAAAGAATTTGGAAATTGGTCGAGGGAAGACAAGCCACTTGACAGGGCACTTAAAGTGAAGTAATAACAAGCATTCACCATCATTATCTCATCTTTTCAGGCCAGCTTACACAGTAAAAAGATTACAATGAAAAACAGATAGAAAGTCAACAATATGCCCAAAATGGTCATTGAAACCAAATTAAACTATGAACGGTATTAAAAACATATAGGCTGAGCACATATTAAAAAGTTAAACAATACAATTTAAAGACAATAGAACACTTATTTTCCTTTTATGTTCTAGAAGCCAAGTTCTTGCCTGCTGATGGAAACAAGCAAACAGGAGCCAATTCTAACCGCCCTAGAGAGGGAGATGCAATGTCTAGGGGCAGCTACTTAGAAAGTCCTCTGTCATACCTGGCAATAAATGTGTCTAGTTTGTTTAGAAAACGAAGCAGAGCATATCAGTGTGTGATAACAATGAAATAAAACATTGAAACATTATTATAAAAGCAGGTTGCCCATCCACCTTTACACAATCCACAGCCACAATCTCCTTTCCAGTGGCTGGAAAGGTTCCAAAAAGAATACTGAAGGCAGACAACAGTGTGAGGCTCGGCATAACTCCCTGGATCAATATTATGCACACAGACCCCACTTGCCTTGATTCAAGAGACTGAAAAATTAGAAAACCTCCAGGACTTGTTTACTGAAGCCAAAAAGTGGCAAAGGAGGTGAGAGGGAGGAACACTTTCCTCTAGTCTGATCTTTCAAAGTGTCAACTATAGACTGAATTAGAAAAATATGATGTGTAATCTGTGCTTCATATAAAATAGCTTCTTTGTGATTTGTCTCCAAAGAGCGGAGTGGCCAAGAGACGCCAACATCCCAAACTATATTCCAAAATTCCGAAATGGCTGGGAGCCACCCCTGGAAATCTTCCGCGGAGCCCCTTGGGAAATAGATATTGGCCACTTGCAGGAAGAGGTGAGTTTTCGTCTTAATCGCCCCACACTTTTCCTAAAGTTATTCAAATTATTGTTGGAGGCTTTCATGGCCGGAATCACTGGGTTGGTGTAAGTTTTTCAGGCTGTATGGTAATGTTCCAGAAGCATTCTCTCCTCACATTTTGCCTGCAGATAAAACATCAGGAGAGAATCCTTCTGGAACATGGCCATACAGCCCAAAAAACTCTACAAATGTCCAAGTAGCAACATAGGGGGACCAAAGTTGCTTTAAAAAACCTGCAGTTTCTGTGTTCACCTGCTTCAAGCAAACAGTGCCTGATTTACCTGAGAAACAAACACTGTGTTTTCTTATGCCCCTTCCACAATAAATCCCAAAATCCCAAATTTTCTGCTTTGAGGTGGAATATATGGCAGTCTGGACTCAGATAACCCAGTTCAAAGCACATATTGAGGGGTCTTCTGCCTTGATATTCTGGGTTATATGGCTGTGTGGAAGGGCCCTTAGTCAGAATTGCACATGTTCCTGGCAAGTTGAGACATATGTAGGTGAAGCAGTCGTTTTGGTTTTGCCTTGACTCTATTGTTTGCACCAGAATTGAAACATTGCTTGGCCTTTGTGCTATCTTGACTGCCACTTGTGGCCATTATTCCCCACTGGCAATAACTCCCTCCTATTTGTTCTTCTTGGTCCTAATTTAGGCCCCATCTACACTGCCATATAAAATCCAGATTATCTGCTTTGAACCGGGTTATATGGCATTGTAGACTCATATAATCCAGTTCAAAGCAGATAATGTGGGTTATGTGTTTTGATAATCCAGATTACAGTATGTAGCAGTGTAGAAGGGGCCACAGTGCCTGGTACATGTGTAGGCGTATTTTTACTGTGAGGTTCAATTGCTTCCTTCATTGTGAGAGAAATGCTCCATTCAGAAAAGAGGCACCGGTTTTCCTTCCACAATTCATTTCCATGATTTTGAACAACACTTAAGTACAGTTCTATATAATGAATCTCTATAGAAAACAACGCTCTTTCTCTGTTTATCTTTAAAGCTATCATCGTCTCCTAATGGCTATTCCAGCCGTAGCATAAAGACAGCCCAGACATCTGATCAAATGCACGCTGTTGATGCCTTCACACAGCTTGTTTCTCAACATGTAAACAGGTAATTTCTACTGCGCTGAACTGAATAATCGGCATTCAAAGTCCAACATCACTATCTTTCACAGTCAAGCAAATGTTAAGCCTACAGGCTAAGGGCCAAGGGATGGAGTTGACTTTTTAAAAATTGACTAGCATTGTATCTAAGCATTGGATGAGATCCTGATGTTGCTATTCTCCTCTGCCTCCTCAGTGTCACTGGACACTGCCCCTGAGTTCACTGGTGGGCAAATGAATTAGGAAGGAAGAATGATTGATTGATTGATTGATTGATATTATTTACTTCATTTTTATCCCACATTTCTCCCAATATAGGGATTCAATATCTTGGTGGTAGGCTGCACTTAACCAGGTTAGGCCAGTAACTGAGAAGAGGTGTCTCTGGCCCCTTCCACGCTGCCCCTATATCCCAGGATCTGATCCCAGATTATCTTCTTATCCCATATTATTTGGCAGTGAAGACTCATATAATCCAGTTTAAAGGAGATAATTTGGGATCAGATCTTGGGGTATAGGGCATTGTATAAGGGGCCTTTGTGTGCACTACTCTGGGCTGGTGTCAATGGGGAGAGAGACTGGGGAGTGTAGAGTAGCACAGGGCCAGTGCAACTCTGGCATGGCTATTTCTGGCCACTGCTGTCGTTGCCAGCTCAGAACAGCACACCTGATGGTTTGGAAACATCAATACTTTCCTTTTCTGGGGAGGGGGGGGGGAAGCTGAAGAGAAGCTCCAGTGGTCAGCCATTGGCCGCAGAGAAGTGTTGCCGTTTGCACTTTCCAAGAACCTGTGATGGTTCCTCTGTGAGTCTTGCTGCTGACATATTGTTGTGCGAGGAAAGACAACAAAAAGAGGCAAAGGTCCTGTTTTAGATCCCAGAGGGCAACTAGGTACTGCTTTTCCTCCTTCCACCCAGACCCATCACCCCAGAGGTGAAAGCCAAGTTATGGAGCCCTTGTCCAGTGCCTCATGGGTCTGGAGCCAATCTTCTGCAGGTTGTTTAGCCCAGTGTTCCCCAACCTTTTTTGAGCCGCGGCACACTTTTTACATTTACAAAATCCTGGGGCACACCACCAACAGAAATGACACAAAATGACACTCTTAACACAGTAATACATATAGTTAATGTGTTTTTAAATGTATTTATACACTCAGTGTGAAACCTGGGCCTGTTTCGATGAACTCAACATAGATATCCTGGCAGGAATGGCAGAAAGACACAAACTTCCCACACAGAACTCCCATAACCAAGAGAAAATGCTATAAGAGTTTGGTGGGCATTGACCTTGAGTTTTGGAGTTGTAGTTCACCGATATCCAGAGAGCACTGTGGACTGAAACAATGTTGGATCAGGACCAAACTTGGCATGAATACTCAATATGCCCAAATGTGAACACAGATGGAGTTCAGGGGAAATAGACCTTGACATTTGGGAGTTGTAGTTGCTGGGATTTATAGTTCCCCTACAATCAAAGAGCATTCTGAACCCCACCAATGATAGAACTGGGCCAAACTTCCCACACAGAACCCCCAGGAGGCAAGAGGAGGTCTCTACTTGGGGAAAGGGAGGCAGGTCTTCCCAATGCATGGAGAGGGAGAGACCAAGTTGACAACGGGTGGGGAGGGGGGTGTTTGTAATTTTGTGCCTTTATCAAGGTAGGTTTCTTAGGGTTTTTATGCTTCAACACACTAGACTCTCCCTCCCCCCCTTCCTGGAGGTTCCAATTTCCCACGGCACACGTGATGATCGCTCACGGCACACTAGTGTGCCCTGGCACACTGGTTGAGAAACACTGGTTTAGCCCAAGAAAAGGAGGCAGGAGAAGAGGAGCATAACAGTATTTGGAGGCCTGCAGGTTCCCCAGTGTTGCTATAAACTGTATTATGAACTTGTTTATGGAACAGATGAAGATGGAAATTCTCCTCACATTTCCTGTTTCCTGGCCTCAGATGTTCTTTCCAGTGACTCATTCTGTTACTGGCATGTTTCAAACTATTTAAACATCACTCTGCTGTTTCTAAGCCACTTTTTGGGGAACAAATGTTGGAAAAATTAATAATAAATCTTTATTTATATCCTACTTTTCTCCCTTACAAGACCCAAAGCAGCTTACAAGATATTAAAACCATGTAAACAACAATCCAAATAATCAGTAATAAGTATAAAGCATCATAAAATAAGCAATTTAAATCTCTGGTTTGTTAGAGATCCTTCCCATCTTAATTCAAAATCCAAGTCCATAACAACTTCTTGTAGTTGATGTTGTGTGTCTGCAAGGCTTCATGACACGTAGCAACCCGAAAGGGAAATTATTATGAGGTTTACTTAGATTTATCAGAGGGAATTTGCCATTGCCATTCTCTGAGGCTGGGAGAATGTGGCTTACCCAAGGTCACCCAGTGGGCTTCTATGAATGAGCAGGAACTTGAACCATGGTCTCCAGAGTCAGAGTCTAACACTCAAACCATATAAAAGGCTTACTTTTTCTGCAACAGTGGTTCCGACTGTGGGTCCCCAGATGTTTTGGCCCTCAACTCCCAGAAATCCTAATAGCTGGTAAACTGGGATTTCTTGGAGTTGTAGGCTGGGGACCCACAGGTTGAGAACCACTGCTCTACAGCCTCATATTTTGTTCAACCAGGGGTTTTTACAGAAGTTCAATAACCAAAAACACCATTCATGGTTCCAAAGTGCAAGAATTATAGCAGTATATGATAGGAACTCTCTTGGCTAGCTCAGATATTAATAATTAGTGCATATGAGGCATTGTCGGTAAATCAACTGCCGAAGATATTAGGAATAGTTTTATAAACCAAAGAGAAGGGAAGAAGAAACACATTTACATGGTCAATTTGTGCTTCTGGAGCATTCCACAATTGCCAGTTTAACAAGAATCTACTCAACACCAACCTCCCTTTCACCTCCAAATTATGTCAAGAAATACAGGGTGTTTCAAAAAGATGGAAACGATTTGAAATCGCTATATCTCCAATCATGAACTACCCATGAATAAAACTCTTAGCACTTGAAAGGGTGAAGAATTTCAAAGGACTACCATTAAATGCCCCTCCCAGCTCACAAACAGACTCTAACCTCGGTCATTTACAAGATGGCGAGCCACAACATAGGCTTCCAAGCGAAATGCGCTCGTCCCCATTCTTCCTGGCGTTTAGAAAGAAGTTAAAATCTTGGTTTTGGGACCAGGCCTTTGCACAATAGCTTAAGCAACATCTTGACTGGAATGGTTTCGTGATGGCGACAGATATGAGGCTTATTGTTCTTATCAAGTCGGAACTGTGGACGGAGTATTGTTCTAGTTTAATTGCTGTTGATTATTGTTTTAATCTTACTACTATTGTTTATTTTTGTATTTATGGTTTATATTGTATTGATTGTGGCATTGGATTGCCTTTGTCAGCCGCTCTGAGTCCCCCCTTGGGGGTTGAGAAGGGTGGGGTAAAAACATTGTAAATAAAATAAATAAATCTTCCATTTGATGATGTATTTTTAAATTTTGTTTCTGGCTGAAAATGGTCAGTAAAACTCAATTGCTTGATAGCTCATTATTTTTTATTTACTTACTTACTTCATTTATATACTGCTTTTCTCACCCTTGGGGGGACTCAGAGCAGTTTCCAACATATTCATGGCAAAATTCAATGCCTTACAAAACATTAAACTGTTTGTAACTTTTTGTGTAATAGTAACAGGTTTCCATTGTGAAATATACTGCTTTGAGATTGGTTTGATCATTTTGAAACATCCTGTTGTGATATTTATGTAGTTTTGGGGGTGTAACAGTCCACTGCAGCTTTGCAATGTTAAAAGTTAGCACTGTCACCCACTGCAGTTCCTCACCTCCTACATCAAGTACAGGAAGTGTTATGGGCATCATGTATACTGAGAACGTTTATTGCATGTTTGAATGAACTTTGTGATGCAAATATGCACATCCACTGTGCATGTGGTAGCCTCTTTCTCTGTATTCCCCCTTCCTGGATTGAGACAGATGATCTCAAAAAACTACAACATATAAACACTGTAAACTCCAAGTACAGGAGACAGGGTGGCATGTAAGGTGTGATTAATAAATGAAAGACCAGCTTGGGAGAAAGTAAAGTAATAAGGTTTATTATAAGAACTACCTTAAAGGATAAATTAGTGGCTTCAGATGCTACCCTAAGTTACATGCCAGGAAGAGGTGGTGGGAGAAGGGTTTGTTATTGCTATCTGCCACTGAGCAGGCTCTTGACTTATGGTGACCCAATAAATTAGAGATTTCCAAGAGTATCATCTCCCTAATAGTAGGACAGGGCAGTGAGAAAACAGCTGAGTCACATTAACTATTGAACTCCCTTAGACTTAGATATTATGAATCACTTACCGATACCTTACAGAAAGAGAGGTCAGTACATACAAACTAAATATGATTGATTCACATCCCATGATATAATGGTTGTGTGATGGACTATGTAGAACTACAAATCTGGAGACCGGGGGAGAGACACAAATTTAAGTAGCCACACATTTAAGTAAGTCTTAATTTTCAAAAGGAACAAAAATGCCTTTCTTTTATTATTTTATCTTGATTATGGTTATAAAGAAGAGTTCTTTGTATAACGCCGATTTGTACAAACAGGGATGCTTTAAAGTGGTATCTAAACTGAACCTAACTAGAAAATACATGTGATTTCAATATGGTTCTATAGATTGGACTTCTTTTGGTAAGTAGAAGAGGTTATTTCTAATCCCTTCATGTTTTTCTTTCAGAAATTTGGAGGCACAGGGTATGACCCCAACAAAGAGATATGCCAAAATTCAATATGATTTCACTGCTCGAAATGCCACTGAACTTTCTGTGCTGAAGGATGAAATTCTGGAGGTAACATAAAACTAAGAAGATTTCTTCCCTCTCGCAAATAATCGTAATAGAGGTTTAATTACCTTTGCTATACACCTGTCCTTATGTCTTGCATGACAGTGGGGCTGTATTGAGTTGAAGAAACTCTTCCAGACAGAGGAATTTAAATCAGTTTCAGAGATTTTAAGAGGCTGGGAAACTCTAGAAGCCTTTTAAAGGTCCCAACACTTGCGGTTCCACACTCGTGTGGTATACAAAACCTCTCATTCTCCAGAGCTTTCAAGAGAAATAAGCTGGAGTCTGCTTGCAGCATCCCTGTTACAAGTACTGCTTAGCACTGTAGAGGATGCTTGTATGGTTCTCATTCGTGTTCCTCATAAACAAAAACTTCCTGTGAGCCACTGTAGCAGAAATATTCTGGGAGAAAATAATGTTCAGGAACAAGAAAGGTGGTGTGCTAGATAGTAAGAAACACTGTCAAGCCTGCCCTTCCTTCATTACAACTACAAAAACGTCCACACATTCCCCCACCCCCAATTTTCAAACTTATCAATAATAGTTTTTTCTTGGTTGACTAATTATTTTTTTATGTTCCCAGGTATTGGAAGATAACAAACAGTGGTGGAAGTTGCGAAATCGAAGTGGACAGGCCGGCTACGTTCCATATAATATCTTGGATTTAGTGAAGCTGGAGGATTATGGAATGATTGAACAGGTCAGAATAAGCTATCAACGAATTGCAAGTGGAACTTCAGGAGTTCTTTAAGCCAAGTCTCATAGAAATAATTAGTATAGTGGTGCTTTCATTGAAGTAACTAATCCCTTTTTATTGTAAACATGTAAGGAAGTAGACCTGATGCACATATTGCATGGGTTTATGCAGTTTCTCCAGGCCATGGAGTGCCTTTCCAAGGAAGGCTCCTCCCTGTTTCTCCGCTGTTTGTGTGTTTTGGAAACTGACTGACTTCCAGGAACAAGGCTTCTAAATGGATGGTGATGTTCTTCAAAACTGTTATTAGTTGATATCCATTTAAAACTTTTTAAATGCAATTGTGTGTGGGTTTTTAAAATTATCTTACTATCACTGTGACCTTACACTGAATTCTGTTGTGGCTTTATGCTGTCAGAAATGTTTTTACACAAGCGGTTTCACTTGTGCAACAGATGTTGTATTCAGGACTGGCCAAGCCCTGTGTTAATAGTAGGAGTGGTTGTGTTGCCTTGCAGATTGCACAAGTGCAGCTCAAATATGGGACAATGGATGGCAATGCCTCTCATTGTGCAGCTGGTTACACTACAGCAGACATCCTCAAATGCGACCCTCCAGCTGTTTGGGCCTTCAACTCCCAGAATTCCTGACAACTGAACAAGGTTGTTAGGGCTTCTGGGAGTTGGAGGCCCAAACAGCTAGAAGGCCGCAGTTTGAGAGTGCCTGCACTACAGCGTAATCCTTGTGCAACCCATCACCAGGGTATGAGCACATGTGAACACAAATACACACATTCACCGTTCTCTTCCCCCCTTCCCATATCTATACATTTCTTCCTTTACACATCTCAGTATGCAGTGATGGAGAGATTAAAACCTCCTTTCCCTTCCTGCTGAGACCTAGGGATTGCTGCAAGGAGAGAGTTAGGAAGAGAGAGAGGGAGAGACTTCATATATTGTACAAAAAATACTTGGATAATTTTGCTCTGTTATCTCTTCATGCCAGCAGTAAGGACTGGAAGGTGGTGTTTATCTGATTTTCTCCTTCTGACAGAGTAAAGGAAAAAAATAGTACTTACACATTTTTGCTCATTTTCAGAAATACAGAGGAGACTTGAGTCCAAGGGGAACGGGACCTTCCAGCCCTTCACATAAATTACCTGCTAGCTATGCTGGAGATAAATGGGGAAGTGAAATGCTCGCCCGCAATTCTCCTGATGCCAAAGAACGTAAGTAGAAAAATGTGATTTGCTCTGACTGTTTTCTGCTATAAATTCATATTTTTCACAGCACCTTTTCCTTCCAAATACTGGTCTTTTAGCTTGATATTTCGCCAAAAAAATTGTTTCAGCAATATATTATATGTTGGTTCCAACAAACAGGTGTGGGTTTAAAAAAAAACAAAAGACATGTATGGCATCACATTTATAGAAAGGACAATTTCAAATGTGAAATATGTAAAAGGGGACTTGTTCCTTTCCAAATTGTCAAAAGGGAGCAAATATTTTATCTCTGTCATGAGCTTCATGGAGCCCCCAGTGGCGCAATGGATTACACCCTTGTGCCAGCAGGACTGCTGACCGAAAGGTCGGTGCTTCGAACCTGGGGGAAGTGGGGTGAGCTCCCATCTGTCAACTCCAGCTTCCAATGCAGGGACATGAGTGAAGCCTCCCACAGGATGGTAAAACATCCAGGCGTCCCCTGGGCAACATCCTTGCAGAAAGCCAATTCTCTCACACCAGAAGCGACTTGCAGTTTTTGAAGTCACTCCTGACATGAAAAAAAAGAGCTCCATAATGAACATATCAACTCCTTAGATCTTTAATCAGGTGTGGGCAAAGTCCTATTCTCTTGATAATGTTGGACCACAAATTCTAGCATTCTTTATTGTTAGTTATGCTAGATAGAGGAGATGGGAGTTGCTAGATAGAGGAGATGGGATCGTTGCACTTCATCCACCCTGCCTTAGATCTTGCTGATGATGGCAAGGTGGCTGTTTCAGTTATTCTGTGGGAACCATTGTAGAGAATAGCTCTTTCCCCTTCCCCAATTTTCCATGTTTTTAGTTCCAAAAAGATGAGGCACCATCTTATGTGAGCAATCTGCCACTGTCTCATAAGCAGGCAAAGCAGTTGAATCACCACCAGGTGCCTTAGTAATGCAATTTGGTAATGGATCTGCAGGAAAGAGCTGCATCCAAAATAGATTTGAAGTCAAGACGTCAAAAGAGGACCACCTAATCCTTTCTCTGTGCTGTTCTTCTGTTTCCAGTTACTTTTCCTAGGAATCATTTTTCTCATTAGATTCAGAATGTGAATTTATCCATTTTCAATTGGTTTAGACCAGGGCTTCTCAAACTTGTTAAGCTGAGGGCTGGTTCATGCTCTCTCAGACTGTTGAGGGGCCAGACTATAGTTTGAAAAAAACATGAACGAATTCTTATGCACACTTCACGTATCTTATTTGTAGTGCAAAAAAAACCAACACAAAACATCAGTACAATATTTAAAACAAAGAATAATATTAACCAACATAAACTTACCAGTATTTCAATGGGAAGTGTGAGCCTATTTTTGGTTGATGAAATAGTTGTTAATTAGGATTGTTGTTGTTGTGTGCCTTCAAGTCATTTCAGACTTAGGGTGACCCTAAGCCTAAATAAACTGAGAGCTGGGTAAATGACCTTTAGAGCAAAAATGCTGTGAGTAGGAAGAAGCAGGGGATGGTAAAAACATATTTTCTCTTCTTCATTCCCTGAATGTGAGTAAGCCATTTATCTTGTTTGTATATCCCATTTTTTCTATTGCTGCTTTGAAAAACTGCAGCTCAGTTTAAGTACAGCACAATTATAGATGTGTCTAGTAACAGGTGTAGGTTTGAGTGATTTCAGTGCATCTTACTTCCAATGAAATGTGCACAGGGTTGCAGCACCAGGCTTCAGTCAACTGAACGGTTGGGGGTTAATTTTAAGTTGAATTTGAAATGGCACTGAAGACCAGTCTCTTAGCCAGGCCTATCCAGATAATTTTTAAATTACAATTTTTGAGCTCTGTTTTTAATATGTATTGGCTTTATATGCTCTTTTTACTGTTTATGTGTTCAATCTATTATGGTTCTTCAACTTGATCCATAAGAAGAGGAAAGAAAGAAATTAGTACAATTAACTCTTGTATTCTTAACCAGAATACTGCATTGCCTTCTATGTATGCATAAGCACCACAATCATGATGCTTATGCAGTCAATTCAGACTTGATTCTCTCATTTTCCACGTAGTGGGCAGATCTCTTTTATTGTTTGGAATGCAGATGTCTGCCATTTCTGCTCCCTCCGTGAGTGATTCCCATTGCAACAGGCAGTAACAGGATATATGTTGTAATTACCCCTTGCACTGGTGATTGCTCTCACAAGAGTGTGCTTCCACTGTTGTAAGTTGCCCCGAGCCACACCGGGAGTGGCGACTAACAAGTGTGAATAATAAATAAATAAATAAATAAATAAATAAAGAGTAGCAATGATAGTAACTAGTTGCTTCCTGAGCCACATAAGAACAGCTCCCCACTGATTTCAGTGGAAATTGCCCAGTAAGTACAAATTGTGGGACTTTTATAGTTTCTAACTAGCCTCTAAAATAGGGATTATATAGTGACCATGAATACAAAACACTTAAGTATATATATAACACCAGGTTACACTTTCATAACTGCCATGCTGTGAAGTAGCATAGGTGAGCCTTAAAAGCATACTCATTTTTAAAGTATTTATTATAATAAAAGGATAATGAATATTTCACAATATTATCTCCACTCTTAAGAAATGAGTGACATAGTTGTTTATTACATAATACGTTCTTATGCTTCCTTCAATATCTCACAGTCTTTGAAAATTTGGTGATATATATATATATAAATTAGAAAATAAATTTAATTACTAATAATCTCTTTCTAGTTGATTAAATTTAAATAAACGTATATATTAGCATATTGTCAGAGACCTCCATCTATTGAAACAAACCCAGGAATATCTCATTATTGAGATATCCAACTTCGCTTATCCAACATAAATGGGCCAGCAGAACATTGGATAAGTGAAAATGTTGGATAATAAGGAGTGATTAAGAAAAAGTCTATTAAATGTCAATTTATGTTATGATTTTACAAATTAAGCACCAAAATATCATGTTTTACAACAAATCGACAGAAAAAGCAGTTCAATACACAATAACGTTATGTAGTAATTACTGTATTTGCGAATTTAGCACAAAAATATCGCAATGTATTTCAACAGATGTGATTTCGAATGGGAGGTAGACTGCACTGGATAATACAAAACGTTGGATGAGCAAAGGTTGGATAAGCGAGACTCTTCCGTAATCTGGAATCCTTAATATCCCCCACCCTCAAATTTCTGTTTTGTTTTTAGAACTGATACATCACATGGATGAAGTCAATGATGAACTGTTGAAAAAGATTTCCAATATCAAAGTCCAGGCCCCACCAAGAAATTTTAAAGTTGAGAAGGCTCAGCATGTTCATGTGCCCTTGACTTTTGAGTCCAATGCAGAGGAAGTCAAAGCTTGGCTGGAAGCAAATTCTTTCAGCAGAGGGTGAGTTCCCATGAATCACTTGCAGCTCTCCCCACCGTTCTCTTTCTTCATGGGTCTCTTTGGGAGAGGTGACAGCTTGGGATAGCAAAACAGAAAATGTTCCTCACAAATAGCTCATTTGTATAGTCAGAGCCTGCATACGTTAGTGGTAGCACTAACAAGTTGACATTCAAACAATCCAATACATAGATCTTAAGATATGTGTGTTAATCTGTTGATTCCATTATATTATAAATTTAATATATCACCCAATCATCAGAAGCATACACCATTAAACACCCTATGTGGGGTGGAGATGAAGGGTCTCCTGAATGAATGTATTTCATTTCAGAGATCAGAAACCTCATTTTGGACTGCAACTTCCAAAAGCCCATTGGAAATTGTGGATGTTGTAAAAGTAGCTTTTTTCAAGTTTTTGATCATATCTTCTACAAATTAAATAGAAATGAAAACAATACTTTTCCTAAATTCCTCACCTCTCCCAGAAAGTACTTGGAAGTTGTCTAGGAATCCTTCCCAGTCAAATAGGTCATGAAGTGATAGACATGACTTACCAACACTTAGCAATTATTGTCCTTTGGCAGAACAAGTTGTTGGGGCACCCTCCCTTTCTAGTTTTCTTTCTGACCTCTTTAAAATAGTAAGAATTTAAATATTGTGTCTTATTTAACCTTTTTCCAGGACTGTGGCTCATCTTGGTATACTGACGGGGGCACAGCTT
This sequence comes from Anolis apletophallus, assembly GCA_030556195.1. Taxonomy (NCBI): domain Eukaryota; kingdom Metazoa; phylum Chordata; class Lepidosauria; order Squamata; family Anolidae; genus Anolis; species Anolis apletophallus. Next base: position 98,532,168 of record JARBWK010000002.1, on the reverse strand, counting down.
TTTTCTCTGAATAAAGAAGAATTGAAAAAAGTATGCGGAGAAGAGGGTGCCAGAGTGTATAGTAAAATAACAGTTCAGAAGTCTCTCCTAGAGGTAAGCAGTTTCATTGTTTGCAGAGTGAAAAGATTTGAATATTCCTAAGATAGCAGACACATTAAAACTCCATCTAAACTTTGATATCAGTAGTCAGATTGTAACCAGGGGCGGTCCTACAGGTAGGCCAAGGAAGCGGCCGCATGGGGCGCCAACAGGAAGCTCTGGCTGGTCCACGGGGTCATGAAGAGTCGGAAACAACTGAATGAATAAACAACAAGAGTAATCAAATCAACCAAATTTACTTATGTGTCAACTCAGTCTTCAACAATTTGTTAAATGGGCCAGTGTAGTTGGGATAAGCCTACAGGATGCTAGTCAATGATTGCAAAACAACAAAAACTGATTGATTTAAAAAAAATAAAAACCAAAAAACCAAGAGTTTAAACATTTTAACTGCTTTTAGGCAGGATGTCAATGGATAAAACACTATTATGATGCAACTGTGTGGCATAATTTTAAAGTTTGGATGGTATAAGATCATTAGTACAAATGAATGTCGACATACCATCAGTGTACTTTTAAATATTTTCATGTATGGTGGCAATATACTATTAAAAATTTAGTCTGACGAAACAACAAATAAAGAACAGATGTAGAGTTTCAAAAAGTTACTTTTTATATTGAAGAATTTGAGAATTCACTGAGTATGAAACTCTGGAAGCAGAAAGCTAGATTTAGAAAGTTTAAACAAAGAATGAGGCATTTGCAATTTCTTGTTTTGAAGTTAAACACACTGTTAACCCATTTCCCCCCAAATATAGACATTTGAGTGACTGCTTATATTTTGTGATAGTATTATTATCTAATCTAGAGATCAAGGGTGTGTAGGCTTCCAGATGTTGTTGGATTGCAATTTCCATTATCTCTTAATGTTGGTCAGGCTAGCTAGATCTGATGGAAGTTGAAGTCCAAAACTTCTAGAAGATCACATGTTCCAATGTTCTGATCAACAGTAGAAAATGAGGAAGATTGCATTATAGATGGGGAGACTTGTTCAAGGAAGCCATAGTCCTGAGTTTTCTAAACATGGGGAGGGTAGCTGATGATGTATATTAGTGGCCTCTCAATCCACTTGAAGTCCAATGCCAACCAGATAAAGTGATCAGTGTCAGAAGAACAAATTTGGTAGGAAAGATGTTATGATAGCAGTTCTGTCCTCACAGAAGATACTGAAAAAATCCTGCATATTCTGACAGAGGCTCATACACACTGTTTCTTATAACTAGTGAATGTGTTATGGGTTGAGAAGTGGATTAATGCAATTTGGAAATGAGCAGATAAAGTTGGCCCTACCCATTTGCAGGATTCGCTTTTGCAGATTTGATTATTCACAGTTTGATGAATATGTTCTCTCTAGGGATCTGTGGGTCCTGCAGTGACCTAGAGTCATGCTGGAAGATCAAGAATGTCATTGAGAGAGAACACTTTTCTGTCTTTCGTAAGAACAATTGCTTTGCATGCGATTTTCCTGTTGCTTGGCAGGAGGCTGGACTGGATGGCCCACAAGGTCTCTTCCAACTCTCTGATTCTATGATCCAGCACAATTCTATGTACAACTTCCAGCAGAATTTGATCTCAGAGTGAAGCTGGAAGACCTATAGATTTCTACAATTGTTCTCTCAAGTTAAAAGTTGCATTTTTAAATGTATTATGTTTCCATTTTTGTGGGCTCCAGTACCCCTAACCCCAGTGAAAATGTAGGGTTGACTGTATAGTGATAGTAAGAAAGAGGTGTTCCCATATCATCTGTTGCACCAATCTATATAAGATAATATATTGAAAATGGGATAATTTCATTACAAGGTTCACCATTTTTATCTGTTGTGCTTCTATTGCAGAAAAGCAGAGGGGAGTCAGAACTTCAAGAAATCATGAAGCGACGCCAAGAGAGGGTTGATTCAGCAATTTAAATTCTACCTGGTTTCTTTTCCCCAAAGCTATTAATCACATATATTTACTTGCATAAAAAAGGGAAAGATGGCAAAAGTTAAATAAAATGCCTTGTTAAAATGAAAAAGCTGGGATCAGCAGCTAAGCAATGTAAATGGCCATCCAGACTGACTGTTCCTTCAGCACTGTTGATAAAGGGGAGGCTATGGTTTTCTCATAAATGTCATATGACATTGCATTGGGAGAGAGGTTTAGTATTGCATGAAGTATTATTTTTATATCTCTGTATTTTATAGATAAATGTTATGTGTGTGAAATTCATCGCACAAGGAAGACCAGCATTCATGTTCTAGGCAAAGGCTGAATCAAAATGTCATGACAAAAATCTATGCAGTAAGCTTTTTAGAAACATCCTGTAAACATTGCTATAAATCTACACAAACCTTCAGAGACCCTGTCTTTTGAAGACGGTATGTCCCCATGCCTCTCCTATACAACAGGAGTAACCAAGTACAAAGGAGAGAGGAGGATCTTCTGGGGTCACTGTTCTGACATGTAAAAACCCAACAAAAACATAACAAGGTGGTGATCAACTGACACACAAATGATTTCAGTTTGCTTTGGATGTTTTCCCAGAATGAACTCCGCCAACAGCTCTACTTCTTAGTTTCCAACGTTTGTGCTTTATTGCTTTTGGATACTATCAAAAAGACATGTGGAATGCCTCATGTACCAAACATATCCAAGGGCAATTCCAGTATAACAATTAGTTGCTTCGTCCCCACAAAAGGTGATAGTATGGGGAGGCTACGTTCCACACACAAATATATTTGGGAATGTATGTATGCCATAAAAATGTTGCCCAAATAGTCCCTGTCACATCCACAACCTCACAATATCTGCCATCATATTTGAACCAATCTCGAATGTCTTTAGAGTACTACTTATGCAATCACAGTGTATACTGTTTTGACCCTGAAGTGATAATAGGGAGGATGTCAATATGCTAATGTAGATCAGTTTCAAATTATCATGCAAAAGGGAATATCAAGATGGGGAAAGCAGATCACATCTGATTAGGCCCAGCAATTTGCATAACCATGTTACTATGCAACACAGATATAACTAGGATTGCATCTTCCAATGCCATCCCTCCATCCTACAAAATCCTGGAATTGATAGTTTAGTGGTAATTGCAAGTGCCTCACTAAAATACCAATCTCAGGTTAAAGTGGTTTAATACTGCAACAACTGTGCAGTGTGTACAATGCATCTGCAATATGTTGTTCCTGTAGTACCATTAACCACCGTTGTACCATTCTACAGGATCCCAGATTTATGGTTTGGGGAGGCACATTGAATCTTTACCAATATTACAGGGAAGGGCTGATACGTCTACTCAAATGAAAATCCCAAATTCAGTAGGATTTTCTCCAAGCTAACTATATAGGATTGTAGCCTTCAGCTTGACGTCTACTGGTAGTCCCAGCTAGAATAGACCCATTGAATACATTGTTTAAAAAAATTCCCCTGATTCGTTGGATCTACAAATTGATCTTGTCAATGGGATTCAGGTTCTTTTGATTTTCCTCTATTTACTGATTACTATTATCCAGGCATACTTAAGAATGAAAGGATCTATATTTTGCCGTAAAAGTTAGAGTAGCATCTCCCTCCTTCTCTTCATAATATGCCTAAAACTCCCAAATTCTGTGAAGGGCCTAAATACCCTGATCTTGGAAGCTAAACTGAGTCAGTCTTGATTAGTATTTGGATAAGAGACTACCAATGAATAGCAGGTGCTGTAGTCTATATTTTAGGAGAAGGAACTGGATATCCCTTGCCTTAGAAAACCCTATGAAATACATAAAGTTACTACACTTGAAGGCACATGCATACATAATTTATTTTAGAAAAAGGTGGGGCTCAAATGAAGGGCAAATATATTCAAATTTCTTGACTGGTGAATGCTTTGATTTGTTTATTTCACTTTGTCCACCTTTTAATCATTGGGGATCCGCCCATATTAGCAGTGTTTGCCTTGGCATTTGTCCTTGATTTAGGAGCTGCAACACACCCAACTAATGAGAAATGAGTCAGAACATCAGATTTAATTCCTACTTGAAGTGCATTCACCACCCTGAGTATGTTTAGACGAGGAAGTATGCTGAATCCAAGGGTAGACATTCAAAGGAGGATGGGCCTCCATTTGTGGAAGGAAGGGGCCAATCCCTCCTCTCTCTGTATGCCCTCTATACTTCTAGAGCTAGCCTGGGTGTGAGGAAAACCTCTCTAGAGCCTGTTTCTGCTGCCCTGGGGAGTTGTATACAGGAAGAGAGAGGGAGAGAATCTTGCAATATCGGCTAGAAATCAGTTGAATTTTGCCCTACATGGCCTCTGAGGCAATTTGGTTTGGGTCTAGGGGATACATGCAGTCCCTAGGTTACAAGCAAAATAGGTTCTGTAGGTTTGTTCTTAAGCTGCATTTCTATGGGTACATTTTAAGTGTAACTCTAGCCAATTTGTTTTAATTTTTGGATAGCATAGGGAAGAGTTAACACCCCATTTTGCTGTCAATGCTGCTGTTCAGAATATTTCACCCACTTTTCTGTCCCTATGAAAACTGGATTTTGGAAATTTTGAGTTTGTCATAGAGTCAATGATTGGTGACAAAGTTTCAGTGGAGAGACCATTTTCCAACGATAATTCTTACAGGGGTGTACCTCTCTTCCTAGGAGTAGATTTCCTTTCACTTCCTGTTGTCTCACCCTGTTTGTAACTACATGTCATATGTAAGTCAGATGCTTGTAACTCGGGGACCATTTGTACTATAAGTAAGAGAAAGAAAAAAACAAGAATATGTATATAGTAGACACTATACTTGCTAAGAATCCATAAGAACATAGACATCCCAAATGTATTTTTATCATTTAAAAAAATCTTCCAGCAATTTGAATACTTGGATTGGTTAAAAAAATGAGTTAAGATGTAGGTATCATTCGACATCCTATCTTTTGTACAATTCGTTGTTGTTTTTTTATTGCTTTGGTAGAAGCCAAACATCACAAAGCTCTCACATGTTTTGTCTTGTTTGGCTGATACTATATTGCTTCCTTCCATTCTACTTCCATCACATTAGTTTAGCCATGCGTTGCAAAATATGCATTTGTCTTGGAACAGCGTTCTGTGACAATAACCACAGATTACACTGGTGAATAAAAGTACACTTTAGCAGTACTATTCTGGCACATCTAAAAATGGAAACCAGATGTACCTGTATGAACAAAATTTCATGTTAGAGAATATATTATTTGGACTTCAGAAATCTCAGAATATAAATTTAAGCTACAGTCCTGCAAAGACTTTTAATAGGCACATTATATGTGGTCCCAAAGAAACTCTTCCTCTGCATGCCTAGAAAATTTTGCAAGCCCTTACCTTTATAAAATACACACATGGCCGCCGAATGTTTTTCCATTTGCTATTAATATTTGTACATTAGTCACTGTGGTTTTAGATGATCTGTACATAATTAGACAATGTTAATAATAGAAACAAAAATGAAGATATAATGACACTTATGTTCACATTCTATATTATATTTTAAAGCTAGCTGTGTAACTTAAATCATATATTAAAAATCAGAGCTAGTATAACATATATATTGTATATGACGCTGACAAATATTAAAACAGCATAATATGCACTTATTTTGTTTAACTATAGTCCAGACTTATAGAGCAAACAAAGCAGAAAGGCTGCTTGTTATGTGGAGTGGTGGCAATAATAGAAATCTCAATAAGGAGAACAAGAACACTCATCACTGCTTGGGCAAAGGATGAGATGCAACTGTAACAACTTAATAAATGGCTCTGTCTCTTTCAGTGTGTCTTCATGTTAATACCAGTGGGGATTTTAGGAGAGCAATCCTGTGTGGGAGGGAGACACGATGGTAAAAGAGGAACTGTATTTTTCTATGCCTGCTTGGCCCAGATTGGAAGTACCCCAGCTTCCCCCTGCCCCTTTACTGTTATTTTAAAACATTTTCTGTCCTATTGCTCCCAATAAGCAGAGCTGCTTACAACCAGCATCTTGGCTGCTGTAGTCTCACTATTGTTGGCTGGTAGCTTCCATAGCAGTGAGGCAATGGATCGGTTTTAATCCATATCTTGGATGGAGCTTTCCAAGGTGCTGAAAATCCCATATTCCTCCCTGCAAATTGGTTCAGTGCCTTGGACAAACCCTTCAAATATTGTGGATTCCCTATCCTACTATTATGGAAGTCACTAGCTATGACTGAATTTCACTCCATTCTGGAAGTGTTTCAAGGGAAGGAGTGGAATGGGGTGAAATGTGGGAGTCTGGGGTGGATGTATCCTCTTTAGATCCTATGGATCACCAAATTGATCCAACCCTGTTTTACTCTCTCCTGCATTGGAATAACATTAATTGTAGATCTTGCCACAATTAAAAGTAGGAGGCCTTTAACACCCTATTTTCCTCTTCAAGGGCAATCTCGATGATCAAGAAAATCTATAGGCAAAAGCATGAATGATTAAATAAATATTTTGTGTTCCAAGATCAATAAAACTGATGTACTGCTATCAATGAGATTGACTGATGTATTGCAATCAATGAAATTCACTGGTGTACTGCAATCAATTAGAGCTGCTTTGGGACTCAAATCAAGAATAAAATGGGAAACAATATTAACAACATAGATTGCAATGTACTGCTATTTATTTATTTATTTCTTCAATCTTGTATTCCGCTCCTCCCCGCAGGCTCGGGGCGGATAACAACAATGTAAGTGGGCGTCATGTCACAGACCCTACAATAAAAGCATAAAACACATTAAAAACACAAATTGACACATTTCGAGGTGCAGGGTGACATACATAGTTCTAGAGACACAGCCCTTCTATGCCTAATTAAAGGCTAGTCCAAAGAGGGCGGTCTTACAAGCCCTTCTGAATGGAGCCAGCTCTGAGATGGCTCGGGCACTGTCCGGCAAGGAGTTCCACAATACTGGGGCCACTGCAGAGAAGGCTCTCTGTCTAGTTACAGATAGGTGGCATGAGCGGACTGATGGTACCGTCAGCAGATTCTGTTCGTCTGACCACAGTGATCTCGGGGGTAAGTACGGGGTAAGGTGGTCCCTCAGGTACGCAGGCCCTAGGCCGTGTAAGGCCTTAAAGGTCAATACCAACACCTTGAAGGCGATTCGGTACTCGATGGGAAGCCAGTGCAGCTGCCGAAGAATGGGCGTGATGTGCTCCCTCACCGGCGAACCCGTCAGCAAGCGAGCAGCGGCGTTCTGCACTAGCTTGAGTTTCCGAATTGTCGACAAGGGAAGGCCAACGTAGAGGGCGTTACAGTAGTCCAGTCTCGAGATGACCGTCACTTGGATTACCGTCGCCAGGTCGGTCCTGGACAGGTAGGGTGCCAGTCGCCTAGCCCATCGTAGGTGAAAGAAGGACACCCTGCTGACCGCAGAGACCTGGGACTCCATGGTCAGCAGGGAGTCCAACTGAACACCTAAGCTCTTAACCGAAGACGACGGGCTAAGCTGCTCGCCATCCAGGGCAGGCAACCGACACCCACCCAGCCCAGGGCGACCGGGCCACAGGATCTCCGTCTTCGACGGATTCACCTTCAGCCGGCTGGCCCGCAGCCGACCAGTCACGGCCTCCAGGCACTGATGGAAACAATCGGGTACGGTGTCCGGCCTGCCGTCCATTCTCAGCAGAAGCTGGGTGTCATCAGCGTACTGATAACACTCCAGACCAAAGTCGCGGGCCAGCTGGGCCAGGGGGCGCATATATACGTTGAATAATAAGGGGAGAGGATGGCCCCTGGGGGACCCACAATCAAGTGGGAGTCTCCCGGAGGCCTCCCCACCCCCTCCACTCGTCCCGGTCCCGGAGGAAGGAGGCCACCCATTTAAGGGCGGTCCCCCCAACCCCGGAGCCGGCTAAACGGTGGGTCAACAATGCGTGATCTACCGTGTTGAATGCTGCTGTCAGGTCTAACAAGACAAGCAGGGCTGACCCGCCCTGGTCCAGCTGGCGGCGAAGTTGGTCTGTAATGGCGACAAGCACGGTCTCCGTCCCGTGCCCAATACGGAAGCCGGACTGGAAGGGATCAAATCCAGCTGTGTCTTCCAAGAACCGCTGCAGCTGATCCACTGCTGCCCTCTCAATCACCTTGCCTAAGAAAGGCAAGTTGGAAACTGGCCGGTAATTGGAGGGAGCCGAAGGATCTAAGTTCGGCTTCTTCAGCAGCGGTCTCACCATAGCCTCTTTCAGTCCCCCTGGGAAGACTCCTTGCTCAAGGGAGCTATTTAAGATCGTGCCCAGGGGGCCTCGTAGCCCCTCCCGGCACGCTCTAACAAGCCAGGAGGGGCACGGATCGAGGGAGCATGTAGTTGGTCTAGCTGCAGCAAGTAACTTGTCGACAGCTGCTGCGTCCAGCAATTGGAAACGGGTGAAGGTGGGCCCGCCGAGTGGTGGCGGAGTCTCGAGTTCACTAACTGTATCAAGAGTGGCAGGGATATCCCGGCGGAGAGTCGAAATCCTGTCGGCGAAATAGCTCTGGAAAGCCTCAGCAGTTGGAGCCAAACCCCTATCGTTTGGGACAGTTGGGATTTCTGTCAGAGACCGAATTATCTTAAACAATTGAGCTGGGCGTGAGCTGGCCGACTCTATCAGGGAAGAATAGTGAACTTTTTTAGCTTCCTTGATAGCTTGCTCATAAACCTCCTTAAACTGTTTATAAGCCGATTTCGATGCTTCGTCACGGAGGCTCCGCCACACGTCCTCTAGCTGTCTCTACCTCCGCTTCATTGCTCGCAGTTCCTCGGTGTACCATGGCGAGCGATTTCTACGGGGGATGAGAGAGCGCCTGGGGGCGATCTCGTCTAAGGCAGTGGAGAGGTTGGTGTTCCAGGATTCCACAAGCCCGTCGACCGAGTCGCTGGGGAGTTCCCAATCCCTTAGAGCATTCAGGAACCTAGTAGGTTCCATAAGTCTCTTCGGGCGAACCAGAATGGGTTCGGCACCCTTACCGGGAGGGGGAACCAAATCCAGTCGGACTTCCAGGACACTGTGATCCGACCATGGAACCTCCATAACGGAGGTTAGGATCACCTGAATTCCGGCAGCGAAGATCAGATCTAAAGTATGTCCGGCTTGGTGCGTGGGGCCGGTCTTGCAAAGTGAGAGTCCTAGTGCCTCCATGGTAGACACCAGGTCCATGGCTGCTGTCGATGGGGAGGTGGTGTCGGCGTGGACATTGAAGTCCCCCAAGACAATAAGCTTATCAATGAGACTGACTGATGTACCGCAATCAGTGAAATTTGCTGGTGTACTGCAATCAATTAGAACTGCTTTGGGTCTCAATCGAGAATAAAATGGGAAATATTAACAACATAATTGCATCCTTTACTACTGGTGGACTTCTATAGTGTTGCTCTGCTATGGCTACAGATGTAGTGAGAAAACAACCCTATCCCATACAAGTCAATGGGGCTTCAAAAGAATCTTGATGGAGGCTTCAAAAGCCCCTGGCAGCAGCATTTGTAAAACCATTGTTGATTTAGTTGGGAGTCGTCGTGCCATATCACATTGAAAGTATAATCTTATCTCTGCAGATTTATACATATTTACCCAACCAAACGGCTGGATTCATATACTGAACTGGGTATATGTACCTGCAAATGTAGCAAGTTAGTTTTAAAGTGAAAATAAACACTTTATTTGGTTTGGGTTCCTTCCTAAAGTGTTACTAATTTGCAATTTCAAAAGGCACCCTTGCTAGCCTGACAGAATTTGTAAGTCAGTTTCACTCATTTCTATGTAATGTGTTCCACCTAAGATCATATTGAGCTGATTTAGATATGTGAGTACACCTACATTAGTGAAAGTCCATCTGTAGTGCTATTAACACCGAGCAATTCTTATTCAGAATTACTTCGTTGATTTAAAAAAATAATTTCCTCTTTATTGCAGAAATTAATTGAAAACTCATTCAAGATTGTAAGGTTTCTGAAGTCAAGGATTGAAACTGAAAAAAAATACTTTATAGTTTTCCCTGCCAAATGTTACAAATAGTATTATTGCTTTCAAAAGATATATATTGTGTCAGTGCCACTTTTAGGCCAACCAAGAAGGTACAAACAGCTGTGCAAACTTTCAAGACCAAGCTATTACAAGAAGTCAATAAAGGGTGTATCAATGAGCAACTACATGGGAGAGTTAGGAGAACAGGCAGTTGTAGTTTTACAAGGTCTTCAGCCTTCTTGGTCAGAATGCTGATTACTTCACCAAACTAAAAATCCCATGATGCCATAACACTGAGCCAGGGTAGTTCAAGTGGTGTCAAAACTAAATTCATTCTACAGTACAGATGTATCCTGAGAGGAAAAATATAGATATGGGGAATAGCCCTCTGTGCCAGCAACTATACAGTGACACAGCAGAAAAGGAAGAGAGAAACTGAATGCAAGCTTCTTTAAATAAAGTTCTTTGTTTTGTATAATTCCTGGTTGATTCTTAGCGGTGACTAACATCTCTTGAAAGGCGGGTGGAGGAGAATGGCATCTAGTCTTTGTGCTGAGAAATTAGGAAGGGATTGCAAACAAAAAAAGGTTAATCGGCTATTGATTTTACCCTGAAGGACCCAAGCAGGATGGAAACAAGAGAAATGGGTTCTGTGTTTTGAAAATGCAAACAACCCTATAACTCCAAACTGCATAAAATATAGGGGGTTGCTTGTGGGGAAACCATAGACCAGGGGTCCTCAAACTTTTTAAACAGAGGGCCAGGTCACAGCCCCGGAAGCTGTTGGAGGGCCGGATTATAATTTGAAGAAAAACAAACAAACATGAATTCATATGCACACTGCACATATATTATTTGTAAACACTTAAAAACAATACAATAATTGAAATGAAGAACAATTTTAACAAATATAAACTTATTAGTATTTCAATGGGAAGTGTGGGCCTGCTTGTAGCTGATAGGGTGGTGGTGGTGGTTGTTGTTGTGTGCTTTCAAGTCATTTCAGACTTAGGGTGACCCTGAGCAAGGACCGGGTAAATGACCTTGGAGGGCCATATCCCCCCCCCCCGGGCCTTAGTTTGAGGACCCCTGCCATAGACCATAGGGTAACTGCAGTGACAACAAATGACACACAGCTCATTGAACTGTAAGCATTGGGAATCGCTCTCCAAGCAAGGAATACATTGGGTAAATTTTGGAAAGCAATTCTGCCTTTACACGCTGAGCTTCCGAAAACAAGGTCACTCACAGTAGCAAAACAAGATGCTCTTTCTTGTGGTCTTTTTCCAATCATTCATGGACAAAACTTGATCCAAATAAAAGGAACTGCAACCATATGTTCTCACTTGCTTGGGATCCAGAGAAGCCCAGTCTAAGAAATTCACAATGTAAGCAGCTATGTATATCTTAACTAGAGCAAGAAACGTTCATTAGAATTTCTAATTAAGAAGGGAGTTTGTGGGCTCTGGACTTACCTAGCAAAATCAACTCCATATGGATCTCTAGGACCTAAGAGATCTGCCTTTTTGAGCCTGAAAAGAATGAACTTTCCGATTTTAAAGGGAATTATTCTGGTGCTGCTAATGAAGGAGGGTGTTTTATTGTATTTCTTTTGCTGCCTTTGTTTCAACTTCTTTTAAGGCGAATAAGGGCTGTGGACTTGATAGCATCTTATGCTTCAGTCCAGTTAGGCAATCCCTTGTTCTCTGAGTTTGATGGCCTTCCAAGCGCCGTGTCTTGGCGGTGGATACATAGGTGACTGTGGACCCTATCCTTGACCCGCATGTTCTTCCACAGTGAGGGCATTGGTTTCCAGGTGGAAAGCGGTCCAGGTTGGCTTGATGCACCTTCCTCTTGATTCGTTTCTCTCTTTCGCCCCCCATTCATGCCTCCCCGAATTCCACAGCACTGCTGGTCACAGCTGACCTCCAGTTAAAACACTCAAGGTCCACGGCTTCCCAGTTCTCAGTGACTATGCCACAGTTAATAATAATAATAATAATAATATTTTCATTTTTAATCCCCGCCTCCATCTCCCCGAAGGGACTCGGGGCGGCTTACAGAGAGACAAGCCCAAGGATTACAAATAAAACGGACACAATAAAAAGAATTAATAACAACAAATAATTAAAAAACATTAAAATCAATTAACATCATATGCTGCATCTACACCGAAGAACTGATGCTGTCTGGCCCCACTTTGGCTACCGGATCATGGATGTTGTAGTTTGACAAGGTCTTTCGCCTTCTGTGCCTAAGAGTGCTGCTGCCATACCAAAATACAACTCCCAGGATTCTATAGCACTGAGCCTTGGCGGTTAACGTGGAGTCAAAGAAGTGTGTACACATGCACCCAACCAACCGGGATGATAGCAATAGAAATGAGCTGCGCATGCGCCTTCCCTTTTCCCTTCCCTTGCTGCGATTGGCCAGTTCCCTCCCCTCACGCGCCTGCCGTCAGCTCTGCCAGTGGACTTCTCGCCCGACAGTCAGCTGTGAGTCTCTCATTGGCTGTGGAGGAGACGTAGACTGCGAAAGGTGGCCGGTGGAAACACTTAGCGCGCATGCGCAAGACTCCCCCCCCCCCGCCTCGAAGGAAGGGGTGTGTGTGTGAGAGGGTTTGGGCGTTGCCCTTAGGCAGGGAAGAGGATGGAGGAACCTGCCTCTGCCTGGCTCGTGGGCGGAGCCCCGCCCCTTCCTGGTCCGTCTCGCGCGCTCACTCCACCAAACGCCAACGGCAGGGCTGTGGAGTGGCGCGAGCTCGGGCGAAGAAGAAGACGACGACGACGACGGCGACGAGGAGCGGGAAGGCAGTGCGCGCGAGCCAGCCTCTCTCCCCTGGGTATAAAAGGCCCCGCGAGGAGCCGTTGAGCACGGGTCATGTCAGTGTCGCCCGTCAAGAAGCCGAAGATGGAGTCGGTGCTGGAGCAGCTCAAGCATCACACCACCGTGGTGGCCGACACCGGGGACTTCAATGGTGAGGAGGGAGGGAAAGAGGAAGGCTCTTCTGCTTGCTTCTGTTTCTCTCTCTCTCTCTCTCTTGCCCCACAAGCGGCCTCTTCCGGGTATGGCCTGAGAGGAAAGCAGGCGGGCGCCATTCCCAACGGATACCAACCCCTTGGCCTGGCCTGCCTGCTTCTCAGAAGCATTTGGACGGCAAGTCTCCAGGGCAGGCATGGCAAACGTGGGAGCTCCAGGTGTTTGGGACTTCCACAATTCGGAATTGTGGGAGTTGAAGTCTTAAACCAGGCACCCTCAAACTATGGCCCTCCAGCCTTTTCGGCCTCCAACTCCCAGAAGCCCTAAGGCAGTCCTTCCCAACCTGTGAGTCCCCAGGTGTTTTGGCCTACAACTCCCAGAAACCCCAGCCAGTTTACCAGCTGTTAGGATTTTTGGGAGTTGAAGGCCAAAACATCTGGGGACCCACAGGTTGGGAACCACTGCCCTAAGGAGCTTGTTCAATTGTCAGGAATTCTGGGAGTTGAAGGCCCAAACAGCTGGAGGGCCACAGTTTGAGGGTGCCTGTCCTAAACACCTGAAAGGGCGGGGGGGGGGGGGGAGTTTGACTATACCTGTCTTGAAGGCACCAGATCCTATTCAATTACAGAAGCTAAGTCGGGTCAGCTCTGGCTGGGACTTGGGTGGGAGACTGTCGCGGTGTAACTAAGGGCTCTATATGTGGCAGTATAAACAACCCCCTTCCCAGCAGAAGCTCTCCGGTTTAAGTAGACATACATAAGAACATAAGAAGAGCCATGCTGAATCGGGCCTCAGCCCATCTAGTCCAGCATTCTGTGTCACACAGTGGCCCACTAGTTGTACACAGGGATCTCTAGCAGAAAGGAGGGCAAAACCCTAACCTGCTCCCGACCCCCCACAACCAGTACCCGGGGAAAATCCTGCCTGCCTCCATCAACACAGAGGTGGCACTTGGATGTCCATTTCAGTAACTACTGATTCCCTTGGTATCCATGAATCTGTCTAATCCTGCCTGTATAAAGTCTTTGTAGTAGACTTTATACAAAGGAATACAGTATTCCCTCTCTACTTCGCGGTTTGCTTATTGCGAACTCATCGTTTCGCATATTTAATTTTAAAAATTTTTTTAAAATATATATCATGGTATTTTTGCTGTTTTGTGGGGTTTTGCCGCCACTGCCGCTCTCCAAGGCGCTTTCCCGCCTCGGTCCTCTCTCCCTCCTGCCATGAAGGGCCTTTCCTTCACTTTATTTTAAGTTTATAAAGACTTAAACTAGTGTATAACTACTAAAATAATGTATAAATATTAAAATAGAGCATCCCAACATTGCGGTTTTGCACTTATTGCGGGAGGTCCTGGAACCTAACCCCAGCAATAAGTGAGGGAACACTGTATTTACAATACAGGAACTCTTCTCAAACCTTTCTGCCATCAATTCCTAAGTAGTTGAAGTCTTCTTGCTTGCAAAAGCTTTTTCCTTCGTCTTCAGGAACTGTGCAGCTTTCTCTTAAACACACTCCTACACAGATTCTCCAACAACACTAAACCTCCAACATCAACTCTCAAACAGCATACAACAGTGTTTCTCAAACTCTGCTCCTCCGGGTGTTTTGGACTTCAGCTCCCCAGAAATCCCAGCCATTTTACCAGCTGTTAGGAATTGTGAGAGATGAGTCTAAAACATTTGAAAGAGCAGAGTTTGAGAAACACTGACATAGAAGCTTTGTATTCCTTTAATACTTCTACAACTGCTCTACCCAGGCAGCAAATTACATAAGATTAACCAGGTGGATTTATTCTCATTACTCACAGCATGCTTGGGTCTGATTCTTACATGTACTTACATTCATTTAAGAAATGACATACTTAAAAATTCCAACAGAGACCACCAAAAATGGCAGGTTTTGTAGGCTATATTTTGGTGGATGAAACAAGCAAACCACCTCTTTGAGCTCTTCCTTGCCTAAGAAAACCCTAACCGCTGAGCTGCTGAACTTGCTGACCAAAAGGTTTGCGGTTCGAATCTGGGGAGCAGGGTGAGCTCCCGTGGCTAGCCCCAGCTTCTGCCAATCTAGCAGTTTGAAAACATGCAAATATGAGTAGATCAATAGGTACCACTCTGGTGGGAAAGTGATGGTGCTCCATGTAGTCATGCCGGCCACATGATCTTGGAGGTGTCTATGGACAACACTGGCTTTTTGGCTTAGAAATGGAGATGAGCATCACCCCCCAGAGTTGGACATGAGTAGACTTAATGCCAAAGGAAACCTTTTTAAAGTGAACTTGAAGGCACAAGCACACCCAAATGAGAATTTGATCATAAGGAGTTGGCTAGGCTTCATCTGAGGAGATTAAGGAGGCTTTCAGAATGGAGGCCTGCTGAGACAGTCGCCTCAGGACTGATCGGAGAGGGAAGGGCAGTGCTGGTGCTAGTGTCAACTTGTCTCTATCCACTTCTGACTTGCTGAAAAGTTTGTGTAAGAGGTCAAGGTTTGTACTTATATTCCTGTTTTGTTCTGCAGTGTTTTAAAGGAATGTCCCATCCAGAAAATTACCATGATTTTTATTGTTTTCTCTATTAAATATTTGTGAATTGAGATACTATGAATCTATTCATGCCTTTAATTTAAGGTGGAGTGATATATAGTTGTACAAATTGGTACAGGCTGCAAAATGCAGTGCTTCTTTATTTGTTATGAGGAATAGTCAACACCCACAATTACTCAGGAGGAAATATGAAATAGGAACTCTTAAACAAGCAAGGAGCGTTTTGTAAATAGCCTTGTGAAAGTATTTGACATATATTCATTGCTTCATGATTGATTACATCCTGCTGATGGGTAATGAGTTAGCATATTGAGATAGGACAAAGTCCTCTGTAAATCATGACTTAAGACTTCAAGATGCAGTTTATACTTAATGTTAAATTTCAAATAAATCAAAAATATTCCATAAAAGAATATTTGAAGCACCATGGAAAAGAAAGGATGAGACTTATGGAGAAAAATTATAGTAGAAATTTATACGAAATAGTTATAGTTTTGAGTGGATTTCAGTTGGTGAAATAAGTAGTGTCAAAGAAGGACAAAATAATGTGGCCCCAAACCAGTGTGGGTCAATAACATGAAATCAATATTGTGTTTGAGGACTGCTATGAATTTGTTGTTTAACTCAAGAAATATCATATAATGCATTTAAACATGCCACACAAGTGGCTGGAGCTACTACAATTCTATAGTGCCTCTTGTGCAACTTTGGAGATTAATTTAGCCTGTCTACAACTTATATTTGCAAATGATTATCCAGGTAGATATATTTCATTTTACAATAGGCTCAAGAATGTCAAGCTGTGGTTTTGCTATGCAAAATCTATTTTTCCCATTTAGGTGCCATGGATTTTCAAGGACCTTGAGCATTGTAGCAGACATCAATAACATTTGCTCTTATAGCACGTTGCACAATGCAACATACTAATCTGGACAGAGTAAATACCATGATGTCTTGTGTCACCGTGAATATGCCAGATCTGTCCATTGTTTTCCTTTCTCTCCCCAATTTGCTTTGTTTTGTAAATGGCTTCTACTATTTTGTGAGGGGTTATGGTAGAAGAGCACCTAACATGTGGCTAGCATGGTAACTCATGGTAATACTAGTTTTTAGGAGCATGTGTTGATGGCCTCTGATCAAAAATGATTGCAGCAGCAGAACACTATAAGCAGGCAGTGGTGTTGCACTTATGTAGGAGAATTGTAATGACAACCATGCAGAACATCTAGTAGTTGCAGGAAAATATCCTACAGACAGTTGTCGGGCCACAACCAGGGGGCTGAGATCACAGTGATTGATCAATTCCTGTAACTCCTCATGAAACGTGATCATGATAGGATTTTACATCAATCAATCCATCTTATTTCTGTATAATGCTCTTACTGTGTTTGATCTGACATATTCCTTGAGTCATAGGTGTCCTATTTCTTCATAGAGTTGTGAAAAGTTAAACTAGTAACAAAGTAAGTTTGCCTCATTTTATTGCAGTGTATCTATTTTAATAGTAACAATACTTCTCACTAAACTTCGCACGACTCTCCCTTTTATTTGTACAGTGATAACTGATATCGGTAAAACCTTTGGCTATTATTCAGTAAATCAAAAGGCATTTTTTCTGAATACTGTTCCCTTGACATAGCTGAACAGTCAAAAGGGTCAGAAGGCAAAACGTAACAGACCATTTAAGGAGCCCCCTGTGGCGCAATGAGTTAAAACCTTGTGCCGGCAGGACTGCTGACCGAAAGGTTGGCGGTTAGAATCCGGGGAGAAGGGTGAGCTCCTGTCTTTTAACAGTCAAGAATTGCCAAACCTATTTAGTGCTTTGCATATGTACGGGTCCATTCAGTAGTTGGTTTCAACCACAGTTAAGAAGTCTAGTTATGCAAACGGTTTGCATGTGAACATCCTTGTTTATAAAGAATGAGGAAGCTATTTCCCAATCTGTGCTTCATGCAAAGTACCTCCTTGCATTACTAATCTAAGCAAATAAAGCCAAAATTATGGTACCATTCTACAGTAGGCAGCAACAAACTGAGCAAAATACTCAATCACACGATGGCACATATCATGTATGTTTGAGTATTTGACCAAGGCTTCCTATTGTGACAGATAATGTTTTTGTTCTCCTTGTGCACAGTAATTTTATGACTAGTTCCAGATTTGGCCACAGTCACTACCATCAAGAGATTCTATTGAGTGAATAGCTAGTAAACCAAGTTGCTCCATCTTATTTAAAATCTTTTTTAACATTATTGTTGAGCTGGCTAGCCTATTTTTATTTGCTTTGCCCCCATAGCTATTGAGGAATATAAGCCCCTGGATGCTACTACCAATCCTTCGCTGATATTAGCAGCAGCTCAGATGCCATCCTATCAGCAGTTGGTTGAAGATGCTATAAAATATGGGAAGAAACTTGGTGGGTAAGTCTGGCTTTGTTGGCTTTATACCCCACTCTTCTCCTAGGATGAGATCATGTTCATACATGCCTGCCAAATGTACCAGCATTTGTGTTTCTCAGTTCCCACTGCCAATTACTTTTAACAAGTCATGGTGTCAGACCAAGATTGGAACATGGGTCTAAGATTGCATTCATTCCCAATTTGTTCTGAAATATGGTAATTAATTTCTTTAGATATCACATTGGAACCACATGATCCTTCCGTTCTATATTCCTTTTGTAAATATTCATATTCTCTCTGGTAAATGTGTTTCCAGGTCAGAAGATAATCAAGTTACAAATGCTTGTGACAAGCTTTTCGTATTATTTGGTGCAGAAATACTGAAGAGGATACCTGGCCGTGTATCCACAGAAGTAGATGCAAGGTGTGTGTCTATCAATAGATAGCTACTTCTAATACGGATACCTCCTCTTGTATGAGCATGTGTTTCTTTCCTGCAGATACCCACAGGGGCCTCTCGATTTCTCTATAATTACCTGCTCATTCTCTTTCATGACTGCATGAAAATGTTGTACTATAGCTATATGGCAAAGAGCTGGCTTTTTAAAGACAGAACTTTGAATAAAACACTCAACAGCCCTGTCTTTAAGAATTTGGATTGTTGTGTTACTGGATATTTTTTGCTTCCCACTACCTCTGCATGATATGTTTGCTTTTGTTGTAATTCTGTTTTTCTAAATTGTATGTTATATATTATGTCTACTTTCAACTGTTTGTAGGAAAGGCAGAATATAAACTTTTAAAATAAATAATAAAGGCAGCATAAAATTGGCAGAAAAGACTGCATCCTGTGTTGCCCTTGAGTATGCATACTACAAAGTTGTAATGGATTTTCACTATAATTACAGATATATGCATGACTTACACAATGATGTACATTGGTATGGGGAAACGTAAATCTTTGTGTTGGTAAAATGCAGTAAAGTAGTTCTTTGGATCCAAGTTGGAGATAAGACATACAACACTCTGTTTGGAATTGTGAATTGCAGTGATGCAGTAATGATTTTTTTATTGTAGAATTACATTATGTAACAAAATTTGAAAAAATCTGTTTCTGGTTTGAAAGTGTTATTTCCTGTTTAATTTTGCACTTTCTTACTTTGAAAGTAATTGTTATACTCCATAAACTTCACTTTTGTGGCTGCCATGTGTTGAAAAACTATAGCAAAATGTGCTACAGGATGCCCCGCAAAAACAAAGTCTACTAAACTTTTCCCATGTTTTTATGATAGAACCAATTAGGAAATTGCATTTATCACCTAGGAACAAAAATCGTGTTACATAGTATTTTACTCATGTCCACAAGCTCCTCTTTCCTGAGGATCAGTACTGACATAAATAACATAGGACAAACATTGATTACTTATAATATTTAAAATAAATGTTTATTTCAAAGGTTGTCTTTTGACAAAGAAGGCATGGTTAAGAGGGCCAAACACTTCATAGATCTTTATAAGGAAGCTGGAATTGGTAAAGATCGGATCCTGATCAAGCTATCATCAACGTGGGAGGGCATTCAGGCTGCCAAGTAAGTATGTAGTATATTAATGGAATTTAGTTATAAAATGCCCTGTTGATTGCCTGATGTCATACTTCTTTGGTTGTTTAGATGGAATACCCTTAATTTCTTCTGATATTAAAATGTCAGTTTTTTCCAGAGTTGGAACTTTAAGTAGGCTGATAGTGACAAATAATTAATATTATACCTGCTATAAAATTACATTATGAAAATCTTACACATTGCTGTAAAATTATGTACCCATCCTCATGTCATCAGTTTAAATGCTACTGGTAGGAAATGTAATTTTGCTGGGGCTCTCTTTTTATAGGATTCTTGAAGAGCAACATGGAATCCATTGCAACCTGACCCTGTTGTTTTCCTTTGCTCAAGCTGTTGCCTGTGCAGAAGCAGGGGTCACCCTCATTTCTCCATTTGTTGGACGTATTTTGGATTGGCATGTTGCAAATACAGACAAAAAAACCTATGAGCCCTCAGAGGATCCAGGTAACTGCTTAATTTTTAAAGAATAATTAAAAACAAACATCTCAACACTAACAAGTTGAAATGTACAGTCTTTGGAGAATAAACACACCCCAATAAACACCCCCCAAAACTATCGGGTAATTCTTCCTAATATATTTTTATACCCATATTTCCTTATGTAGGGGTGAAAAGCGTCACTAAAATCTACCAATACTATAAAAAGTTTGGCTATAAAACTATTGTGATGGGAGCATCTTTTCGAAACACTGGAGAAATCAAAGCGCTGACTGGCTGTGACTATCTCACCATTTCACCCAAGCTTCTAGGAGAGCTCAGTAAAGATACCAGTAAAGTAACTCCAGCATTGAATGTCAAAGATGGTAAGTTTCCTTCTTAATTAACAAATACAACAGTGTTAAATACAGTCTGAGTATGCCTTAGTCAAAATGCTTGGGACCAGAAATGTTTTGAGATTTTTCCAAATTTGGAATATTTACATATACATAATGAGATTTTTGGAGACGAGTCCCATGTCTAAACATAAAATTCATTTACGTTCCGTATATAATTTTATACACAATACTTTAATAAATTATCTGCATGGAACCAATTTTTATGTACATTGAACCAGCAGAACGTAAAGTTGTGACTATGTCAGCCACCTGTGTGGACCATTTTGAATTGTGAAGCTCAATCTATATTATTCCAGTAAAAATGGTTCAGAAAAATAATCTGGCAGTGATCTTTCAATGTGTCATCAAATTTAATATGAACTGTTATTTCGAAAGCACTTTAAATTGGTTTGTCAGCTGACTGTGACTGCATATCGTAAGTCTTCACTGTATTCTTGAGGACTTTGGTTCTGTCAATTTTGTAGAGGCTGGAAGCAGAAAGACTGTAATTAAGTATTGCATACTGATGAAAATTTTTGAAGGAGAGATCCAGAAGTTGATATCAGGTCGAACTTAATTTTTACTATCTGTTTTCAAGTAGCCTATCATAGGGTTTTCTTGGCAAGATTTAGTCATAGGTTTACCATTGCCTTCCTTTGAGGCTGAGAGAATATAGCTTGCTCATGGTTACCTTGTGAGTTTCCATGGCTGAGTGATCATGCTGTCCTGATGTTCTTGAGTTGCAGTTTCATCAGTAGATTGTATCTAATCAGCATAGCATAATGTGAGAGGTCATGGGAGTTATAACCTAGTTATAACCACATAGTATCTTTATATCTACATTCTGTGTATTCAGCTGGGCTGCTATATTGATTACATGGATCTTTTAACTAATTCTATTTTTAATATAGGTTGTCTTATCCAATTTATATACTTGGTTTATATAATGTAGTTTTCATGTTGATGTATTTTATTTTATGTATGGCATCTTTGTGTGCTATTTTGTTAGCCGCCCCGAGTCCCTATGAGAGATAGTGGTGGGGTATAAATAATAATAATAATTGTTATTATATCCACATATTCCTCAACCCTACCTTTAAAAGTACAGGTTAACAAAGTGGATGTGTTCTTGGACTTCCATAACAGAAACTATGGTATCAGAAGTAGAAAAAACATGGAAGAAACAGAGAAAGGTTCCTCCCCTTTGGGGAGATAAAGCAGGGTGATGATGATGATTATTATTATTACAACAGTCAGCAGAGTGATCTTGTTTGCTCTGGACTTCTTGTTGTGTTTCAAATATAATAATATTAAAGAAGTACACTGCAAAAAAAGACAAACCCACAGGGGTTTCAACAGGTTTCAGCAAACTATCAATCAATGCTTTATCAGCATACTAAGATAGCTGGTGGAACAGGCTAATCTGCTTTTCTCCTTTCTTCCTGTTTTGTTCTTCACATTTGCTCTGATTCTGGGGTAGCTTTTACCTTATTGGTTTTAGCCATTAACTAGCAATTGCAGTAGGATCACTTAGACTAGAATCGCAAGCAAACTTGATTGCATTGTTTACTGCTGTAACCCAACACTGCAGTGTCTTTCTCTAGTCTTCCTTCAATGCTGTTGAATTATTTTGGCTGGGCAGAAGACAAGGGGGTAGAGAACTGGACTAATCTCCCATAAAAGACTTTGTAAAAATGAGATTCTTTGTCAGTGGCTTTAACTGAGATATGCCTATACTTAGAACAGTGTGTTTACTTTTATGCTTATATTGCTAAACAATAAATACCATTTCCTGCTGTGAGCCTACAAGGAGAGTAATAGTAACAAAATGAAATCACATGTTCTTCAAATTGTGAATACCTGCCATGTTTCTCACCTATTATTTGTGATAAATATTGCTTGTGGATGGCAATTATGCCAGCCACAGATGCAGACTAGAACACTGCCATACAGCCCAGATATCACATAACACCCCTGTGATTTCGGCTGTTAAAGCCTTTGGCAATAAATTGTATTATCTTTAGTCAAATCATGATGGACTATACATTGTATAGTATAGTTGTTAGGTAGTTGAATTTAAAATGTAATAATTTCATATATTTTTCAATGAAGCTCAGGCATCCAAACTGGAAAAAATCCATCTAGATGAGAAGACATATCGCTGGCTCCATAACGAAGACCAAATGGCTGTGGAGAAGTTGTCTGATGGAATCAGGAAGTTTGCTGCTGATGCAGTTAAATTAGAGCAGATGATAAAGGTAAAATGGTTGGGGGGAGGGACAGATCAGTTAAATCATTCCAGGTTGTTCTTGTTATTTGCCATCAAGTCAACTCTGATTTACAGCAATGCTTTGAAAGAAAGGTCTCCAAGGGTCCTGGTCATCAGAAGCCCTGCTCAGGTTTTGCAGATTCAGGGCTGGGGCTTTCTTTATTTAATGAATCCATCTGTAATGTCATCTTCCTCTGTCATACTGTCTATCATAGTTTAGGGGCAACTTTGGGACCATGAAAGCATGGTTGATAGGGGTTTGTTACCCTGTCGATTGGAAAGCAACTAAGTGATAGTTCCACCGTTTCTCCCTGTTGCACTGGAGAGGGTTAGGAATAGCAGTCAGCTGTTTCCTGGGTGACTGGGAACAGACTGTCACCTCACAGTGGCTGCTTCCTAGTAAATGGAGATTGGGGACTGAGGGGGCTACGATGGGGTTTCCAACAGGATTCCAGCCAACAAGTAGTTGGATCTAAATCTAATTTCCAGTCCATACTAGAATACAACCATAGAATCAATTATATTTACATACATATTGACTTACTCTTTAAGAATAGCAACTAGCAATAGGATGTAGGCCTTGGGAGTGATTGACAGTAGTTTGGAACAGTTAAATTTCATGAAAATTTTCATCACAGTTTCAACAACTTTAGTAACTGGCTATTCATTTTGAAATTTAGGAATCACATTTTACACTAAGTCTGTAAAATGTGAGCTCAGAGTTAGGATTTGAAACTTTCAATACTTCAGATCAGTGGACAGATAAGTTTGGAGTGCCCCTTATAGCAAAAAGAAAAATTATGAAAAATATCAATTTAAATGTTATTTGGAGCCCTGTTAGGCTTCGTTCAAGGAGAAAAAGAAACATAAGTTTCTGATATTTCTTCAGCATAAGCAATCAGTGTGTGTGTGTTTGGGGAGGGGGTGCTTTCCCCAAATCCAGAGCAGGTGAAAATGGCTTTGTACCCTCCAGTGCTGCCGGCATCTGCTTTAAGTCAAAATTACTAGAATCCAAAAGGATTTGAGCATTGAATTTGTTTATTTTGCCTATTTATAAAACTACTAGTTTAATATTGATTTTTCAGTTATTTCCCTTCAGTACTGATACTGACAAAATTCTTATTGAGGATTACATCGTAATAACTATCTGTTTAAGATATATGATCAGGGCACTCATTAAACTTATATACTTTTCTTTTAGGAACGAATGTTCAAGTCTGCAAATGGAAAATAGACATGTACTTTCAGGATGCTATATGGATGTACAAATATCTACATGTTGCAGATGAAAGATTTTATGTATTCTGGCATTTTCGTAGCAAAAAGAAAAGACCCTGAATGTGTGCAGGATTTTTAAATATAAAGATAGATACGTATTGCAGAAATCAAATGATTGCAGATTGCAAACTGCAAAAGGACCAATTGTTTGGAAGTGTTTTCTTCATGATGATATTAGTAATAAAACCTAAAGTTCTGGTATGTCAGTGCTTCCATTTATTTGTACTAAGTGTGGTGTTTGACTTGAATCTACTCTTATAGTCTGTTACATAAATGTACATATAACTCTGTAGCAAAAGTGCTAAGAACCCACAAAGATGGGTAAATAGCACACTGGCAATTGCCCTGATGCGTATTGGCACTCCCTAGCTCAGGCATCCTCAAACTGCGACCCTCCAGCTGTTTGGTCTTCCAACTCCCAGAAGCCCTAAGGAGCTTGTTGAATTGTCAGGAATTCTGGGAGTTGAAGGCCCAAATAGCTGGAGAGCCGCAGTTAGAGGATGCCTGTGCTAGCTGGTAGTTCAATGCATAATGGGACTGATATTACTCGCTTTTCTGGCTTCCCTATGAAGTAATGAAACTGCAGGCCCTTACTAGATACAAATATTACACAATTGCCCCAACAAGAGCCTGGCCAGTATTACACCTGAACAGCATAAATATGTAGGGAATAAATCTCATACAATCTTAACAAGCAGATCCACTGCAATCCCACTGATTTTGTTGGGACGCACTGCCATGTCCCTCTATTATCAAATGGCCCCAAAACCTCCAGGGTGTCTTTATCCAATCAAAAACCGGAAGCAAGGAGATTGTTCAACAGGTTTATTTGATCAAAATATTTGATGGGTGAACAGAGGAAAGCACCACACAAAACTGAAATGCAGCTCAGTTTTAAAGTCAACATCTTTACAGGCTATTTCAGGCTGTTTTCTCAGATTCCTGCCTCATCTCTATCTCTTCCCTTTGTTCCCTTCTGGTGCCAGGTCTTAACGAGTATTCCTGTGCCTGCTTTTCCTCAGCAGTTGATTTCCCCTCCTGCGTCCGCTTGTTACTAGGCATTTCCCTTTTGAACTTTCCCCTTGTCTGAAGTCTGCATTGGCTGGTTCACGACTATCTCAGCCCTAGTCCCTTCAATTTCAACAAGTCGTCTATATTTGAGACAAATGCTGATTCCTGCAATTCAATGGTTGATGAAGCCAATGAGGCACAAGCCAGCATTTGCACAAGTCATGCTATCCAAAGACTCAGAGTTGTATCCAGTTTTTTAAAGTTAACTTTCAACATCCTAGATTTGGAACCCCTTTAAAACAGTTATTTATAATAGAAATTGCTGTTTCCAGTGAAAGCTTTTTCCATATTGGCTACAAATGGATGCAAATCATTTATTTTCAGTTTCCCTTGGAACGAATAATGTGATATCCAATGGAATTTAGAACAGGTTGAATATCCCTTATCCAAAATGTTTGGTACCAGAAGTATACTTGCAGAATGAGATATCTTGGGAGATGAGATCTACATGTAAAAATTATTTATGTTTCTTATAACTTGAAGTTAATTTTGAACAATATTAATAATGTCCATGAAACAATGTTTGTGTACAATGAAGTATCAAATAGTAAAGGTCTCAGCCACCCATGTTTTTGGTGTAACCCATATTCAGAATTCTGGATAGGGAATGCTCAACGTGTACTTAGCCACATAGCAGAAGCACGCAAAAAACAAACAACACTTAGTGAATTGTGACGATCTGAAACAAAACCCTGGCATCCCGATGTGCATCAGCATTCCCCAGCAGTGTCCTGATGTATATTGGTGATTTTGCTGGCACCTTTACACATGTAACAGCGCCTCCTTGACGAATACAGAAATTGTAAAACTGCTCAATTTTATTTCCCATGGATGTAACTCCCCATGAGAATATTGGTCCCCTTTATTAATTAAAAACAAGGTACCTGTAAAAGTTTTGAAATGTCAGCAATCTGGAACTGATTCTACCTCCTTGGTCTACTACATTCTTCAACGAAGTGCACTTCTTGAAATGTTCCACCAACTTACAATGGGAAAATAGGGCAGAGGAGTTGCAAAGTTAGTGACAGTGCTTCATGGTGAATCTGTCCCAGTCTCCTAAAAACCCTGCTTACCAAGCAGTTCTGTTAACTTGAGAAGCAGCTAAGCCCCACCTATAAGCATACTCTGCTGTGACATGGATAAGCAGGACCCATCTAATTCCCTTTGTGCTGGAGCTTTCCCACAAAGGTGTGTGAGAGTGTGTATGTGGGGTGGGGGGGGTAGGATAGTCAGCTAATTGCTTCCTAAACAGGGAACATGTATCTCTTTAGTGAATTTGTAGGGATTGTGAATACCAAACTGTTATAAGCGCAAAAGTTGGTTACACATTTGTAAATGCACAACAGGATTCCAAACCCTATTTCTTACTGAATCTAGCCCCACAATTGTTTGTTAGTGAATTGCTTTTTTAAACAATGTTACTTTTTTTGGTCACTTGTGAAAAATGTGAGAAGACTCAAGTGATAATTTGGTTTCATCAAAAGAAATCTTTAGTTACCACTGTGAACGCTACACACAACAAAGCCATAGAACATCAACAAAACTGCTGGGAGGTACTCTGTCTAGTATGCACTTTGCCAGGGAACTATTTTAATCGATCTAACACCACTTCACGTATTTCCCCTTGAAAATTTAGAACTACACCACTAATCAAATACTTCGTCTCCATTTTCATTATTACCGAATCTTTTAACATAAAAGTATCCCTTGTGTCATTTGAATTTTAAAACAAAAAAAAATTACATAGCAAACTCATGTGTATTATAACTCATTACCGTCTAGTCATACACGTAAATATTTAACACAGTATGAAATAAAACTTGGTCCAAATGTAACAGTTTCCACAATACTTAAATGTACTACAGATATTCAAGTAGAATGAATTAACATGTAGAACAAAAAACCATCTTCGAACTTTTTTTAAAAAAACACTGTTATTATCCCCAGCATAAAATGTTTCAAAATCAATTGTTTTGTATCTTCACAAAAGGATCATAGGATCTAGAAGCAATTTTATAGCTCACTGGCCTGAAGCTTATATAGGTCTGAAGTAATTTCAATACAGTGTTAGTTAAAAAGCTAAATCAAAACTGCAGCTGAAAATGTAGCATGAAACTGACAGATTTCTCTTATTTTCTTAAAAGGATAAGATTACTAGATGTACAAATAACCCAACTTTACCAGATTCAGAATTATTCATTTCTGATTAGATCGCCTTTATCCCAGGCTCCAGCAGGAGACCAGAGGGTTCTGGGAAGAGGCAAAACAGATACTAGAAGGCTGAGGTCCATTCCAGCTTCAACAAGATCAAGTATCACAGAGAATTGCACCTTGAAGTGAAAGCAGTAGCTTTCAAACAAGGCCCCTCTTCTCTGGCTATGCAAAAAAGGCAAGGGAGAACAGGACGTGTGAGCCTGGGGTATGAGCTAGCTTGTTCACATAATGAAAAATCAAATTTTGCTATATATTTATCACTTTCAGCATCCGTCAAGAGACAGGTTTAAAGAAACAAACAAAAAAAACCCAGTAAGGTTATAAGGTGAGAACACTCTTCTCCAGGATTTAGAGTCCTGTCTAAGTAAACACTGATGTTCTCTTCCAAAGGCAGGAAGGCTTACATTTCCATCTTCCAAAGTGAAGACATCTTCTCTATTCACTTATTCATCCAATTTACAATAAGACTCGCTTCCTCATTTTCTGCTAAATGAAATATGAGATAGATCACAATTAAGCCAGGAGCTTGCATCTGTATGTACTACAGAGATTTTCACACTGGTACAGTAGCAGATAAGCTCCTACGAGGGAGGCCCACTTATTCTTGCTAACTAGGTTTTTAAGAAAGGAAAGTTACTGGTACAAATTGCCACATTTAATGTAATGTTTGGAGCTTAGATCCTTGTAATATGTTTAGTGCAGAATTATTCAACCCCCTCCCCCATTTTTTCCCCACATGGGATTAAAATGGGCTCAATTAACATTCTTACCACTTGATTGATTTATTTACTATACTTTTATACCACCCCTCTCAGCCCGAAGGCGACTCAAGGCGGTGTACAATGGCAAACGAATGCCCACAGATAAATACATAACAATTAATAAAAACAACCATATAAAAGCAAAAAATTCAGTTAAAAATATAAAATACAAATCTCAGCATCTCCTTATTAGAATCCGTTTCCGTTGCATGTACTCAGTACTCAATATTGAAAGTGCAAAATATTTTTTATTATGAGAGACATTAAGTAAACAAAGCTGGTATGTATTGATAGAAATACTTTTATCAGCAACTACTGTTGTTATGAGTCTTCTTGAGTTCATGACTTCCGGAGGCAATGGTTGCATCAGAACTTTAGGTTTGTGAAAAAAGACCCTCAACAAGCGCCTGGTTTTGTTTACTTAATTTTTGTGTCACTATAAAAAATATTTTGCATCTTTGTATTGGTAAATATTTTGTGTCAACAAAATGTTAAAAAGTCAAAGATATGTGGGGTGTATGTGAATGTATCTGTAAAACATTATTGGCCAAGTTGTGGTTGTTGTGGCGGCGGCAGCTTTAAAAAAAGATTGGGTTGGCCAAATTATCAATTTTGTTATTAAATATAACTGTGTAATTACCACTTATGATGGCATGGTGTGTCCTAGAGTGGTTTTCTTAAATAGCCCAAAACTTGAAAGACAGAATATGCCCAAGTACAAAATCCCAGCTTTTGCTATCTTAAATTTTAGTGCCAATTCCCCACACCTTTTCTTACCTGCCGTTGCATAAAAAAACAAGATTCTGGACAGCTGCAATAGTAGAATTGTCATTCTGTCCAGTGACAAGATGTCTGTCCATTACTACATGTACTGCTTCCGGTTTGCTAGCTGTATTGAAAGAAAAATAGATTCATTTGTCTTGTATCTTTCTGTGAACCACTTTGAATCTGTTTGCAGGAAAAGGCAGCACAGAAATGGAACAAATAAATGGGCTGAGACATTGCCACTTCCCCCAAGATCTAATAAAAATGAACGTTTTGCCTCTGTTCCTTATCAATTATATACAAACTAACAGCATTTCCTCTCCCAAATGAATTGGACACAGTTTGCCTATTTGTTTCAATTCCACTTTAAAGCCTGCAAAACTCCATGGTGTTGGATGGGGGTGGTCTAAGTATTGGACCAAGACCCTGAGTGACAGGGTTTGAATCTCCCCTCAGCCATGGAAACCTTCTGGATGGCCTTGAACATGGCAAACTCCCTAAACATCAAAAGGAAAGGGCAAATCCCTTCTGAGCTATTTTTCCCCACAACAGGTACACTTTAGGGTCACCCTATGTTGGAAATGACTTGACAGCGTAAGAATACAGACCTAAGCTAGGCGTCTCTCATGCTATAATTTGATAACACTTTGATTGCCATGATGCTATTTTATGGAATCCTGTGATTTGTAGTTTTGTGAGGTATCTAGAGTATCTGTCAATGAACTCTAGTTCAAATTTTAAATCATATTATTCTGTAGGATTTTGTGTGTGTGTGTGTGTGCATGTCAGGAGCGACTTGACTGCAAGTTGCTTCTGGTGTGTGAGAATTAGCCATCTGCAAGGATGTTGCCCAGGGGACGATCTGATGTTTTACCATCCTGGAGTTTGAGCTGACAGGTGGGAGCTCACTTCGCTCCCCGGATTTGAACCTCTGACCTTTCAGTTTTGGCAGTTTAAAGTCAGATGAAAGTGCTATAATTGTATTGTGTTAAAAAGACCATAGACTGAGATTCGGATCAGCAGTAGCCAACTGTTGCCTGCTAGAGGTAGTAAGAATACAACTTTCATCCGTCCTATCCACTATAGCTAATAGCAAAGGGTGCTATAGCTGGAATGCTCCATTTGCTCATCTCCAGTTTGTATCATCACCCGCAAGGGACCTTGGGCTTAAATGTTTTCCCCTTCATGTCCAAGAGGAAGTTGTCTTTTGCAAGACAGAGGAAGAAACTGGAACTGTCATGACCAAAACTTCCCTCAGTTGCTTTGTAATCACTTACACTAAAATTCTGAAATAACCTGTGGTTTTACCGTTAATCTGTATCAGGCCATAACCTGCCCAAGAACAAACAAAGCCTTAAGATTCAGAGTTGCTACTTTGTCAACTTATGAAGTACAAACATAAAAACCATCATCGAGTTCAAAGTAAGTATTCTTTTAAAAAAAACCTACCAAGTATTGCAGAAAAGATGTACTGCAATAGCTTTTGAACTCCACAGGACTGTCTTATGATGTGTTAAGTTTACTTAAATGTGGCAGAACAAAACATTTTTGCTACTTTTGCTTTCATTATATCTAGCTTGGACAAAAGCCTATAGCAACAGAGTATGTTAAAAGGACATACCACTGAAGGTAGCTCCAGAATCTTTTGCAAAGTCTTCAACAATGATGGGCAAACTAGCAAAATTAGGCCGCCGTATTAGTTCATACACAGAGGGCTAGGAGAGATAGGATAAGTATATGAAATCACAATGGAACAAAATCTCTTACAAGAAATCAATTACAGTGGGCCCTCAGAATCTGCCGGGGTTTGGTTCCAGGGCCTCCCTTGGATCCCAACATCCATGGATCTCAGGTTTCATTATATATAATGACACCCTTGTAAAAATGGTAAGTAAAGTAAAGGTTTCCCCTTGAAATTAAGTCTAGTTATGTCTGACTCTGGGGATGGTGCTCATCTCAATTTCTAAGCCGAAGAGCCGGTGTTGTCTGTAGACACCTCCAAGATCATGTGGCTGGCATGACTGCATGGACTGCCATTAACTTGATCTACTCACATTTACATGTTTTCGAATTGCTAGGTTAGCAGAAGCTGGGCCTAGCAGCAGGAGGTCATCCCGCTCTCTGAATTCAAACTACCAACCCTTCAGCCAGCAAGTTCAGCAGCTCAGCAGTTTAACCCGCTGAGCAACCGGGGGTAAAAATGGTGAACAACTCAAACAAGTGCCAGAGAGCTCCCGAAGATCTGTGTGGTGGGAGATCACAGTAGAGTCTGCTCACAGCTAACCATAGAGCTTTCTGTATGCTAAAAATCAAGGTTTGCTTTTGGCATTTTAAAAAATATCTTAGAGATGTGGTTGATTGAATCTGCAGATACAGGGGCTGACTATACATTCTGGTGAGAACCAGCTGGTTCCATGGATTCTTAGAAAGAATCAGGACCTAAGTGGATCCTGTTCACATCAAGCAAGAATATACTCTAAGGATTAATCATGACCTAGTTCAAGGATGGCTCCCCACGTTATTGGACTATAACTCCTAGCAAAGTCAATTATGGGTAATGCTAGCAGTTGGCTGTTTAAACTACTGGACTGTAAGACCTGTAATCATGCCTCAGTGCAATGTAAGTCTGATATGTTTGACATGTTTTTGATAGGTTTGATATGTTTTAATCATTGGAAAGACTATTTTACTTTATATTTATGTTTTTTTTTTATAATATTGTGTTTTATTGAAATTTTTATCTGAATTATTGCCATAGTTTGTAAATTGCCCTGGGTTGAGAAGGGTGGGGTATAAGTACAGTGAATAAATAGTTACAATTCAATCACATCTGGTGGGCTGCATTATTCCACGCTTGCAATGGTTATAATATAAATAGCCAAGAGAACATACTGTATACTCGTAGTTGCAGTAAAAAAAATTACGCAAACTAAAAAACAAAGCTACTCTTTATAACCTATAAATTGCCTTTAATACTTTCTACACAACCCCCCCCCCCCCCGAGTCACATGAGGAAATGTTCGTCGTGCGTTCTAATAATTCCAATGCTAATTTGTTGTCTAATAATTACTATGTTATGCATGGCTTTATAACTTTGCTTACATTGACTGAACTATTATTTTTTTCTAGACTGCTTCTGTAAACCACTTAGCTGTTAAAGAGATTTAAAGGGGGGGGGGGTAATAAATATAAGTTTGTCTCTTAGGATCAACCTAAATGCCACTAAATTATATGTCAAATATGACTTAAAACAAGGAAGACAAAGAGTAGATCAGTGGTTGTGATCTGGAAAATTTAACCAGTCTAAAAGGAGAATAAAGGCCACAATCACACATATCTCAACACAACATAGTCTTTTTGAGAGAGCTATATATGGTAAATCGATTGCTTAGACATACTATACCTACGTACCCCTGTTAAGCTATATTCTTGAAATACCCAGGATTTGTCCTCATTCGTAGCACAGCATAAGGCAGCAACTCCATGTCCAACAGCACAAATGGGTTCTACAAAAAGAAATGACTTTACTTAAATCTGTGTGTTGACACGCAGGAAATAATCAGCAGGTTTTATTTCAAGAAATGCAGTTATGTTCAATGATACATTATTTCCTATCTAAGTAATCAGTAAAACACCTGCAATATAGTTGAGGTGTAGAAACACCAAGGATACACTGACTAAAACCAATTGAGATTTGACAAACAGCAAAAATCACTTTGGAAGAAAAGCTTTGTAAAACACTGTCAGAAGTAACAGAATTGCTGTACGCAGTATGAATATACATATGCAGATTACACTTAATTTTATCACTCCTTTCCACCTAATTCCAAGGAAGCTAAACTGATGTTAAACTGGTGCCCAACAGCTGTAATGGACTAGATGAGGGCAAACAAATTGAAGCTTAATCTGGACAAGACAGATGTTCCAGGTCAGACAAAAGACAGATCTGGGAATAGGGATTCAGCCTGTTTTAGATGGGGGTGACACTCCCATAGGTGGGGGTCCTCTTTGGTTTGGCTCTGAATGTGGAGGCCCAGGTATCAGCAGTGACCAGGAGTGTTTTTGCACATTTAAAGCTAGTACGCCAACTGCACCCATTCCTAGACCAGTCAGATCTGGCCATCGTGGTACACGCCTTGGTTACATTTTGATTGGGACTAATATAATGAGCTCTACATGTGGCTGCCTTTGAAAAAGTACTGAAAAACTTCAGTTGGTCCAAAGAGCAGCAGCCAGACTGCTAACTAGGGCTGGCTATGAGGAGCATACAACTCCTCTGTTGCAACAGCTCCACTGGCTGCCAACACGTTTCCGGGCACAATTCAAAGTGCTGGTTTTGCCCTACAGAGCCCTATATGGCTTACGTCCGGGTTATTTGAAGGACCGCATCTCTTTCTACGAGCCTGTCAAGACTCTACAATCATCTGGGGAGGGGCTTCTCTCAGTCAAGCATGTTTGATGGGAACAAGGGAGAGGGCCTTTTCAGTGGATGTTCCCCGACTTTGAACTCTCTCTCAAGAGAGACTAGGATAGCCTTTTGCAAGCAGATTTAAGACATTTTGACATCAAGCATTTGAGGGAGAAAGAGGGACACACTGCTGGGGAGGTTGTGTGTGTGTGTGGGGAGGGGAAAATATTTTAAGTGTAATTTTAATTGCATTAGTATTTTTATTGCATTTTAACTTTATTTTGTATTCATGACACCTATATTTAGTCGTTTTTCAATTGCTTTTTAACTTTTTCATTTGCCATGTTTTAAAATTTATTGGGTTGTGTCATGTTATTGTAAGCTGGCTCAAGTCCCCATGGGGAGAAAGGTAGGGTAGAAATGAAATGAAATACTGTAAATAACTGGCTCATTTGTGGGTGATAAATATGGTACAGTACTCACACTGACCCATGGATAAGTCGATGCAGGCATTTTGGGTTGATCTTTTGATTAAGTTTTTAGATTTATACATGAGTCTATAGGATAGCTATGCCACTGAATACATTATCAAACTGGAGATCAACAACACAGTATATTGTCTTCTAAAGGTTTTCAAACTAATCAAAATTAGATGTCTTAGTCATAACATTATTTTGCATCCAAACATAATTCCCCAGAGAAGTTTACCTACTGTTCTCGGAGCTGAAATGCTGAAGTATTCTAGCCAAATAGCCACTGTTTGCCAGATCTGTCATAGCACCAGGGCAGTCAGGAATTAATAAAGCATGGTATCTGGCACCTACACAGGAAGGAGAAGCACAGAACAGATATTCTTTCTATGACACATCTAAGCTGTTTATTTCAGGATTTGTTCACAGTTCATTAATGGCAAGAGATAGGCAGGATGCCTCAAAGGAGCTCCCATGAAGAATGTCTCACTATTCCATCTACCCACGTTGTTTTCAGTTACAGTATAATAAGTTCCTAAGATATTATGGTCCTCAACCTTTTGTATTTTATATCCTACTCATCACTATCAAGTAACTTGAGTCCCACTTTTTAGGGGGGAAAGTCCACTGTTTCTGAGAAGGAGCATTTATATGTTAATCAACATTCTATTACCGTACTATATTTAGAATTTATTTCAAATGTCAATGACAGTAAAAATTGCAGCAGAAGAAGAGAAATAATAATTCCTTTATCAGAATGGATAATCATTCTGGGAATTCACTTGCAGGACATAGAGAGAAAGGGACAACAAACTCCTAATTGTTTATATGAAAATCCTGCATCTTATCCCAGAATATCTGCTTCCTACTGGTGATACACAAAAAGAACCACGGCTACAAAAAAACAGACTGAATCATGCCTGAGCAAATAACGATCTCTCCCAACTCTTCACTTTCTCTAACTAGGCTTCTAAGAATATCGTATGCACACTGAGAGAGAGGAAGAGTCTATAAATTTACTCATCCCACTATCCACATCCTTACTCACTGCCTCCCAATGGCTTGACTCAATTTGCCAGCTTCAACAAAAAAATTGATTCTGAGGAAGTATAAAAGAGTTCGATTTTTCCTCCTCTTCCACCTATCAAGGGCACTTCTACAGTTGCCAAATAAAATGCTAATCATCAGCAAACCACAACCCAAACTAAATACAGCCTCTTGGGCCTGATAAGATTAAGGGAATCCTTGAAAATACAATCCTGGAACTTCCTTCCAGAGGAGAAGGGTCACGGCTGCACTGAGCTTCATCATTACTCATGGCTATTTATGCCGAACTTTAATCCCACAGCAACGTTGTCTGCAAATGCAGCACTTCTCCTCCCAATCCTCTGAAGTGAATGGCAGCCATGACACAATGAGGGAGAAACACAAAGGTTTTAAGAGCAACATTTTTTTCTAGAAATGCATTATCTCAAAGTGGTGATTTGTGGACCAGTGCTGATCTGAAAGCTATTGGCTTCTAGTCCAATGTAAGTTTCCAGAAAAGAAAGCAAGCAAACCCAGCCAACAGGCACAAATATGGTACTGGTCCTTGGTTCACTAGGGGAAGAAATGCCCATCTCCCACATCAAATAGCCTGAGAAATACTGTTCTGGAAGACAGCACATGGGTACCTACGCACTAAAATGAATGGCATGTGAAAGCTTGGCAAGATTGGTTTTGGTAACAGGAAAGATTATTCTCTCCCTACAGACAAATGATACAAATGAAGTACAAGTCAAAAGATGCCTCACCATCAGTTGATTCCAATTTTGCAGGATTCGCATACGGTTTCATTCGAAAGTCCTGGATCCAGCGCATGTTTGCCTCATTAACCCCAGTGAAATCAATTGACTTTCCCTAAAAGGATACCAAAAGCAGATGCATGCAGTAAGTCTGTGAGTCTGAAAACCAAGCTCAATATAAAAGACTAGATTGGGGACCCGGCGGTGCCCGGGTTGTTTGAGGAAGGCATTGTGTGCCAAGGTTGGTTCCTATTAGATGGTTATGTGGCTTGCAGTGGTCTCAGGAACTTAGTGAAGGTCCCATTGGCCATGGTCCATCCCCCTCCAAACAGCACCAGGATGTAGAGTGGGTCATGGGGGCTCTGTGTGTCACATTTGGTCTTGATCATTCTTTGGATGAGGGTTGCAGCGGTCTCGGAAGGTGAGTGAAGGTATTTCAAGTCCCATCATCTGTGGTCCATCCTCCTTGAAACAGCACCAGGGTGTAGAGTGGGTCAAGGGGGCTCTGTGTGCTAATTTTGGTCTGTATTGGCCATTGGGTGAGGATCGCGTTGTGAAGTAGGCCAGTGGGCCCCTGTGTACCAAGTTTGGTTCTGATCCGTCACTGCTGTGGGCCGCAGTGTCTGACTGCCTGAGGCCTTTTGTTTTCCTTCTGAGTCACCTTAGAATGTTGGAATGTGGATGGCCAATCGGAGTCCTTTATGCAAATACCATTTCAGTGGCAACCAATCCCCTCTGTCTGGGCCGTAGAATGTTGGAGTTCTGAGGCTGGCCAATCAGAGTCCTTTATGCAAATAATCCCACAGTGGCAACCTATCAAAATGCTGGCACATATTCCTCCGCACCTCCCGCCCTCCGCAAACACTGACTTTTATTATATACATAGATTGTATGTGAGCAGTATTTGATATGAGAACCCATTATAAAGTGTCAATCATTTTCACATTGCTTGAAGAAAAGAAAATAGATACCTGACAGGCAAAACAACTGGTCTAATGTAAGGAATACAAAATAATTATACACAGGAATAACAACACAATTTAAGCACATTCTTTTCACATTTCCAAATAACACAGTCTAGGTTGTTTTGCTTTCTGTAAAAAGCAAACAGAGCCATGATTTGCATTCTGCTTGTAAAAATGCTCCATTCACAACAGGCGCTTCAACTCTCCCTCTGAGCAGGCCTCATTCAGAAGGTCCCTTCAACCTCAGTGTAACATTTACGGGAGGCAAGAGGGGCTGCTGTGGGGAGGAAAAGGAGGGAGCAATTCCCCTTCCGGCAGCCAAGTTGCATAGGTCTAAATATGTATATGCAGGCAGTCCCCGAGTTACAAACATTCAACTTACAAAAGACTCATAGTTAAGAATGGGAATGAGACAACAGGAAGTGAGAGAAATCTACCCCTGGGAAGGGACCTTTATTCCCAGAAGAGTTATCATGGGGAAAAGGTGTTTCCACTGAAGCTTTCTCACCAATCCTTGTTTCCACAGTGATTTTTTTTTTCAAAATCCAATTATGAAACTGTATTATATGATAGTAAAGATGGGGTCTGACCCAAGGTCCAATTTTTCTCAGAGCTACTTCATGCACATCAGGACAGAACTATTTCCTGTGAATTTTCACAAGTCTCTTCCATACTGCTTAACACTTTTGTCAAACATGGTGATTATGAAATCTAACATTTTCACTTACCCCTGGAGTAGCAACCTGCAGATTAAAGGCAGCACTTGCAAGTGTAAAAGACTGATTGAAGGAATCGGCAGATACGCCTAGTGGAAAACAATTAAACAATGTTTATGGAAGGTTTTTTTTTAAAGATTAACATTTATTTAACATTTATTCAATTAACTGATTAACTCTGGCAATTATTTTACTCCCCTAAGAGGAAATATTTTCCCCATTCAATATATGGGCCTTGCATGTTATTTTACTATCTGTGACTGATGAAGAAGGCTGTGAAGCTTTAAAAAATAGTATAATGTATTCTGTGCCTTTCAGTTATCCTAACGAAAGTATCACCACACCTGTGGGTGCCCAGATGTCTTGGCCTTCAACTCCCAGAAATCCTAAAAGCTGTAAAAATGGCTGGGATTTCTGGGAATTGTAGGCCAAAACACCTGGGGACTCACAGGTTGAAACCCAGTTTTAGATCATGTTGAGTTTTTTGTTTTACAGAAACACAACTACCTGTCTAGCTTTTTAAAATTAACACTAACATTCTTTATACAAAGTAATCAAAGAGATTTACATAGTAAGTCATTTTATCACATATAAGATAAAAATAGAGGCAAAGTAATGATCAGAACTGCAAAATGAGGCACATACCAAACTGAAAAGCCAGGTGAAAATTATGTAAAACACACTTTAGTATTTTGTATTATTTACAACATGACAAAATTGTGTAAGAGCAGCCTCAGCAAAAGGAATAAAAACACAAATATTGACCAGAAGAAACAACACAACCACTTCAGGTTCGAAGTATACATACGATTCTTCAATGTTGTTGTTGTTGCTGAATTCTTAACAGGATTAAATAGTTACGTGAAATTCCAAGAAAAATTTAAGAAGCATTTACACTGTAGAACTGATGCAGTTTGATACCACTTTAGCTGCCATGGTTCGATGCTATGGAATCATGGGATTTGCAGTTTCCCAACTGCCAAAGAATGCTGCTGCCTCACCAAAACACAATCCCCATGACGCCCTGGTACTCGGCTAGGGCAGTTGCACTGGTATCAAACTGAATTAATTCTACAGTGTACATTGACCCTACTAAATGAAGTTTGTAACGCTGTGCTTCCACAATGCAAGGAGTGCACACATTCCCCCACAGGGTGACAATCTGAATATCCTACAGTAACTTTGGTTAGTGTTTTTGGTACTTTTTACATTGAATGTTTCTTATATTTTAAATTTCGTTGCCATAGCATCTGGCTAACAAAATTAATATATTCAAACTCAATCACTTTGTATAAAATTGTCGTTTCAGATGTGATTTATAATTGATCAAATTATCAGCAGACTTCTAGAAAAATCTGTAGACCTGGCTTTTCCGATGTGCCTTTGAAGAGTGACCATCCCCTCCAGTTGTGTTGCTCCTGTTATAGTGTCCCCTTATGACGCACTTTCCCCCAATCTTAACTGTAAGCCTGTCCCCACTATTTTATATTCTTGGTCCTCCTATCTCCTATTATTTGCGATCTCCTACTCCTATCTCACCTAGGGTTTTATCATTTTATCTTGTCCACGTAGCCTGCCCATCCTATTTGGTTTTTCTGTGTGAATTTTGTGTATCATTTCATTTGTTATTATAATTGTTTAATTAATATTATATCTGATGTATTCTGTTTTGTATTTTACTGTATTGTAGTGTCTGAAACATGGGTCACCTATCGCCAACACCTACGACTCCTCGAACGCTTTCATCAGCGCTGTCTTTGCACAATCCTAAATATACACTGGACCGACAATGTGACGAATGTTGCTGTCCTTGAGCAAGCAGGGATCACCAGCATTGAGGCCATGCTATGGAGAACACAGCTGCGCTGGGCAGGGCACGTCTCGAGGATGGAGGACCACCGCCTCCCAAAGATACTACTCTACGGTGAACTCGTCATGGGTCAGTGCAAGAGATGCCCCCAAAAAGAGATATAAGGACTCCCTGAAACAACATCTCATGCTCGGCCAGATTTATCACCAAAATGGTCCACCCTGGCCTCACATCGGGAGGCATGGAGATGCACTATCCACAATGCTGCGGCTTCTTTCGAGAAGACACGGCGAATGGGTCTCGAAGAGAAACGACAACGCAGAACTGAACTGAACTTTATTATTTATGAGTCGCCCTCCACGTTTGTGCTCCGGGTGACTTACACAACTAGCGATTAAAATATTAAAAATATTAAATGGTTAAAATACTAAAATATCAGACTCGGTGAGTTCCGAGTCGCTGGTTCCGTGTTATGCCTAGGTTTTCCTGAATAGCCATGTCTTAAGTGCCGCCAAGAACTGGGGCGGGTCAAGGGAGGCTCTTTGGTCTGGCGGCAGAGAGTTCCACAGGACGGGGGCCGCAACAGAGAAGGATCTCTGTCTCGTGGACTCCAAATGAGCCTCTCTCGGACCCGGGACACAGAGGAGGTTCTCGTTTGCTGGCCGTGGTGCTCTTGGGTGGGCAGGTAGGATCAAGCGGTCTTTTAAGTATGAAGGGCCCCGGCCCCACAGGGCCTTGAAAGTCAGGGTCAGGGTCTTATAGAGGACTCTGTATTTGACCGGCAGCCAGTGCAAACGCTGCAGGGATGGTGAGATGTGGCATCTCATTGGTGTTTTTGTGAGGAGCCTGGCGGCAGCATTCTACACAGTCTGGATCTTGCGGGTTAGTGACCGAGGCAGACCCACATATAAGGCGTTGCAGTAATCCAGCCTTTCTGCAGTAATTGCAGAAAGAATCGCAACTTGGAAACAACATCACCCAAGGAGGCTTTCTGCTGTGCTTTCTGCAACCGGACTTGCCTATCTCAGATTGGCCTTTTTAGTCATCAAGGTGCTTGTAAAAAGCGTGGGATGAGTCCTTCCTAAGAAGTAATGCCGAGATTGTATTTCAGAAGGGCTTGGCCTCATGTTAGCCTCATTGGGAGATGGCCGTGGGGTATAAATAAAATTTATTATTATTATACTTCCTTAGCCTTCCAATAGTGACTAGCTACTAGCTGTCAAAAGCAGAGATTCTACAACTCGAGCTTCTCCAGGTGTTTTGGACTTCAACTCCCAGAAGCCTCGGCGGCCTTGGCTAATGGTGTGGGATTCTGGGAAATGAAGTCCAAAACACTGTGGGAGGGCCCTGAGATTTAAGGTCGTGAGCCACTTTTAAGACTTGAGCAAGACGGCAGCTATTCCCCTCGCTCCCCAAGGAGAAAGCGAGCCTCGCCGAGCCTCACCTGAGGAGGCCGCGCTGGCCACAAGGAGACACGTCGGCTTTGCCAGCCTCTCCGACATGATGGCGGCGGAGGAAGAAGAAGGAGAGGTTCGAACAGGACTGCCTGGCTCGGAGGCCCGGTCCGCACTGCGCATGCGCCCTCGCCGCCTCTCGCGCCCGCGGAGGAGAGGCCCCGCCCCTTTCCTTGGGGGAAGAGGCTGGGAGTGCGGCCTACCCACTCTGCCTTTGTAAGCGCAGCCTTAGGGTCCTCATGAACTGCACTGGGCTGGGCTATATGAGCCCATACTGCCATATCTCCTAGTTCAAGGGAATTATACGGCAGTGTGGTTCTACCCAGCCTGTAGACCCAGAGGGTCTCCATGACTGGCTCCAGGGTCCACATAATGCAGGGATTGCTCTATGCCAGGCATGGGCAAACTTGGGCCTTGCAGGTGTTTTGGACTCCAACTCCCACCATTCCTAACAGCCTCAGGCCCTTTCCTTTTCCCCCTCAGGGCCTGAGGCTGTTAGGAATGGTGGGAGTTGGAGTCCAAAACACCTGCAAGGCCCAAGTTTGCCCATGCCTGATGTAGAACCACATAGTGCAGTTGAGCTACATGATATATGCTTACACTGACCATATAATCTGGCTATGGTCGTCCATGCTCTTGTCACATCACGACTAGATTACTGCAACACACTGCGTGGGGCTGCCTTTGAAGACTGTTCAGAAACTTCAACTAGTCCAACGGGCGGCAGCCAGATTACTAACAGGAGTTACATATAGGGAGTATACCACCTCCCTGTTGTGTCAGCTTCACTGGCTGCCTGTCCACTTCCGAGCTCAATTCAAAGTGCTGGTTTTGACCTATAAAGCTCTATAGCTTACTTGTCCAAACGCATCTACCCCTACGTCCCACCTCGTAATTTAATATCATCCGGGGAGGCCCTGCTCTTGCTCCCATCAGCATCTCAAATGTGGATGTTGGGGACGAGAGACAGGGCCTTCTCGGCTGTGGCTCCCCACCTGTGGAATGCGCTACCAAGCAAAATATGATCGACCCCATCCCTCCTAGCATTTAGGAAAAAAGTGAAATCTTGGTTATGAGACCAGGCCTTTGCACAATAGCAGAATGCAGCACGTGGATTAGTATAGGATTGGCAAGTTTGACAGACGAAATATGGCTTCTTGTGTTTAACCTGACTTGTGGATGGAACATTGTTTTTAACTTAACTGAGTACTGAGATGTTGTTTAAATGTTTTAAATGTTATATTTTTATGGTTTTATATTGTATTTTAGGCATCACAGTGTTGCCTTGTTAGCCACCCTGAGACCTCTTTTGGGGCTGAGAAGGGTGGGGTAAAAGTACTGCAAATAAATAAATATGGCAGTGTAGATTCAGCCATAGGATGCAGCTACACCATCAAATGAATGTGGTGTGACACCACTTTAACCGTCAAGGTTCAATGCTGTGGAATCATAGGAGTTGTCTTCTGGTGAGGCATCTGCATTATCTGGAACAGAAGACTTTGTAAAACTACAACATCGCATTGAGCCTTGACAGTTAAAGTGGTGTCACACTGCATCCATTCAATGGTGTAAGCTGCACCCATAGAACGTATGTGTTAGCTGAAGTGAAGGTTTACCATGCTATTCTGTTTTATGAATCCTTCAAACTGAAGGATTATTTCTACAAAACCTAGGAACAAACCCTTACTATTCAAGATCAGGATTGGTTTCAATCCATATTTGAAACCAAAGAAGAAAGGGACACTGAGATGTTTATGTCACCTAAAATGCATGATAATTTAGCTATCTAGGATGGAGGATCACCGCCTCTCAAAGATACTACTCTATGGTGAACTCGCCACGGATCAGCGCAAGAGAGGCACCCAAAAAGATATAAGGACTCCCTGAAACAACATCTCAGGCTCGGCCAGATTGATCACCAACAATGGTCCACCCTGGCCTCACATCGGGAGGCATGGAGATGCACTATCCATAATGCTGCGGCCTCTTTCAAGAAGTCATGCCGAATGCGTCTCGAAGAGAAACGGCAATGCAGAAAGAACACAACCTGGAAACAACATCACCCAAGGAGACTTTCTGCTGTGCTTTCTGCAACCGGACTTGCCTATCTCGGATTGGCCTTTTTAGTCATCAACGCGCTTGTAGAAAGCGTGGGATGAGTCCTTCCTGAATCTTCGATCACGAAGAGGAGCCAAGAAAAAGTAGATACGAGAAAACATAGAAAGGAAAGGTATCTGTTGTATTTGAAATAACCACTTTCTGTTGTAAATGTGTAGG
The DNA here is from genome assembly GCA_030556195.1 of Anolis apletophallus. Taxonomy (NCBI): domain Eukaryota; kingdom Metazoa; phylum Chordata; class Lepidosauria; order Squamata; family Anolidae; genus Anolis; species Anolis apletophallus. The sequence goes on along the minus strand of JARBWK010000002.1, from coordinate 98,489,518 downwards.
GGCAACGGCTCATCGGCACTCCAGAACTCTGCACAAAGTCAGGAGCCCCTTTGGATTCGTAAGGGCGGCAAAAAGAAAAGTACGCCACAAGTTGAAATGCCAACTGCAGAAGATGTTTGTTGCGGGCCAAAGCAGTAATGACAAAATGCATATAGTAATGCACGAAAAGGTTTTGTCTCAACTTCAAATGGGGTTGCAAGGCTTTTTATCACTTTTACAGAAAATTTAAATCATATTCTCATTGGTGTGGTCAAATATCAATTATTTCATTGGTCTAACTGGCTAATACAGATTTTCATTGGCTCTCTATGATTCTAATAGGAAGTAGCTAACAATGCCATAATTAGGTCTCTGGCCCTGAGCACTTTTTTGGAAAGTGTTTATAGGTTGGTGTTATCTGCTGCTCTGTTTCAAGCACGGACTTCAGGCGGCTGTGAGAAATTAGGGAGTGTTAGCTTGAGCCAGTTCTGCCCTGATGAACTTATCCTTGAAAAGTAATCACCTCTCTGTGGGCAGCTCTTTCACCAAACATCAGCAGTTTTCCAAACAAATGCCTTTTACAAATCAGGACATATGGGACTTACAATCATTAGAAGCATCCATGAAAATCCCATTTAAAACTACACCTCCCTCAAATGCACTTTTAACAGCCACAGGTATTGAGCAGAAAAGGCACTGCATATCTTTCTCATATTCACTAAACTATGGTTGCAACTGATGGAATCCTAGGGTGTGTAGTTTGGTGAGATACTATGGATTCTCCTATAGATTTCTAGTGCACTTCTTTGAAATGTAGCATAGAATTCTAATTTCCACTGCCAAACTATAATTAGGTTTTACTTTTTGGATAGCGAACTCATGGTTATTCAAATCCACTAGTTTGTGAATGCTAGCAAAATTTCAGATAATATTAAAATAACAAGTAATATTCTGCAACAACTGGATGAATTTATTGCATAATATGCCTTGTGTGTTCTCTTTTATGCAAATAGCAAGTGGAGGATGTATGTCAAGAATGTCCTAATTCTCCAGCGACTGAAGAGAGATTACTTCTGTGACCAAGATCATGTCAGGGCCCTTCCACACAGCCATATAACCCAGAATATCAAGACAGAAAATCCCACAATGTCTGCTTTGAACTGGGTTATCTGAGTCCACACTGCCATATATTCCAGTTCAAAGCAGCAAACGTGGGATTTTATTCAGATGTGTGAAAGGGGCCTCAGCTGAACATGCATTGCTATATATCTGTTCCCCTCTGTATATAATGCACGCACACACTCATTTCCTTGAAAGTAAGCCCCTCCGTGTTCAGGTGCTTGCTCCCAAGTAAGTGGAATTCTGCTGCTGTTGTTCCACACAGCCATATAACCCAGAATATCAAGGCAGATAATCCACAATATCTGCTTTGAACTGGAATATCTGAGTCAACACTGCTGTATATCCCAGTTCAAAGCAGATAATATGGGATTTTATTCAGCTGTGTGGAAGGGGCCTGAGTCCACACTGCCATATAATCCAGTTCAATGTGGATTTTATAAAGCTGTGTTGAAGGGGCCCGAGTGTACTGCCAGTTCAAAACAGATAATCTGGATTTTATACAGCTGTGTAAAAAAGACCTTAGAGTTTAAAAATGTAAACCCCAGATTCATTTCAACATCTGATTCTTGTCCATTTCCCAAAAAAACCTGAGGTGGTCAGGATGAGAGTCAGAAATATTGATTGTTCTTATCCTCCTTCTGCGCCCAAATGAGAGTTGGTTTATATATTACAGGCCCCTTCTACACTTCCAGATAATCAAGGTTAGCAAAGCAGAATATCCACATCTGATTTGAACTGGATTATCTTAGTCTACACTGCCATAATCCAGTTCAAATCAGTTAATGTGGATTTTATATATGGCAGTGTAGAAGTGTAGTCATTGTAAAGTTAGGATTGACCACAAACAGGATTCATTATTTATTTATTTTTAAGATTTATATATTATTTTTAGCTCAAACTTCAATAATGTACACATTAAAACAGGGAGGGAACAATGTTCAATTACAGTTGGCCCAATGTAATCCAGCAAAGAGCACAGAATTGGCACTCAACAGGCATGGCAGCTAAAGTGAAATTGCCAACTCCATTAAAATATGCAGTATCGTGTTGTTTTTTGTTGAGAATAAGAAAGGTTGTGTTAATTTTCCTGCAGTGTTTATGTGGAAGCCAACAAGACTTATGTCATGCTTTGATTTGCATTAATGTGGGGATGGGGCATACTAGGACAAAAAGAAAGAATTAATTTTAGTTACTTGTAAAAATATGTTTGATGAGATAAAAGTGATTTCTGGTTTCATCAAAAGAAATATTTAATTTGTGTGGAGTCTTCTGTTCAAAGTCACAGAATGTCAACAAAACTGCAGTTGGATCTAGTCTTCATCCACTGAAGACTAGAATGGTGTCCCTGCCCTTTAGTATCATTGCCTGTACACATTGATGGAAATGAGACAAACATTTTCTGTAGATCCTCTGGCCGAGATCCTATTCAAAGCTATGCCATGATAAGGTAAAGTTTTCCCCTTGGCATTAAGTCTAATCGTGTCTGACTCTGGGAGATGGTGCTCATCTCCAGTTCTAAGCCAAAGAGCCAGCGTTGTCTGTAGACGCCTCCAAGGTCATGTGGCTGGCATGACTGCATGGAGTGCCGTCACCTTCCCACCAAAGCAGCATCTACTCACATTTTCATGTTTTCGAACTGCTAGGTTTGCAGAAGCTGGAGCTAACTATGGGGCCTCACCCTGTCCGCAGATTCGAGCCACCAACCTTCTGATCAGCAAGTTCTGCAGCTTTGCAATTTAACCCGCTGTGCCACCACGACCCCTGTATCTGCCATTATACTTATGTGTATATTCCATGGATGCCCTGGAAAGTAAGGGAAGTTTGCCCAACACATTGTGGCCAACAATATCCCACTATAATTGCACAGCTGGGAAACCATGCTGTACAAAGATACTTCCTTGCAGAATATCCCAAAGCACCCTTAGATTGAGGTAATCCCAGTCCCACCAGTGTAAGTCCTCAATATTTTGGCTGTTACCTTTAAGGCAATAATCTATATCTCAATGTAATAAAATCTGGAAATGTGTTGTCAGCAGAGGTGTGCCGAATATTGTTCTAAGTAATTCTTGCTTTCTTTTTACTATATTTTTTCCTCCTCTGCAGTAAACCCAAAGGTACTAGCCCAAATAAATGACAATGATGTTTGTTACTCTCCATTTGCAAAGGGCACTAAAATAAAGCCTCCTTTGTGCCCTTGTGTTTAGATACATATGTAGACAGCATTGGCTGAAGACCAAACTGTATGCTTGGAGAAGACAATGCTTCTGGGGAAAATGGAAAGAAAAAAGAAGAGGGGCTGACCAAGTGAAAGATGGATGGATGGTATCCTTGAAGTGACTGGCTTGACTTTGAAGTAGCTGACAGGGAGCTCTGGCGTGGATTGGTCCATGAGGTCATGAGGAGTCAGAAGCGACTGAACAAATAAACAACAAGAACGCCACATATATGTGTCCCCCAATAAAAACATGAATGTATATGGAAACTTAAACATAAAACACAAAATGATTGTCACTATAGGACTTGTACAATATACATACATACATATATATAGTTTATTTCACACAATCCTGGTAAGAGTTACAGGTATATTAGGAATCATTTACAGTTCCATAGTATATGGAGTGGCCATATAGCTTCTGATGCAAACAACATACGGTGTGTAAAGAGTACACATTTCCAATCAACCCACCCGCCATTCACACAATGGATTTTCAAAGCTAATACTAGATTCAGCTACGTAGGAAAGCCTTGAGAATGCTAGGATACAGCGTTGGGTGTCATACAACACTGTAGGTCACAATGGGACAAGCTAAACTACTTTAATTTTCAATCTAGTATTTCTAGTCTACCTGCATTATTGCATTTATACGCATTTTAAAATTCAAATAAAAGAGTACTATATGGGAAAGGAAAAAATTATTTGCTGTTTTAGGAGCTGTGCTGCAGCCCATACAAAGTGTCCATAGAAGCATCGGCAAGATTATAAATCGAAAAGAGGTACAAATTAATGTTCTAGCTTAGTTTGTTGGTAGGTTTCCATTTCCCTTTGAGAAATTTTGTTTCTAACAACCGATTTCAAAACAAAAAAGAAACCCAAATCACAGGCCTAGAGTCACAATTGGGTCTGTTTATTATGGGAAGAATCAAGGTGTTAATTGACAAGTTCCTCTTAAAAATTATCTTAAAGATGATTAGAGTTAGTGGGAAGACCCTTTAGAAATACCTTTTGAGATTTTAATTTATATTTGTAATGGCATATGCTATGGAGGGGGGTCATCTAGTATACTTTTACCATTTCATTCCAAGTGGTCCCTAAGCAGATAGTGAACATTCAGATTGAATAAACTAGCATTTCCCATTTGCAATTATGCATTTTCCATTTGATCACTGGTTTAGAAAGACATGAACATTAAAATAGGGGTGGGAGTCGAACACAGGTACCAATAAACACATTATAAAAGGAATGCTCAGACAGTCTTATGTTCTTGCTCGTGTTAATTTTGGAGATTAGGTGGTGTTACAGTGGTAGAAAAACTGAACAATGATAACATTGGATTGCAAAGCACTGGGCAGAATTTAATTCAGTTCTAGGTGTTGCAACAAGTCTCACTCATATATCTTGCACAATGGCCCATAACAGTTGTGACCAGTGTTAGACAGCTGCTTCAAACAGCTTTCAGTTGTTGGGGCTGCAGGGGGAAATGACAGCAGGGTTATTTTTCACATACAAAGAAATTTGGGATTCTAGTACTTGAGTTATACATAAAAATGGTACTATTAATATGGGAAATAATAAAGTATGCTCCCTATATACATCTCAATGCATGTTTTAAACTAGGAGGAGAATTCAATCGCACATTGAAAATTACCTTCATTAAAATAGAATTCTGCCTTGAGAAGCAGGATTTCCATTGTATGGAGAAGAAAACGTGGAGGCCCATAAGCACGATGGATTTTAGCTAAAGGTTTAGAAATATACATGTTTCTCTTCCCATCCAAACTCTATGCATTAGATTACTAGCAGTATTCCCAAGGAATGGGAGGAAAGAAATCTGGGAAGATGGCAAAAAAAGGAGATATATCACATATTGAGATACATACATCACAATGACAAATGCAGTTGTTTGGGATTCAGACTACACATCAGCCATTTCTGTTTCACCACCAACTCCAGCTGCTATATTCAAAACCAGCAAAAAGGTGTGGGGAGTGGAATTTTTGATTGAACACACTCTCCTGGTTTTCCACTTCCAGATTACTCTCTCATATACATAGCAGCAGTTGTGCTGGCTAATGGATGCTGGAAGTTATAGTAAAAAAATTGCAACTTTCTGAGCTCGAAGTATCTCTCCAACATGTGAATGAAGTCTCACAAATCTCACACAGGCACAAATACTTGTAAAGAGTCCTGTCACACTACATAATTATAATACAATGATACTTGCTGCTATGGCTATGGGATCCTGAGGTTTGCAGTTTGATCGGAGGCACTAGAATTTCCAAAGGATTCCATATGGTGTTGCCGGGGCAGTTAAAGAGGAATTACGGTGTTATAATTTAATATTGTGAAAGGACTCTTTGGCACAATTAGGAAATCCTCACTGAGGTAAGAAATGCCATTACATCAGGCAACTCCAAATAATACTCATGTTTGCCTTGCTGGTTGACTACTGTTGCTTTAGCTCTAGAGAGGATCTAGTTTGTAGGGCTAAAGGCAACTAGAAAAGGTGTTTTGAAAAGCAAAAAAGCACCAGAGAAAAGCTGTAATAAGAGTCCTCCAACATCATATTCTTCAATCTCTGAGATTCTTGCTTGGATGCTGATAGAAAATAAACATTCAATTGAAAGAAACCACACTCAGGAAGCATAAGAGAGTGATTGTGCCATTACAGGTTCATACCTGTAATGGCACAATTAGAGCATTTTCTTTTTAGCCTAAGTAGCAGCAATGTTCTATCTGAGCCAGCTTTAAACATCCATTTTTTGCATACATTAATGCCCTCTCAATATGTTCGCAGGAGCTTCATTTACTCTTAATCGCCTGGCTGTACCCATTAGGTGAAAAGGTGGTTCTTTCCTACCCTGGTACTACATGGTTATGCTGAAATTAAGACTTCAAAATTCATTTGCATGGCAACCAAAAATCCTAGACATAAGAACACAAGGACAGTAAGGGGTGTGCCAAGGCAAATTCTCCTCAATGCTAGAAAAATTAAAATTGCTGCTTAATGAGAGGAGGGGAATGATTGCAAACTCTGACAAGTGGAGAAATAATTTAACATAGGTAGGCTTCTTTTAAGGTTTGTGTGTGGAGACAGGGAGGGAGAGGTGGGAAGAAGAGAGAGAAAGGGAGGGAGGAGGGTATATTAATCTTCCACTTCTCCTTCTACCTACTTTGTTTTGCATGGGAAATTTCTTGCAGTGACACCATCTATCCACATGCAGCCCAGTTTGCACGGTGTATAACTAATAGTCTATAGTACTAGTCACAAAGCAAGTCAGCTGCAATTCTATACGTACTTACCCAAGAGTGAGTCTCGTTCATCTCATAAGGTAGTATATAAGGAGTTGGGTGGTTGACTCAGAGGAAGAATGGGAAAGTTGTTGTTATTATTATTAGTAGTAGTAGTAGTAGTATTTGATGTGCCACGTAACAATATTGTGGCTGTTGTGCAACTGTGATGGAAGAAAACTATACTTTGTCACTATCAGAGTTTGGCAAAGACAAATTCAAAATAACATTACAAAGACTAGCTTGGGAAAAAAAGTTATCAAAGCATAAATTGGGGCCAGCACCCATAGATTTCACATTCTGGCCACAAATTTTGATATGATATGTTCCTTTTTGTTCCGCTTCTAATTATATATACACACACACACACGAAAACGTGGGTTCTTGAGACTGTGCATTAGGAAGCTTGTATGACATTGGCTCTCATCATGATTAGCGTAAACCATCACAGGGTCTACACTGCCATCAAACACAATTTCCATGAAGAAATGGGTAGACGCACCGCTTGTACAAAAATTCTGAATGTTGTCATAAAGATGGCAAAGGACTTGTTTTTTGTTGCAGGGTGACAGCTCAAGGATGTTGCACAAGTAACCTGTGGCACAATTATGCTCAGGTCCTGTATCCATATAACCAACATAGAAAGAGCTGAAGAGCAGCTGTTTTCAAAGATTATCCAAGATTCAGAATTATACCGCCATCAAGCCTACACATGTGAACACTTAGGAAGGAGTGGATTTGTGTATGGTGATCTCCACATGCATCACCCATTCTTTTTTTCCTGGTTACACCATAGGAATATTTTAGATTAACAATTTGAAAGGGACTTCCTTAGAAGTAGATGTTTTCAACTTCTAGCACATTCAGCAGGCTAACCATACATTCTTTGTTGGAAGGAAAACATGGCTTGGGGAGTGCTGTATGACAGCATGCAAATGGAACAAAACAGGGTCACTGTGTGTGAATGCAGGTGTGCAAAGAATGGCTGCCTGGTGCTTTTTTCTACAAAGAACACAGGTTTTGTAGCCTTACAAAGACTTCAGGAAACTGCAATATAGATATACAGATATTCTCAAATAAGACAGGGCTAGGGAAGGTTGTATACATTCACACAAAAATACGGATGTTTTCAGACTGGAGGTGGGTTCCAGAGAATGATTCAAGAGGGTGGGAAGCCACAGTGCTAAACAAGGGCTTTTGGTGAATGATTCCCTTATAGACCTAAGCTATTATGTCATAGCCTTAAATACAAGAGAAAGGGGGAAAGGTTTTTTTACAATAATAAACTGTACTTCTGCCACTGTCACCATCTCATTCTATTCTGGGATCAAACTGTGGGTCTAGAATTAGACTTCAAATGCCAAAAATCTAGATTTAACTTTTGACCAAGATAATACCTGATTGTTTTTGTGATTTGATACTGGAAAAGGCTTTATAAAGACTAATTTAATTAGGTTAGCCTGCTTTCTTTTTAATAAGAGTCATGTGACACTAATTGCCACTTTCACATTGCTGCAGTCCAAGCAAAAATGGAGATTCTAATGGAAGCTTAATTATCACTGCATTAGTTCCAATGTTCTTGTGATTCTGGAATGATCTTTGTCTGATTTATCCAACAATAATACTTGACTTCTTCATTCCCTTCTCAGTTTGGTTTTCAGGAAAGCCACCAGAACAGCAAGATTGACTATTTTAGCATTTCTTGCCCTCCTTAACATCCACCAGTTCAAATGCTAAAGGAAGAGAGCAGGTTCCAATTATTCAGTTTCCACCTCCAGTGTTACTTGTGGGACTGTAATTTAGTAACCAGCCATAATTCATCTATCTGGTCCAATGGAGCATAGTGCCACAAGTAAGAAAGATTTATAACTGTTATTTTTTCTTCCACCTCATTAATTGCACAAAAATAGTGTGAAGCCTTCTAGTTCAAAATCCATACACATAGGAGGGTTATGCACTTCCACTGATTTCAAATCACATCAATTTAAATATTTGGAAAGTTAAAAATGTTTCAGTAACAACATTTTACAAAGACAGCTTGCCAAAATATAGCTTGTCTCAAGTTTCCACTTGATATATAATTGAAAAGTGTAAGAAGAAAACTTTAGACATATCCAGTGTCAACTCAAATAAATGGCTTCACTATGTTTCAGCTATGTATTTTCATTTCTAGCATGGGTTTTTGTGTTTGATACCCTCCTTCTATTTGTTAGCTGTTTGACACCACCATGGCCATGAGTGCTATATTGCAGGATGGCGTGTTAAACTGAAATCATAGTTTTATGGGCTTCAGACTACACTGTGAAAATCTCAGGAGACTATGTCGCCTTCTTGAACTCTTGAGAGTTAGCCAGCCAGACTCCAAGTTAAACTTTGTAATTTCAGATAAGAGTGTACTTTTGCTACTTGATGAATATTAGGGACACCAATCATAACTTGGATAAGAAAAGGTTCTCCCTTTTCTTGTTCAGTTCTGGTGTGTGAGAGCAGAGCTGAGAAGGGACAGTCCTGCGAATGGAAAGCTTTCCCTTTCATTGGTTCTACCACAACCCAACTTAAAAGAAACACTGGAATGAAAAGTTTGAACACCTGGACAAAAGGTGGGGAAAGGGACTATGGAAAGGCAACAAAGCAATAGCTTACACTGACCAGAAAAAAGCCCATCTATACACAGTGGTGCAAGCCAAGCTATATTACACAACAGAGCACAAGGGGACAAAGTGCTCACACTAAGTCAACCCTGGCTCACTGGTTTTGAAGACAACAGTGGGCAGGATTGCCATTTTGCCTACCTAGCACTCTCTCTATAGACTGCATATTTATAAGTATGTATACAATTTAACGCATGCATTTGTTTCAAAAGGAACTGTACATTGCCCAGGGAATTGCTCCCCTTTGAGCTTCTTGGGAGGTTATTTTGTTTCATTTTTTCCGGGCTAGGATGGCCACTCCAACAATCACCGCTATGGCAGCCACTGCCACTCCTCCAAAGACAATCAAGGGCTTCATATTCTCAAAGATGCTACAGCCGCCACCTGGTGATTCCTCTGTGTTGTTTCCTTGGTGTTCAGAGTCAGCGGGAGTATGAGCGGCAGCTTCAGCACCCTCTGAGGCTGCGGGACTGGGTTTTATGTTGCTATGGTCATTGAGCATGCTGGACTCATTTGCTGCTGTCGCCCCTTTTTTCACTGGGTTGCTGACGGGAGCTGACGGCTCTTTTGAAGAGGTTTCTTTTTTATCGGTAGTTGCAGTGGAGCCAGAGCTGGGCTTCTCGGGCTTTCCTGGGCCAGCAGCCTTGGCATCGGCTTTGTTTCCACTTCGAATGCTCCCTTTGGACTCCATACTCCTCTCAGCTGAGAATCACTCCCGTTACTGTTCCTGTTCCCAGATCGAAGTCAAGGGTGGGATGTGAAAGAGGCTACCGGAGCTGTCTTCTTCACTTGGTTCTCACAAGCCAATCCAAAAGGGCTGCTTCAGATTGATTGGCCTTTGGTTTCCCTGAAGGATGTCCTGCTCAGACTATATTCTGCCTGGACCATGTTATGGAACCTGCAAGGGGAAATAAACAAATCAGAAGGGTCAGAGTTATCCGCTGGAGAAGCACAGTCATTCATCCACATTCTTTGGGATTATGGGCAAAAAATACCTGTGAAAATGAAAAACAGAAATGAAGAAATTGTTATATTTTTACCTGAGATAATACCTCTAACATGACTCTGTGATCTGCTGGAAGCTAACCATGGAAATGAACTGAAGAACCTAGGGATTCATAGAGAGGTATACTTTACAAATAATCTTTAGGTTCTCCAGTGTGACTGGAGGAAGTTGACCATAGAGTTGCACTGGAGGATCTAGAATTTCACAGAGAAAGCATTTTCATCAAAACTGTGAATAATCAAACCTATAAAAGTCAATCTGCAAATGTGGAAGGCTGAGTGTATTTCTCCACTTTGGGAGGTGGGTGTCTTGATATTTTAGTAGACTGTATTATTTCTTCAGTAGGAGTGCTGCTGTCATAAGTCCAGCATAGTAGAGTTAGATGTACCAATCAATGATCAGTGATCTAATACAGGCACACAGTACAGGCCAGAAATTTTGAGGCTCTCCAGACCTTTGACAGCCAAAAGTGATGTGTCCAAGGACTGAAAGTCAGTCCCAATCACAATTAGGTGAGAATTTCTTGTTATTTATGAATACCAATTGCTCTCTCACCAAAAAACAGCATTTGCACATCAAATGTCTTTCTAAGCATGGACAGGGATTCAGAAGGGGAAACAAATAAACAAATGAATGTCCCACTGTTTTAAAAGAGTGCAGTGAAAACGGGGAACTATCAGAAAGAAAAAGGAGAAAGAGGAAGCAGGGAAAGGCCTGAGGGCACGAACTTCTACAGAAAGTTCGCTAACAGCATTCTGACTGTGGCAACGTTCATTCAATCATTTCAAGCCTTGACCCAGAAGTTTTTAATTGCTATTAAAGCTTTTTAATTGCTTAATTAATCTGCCTCATGCCTTTAATTTGGACTGTTCTGTTGTTGTTCTTGTTAGCTGCCTTGAAAGAGAGAATGTGGCGGTAGAAATCTAGTACAGTAGAGTCTCGCTTATCCAACCTTCACTTATCCAACATTCTGTATTATCCAACACAGCCTGCCTCCCGCTTGGATCCACAGCTGTTTCAATACTTTGTGATGTTTGTGCTAAATTTCTAAATACAATAACTACACAATGTCACCATGTATTGAACTGCTTTTTCTGACGCTTTGTTGCAAAACATGTTTTGGTGCTTAATTTGCAAAATCATAATGTAAGTTGACATTTAATAGGCCTAACCCTAACACTAAACCTTAATCCCTCCTTATTATCCAACATTTTCACTTAACCAACATTCTGCTGGCCCGTTTATGTTGAATAAGCGAGACGCTACTGTAACTAAATAAAACAACGTAGATATATCACAAAACTCAAGGCACTGGAGGAAACTATAACTTCAGTGGTTTATTTTCAGTTTTCTCAGAAAAAGTAATGTGACATCCAAAATGCCTGGGACCAGAAGTGTTCTCTATTTTTTATTTTAAAATTTGTTTAGAATACAGTACATTTTTGGAATATCTTCATACCTCATTTGTTCACTACAAATGAACAAGATGCAAGGGTGAAGAAAGACTGAGGATCTGTGAAATGACAAGGATTCAAGTGCAATACTCAGTGTGAATACCTGTCTCCCACCATTTCACATATCCCTGCATGTTATCTCTTTGCTGTCAGCTGCCCACTTTCGCTATTGTTAAAAAAAATTCTCCCAGGGCCACTACCCTTCCACAGTTTCCCAACTTTGATTGAGTATAGAATCATAGAATCATCAAGTTGGAAAAGACCTCCATCCAGTCCAACCCCCTGCCAAGAAGCATTCAAAGCATCCCCGACAGATGGTCATCCATGACATTCCTTTGTCTCAGATCTGCCTCACATTTTATTTATCAATTGCATTTTCTTCACACTTCTTTGCCTAAGCATTTCATTTGTGATGAGGGAACATGTCAGCTTAAAGAGCTCGGTCTCTCCCACCACTACAATGGCACTTTTATTTATTATTTATTTTAGGAGTTTACCCCGCTCTTCTCAACCCCCGAGGGGGGACTCAGTGCGGCTTACAGTACGGCACAATTCGATGCCTACATAATAACAATATAACCCCCCCCAAAAAACTCTTCAACAGTTAAGATACATTAAAATACATTAAAACAATTGCCTTAGCATCATACACATTCATTCCAGATTAAAACCATGTTCAGTCCATAAAAGCATTGGTCCTCTTCATCTACTTTCTATTTAAAATCCAGTCCTAAAATGCTGCCTAATGCTGGTGAGCAAACGCCTGGTCCCACAGCCAGGATTTTACTTTTTTCCTGAATGCCAGGAGGGATGCGGTGGATCGTACATCGATAGGGAGCGCATTCCACAGGCGGGGGGCCACCGCCGAGAAGGCCCTATCACTCGTCCCCACCAACCGCATCTGGGAATTAGGCGGGAGCGAGAGCAGGGCCTCCCCGGATGACCTTAGATTACGAGGTGGAACGTAGCGGCCGATGCGTTTGGACAGGTAAGCTGGGCCAGAACCGTCTAGAGCTTTAAAGGTCAAAACCAGCACTTTGAATTGGGATCGGAATTGGACAGGCAGCCAGTGGACCTGATACAACAGGGGGGTGGTATGCTCCCTGTATGTAGCTCCAGTTAGTAACCTGGCTGCCGCCCTTTGGACTAGTTGGAGTTTCCGAACCGTTTTCAAAGGCAGCCCCACATAGAGTGCGTTGCAGTAATCTATTCGGGATGTGACCAGAGCGTGGACCACCGTAGCCAGATCAGACTTCCCAAGGTACGGGCGCAGCTGGCACAGCTGGCGCACGAGTCTTAACTGTGCAAAAGCTCCCCTGGCCACCACCGAGACCTGGGGCTCCAGGCTCAGCGATGAGTCCAGGATCACTCCCAAGCTGCGAACCTGCGTCTTCAGGGGGAGTGTAACCCCATCCAACACAGGCTGTAACCCTATGCCCTGTTCAGCCTTGCGACTGACCAGGAGGACCTCTGTCTTGTCTGGATTAAGTTTCAATTTGCTAGCCCTCATCCAGTCCGACACAGTGGCCAAGCACCGGTTCAAAATCTGGACAGCCTCCTTAGTGACAGGTGGAAAGGAGTGACAGATCTGGACGTCATCTGCGTACAGATAACACCTTACTCCGAAACTCCGAATGATCTCTCCCAGCGGTTTCATGTAGATGTTAAATAACATCGGGGACAGTACTGAACCCTGAGGGACTCCACAGAACAATGGCTGTGGAGCCGAACAGGTGTCACCCAATGACACCTTCTGGGTACGACCTTCCAGGAAGGATTGGAGCCACTGCAGAGCAGTACCCCCAAGCCCCATGTCTGCAAGGTGACCCAGAAGGATACCGTGGTCAACGGTATCGAAAGCCGCTGTTTTTTGTGCGGCTTTTGTTGCTGCGTCATAAGTCCTCAAAAAGGGGACCAGGCGCGCACGAGCTGATCTGCTCCACTTCCAACGCCACACGCACTCTAGCCTTCTCTTTTTTCGCTTCATTGCTGCCAGCTCCTCAGTAAACCAAGGAGCTGGTTTAGCTCGGTTTACTTTCCTTGCCATCCTGCAGTAGCATTTTCCCCTTTCAAATCACAAGTTTCAATTTCTGTAAATGAGGATGGAAGACACACAATTAAACAGGAGGAGAAACATAGATCCATATATTAAGATGGGAGCACTGGACATAAAGAGCCAAGAGACATCTGATGTTTATTATTGCATCCATCTAGGCCACAGTGTATTTTGTCTCAGGGGCACCATACAAAGATAAAATGTCGACATTTTTACTTTTATATCCATTGGGGAGGGAAGGGTTTAAATTATCTCCACAAGGTGTTCCATGTCTCTTAGGAATCATGACTCAGGTTGCCATTCTATAGATTCAGCACTTTGGTTAGCTCCATTTAAAGGTTGGCCTTCAGTTATTACCCCAATGACATTGACACTATTTATTTTATGTATTTATTTACAGTATTTATCAACTACCACAGTGCACTTCCCTTCACAGGAGTTCAATGAGACATCCTTCCAAATAAAAATATAAAGGCTTCTACTGTCAGAATGACGTCAAACACGTGCTGGTGACTTGAATCGGCCTTGCTCATTCCTGAAAATTTTGTTGCAAAACTTAAACCTCATGTTTATCCCTGGGCAATAGATGATATTCAGCAAGTGTCATCCCTCTGACTAGGCACAAGGCAAGATTCCCTGTTATTATTTTTTTCGTGTCAGGAGCTACTTGCAAAACTGTAAAGGGAACTCATCCACACTCTCCCTAGATTCAAACCTCTGACCTGTTGGTCTTCAGTCTTGCTGGCACAGGGCTTAACCCACTGCACCACTGGGCTCCCTATGAAAGCACCTTCAGGCACTTTGTTTTCCAATGAAATAATCAACTGAATTTCATTCCCAGTGCAATTGTACACTGCCATTGGTCACGGATGATCTTTGCACATGTAAGTGTGTAAACTACAAATGCTTCCCCTTTAAGGGTTTCATAATGGATAAAGCACCCATCATGGCCACATAAGAGTTAACACAGGAACAGATGTTGTTGCAAATCCCCCCTGTCCCAGCAAGCAGGCACTCATGAGGCATAACCAGCAGCGCTGACCCACATTCTCCTGATGAGATATTTATGTTTTCTATCATAATCCACCAGTCTTTATTCCTTTATCTAACTAAAGGAGGGATGGGGTGTGTTTGGGCTACAAGGTACAGCACCCATCCCCAGCTTGTGGTAGGATGGCTGGGGTTGATGTGAGTTCTGGTCCAACATAGAATCATGAAAGAGACCACAAGAGGCCCCATACCCTGCCATGTAAGGACACACACTCAAAATAAATCTCCAGAGAAGGTGATGCTACCACTCCCCGATGCAGCATATTCCACTGTCAATCAGCTTTTACTGTCAGGTAGTTCTTCCTAATATTCAGGTGAGATCTCTTTTCCTGCCAGTTGAATCCATTGCTCCATGTCCCAGTCTTCAGAACAGCAGAAAACAAGCTTGCTGCCTCTTCAATGTGACGTCTTTTCAAATTTTTGAGCATGGGTATAATGTTCTCTCTCTTTCTTAGGGCTAAAAATACCCAGCTACCTAAGCCATTCCTTATAGGCCTTGGCCTTTTTAGCTTTTCCTTGCTCTTCTCTGGACACATTTCAGTTTATCAATATCATTCTCAAGTTGCGGTACCCAGCACTGGACACAATATTTAAGATGAGGGCTGAATATCTGGACACACCTTCTCAGCCCTTGGACTTCAGCTTCCTCAGAGGAGCCACAGTACTTTGGGATTCTGGCACTATACAGAGAGGCAAAATGAGCCATTGCTTTTATATACCATTGTATTTCCATGGAAGCAGTTTCGCCTACCAGAGAAGCTCACTAACTAGGCTTGCCAGTTCTGGATTATCTCCGGCATTAGGATTTCTGGGCAAATTTTATTGTTTGGGAATTAGGACAGGTTCTCTGTCCAGATCAAGGTGAAATGAAGGGATTATTCTTTCTCAGTGACCAAGAGGATAATGAACATTTATTTATTTATTTATTTATTTATTTGTTCCATCTTGTATTCCGCCCCTCCCTGCAGGCTCGGGGCGGATAACATCATAAAATTCGGCAGGCATGTACATCCATGTTGCCATACAATAAAATGCAACATAAAACATACAATAAAACAAAATACAATAGGTCCCGAGATTAAAATTATGTGCATGCCATGGCATTCCCTGAACCAGGGTGCTGATTAGGAAGATGAGTACATTCGGCTTACTCGCCTAGCCGAAGGCCAGTCTGAACAGGGCGGTCTTACAAGCCCTGCGGAACGGGATGAGCTCCGTGGCAGCTCGGACGTCGTCCGGGAGAGAGTTCCAGAGTACCGGAGCCGCCACAGAGAAAGCCCTTTGCCTGGTAGCAGACAGGTGACAGGCGCGGACCGATGGAATCAGGAGCAAATTCGACTCCTCAGAACGTAGTGATCTCGGGGGAATGTATGGGGCAAGGCGGTCCCTCAGGTACGCAGGCCCTAGGCCGTGTAGAGCCTTAAAGGTTTAACCTAGCCTACATGTTTCTAACCAGAGGTGGATAAAGAGCAGAATAAAGGGTGAGCCCTGGAGCCACAATGACTGGGAAGCAAGGAGGGTGCTGTCTAAGTAAATGCATAGACCCCAAGGGGAGTCTTTGTAAAAGGCAGCAGCAAAATCAACTTAAACCTTGCAAACTATAGCATTTGCACACAATCCTTCCCTTTGGCTTAGAGCAGAACTAAGATACTTTGATTGTGCTTTTCTGTTGGACCATGTGGTCTCTTCCTACTCTATGATTATATGATTCTATCTTCTCATTTTTCAGTCCCTCATCTCAGATGCACACCTGTTTTGCAAACCTAGCTCTTCCCTTTATCTCCAAATATAAAGTGTGCTTCAATAAAAGATAAGGAATGCTCCCCTTCTTCAACATAGAAATTGTGTTCAAATTACCGGCACCATGTAGATTTTGTTCCCAGCACAAAGTTTTGCATTTAACCCAAAAATGCATGATGGCCATGTATATAAGAACAAAACTAAAGAAGTACACTGTTGGGATGGGCACTAATTACACTCGGAGGGCCCTTCCAGGCAGGCCATTTTCCCAGGAGCATCCGTGTTTTAAAAATGCCGATGTTCCCAGGGGCCCATCTACACACACCCCAGAAAGCATGAGCTTTCTGGGTTGGGTGTCCAGATGCTCTTCTGGTACTTCCTGGGAGAACATGCAGACACGCTAACCCCCTCCCCAAAAGACTTGAAAACCAATGTAAAAAAACGAAATGACTTACCCAGCCTCCATTAGAGGGTTGCCAGAGTTCTCCTAGTGTGTACAAATGGCATGCCAGGAGAAAGGGGGTGGGGGACAGGAGCAATTTTCCTCACCCTCCCCCTTCTCCTGACGTGTCATTTGTACACACCGGGAGAACTCCAGCAGCCGCCTCATGGAGGCTGGGTGAGTAACTCCCGCAATAAAGGAGCTGTCTAGATGCACCCTGAACCTAGTGATCCAAGCCATTACATACGGAACTTGGTCCTGTTTGCCTAACATTGCTCCAGATACTTTATTCCTTTGCAGTCTTATGGTTGAGTGTTGGCTACACACACATAAAGACATGGATGAGGTGGTGAAAATCATTAAGAATAATGGGGCAAACTCAGCCCCTCTCTACCTTGGTAATGAGTCAGCCCCATTGCTCCTACTTAACTGTTTAATCACCATATCCACTAGCAAGTTTGGAAAGAGGCAGCACATCTGGTGAAATGGACATAGGAGAAAACTACACTGATGAAGGAAGCCAGTTGTACTAGGTTGCCCAAGTCCTTTTAGAAATTTCATCTTCACTATCAATAGAAAAAAGGGTGGATGAGGCATCATAAAGGTGTGGATTGTGAAGCTCAAGAAGGAGATACATGTGCATGCTTTTCTACTTTCCATCACCACCAGCACCATCTCAGTTTTTATTTTGTAATGAACATACAAATCAGCTCTTAGCCTTCCAGTAATTATATGTCATCTTCTTCCTCACTATCTAACTATCATGTATAGTTGAAGATAGTTGCAGGTACAGCTTTTTAAAAGCTCACCATGATGTAAATGTAGTATGTTAATGTCCTATGAGTCACAATCATGTCACTCTTCCACCTTTTTTGTGTTTTATATATACAAACACACGCCATATTCTGTAAGTGGACATTTTCTCCTGTGTCTCTGAAAAACAGGTTCACAAACTCAAAAGAAAGGACAAAAAAAGTCAGTGCCATGGAAGAAAGATGGAAAATGGTTCTCGAGTGAATGCTCTGCTTAGCTTATCAGACTTCCTGATGACTTGCAACCTCTCTTTCTCCTCTAACTGAATTCAGAAGTATACAAGGCCATGCATGTGTCATCGGCAAATCTCTGAGTTGCTCTGTTGTAGTAGAGCAGAGGACATGATAGGATCTCCTAAATTGTACAGGCACTGGCCCAAAGCTGCTGAGTTGCATTTGAAATTTAAGAATCCACTGCAGACAGACAAGAGATTCCTACTCAGCTAAAGGCAATGACCTTTAGCAAACAATGGCACATTCTACGTTGGCGATCCCAGGCCTACCCAGAATCCACACTCATGCCCATTTTCTCCAATAATGCTGAAAGAGGATTTAGTAGGAAAAATGCAAGCATCATCAAGTCATTGACCACACACTTTCTATGGTGAATTATTTATTCTAAAAATATTGGAGAAAACAAAACACAAAAGCACACAAATGTGTGCAAAATCTCTTTTCCTTCTGCTGCAGTGAGTTCTCCCTCAAAGACCTGACCAAAGGAAATGGAGGCCATGACTGAGCTTTTGAAACTTGCCAAGTGGTAGCAATGGCAGAATGCCAGGTGAGGGGGCGAGGGGAAAGAAAATGCCAAGCAATGGCTGGTTTCTATGGGAATCTTGAAATTTTTATGCCACACCTTTACAAGACAGCCACTGGCATAAATAGCACCATTCAGATCCCAAGGACATGGAAAAATCCAGATATTTTAATGCTCTATATGGCAAATAATAATCAAACTTCCTCAGAAGCCAGTCCTATCTATTCTTAATAAGGTAAGAGAACAAGTTTTCATCTTTTGGGCACTTTTTGAAGGGAAAAAATTGAAGAACTGTAAAGTATCCATCTACCTAATGCCTAATAATACCTAATAAATACATAGACCCAGCTAATTCTTTCTGGAAAAAAGACTGACCAGTTAGAAGCAAAGGCACTGAATGAATTCAGGCACCACCAAGGGCCATTAAAATATATGGATTTTAGTTTGCATTGGACTAGGTGCACTGAATTTGGAAGGGCTTGATTGTATCTAACTTTCTCTGGACTGTACTGAAGCTTCAAAGTACAATGAAGTGGAAAATGGGGTGGAAACAAGAAGTAGTGATCATTATGTTCTGCTCGATTTGGAATTCCTGTTTTAGAACCAGTAACAGCCCCTGTCTCTTAATATATAAAAAACCCCTCTATGTCAACTCTGATCAGAAGGCAGAGGTTTTAGAAGCTTTCAGTTTTTAATTACACAGGGGAGGATCTGCAAAGTGCTACAAAAGTATAACTCCCATACATAACTTTAACTCCCATTACTACGGTATCCTCATATTTGTAGTTTTGTGAGCTACTTAGAATTTGCTGCGTGAGAGCTCTCATAATATAATTCAAGGAAATGGAGTAGATAATCTAACTACAAAGTTCAGGGATAGAACTATAGCAAATAGCGCAAATATGGGTAAACTTCGGCTCTCCAGGTGTTTTGGACTTCAACTCCCACAATTCCTAACAGCCTGGAGGGCCAAAGTTTGCTCATGCTTGAGATAGGGTATCAAACTACTATAACTGGTGGTGGTTGTGGTGGTGGTTGTTGTGTCCTTCAAGTCATTTCTAACTTATGGCAACTAGAAGGTAAACTTCTCACACGGTTTTCCTGGCAGAATCTGTCCAGAAAGGGTTTGCCCTTGCCATCCTCTGAGGCTGAGTGAGTGGGACTTGCTCAAGATCATCCAGTGAAAGCCATGGCCAGTGGGGATTTGAACTCTTATCTTCCAGTGTCTCACTACTTTTATTCTGCAGGAGGCAGCAACCGGATTTTAAGTGGATTTATTCTCTAGTGTGATGAATGTCCCTGTCCAACACTCAGTATATTTTTATAGTTATATTTGGTGAATAAAAATATCCATGCTCTTTCTGCAAATCTTGTGTTACAACAAAATAACTTCAATAGTTGAGTGCTTAGTGTTAATGTTGCAAGTTGACACGAACAGCCCCGATTTGATGAAACAGGAAGCCAGCTCTTCCAGGGTATGACAGATGGCTTAGAGACAATTTGCATCTTAAGTTATTGGAGAATCAGTTACTAAGCTCGCTCTTCCCCCCTCCCTTGTTGCCCCGGAAGAAAAAGCCTGCATCATAGTATAGGTCATTATGTAGGAGTAAGCAAGGCAGAGACGTCTGCCAAATATTTGTTTCCTCCACTTCAACATGCATTTGGCACCTGCCTAGGATTTTCCACTGCATGTACCTTTTTTTCATGTCAGGAGCGACTTGAGAAACTGCAAATCGCTTTTGATGTGAGAGGTTTAGCCGTCTGCAATTAAGTTGGTCAGGGGACGCCTGGATGTTTTGATGTTTTACGATCCTTGTGGGAGGCTTCTCTCATGTCCCCACATGGGGACCTGGAGCTGACAGAGGGAGCTCATCTATGCTCTCCTCAGATTCGAACTTCCAGCCTGTCGGTCTTCAGCCCTGCTGGCACAAGGATTGAACCCATTGCACCACTGGGGGCTCCATTGCATATACCATAATATGCATATCAGTGCTCATTCGAAGCCCTCCTCCCACTTTCCTTCTGCTTTTTTCATTTTGACTGTAAATCTGATCACAGTGGAAATTATTAATTTCCCTCTTTTATTTTAATAGGGCAATGCTGATGCACAAAAGCACACACACATGTACACATCTCCAGCACTACGTAAGGAGAGGAGGACAGCCAAAGGATTGCCACTCCAAAGGAAGAAGAAGTGGTGTTTGCTAGGATGCAATAAACTGTGTTTATTCTGGCGTTCTTGTCTCCGGGATTCACAGCTAATTATATGTGAAGTGTAGCTACAACTGATACAAAATGCACCATAAAACAACCAGGCTTGGCTGTTCAGGCTACAAAAGTGTGCTATTATAGCTAGAAATAAAGCGTCACATCAAAAAAGTATTTTTATAACCTCTTGGGTATATTTCGATTTCTAAAGAGGCCTAAAATAAAGACGTGCCTCATTGCCAAGTATCATCAGACATGCTTTTAAAATCCTGAACTAAAAACAGTTGTACTCCTAAATTGCAACAGCGTGCTTTACTCATTCTCTCTGCCCATCCCTTATGGGGGAAGTTAAAAGGTTAGATGGTAACTTTCCCCAAGAGAAAATTCTCTTTTCGGCAAGGCAAAGCACTATGGCAAAAAAAAAAATCCAGCGTAATCTGCCCTAGGAGTAGTTGCAAAAGGCAAATGACGTCCTGCGATATAAATAAGCCATCGATTGGGAATGGAGGGAGGGGGGTAATCTCCCTTTTCTGCAAATGCTCACGCCCACCATTGACCTTCAAGGGAGAAGGTAAGCCTTAGGAAGGAGTTTGGGTTATAGGGCTCGGTGCAATCCAGAGGAACCTGCCCCACAACTCCAGTTTTGCACAGTGGGAGCATCAGTTTCCAGGGTCAGGCCAAAGGTACCCAGCGTGATGGAAGCGCCATTTGTCATTGCAGTCCAGTGACCGCCGTCTCATGCACACATCGAGAGAGCAGAGTTGTGCACCCACATCTCTCCCCCATGCATTGCACAGACTCTGCCTGCAAGGCCATCCTCCTTGCAGCCCCCTTCCCTCCTCCATCCATTTACACCCACGCCAGATGTGGGCAAATCCAGCCAGGACCTGAAAACCCAGGAGGAAAAAGAAGAAGAGAAAGAAGAGAAAACCTCATTCATCTCACCAACCCCTTTCTCTTGACTCCTGCCTCTGGCTTGGCCTTGGCTGATGTCACACCTTGGAAGCTGGATGTTCCGCAGAGAGGAGGAACGGAGGAAGAGACAAGGAGAAGGGAGGGGAGGAAGAGCCTGGGAGTTTCCCACAATGCCTTGCGTCAGACCTGCATGATGCTCAGGAGAGGGGAGTGGAGGGGGAGGGACCAAAACAGGAGGAAGAAAGGCAAGCAACAATTGGGTCTCCATCCCAATCTTTTTACATTACTGAGGCAAAATCATGATACAATGGCATACATGTTTAAGCACCCCCTCCAACTACAAATCCCAGGATTCTTTGAGAAGGAGCATCAACATTTAAAGTGGGGTCCAACTGGTTAATGCAGATTCAGCTCTACATATGAATCAAGGCTTGCATTACCATTTGCTAATATAGACATACTTTGAGATGTGTTGTCGAAGGCTTGCATGGCCAGAATCACTGGGTTGCAGTGAGTTTTCTGGGCTGTCTGGCCATGTTCCAGAAGCATTCTCTCCTGACGTTTCGCTCACATCTATGGCAGGCTTCCTCAGAGGTTGTGAGGTCTATTGGAAACTAGGCAAGTGCAGTTTATATATCTGTGGAATGTCCAGGTTGGGAGAAATAACTCTTGTCTGCTTGAGGCAAGTTTGAATTTTGCAATTGGTCACTTTGATTAGTATTTAATGGCCTTGCAGCTTCAAAGCTTGGCTGCTTCCCTTGAGATATTTATAACTACCATTTTAATTCCCTCTGTTTGTATTTCCCCACCTACTCAAACAGGTGTATCATAATACAGTAGATGAGATCACATTTCAGGGATCTGATGGAGTGGGTTGTCATCTTCCCCTCAAAAATGTGCCAAATAAAATATGTGGGTTTGTAGTTGCCTGGATTTGTTGTTACTGCAACAGATGTACATGTTTTTATTCCTTCCCCTCGGAAATGCCTACGCCTTCTGTGAACAGTGTCATTAGTTTTTGGCCATCAGGTGGCACTGGGCTTAATTATAACCATATGGAAAGAGGATTTTTCCATCACTTAAATCAGGGGTGCTGCTCACACTTTTTCAGCATGGGAGCTACTGATTAAAAAACCAAGTCCCAAAGATCACCTACCCAGAAATGTAAAACGTATAACTATTTTCTTAATTATTTATTTATATTTATTATTCATTTTTATGTGCCGCTCCTTCCAGCAGGCTCGGGGCAGTTTACACAAAATGAAGTTATAAAACATCAACATTTCAATTTAATAACAACAATATAAAACAGAGCATAAAAATACATCCAACCACCCCATTTCTCCCACACTGCCATATTACCACACATATTATCAGCCAGAAAGTAAGAAGAGAGGCTTTTGAACTGCAAGGCCATTTAATACTCAGCAAGGTAAACAAAGGGGCATGCAAAAATACATCCAACCACCCCATTTCTCCCACATTTCCATATTCCCCAACATATATTTCTCAAGGAACAAAGCAAGTAGAGAGGCTTTGGACCTAAAGGGCCCTTTTTAAACATTAAAAATAAACAAGGAGACATGCCACAGAACAATCAAGCACCCACCCCAAAGTAAAAAGACTGACCTTTGAGATGCGGTAAGAAAATGACCCCCAAAGCATCCTTCTTCTTCTCCTCTGTCGTTGCTCCTATTTCCATGCCGCCAGCATGTGTGCCGCCTCCAAGAGCTCACGAGAAGTCCAAGAGGCAGAATGGGAGCTTTTGCGCATGCGCGCAGGGCCAGCCATGCATTGCGTCATCCAAGCCCGCTCTCTTTGGTTTCCTACAACTCTGAGTGGCTGGAGAAGGACGGAGGGAGGAGGAGGAATCCAAAAGAGGAGGCCCATTCTGGCTCTTGGACTCTGGAGCTTTTGGAGGCGGCGCACGAGCAGGGAGCGGGGAGGAGCAACGACAGAGGACTTCTTTGCAGCGTGCAGGGGCACATGAAGAGGACCAACAGCAAAAAACCTGGTCAGGGGCTTGAAGATCACCAGGATGAGGCCCAAAGATCACCCTGGTGATCGCGATCACCGTTCTGAGCACCCCTGCCCTGACTTAAATCCTAAGATGAACAGTATCACAAAGTTATTTTCCAGCTAGCTGACTGTTGAATACTCTTAGGTGTTGGAAGGCACACCTTGTTGCCCTTTGGTCTTTCTCTTTCTGTCTTACTTTAGGGGGAGAGTCAAATTGTGTGGTGAAATTGTTGAACCGCAACTTCCATTAGCCCTTGCCAAGGTGGCCAATGATGAGGAATGCTGTGATTGGCAGTCAAACAAATTATGGAACCCAATTTGCACTCATGAAGTTTCAATGGTATGGTATAACTCAGACATGGGCAAACTTGGGCCCTCCAGGTGTTTTGGACTTCATCTCCCACATTTCCTAACAGCTTCAGCCCCCTTCCTTTTCTTCCCCTTTTCTGCTTAAGCGGCTGAGAGGGAAAAGGAAGGGGTCTGAGGCTGTTAGGAATTGTGGGAGTTGAAGTCCAAAAAACCTGGAGGCAGGGCAGTAGGCAGGATTTTGATTCGGGGGGCTGAGTTTGAATGGGGGGGGCTGAATCTGTGTGGGAGAGGGTCTATCCTAGCAAACCTTTTGTATTGTTATCCCAATACCCCCATGCATATGGGATATATTGAGTATGGTGATCAGATCATGATATAAATACACATAACAGTTTAAATAATGTACCAGCAAGGCCTTATCACAGACCACCCTGAGAATTTCAGGGGGGGCTGAAGCCCCCAAGCCCCCAAGCCCCCCCCAGCTACATGCCTGCCTGGAGGGCCCAAGTTTGCCCATGCCTGGTATAATTTGTCTTCTGTAGAGATAAACAGGTATTTAAATAACCTGGGTATCACTGGATCACACAGTCATTCTGTATCTGTGCAGTTTTGTGTGAAAATACATGTCCTTAAGGTTGGAAAAGCATGGACCTCCGAATGTTGTTGAACTGCAACTCTCAGTAGCCTCAGCCAGCACAGCACATACTCAAGATATTATGTGTTGCTGCCAAGCAATATTTATTGGGGATGTCACATTCTGCCCACTCTTTCTTTAAAGTTTTCATACCCTTCAACTTTTCCGATTTGGCAGGGACAGTCCCAATAATGATAATAATAATAATATCCAGCATATAGATCTCGTTTGCTGTGACATACTGTGTTTTTGTGTCAGTAAAATAATAATAATAATTCATTTATATTCCACCCTTTCTCCCCAAGGGAGCTCAATTCATTCTCTGTAATCCACTTTTTACCAGATCCTTTCCTCTGCCCAGGTTTCATCTTTGTCATTGATTTACTTTTATTTGTGCAAACTAAATTCAAAGTGCAAAAGCAGATGCACTCAAATTAGCTCAGTTTTTGGAGGTGAGAGCAATGACCAATTTTGATAAAATAGTGAAGAGTAGAGACATCACACTGGCAATGAAGATCCACATAGTCAAAGCAATGGTATTCCCCATAATAACCTATGGATGTGAGAGCTGGACCATAAGGAAGGCTGAGCAAAGGGAGATAGACACTTTTGAACTGTGGTGCTGGAGGAAAATTCTGAGAGTGCCTTGAACCTTGAGAAGATCCAACCAGTCCATACTTCAGGAAATAAAGCCTGACTGCTCATTGGAGGGAAGGATAGTAGAGGCAAAGATGAAGTACTTTGGCCACATCACGAGAAGACATCCAAGGGCAAGATGGATGGATGGCATCCTTGAAGTGACTGGCTTGACTCTGAAGGAGCTGGGGTAGTGACGTCCGACAGGGAGCTCTGGCGTGGGATGGTCTAAAAGGTCATGAAGAGTCAGAAGCAACTGAACGAATAAACAACAACAAACTTTGAATTCTCTGCTGAAGAGCACTAGACTACAAACCCCATGATTCCACAAAATGCCACTGAGTGGTTAACATGGAGTGATAGTGCAGTGATTGTGTGCTGTAAAAATCCTTCCTGTGATGCCTAATTGCATTTCATCTTTATTACATTGACTAGCTTGGGGACCCGGCCCTGCCCGGGTTATTTGTGAAGCGCAGCAGGATGTAGAGTGGGTCATGGGGGCTCTGTGTGCCAAGTTTGGTCTTGATCCATCATTATTGGGAGTTGCAGTGGTATCATGAAATTACTGAGGGTAGTGCAAGTCCCATCATCTCTGCCCCCCAAAGTGTAGTAAGATGTAGATTGGGTCATGGGGGCTCTGTGTGCTAAGTTTGGTCTGTATTGGTGAATGGATGAGGGATGCATTCTTTTTCGGAAGTGAGTGAAGGTACTTCAAGTCCCATCATCCGTGGTCCGTCTCACAGTAAACTGCACCAGGCTGTAGAGTGGGTCATGAGGGCTCTGTGTGCCAGATTTGGTGTTGATCAGTCATTGGATTAGGTTTGTAGCAGGATTGGGAAGTGAGGGAAGGTACTGCAAGTCCCATCATCCATGTTCTGTCCCCTCCAAACTTCAGTAGGATGTAGAGTGGGTCACTGGGGCTCTGTGTGCCAAGTGTGGACTTTCTCGGTGTTTTTGGGGGCCACAGTGGTCTGTGGGAACAGAGGGGTGTGAAACTACGACCAAGTCCATCATCCATTGTCAGTCCTCCCCCGAACCTCACCAGGACGTGAAGGCAGTCATGGGGGTTATGTGTGCCAAGTTTGGTCTCAATCGGTAATTGGATGAGGGTCGCAGCAGTCTTGGGAAGTGAGTAGAGGTACTTCAAGTCCCATCATCCATGGTCCACCCTCCTCCAAACTGCACCAGAACGTAGAATGGGTCATGAGGGCTCTGTGTGGCAAGTTTGGTGTTGATCAATCATAGGATTAGGTTTGTAGCAGTCTTGGAAAGTGAGGGAAGGTACTGCAAGACCCATCATCCATGTTCTGTCCCCTCCAAACTTCAGTAGGATGTGGACTGGGTCACTGGGGCTCTGTGTGCCAAGTGTGGTCTTTATCAGTGTTTGTTGGGGGCCACAGTGGTCTGTGGGAACAGAGGGGTGTAAAAGTACTACAAATCCCATCATCCATTGTCAGTCCTCCCCCAAACCTCACCAGGATGTGAAGGCAGTCATGGGGGTTATGTGTGCCAAGTTTGGTCTCGATCAGTGATTGGATGAGGGTTGCAGCGGACTTGGGAAGTGAGTGGAGGCACTTCAAGTCCCATCATCCATGGTCCACCCTCCTCCGAACTGCACCAGGACGTAGAGTGGGTCATGGGGGCTGTGTGTGCTGTGTGTGGTCTGTATTGGTCCTTTTTGGTGGCCTCAGTGGTCTGTGGGAACCAAAGTGTTGGAAAGTACTACAAATCCCATAATCCGTGGGTCATGTCCCCCGACCTGCGCCAGGACGTAAAGGGGGTTAGCGGGGTTATGTGTACCAAGTTTGGTGCAGGTCCATCACCCGCGCTGGTCGCTGTGGCCTGTGAAAGTGGCTGCCACATATCCGCCCTGGCCTGTGAAAGTGGCTGCTTCCGCCCTTCTGCCCTCCCGCCCTCCGCATACACACATACAAACATTCCGTTTTATAAAGGTATACAGATATGGGTTCTTTCAGGGAAACTTTATCCCACTGCTATTGTAAGCAAGGAGTAAGGCTTCCTCCTCTCTATGTTAGTTTAACATTAAAAAAAGACATGGAAAGTGCCAACAGTGTCAAGTTTACAAATGATCAGCAGATGGCAGTAGTAAACTCTGAGAAGAGTTAAAATGGAGGCGGCAAGGAGCAGAATAATGAGGGAGGCAATCCTGTTGCTTTTGCAAGGAGACAATTTATTTTCTTGGGTAACAATTTAGACAAGAAGAAGAACATAGAAGCTGCATTGCTCTCTGATGTTATTCATTTTCAAGTCACCTGTGGGAATTGTTCTCTCTCAGTTTCAATATCACAATGTAAAGAATTGGAACATCGTCTTAAACAGTGGGCTGACTTTGGTCCTTTTGCGATCAATCCCTGTGGAGAAGTAGGAGGCCTTCAAAGTGATAAATTGATATCTTGAATCTGGTTCACCACTGGACTCGCACAATAACAAGTCAAAGGCTCTTGGGATGCAAACGGGAAGGAGGCTGTTTTCTTGCTTGCAGTTTAAAGCTGTGTTTCCACAGAGGCAGAGTAGGCTTTTAAATCGTGTTGTAGGAGAAAATTACAGAGCAAGTAAGACTGTTTGGAAAAGTCATCATTTCCACCTTAAGGTAGTGGCTGGCCAAGAAACCAAAGGGCTGGCACAATTTCAGAAATTAAAAAAGAACAAGATTTGAAACCTTCAAGGAAGCAGGACAGCACACTGGAGCAGAATTGAGGAGTTATGGAACTCCAAGTACCAATTTTAACCTTACCAAAGCTGCTTGAACGCGCGGGTTCTAGGATGAGGGAGAACACACGACAACTGTGAAATAGGTGAAAATCAAAAGGATTTATTTCTGGCACCAGCTGGTGGGCTTTGCCAGCAGAACACAGCTGCAGGTAGGGGCAAAAGACCCCGTCACATCTCATACAAAGACATTTATACCAGTAATGGAGTCATTCCAGTCAAGCCCACCCCTTCTTCATGGATAAAACAAGCATAATTGGCTGGTGATTTCTGTTGTTACATGACATTTCATTAATCCAATAAACACTGCATAAATTATTAGCATCATCTCTCTGTCATACCTAAGATTGAGAACAATAGCCATCTATTTGTTATTCCTTTCTCACAGTGCAAGCTATCAAAGCTGAGCCTCTCTGTTCTTTGACTTGCAACATTAGTTCCGGGCTCCCTGCCAGCAGCGGAGAAGGTCGGACTCTTTGCCATGCGCAGTGGTGTTTTCCATTTATTAAGAATCCCATTAACTTTCATAGCTCAAGCTGCACTGTTTCCACCCATCTAGCCTATATGAGTTTAAATTGGGCACAGGGTGTATTAAAATGCATTTAATCATGGTGTTAGTCTTTCATTGCAAGTGCCTGTCTGATTCCAGACACCAAAACCCTCTTTTTCAGAGTTGACACGCAAGTAGCATCACTCTCTGACTGTACTTTTTATGCTCGGAAAAGTACCAAACCTGCTTCAACACTAGTTCAAACCTGAGGAGCGCGGGCTGAGCTCCCTCTGTCAGCTCTAGCTCCTCGTGCGGGGACATGAAAGAAGCCTCCCCCAAGGATGGTAAAAACATCAAACATCTGGGCATCTTCTGGCAACATCCTTGCAAACGGCCAATTCTCTCACACCAGAAGTGACTTGCAGTTTCTCAAGTTGCTCCTGACATTAAAAAAGGTATATGCAGTGGAAAATCCTAGCCAGGTGCCAAATGCATGTTGAACTGGAGGGCACTTGTGTGAAGCTGGGTGTTTTCTTGCTTCCAAAGCCAACCAGAGTAAGTAGAGGGTAAGTAGAGTCCCAGTTTTGGATATCAGTTCTACAGTGTACACACACCTGATTGCAAACAACTTTTTCACATTGAACAGTTTGCAATAATTGAAGTAACAAAAAGATGGGGGTGGGGGAAGCCGAAAAAGTGGGAATTACAGAAGGTTAGCTGGGACCATCTCCAACTAAAGTTGAACAATATGGGCAATTAAAGTGTAATGTGAAAGTCACCCTTTGTAATTTAGGTAAATTATTGTGAACTCCAGAGGTGTGTGTGTGTGTGTGTGTGTGTGTGTGTCAAGCATTCACATATACATGTACAAAATAATCCAGAGTGCTAGAGAAATAGATTTAATTATATTTAGAATATTTATTTTACATGACCATACACAAAAAGAGTTACATTTAAAACTCTCCAAGGAGAAAAATCTTGATCACCCCTTTTTAGTTTATGTTTTAAGCAGCAGTTTTTTAAAATAAAAAAAACCAATACAGTCATTGTTCAAAATCCCTACAGTAACAGGATACACCATCATACAGGTATTAATTGACACACGCCATTCAAGGACTGTATGCCTCACAAATAAAAAATATGTACGCACGCACACATACATTACATACATACAATGGCCAAGGCTGCAAATTGAAATGTTACTAGAGTCACCACTTAATAAAACAAATAAACATAACAAAATCTGTTTCAATACAAAAAATAAATAGTTAATCTATTTATTTTAGAAATAAAATAAAAAGAAGAACCAACTGGACACATTATAACAGGATTTTATACTACTCAAAGCAGGACATTATGAGAAGATACATTGATTAGTTTTCCCTCCACTTTTTAGTTGTTTTCAGTCAAGGAGAAGAGCAATTCTGTGGAATTAGAAGGCGCTTACTGGCTTTCAAGGTGGATTGATGCCAAGTGACAAAACCAGAGAATGGTATGTTAGCATCTAAGAATATCTCAGATTAACCATGAAGGAACTACTTCAAGGCATGTTGCCATCTTAACACACATTTCCCCAATCTCTGAACATCCACACTGAGTGAATAGCTGTAAGAACCTGCAAATATGTTTTAATACATGAAACCAAAGATAATAGTAAACTTTATTAAAATGAGAGGTCCTAGAAAATGCCAGGAGGAGATATTTTGTTAAACATGGATAACATAAACCTGTTACCAGTCCCATGGATATAGGAGTCATGTAGACCTTCAGGAGTCTGCTGACCCTCTGACTAATGGGATATATAGTCTCTAAGCAAACTCACTGAAGTAAGTGGAAAGGCCAATTATGAATCTGATGGTACTAAAATTACAAAATCACATTTGTATTTTAAAAGTGCCATCTCTGTTAAAACAATGTTCAAGACTCCCTATCCATAACAATGTTCAGCCAGGCAAAATCTACCACAACGCAGACACACACAGAATGCTAAATTCTCCTCACTGATCCCACCCACAAGAAATATGCACTTGTTGAAACTCACACACTTTGTGTACAGCCACTTTTCCAGGTCCTGGAAATGGCTAGGACTAAGATTTTCCAGGAGTTTAAAGTTACATATCTTCATGTCCACTCACAGTATATGTTCCATTAATTGGAATGGTTGGTTTTGATAAACAAGGGAGGGGGATCTGTTTCACTGTTTCACAGTGGGCTCTTTTGAATAGAAGTGTTTCCCAGGTCTTGTAATAACCATTCCTTGAGTTTTGATTAATGCAACTAGTAGGAAACACTTAGATTAGTGGTTCTCAACTAGTGGGTCCCCAGATGTTTTGGCCTTCAACTCCCAGAAATCCTAACATCTGGTAAACTGGCTGGGTTTTCTGGGAGTTGTAGGCCAAATCACCTGGGGACCCACAGGTTGAGAACCACTGGCTTAGATGACATACAGAGTTGGAAGAGACCACAAGGGCAATCACGCCCAACCAATACAATCAAAGAACCCCCAAACAGATGGTCATCCGGCTTCTACCTTAAAACCTTCAGATAAGGAAACTCCACCACACTCTGAAGCAGCATATTCCACTGTCCAACGGCTCTTACCATCAGAAAGTTCTTCCTAATTTTTAGGTGGAATCTCTTTTTCTGCAGCTTGAATCCATTGTTCCATATCCTAGTCTCCAGAGCAGCAGAAAACAAGTTTGCCTTCTCCTCAATGTGATATCCTTTGAACTATTTAAACATGGCTATCATGTCCCCCTCAACCTTTGCTTCTCCAAATTAAACATACCCAGCTCCCTAAGCTGCTCCTTGTATGACTTGGCTTCCAGATCTTTGATCCTTTTTGTTGCCCTTCTCTGGACACGTTCCTGCTTGTCAATATCCTTCTTGAATTGTGGAACCCAGAACTAGACACAGTTTTCAAAGTGAGCTCTAACCAAGTGGAATAAAGTGAGAGTATGACTTCCCTTGATCTCGACACTATAGTCCTATTGATGCAGCCTAGAATACAAAAAAATTCTGAAACAGCGAGTCCGCAATAAGCGAACTGCAAAGTAGCAGGGGAACGCTGTATTGACATTTTAGCTGCGGCATCATACTGTAGTTTGTAGTCTTATCCTCCTAGATCCCTTTTACGTGTACTGTTTTAAGCAATGCCTCAACCATTGTATATCTGTGCATTTAATGACAAGCAAGGGTTCACCAACTTTTCTATCTGTGCTGTAAACTGCAAATATTAAATATAATGGTAAGAGGTAAATGTTTGGCTAGTTTTAATTGCATACAACCAGATGTTGTTAAAATGCAACTCAAAGCAGCCCTAGCCATTATATACAATACGTGAGAAAGCTATGAGAGCTATACAATTACCATTTCTGGATTAAGTGATCCAGTAAACTAGTGAAAAAGAGCATTTGCCACAATAAAGCAATCTCTGATGAGGTTTTATCGTTTTACATCCTTAAATAACGAAAGCCAACAATCTTGGTCAGAGTACTCTTTTTGCAGAACTGCCTCAGACTCCATACTAGTTAAGATAACATCTGATTTCATTGCAAGGTAGAGAAGGAGCTTATATATTCTGAAGAGAAGGGAGGGGAAACAACAGAGAAATGTGCTAATGAAGATGAAACAAGACCTTTGGAGACATTAAAAATGCATGAAGTGTCTCAGTGAAGCTGTAACTCAGCAACACATTTAGATTCAAGATTTCGAGCTGTCCTTTCAGGCTGGCTCCTCTGCCCCACTGTATCCCAATGCAAGGTGAATCCTCACTTTTACATTGACGGGCCCACACAACCCATATTTGAGAGTGTAAATAGCAAATAGGATGAGACCGCTTCAAGATGTTTCTTATGAATTCAAGAGCATTGCAGTTAAACTATCTGTTGATCAAGAAATAAATGAAAACTGCATTTGATTAGGATCTTTAAATTGCAAAAACAGTATTGGAGGACCAAGAGCTCTCACATTTGTTTCAGCCTACTCCTGCAAGAAGGGGTCCGCATGATGGGGCAATTTGTCAGTGAGCAATTAAAAGTAAGTGATACCTAGGAACCACATGACAACTACTATAGTCTATCTGCCAGTCTGAGGGAATACAAGAAAGGTGTCACAATATCAAAGGAAGGGAGGGGGAGAGAATATATGCAAAGCTGTCCAGGACATTTACCCGCCTCTCTTTTTACTTTAGGTCACAAGCACTGGGCTCTCACAAAACCTGTCTGCAGTCTGCAGGCAAAACCATTGTTGCCAATTGAATCTGGGTCATCAGGAAACATCCAGTAAATAGACACCCAAACAGACAGCTTTAATTACATTAAAGCCTGAAAACCTGTAGACACACATGGACACACACAAGGCTTGACACTCGCTGATCAATTGCAGCAAGAAGACATCTGTATTTTTCCTGTCCTGGTCATTGCTAGTTGCTTTTCTCACTCTGCTTTATATTTTGGACAACTCCATATGTAGATGTACTCAATATTATATCAAAAAGCTTTCCTTGTCAGTCAGTAAAGCCTACTATATTTACAATGCACACCAATTGTAGAACAGTGCTTCTTAATGGTACCTGATGATGGTCCAACAGGATTTCCAGGGTTTTTTTTTCTGTGCCAGGAGTGACTTGAGAAACTGCAAGTCGTTTCTGATGTGAAAGAATTGGCCATCTGCAAGGACACTGCCCAGGGAACGGCTGGATGTTTTACCATCCTGTGGGAGGCTTCTCTCATGTCTCTGCATGAGAAGCTAGAGCTGAAACATGGGAGCTCACCCCATTCCCTGGATCTGAACTACTGACCTTTCGGTCAGTGGTCCTATAGGAACAAGGGTTTAACCCATTGCGCCACCGGGGATACAAAAGCATCACATTTTTGCCCACTGGCTACAACTCTTTCTTTCATTCCTGAAAACATGCTAGTGACCAGCAGCTAATGGCTTGCAAACTGGTGTCAGTCCATGGGCACCATTTTAAGAGGCAATAAATACCAGATCCATGGGAGTACAACTGCCATAATCCCTTCCCCACCCATGTCTGACAGGAATTATGAGGATTGTAGTTCTATACATCTGGAGGGCACCCGTTTTTTAGATTATTTGGTAGTCTGAGGGATTAGAAAAATGTAAAATTGAGCAAGAGAGGACATTAATGCCATTTAACAAAGTATATGTTTATTCTCGCATTCCCTGGAATTGTCTCCCATGATTTCAACTACTTAACTTCCCTTGCTCATCACTTTACACTTCTTTTGCACATTTCTTTCAGCTATAACCACTTTTGTCCAAATTAATCTTATATCTTCTCCACATCCCGATCCTTGTATTTGTTGTGTGGCTGTTCAAGCCACATCTGACATATGGTGACCTTAAGCCAACTCTTTCATGGGGATTTCTTAACAAGGCTTGTTCAAAGTGTGTGTGTTTGGGGGGAGGGGGGGGCTGGCTTTATATTTCCTTCCTCTGAGGCTGGGAATGTGACTTGCCCAAGGTCACTCAGTGGGTAGCTGTGCCTGAATTTTAGTCTCCAGAGTAGTAGTCAATGCTAAGACCAGTACACCACAGACTTGTTTTCTGGATCCTTGTGTTAAAAACTATTAAAGATCCACACAAAGCCATTTACCTCCATAGTTCTCTTGTGTGTGCTTTGCATGCCCACAGCACAGGCTTGGCTTGTTTTTGAATTGCAATCATGTGACAGCTTTAAAATAATAAAATCAGGCTAATAGTTTAGATTTGATAGCTACACATCAACAACCTAGTTGCTTATTGTGTCACATGTGTGCTTCACAAAAGCAATTCACTTTGTCTACAGAAAGCTAGGTTTGGGAGTGCATCAGCACTATTCACAGTCCAGTCAACACTTTGTTGTGTTCCCTTGCTCACTCCACATGGACATGGTTTCAAACAGCTGATTTCCCCCATTTCTCATAATGTCTGCAAGCATTGAAAATAGTTGAATGTAACTATATCAAGATTCCATTCCCACAAGGATGTCTAAGTTACATTTGTCTATCTTATCATGAATTGTGGACCTACAATTCATATTAATTCCCTCTTTTGTTCTTCAACCCCTTATTCCAGACAGTGGAGACCTTCCATATTAGATTTTCAATGAGCAGGTTCAGCATGCATGCCAAGACACAAAATACATGTCTGTATCAGTGCAATTAATGCAGTGGGACATTTAGCTCCAAGCTACAGAGAGAAGATAATCTCAGAAACCATAATAATGATGTATTAACAGAGTTTTGCAGCAGTGTCACTGAAAAACAGCAATGAACAGTGGAAAAAATTGCACCCAAACAAGTTGAGCATCCTTCATGTGGAATTCCAATACCTTTTTTGTGTGTCAGGCACGACTTGAGAAACTACAAGTCACTTCTGGTGTGAGAGAATTGGCCATCTGCAAGGACATTGCCCAAGGAATGCCTGGCAGTTTTGAAATCCTTCCCTTGTGAGAGGTTTCTCTCATGTCCTTGCATGGGAAGCTGGGACTGACAGATGGGAGCTCACCCTACTCCCTAGATTCAAACCACTGACCTTTCAACCAACTCCTGCCGGCACAAGGTTTTAACCCATTGCGTCACCAGGGGCTCCTAATTCCAATACGTGAAACCCAGATTTGTTCACATGGGTGCCTGAGATAGTGATACCTCTGCTCTCTGATGGTTCAATGTACACAAACTTTGTTTCATTCACAAATTAAAAATATTGTATAAAGTTACCTTCAGGATAGATATGAAACATAAATGAATTTTGTGTTTAGACTTGGTTCCCATACCCAACATATTTCATTATGGATGCACTGTATATACTAACACAGGTATGCCAAAATGTGTGTGTGTGTGTGCAGAATACTTCTGGTCCCAAGAATTTTGAATAAAGAATGCTAAATCTATGTTCATGATTAAACCAAGGTAATTGTGGCCCAATATCTGTATGAACTGAGCAGTTACTGTAAGCTTCCCTCCGTTAACTATAGTTTTCCATCACTTTCTGGTTTGACTGGTTCAAGGAAGTCACGGCCTTGAGTCTGCAAGTCCTGAGCAGGGTTGTTAATTATAGGAGGACTGATCACAGTTAACAAGAAGAAATAATCATAAAGTCAGAAAGGGCATCATAGACCCTTGAATCCAACATCCCCCACTTTCTGTTTAGTGCAGGAATTCCTTTGAAAACATCTCCAGCACGTAGCTGTCAAGGCTTTTTTTGAATACATCCAGACAGAGAACCCACCAAGTTTACAGTCTGACTTGAGCTTTGTCTCAAACTTGACATGGCGAATTCATGCTAGCATGGGCACCTGGGTGGATCTCTGTGTTTGGAGAGGAAACGCACATCAAACTCTCTTAATACTCTGCATCTCTCCAATACAAAAAAAGCAGGAGTTATAATTTCTCAAAAAATAAAGTTGTAATCAAGGGATGGTGTCGGTCAACAGTTACTGTTGGATTGCAGCTGCTATAATCCTTCATCGCTGACTAGACTAACCAGGGCTGTTGTGAGTTGGAGTCCAACAGCACCCAGAGACATACATTCATCCATTTACACATCAGCCTTTCCTATGCTTATTGGTTGCACCTTATCCTATGGAATTGTGGTGCTGTGCAGCAGGACTCACTTTGTACTTCACATTAGCATGGTGAGCTGTCAAGCCTTTTTTTAATACCCCCTGACACAAGATTTAGTAATAATGTATGAGGACTGCTTCTTGATATCTGAAAAGATTATCTCTCACAACACATTACTTAATCTTAAAAGAAAATGTTCAAGACAGGCAAATCTAAAATCTGACCTCCACTGACTGAGATTCTGATAACAAGGACACATACTGTTTATGAATGCGCTACTCCTG
This sequence comes from Anolis apletophallus, assembly GCA_030556195.1. NCBI lineage: Eukaryota > Metazoa > Chordata > Lepidosauria > Squamata > Anolidae > Anolis > Anolis apletophallus. Next base: position 98,453,141 of record JARBWK010000002.1, on the reverse strand, counting down.
TGATTGGCTTAAAAGCCATACTACATTCATTGCTCTTGTAACTATAAAGGTTCACATCTAACTGGAGCTCAGCTTGTGAAACAATGCAGTAAATATGAAGTTGTTATTTTTGACACAAGTAACACTTTTTAAAAGGGGGGGGAGAGAAACCATTCTAGCTGATGAACAGGGAAATGTACATATGCTATTGAAATCAATGGGACTTACTGTTAAATAGAGATCATAAAGGTAAAGGTTTCCCCTTGATATTATGTCTAAGCGCATCCAACGCTGGGGGGTGGTACTATCTTCATTTTTAAGCCAAAGGACTGACGTTGTCTGTAGATACCTCCAAGGTCATGATCACATGGAGCGCCATTGCCTTCCCGCCGGAATGCTACCTATTGATCTACTAACATTTGCACGTTTTCCAACTGCTAGGTTGGCAGAAGCTGGGCTTTACAGCGGGAGCTCACCCCACTCCTCGGATTCAAACTGCAGACCTTTCGGTCAGCAAGTTCAGCAACTCAGTGGTTTAACCCGCTGCACCACCAGGGGCTCATATCATAAATGTACATTCAATAATTTCAGTCCAAAGAAAGTAGACTGAACTAAATTACAGATTTATATCACAGATATAATGCAGTGTAGATAGTTTGTGAAATGGAAGTAATGAATGCTGGTCAAAAATAGGAATAGGTTGTAAAACAAAACCCTTACGACATTTCAAAAATATGTTCCTGGGAATATTCCAAGTTACACAAACTTTTGTGGCAAAAATGTAGTTATTTTACATTGTTAGACTAACTAGTAAATTACTCCTTAAAACTACCAAGAAGCCAACATCTAGTAAAATAAATGTGCAAATTGTTTACTGCATTCTCAAGACCTGTTTACCAGTGATTTCACAACCACTAATTATAGTTAAATGTGTAAATAAAAGCCAATGCATGTTTACAGTATCTGCTTGCTACATTTTCATAGGACAAAATACATATAAGAGGCAAGCCAGCCACAAACGAGTTTTCAATATATTTTATTAGATTGTTTTATTTACCGTTGTAATTAAAATTTGGTTTTAATGATAAATTAATATAAAGAAAATAAAAAATTGTTACACGCACATACACACGAGGTAGAACTCTGGCTTTAAAAAAAATCTCACACATTGGACTATACACAGCTCTTGCCTGGGACCCAAAATTTCTGAATGATGATTGTGGAATTCATACAATCCTTCAACAGCAGAATGGCACCAGAATAACATTTTTTTCTCCTGCTCACAAAGCCAGATTTCTGTTTAACCACATCCTGAAGAAGGATCCAAAATGAACGCTATGTTATGCCATATCTGAACATCGAAGCAGCATTCACAAACCACTGTTTTATCACATTAGAATGAGAAGTAAATTCACAATAGACAACTTTTCCCTGTAAACATCAGAAATATTTCATTCACCTGTGGCAGGCCTTAATGAGAGAATTCATGAAGATGTCAATAATGGGCTGTGAACTTTAGGCTCCTCAACGATCATTAAAAGTGTTATTTTTGGAACTGGAGAAAGTTTCAGAAAAGAAGAACATGCCTTTTTGGGGGGTGCATGAAGTGTCTATTATTTGGTCACTAGAACTTCTGGAATTTCGTTGAACTTTTTAACGCTGGCACAGATGAATTCAATTAATCCCTATTTAAGTGAATGAGTTGCAACACTTGCTTTTCAATTCACATGGAATGGATTGGGACTCCTTTAGACCATGAGAGCAGAAACGTGGTTAAAGAGACAGAAATATGAATCTCATTATTTTCAGTGTCTGATTCCATTTAGAGCAAGAACACATTATTGACTAATAACACACATCTGGGCGTGAAGTTATTCCAGATTTAGTCAGAATCAAAAGACGGGACCCCGCATGTAATATAATAGAGTATAATGCTAAGAGTCTAAGCTTCCAAATTGGTAACAGAGCTAGATTCTCCACCTGCATATGGAGGGACAGCAGCCATCTCAATTCAATACGCACCAGTCATATAACCCTCCCTTTTCAAATTATTAACTACCATAGACAGGAGGAAGCCACTCGGTTGTGAAGAAGTGTTGTGTCAAAGAGCAAAGTCAAGGGCCAGACCCACCATTTCCACTTGCACACACACCTATCTGCCAATGTGCTGCTCTTTGAACTATTAAGCACAAAAAACCCCACACTGGAGTGTATAAGGAGGACCAACTGGAAAGATATTAACACACACACACATCCACACAACCCTTGCCGCAGATTCCAACTGATGGAATTCCTCTGTTTCAGAGGAAGTTAGTTGGTGCCCCCAGATATTTTTGATCAGACCTTCCATAAACCAGTCAGTATAGTTTTAAGGATTGTAGTCCCATAACATCCAAAGGACACCGACTTGCCATTTGCTGCACTACTTTAAAAGGGGCAGATTTAAGAGGAACAGTTGAGGGCCAAATCCATGGCAATTCTGCTTGCTCCATCAATGGCATTGTTAGAAATGTGATGGGAAATGTGGTAAGAATGGTACAGGCCACATGGAAACTTCAGGACCCTCATCTATACAAACAATAGCTAGGATCATCCCGCAGAACTTCATTACTTCAGACATATCTGAAATGGTTTCATCAGCATTTTTTAAAAAAGCAAATGGACAGGTTTGGACAATAAGACACTGGAACCAAGCAAGTTTTGCAAGTCCCAATTTTCAAAGAGATGCACACTGCAAATTGAAATGATCCCCAATATCCTCACTAGGATCCCAGTGATTTTTGGATCTGCAGAGGCAAGAGGACCGCCGGTCAAATAATTATCCACATTTAATTAAATATAATCGGCACAGCTTGTATCTGGAGCTTAGAGACAGTTTAAAATTGAAATAATTACATTGTCAGCATTAAGGATTTCAATGGCTAGATTGTGTGGAGGCCTGGGAAATAATCTCACTGTGTTTTACTAAAACAGGGACTTCAAAAGCTTTTCTTTTATGCCATAGAGCAGTGTTCTTCTTCTACATTCACTAACCCACATCTCAGCTGGGGACTTGCTGGCCAAAGCAAGAAGCAGCTAACTCTGTGGAAAAGTTATCTATCTAACTGGGAGATAGATAGATAGGCACAGAAAATATTTCTTTAGAACAGTGCTTCTCTTGAGAATCCTTTTTAAAAACCTGGCAGAGTATTCACCTACAATAAAAAATAAAGCTTCAATCCATCTATCTCACACACACCATTGTAGGGTTCATTTTGTGTCCATTTCATTTCGACAAGCCTATTATTCCAAATGGATTTCCCGAAAGGGGTTGCTTATATTGAAGTATCAGCTGCTTGTGTTTGCTTTTAAAGTGCATCAACTAAGATTGTGCTTCTTAAAACACCCAAGAGTTGTTTGCTTTCCATTTCAGAAATACCAAAGCCATTGTAGATGCTTCTGGTCCAATAGACAATCAATGATTCTACCGGTATAGTGAGTGCAAATAGTACACTGTTATTTTTGGTGATCCCCTTTCAAAGTGTCATTTGATCATTCAGGTGAGAGACAGACATTACAAAACGCATTTCAAACACTGATTAGATGCTAAAGTGAGCAAGGAAGATGAAAAAGCAGCGTGAAGTAAAGCAAAATAAATTACGAAACACAGCTAAAGTTATAAACCAATTCGAGCAATGTCTCCATTTGTTTTGTGAGTTGGCATCTGCAGTCCCTACAGCCAGGTGATGCCTGATTTTCAGGGCATGTAAGGAATGAATTAAACCTCGCAGGCCTTAATTACAAATTTGGAACTAAATCCAATTGTTAGTTTTAACTATATTAGAGGCATTGAATCAATTGAATCATTAGTCAATACTTGTGTAAACTGAATTAATTCAACAAGTCTCTTCTGGCTAATCATTTGATTTGGGCCCATGAAAATGCAAAGAGAATCCCACATTAGAAGAAAAACTTCACGCTCCAAAGGTGACATGAATTTTAAAAATAACATTTCCGATGTTACCAAGGGTACGTAGGATATGGAATCATTTTCTGTGGAATGGAATTAAAGAAGTGCAATTTAAAGAAACCCACAAAAGCAGAGAAACATGAAAAACAAGAGACAAGTTGAAAGCAAAACCAAAAAAAATGCATTGTGAAAAATGTTAAGAGCAAGGGTTGTGTGTGGGTTTTTTTTTAAAAAAGAAATTGTCCTGCAGTATTGGAAATGTAAGCAGCATTATATCAGCCCTGAGAAGCAGGTGGCTGAAGTAGGGAGGAATCAGAAAAGAGGAGAATACAAAGGAACAGCAGAGTCAGTATCAGCACTGGCTTTGATACTTTTCCAGCAAAGCAAAGCCGTCTCTAAGCAACCGTTGAAAAGAACATGGGAAAACCAGGCCGTCTCTGTTAAGAGCATAATTTTGAGAAATTACACTGCTGTGGATTAACTACTCCTAGGATCAGCCAGCCCATGTATCTAGTGGATGTGTTAGGATGGAGGATTCTGGGTGCTGTAGTTCAAAAAGTAACTTTTCCAAGCTCTGAAACAGACACACAAACCACCCTTAATTGCCAGTTTTAGTTAGCCTGGATGGAAAAAAACCCGTTAGCATGTCATCCCAATTCATTGGAGGTCCTTTAAAAGAAACAAAGCCCAGCAGATGGGAAAGAAATTACTTCCTTTCACTCCAGCAACCCTGGACCACAAGAAATGTGCAAGATGGTTTCCACTGATATTGTACTGTGTGGTATGTTTCAGCCACAACAGAGATCAGCTCTTCCTAAATGAGCCTTTGGCGTTATCTGGGCTCCTGAAGGGGGAAAATAAACAAACGGAGGATCACACTTATTCTAGGCACAATTCAAAAGACACAATCGAAAGACCAGGGCAGGACAGCAGCATTACCAGCATCGTTCAGGCATATTGAAAGGAATGTATTACCACATAGGGCTCCCCCCTCCCTCCCCCGGCATACAATAAAATAAAAATTGATCCCAAAACGATTCAGTTCTTCCCACGCCACCATGTTTCACAGCTAGCTAGGTTCATGACATTGGACAGCACCGTGTTGCCACAGACCTGCTCCGTGGAGCTTGAGTGCAGAAGCGCAGGGAAGACCTTCTGCCCAAGTGCACCCACTGAGGAAGGTTGTCCCTTTCGTAAAATCAAAACAGAAGATTCGTCGTTCCCTTTCCCCACCTCCTTTGATGTCCACAGAGTTCCTTTAAGTCCAGGGAATCTGGGGGAAGGATGCTTAGGAGACCTATCTAAAAACACACATTTTTGATTTCGGGTGATTACCTGCTTTTTCAATTGATAATATAACCTCCCTTTTCATGGGTACCTGCCCCTTCTCTTCTCCAGAGGCCTTATAATCAGGAACGAGGGTGGGGAAATGAGGTCTCTTGATCCGTCCAGGATGGGTGGTAATTCGGAGGACACAGGCGGTTCAGCTTTCCCTTAACCAAGGGAAACACCAAGCCCCTGCTAGCCAGTGTCTTTGAGAATGATAATTTCAAAAGAGATATGCATAATTAGGTATCTTCTCTGGGTAAAGGAGGGGGCCATGTCGAGTGAAAATAACTTGGTTGGGAGACAACGCTCATTCCCACCGTGACCATTTTAACCCTTTGTGCTGTTGCTCTGACATCACGATGACAAGAAAAGGAACACAAAATACTATGATGAATTCCAAATGGGTGGGAAGAGGTGTGAAGAGGTTAATCCCGGCGCCTTGGCAGCATGTCTAGGATGTATTCCGCAATGCCGATGAAATAGACCACTTGTGCAATACCAAAGAGCGGGGCAATGACCAGGGCTCTGCAGTATGCTCCCTTCAAAAAGGCCGCGGGACCTTCTTTCTGCAAGATTTTCCTTTAAAAGCACACAGAGAAAACAGATTATTATCATTATGAGTTTTCATCACAATTCTCACTCATCCTAACCTTGTCCATCAGAACATCTGTTTCCTTAGCTATTCTATGCTTCCAATGTATTTTAAAGTACAATATTATCTCTATAAAACAGACATACCTATGAGCTAAATAGGGTATGACTAACCTGTAGGGCTAAATTGTGCAGGTGACATAGATTTGCATGTCCTGCCAGCTACCTTTTACATTTACATGCTTAGTAAAAATGGTTATACACAACACCCTTACACAGTTGATCTCTACTCACTCACAGGCGCCTACTGAAAATATTAACTAGGTTGCAGGAATACATGAGTGAAGGTGCTCCGTTTTCTTCCACACAAAATGCAGACTGTTTCTTAAGTAAAGGCTCTAGACCAGTGGTTCTCAACCTGTGGGTCCCCAGATATTTTGGCCTTCAACTGCCAGAAATCCTAACAGCTCGTAAACTGGCTGGGGTTTCTGGAAGTTGTAGACTAAAACAACTGGGGACCCACAGGTTGAGATCACTGCTCTAGACAACTCATCGTTTCTATATATAAAAAAAGAGAGAGATTTCCAACAAGATGAAAGATTCAATTGGGTTGTTGTAGGTTTTCCGGGCTGTATGGCCATGTTCCAGAAGCATTCTCTCCTGATGTTTTTCCTGCATTTATAAAAGGCATCCTCAGAGGTTGTGAGGTCTGAGGACGCCTGCCATAGATGCAGGAAAAACATCAGGAAAGAATGCTTCTAGAATATGGCCACACAGCCCGGAAAACCTACAACAATCCAGTGATTCCTACAACGAAAGCCTTCGAGAATACAAAGATTCAATTCCCTGCTTATCTCAATGGGTACTCTGCTACACTAGTGAAATCTGCTGCAAATTTCTTTCACATATTCAACAGCCTTTCCTTGCAGCTGCCTACCCTCCTCAAGTGTATTAGCGTAGGACCGAACATTCGGCAATGGGTGAACTTCAAGGTTTACGAGCAAATGTATGCATGAGAGCTGGTAGCATAAGCTTTCATAGACTCTATGCATCTGAAGAAGTGGACTTCAGTCTACGAATACTTTTGCTACCAACTTTGTTCTCTCAGCTAATTTCAAAGGTGCTACAAGACTCCTTTGCACATGAAAGAGTTGGTTTACCTGGCACAGTCTACTATCCCTGAATATGTGTCCTCATTGACGCCCCTCTGTAAGGACTGCAGTCGTGTCTTGATTACTGAGGAAAGAAGAAACAAAGTTGGCTAGTCTGTACTTAAACCACATGTTGGCTGAACCTGTTTAGCTTCACTTTGGCAACCTCCATGGTCAAGTCTTTCCTACACAATCTGTTTTATACACACTGTCTATATTCAGACACCATCAAGCTCAGAGCTTCTGCTTATGTGCTACTTCCTACCTTCTCCTTTTTTTCAGAGGCTAAGTTTAATACAATGAGAGTCAGCATGGTTTGAACATTGGACTATAACTCTAGAGAGCAGGGTCTGAATGTCCACTTAGCTATGGAAACCCACTAGGTGACGGACAAATCATACACTCTATAGAAGCATTGTCACAGATGCAGGTGAAACATCAAGAGACTATGCTTCTAGAATCTAGAACATGGCTATACAGCCCAAAAAGCCTACAACAACCCAGTGATTCCGGCCATGAAAGCCGGCAAGACATACACCTTTGACAAAACATACACTCTCTGCCTTAAAGGCAAGCTCCCTCTAAAAAAATCTTGCCATGGAAATCCCATGATAACTAAAAATGACTTGAAGTCACAGAACAACAGCAACAAGTTAAATGAGTAACTTTCTGATATTTTTCAATGCAGAATGTGCTGCTATGTCCAAACTGATGAGCTTTAGTTTCCAAACAAGGATCGCAAACGATGTGTAAATATAACAATGGTTTAACCAAATCATAAAGGTATCAGTTGTGCAAAAGCATATGTGAATACAAGAAGGGGAGAAGACGGGAATGTACAAACACAGGGCTTTACTGTGGTTCTTCACATTGTAGCTTGAAAGACTGAAAATGAGACATATTTGTATGAACAGAGACACTGCCAATCCTATATCTCTCCCACTCAACCCCTCAATCTGCAGGCAAAGGCAGCATGGTTTCTGTTAAGCAATAGTCTTTCCTTTCTACAAAGGAAATCCCATCTTTCCAATTCACCTCAATAGAAAAATATACACACAGTACCTACAAATTCACCAGGTGGTGGAGGCTTTGCAATGCAACCTTCCACAGTCTCACAATTGCCTCCTCTTATGTTACCATAGCCCAACCACCTGGAAGTAACTTGTTAAAAGTTTAAATTAACAGGAGGTGGTGGGATTGGGGAAAAATAATTGTATTTTGATTGTTGAATTTCAAAGATTGTATGTTTCTATGTATGTGTGTGTGTGTGTGTGTATGTATGTGTGTGTGTGTGTGTATATATATATATATATATATATATATATATATATATATATATATAAGTAAATAAAAATCTTCAAAGAAGAAGAAGAAGAAAGGCTGAGCCATCTCCAATTTTTTTTTTCAAAAGTAGGGTGAAGGAAGAAAAGATTAAGAAGAAGTTAGTTTTACCGAATACAAAACTTGTACGTTATCTTCTAAATTAACCTCTTCAAGTTCTTTTCCCAAGACAGAAACACCAGGGACTTTTGCCCTACTCCATCCTAAGCTTTCTTGCCAGCAATTCCAGAGGATAAACCACGCCATGCCTGCCCCTCAGCACCTTGGACAAATTTGTCTGCAGTACCTACCATCACAAGGATTAACTGCAACTGCAGCCGTGCTTCCTGCCACACACCCAGCAAGAAAGGACACATAGAAGGGAGCTTTTACATCAGGGCTCTTCTGTCCCAGTTTGTTCAGGTTTGCAAACAGTGGGAAATAAACAATGGAAAAAGGTACATCCCTGCAAAAAGAGAAGAATGTAAGTGATAAGGAAATATCTGTTTGCCTCAGTCTATGAAAAGTATTGACTGATTCCATTGTCCCAGCTGGCTTTGAAAACTGGCAGTGTGTACAGAGAAGCCTCAGCTGTTCCCATAGGTCCTGGAGTCACCAGGAGCTTCATGCTGATTCTCACCTTAGGAACATGTCATTCATCACTATGGAATTCCAGTGCAGGGCACCAGCAACCTATTGACATCCCTTAATGAATGAATGCCTAAATAAAGCAGTCAACATTCATTCCTCATAACCCTTGCTATCCATTTTCCTGCACTTTCTCTCTACTAGGCTGGATCCCACACTTCTATTCATATGGTATATTAATTTTCTTTGGGAAGATCTCTCTCTCTCTCTCTCTCTCTCTCTCTCTCTCTCTCTCTCTCTCTCTCTCTCTCTCTCTCTGCTTGTGCTACTTTGTAAGCTGCTCTTTCTGTCAATGGCAGTATATTAATAATAAAAATCTGAATCAGACTACTATACTAATTTATTTAACAAGAATGTGGAAGGAATCAAAGTTAAAAAGGTAAAAGTTTCCCCTTGGCATTAAATCTAGCTGTGTCTGACTCTGGGGAGTGGTGCTGACCAAAGTCATGTGGTCGGCATGATTGCATGGAGCACCGTTACCTTCCTGCCAGAGCGGTACCTATTGATCTACTCACATTTGAATGTTTTCAAAGTGCTAGGTTGGCAGAAGCTGGGGCTAACAGCAGGAACTCACCCTGCTCCACAGATTTCAACCACTGACTTTTTAGACAGCAAGTTCAGCAGCTCAGCGGTTTAACCCACTGCGCCACCAGGGGCTCCAAATCTAGTTTCTTGGCCCATGTGGGCATCTCTGTGTGTATGCACATAAAATACAAATTGAGACCATGCTTTTTTTGTTATGCTCTATTTGGACTTCAAATGACCATCTCCAGCAGGCTCGGAGGATAGGTTGAGACCATACAGCCCTCCCAGTGTTCTGAGATTTCAACTCAAAGCATTCCTTAGTACTGGCTATGGTGGTTTGGGCTGCTGGGACCATTAACAAACTGGGGGGGGGGGTACCAGACTCATAACTCTGTCCTAAAAGAATGCCCCACCTTAGCAGCGTAGCTCCAAGTCCCTTATAAAGTCCAGCAATGCCTTTGCTCCGGAGCAGGTCCCTTGTGATTTGCATTGCTGTGGTTCGCGTCTCCATGACTGACTCTGCTGCAGCGGCACCACCACTTGAGGGATTTAGCTGGGCCTGTGCCGCCATAAGTTTCTTCTGTGCAGCTGCAAAGGAATCAAGAGAACTTCATTGTTTAAAATCCAATCTCACTATTCTGATGCCACAACACAAATGCAGCAGGAACCTCATATTTAAACCTTTTGGCCAAAGTTGTTTATTTTGTTTGAATTGTGTGTGTAACTTTTTATATTTTATGGCATTGAATGTCTGTCTTGTTTGTGTTATATTTGGAAGCTACCCTGAGTGCCTTTGGGAAGAGAGGTGCGGGTTAGAAATAAAATAATAATAGGACACCAATTAAACACAACGTCTTGTTTATAACATTTGGATACCCCCGAAAGACAAAGAACAGGCTTAGAGCCAATAATACAGTGTTCCCTCACTACTTCGCGGTTTGCTTATTAGCGGATTTTTAAAAATATTAATTTAAAATATATATCATGGTATTTTCACTGTTTTGTGGGGTTTTGCCGCTGCCGCTCTCCAAGGCGCTTTCCCTCCTCAGTCCTCCCTCCCTCCAGCCTTGAAGGGCCTTTCCTTCACTTTATTTTAAGTTTATAAAGACTTAGTTTGAAAACAGTCCCACAGTTTGAAATAAGATAAGCCTTCTATAATATTTACTGGGTGTTTTAAAGAGTCTATAGCTCCAGAAAGGATATGAAACACTGGGCCCTCTCTAAATGTATCTTTGAGATTGACTGTTCTCTCATTGCTCTTGCCAGCTTCTCCGCTCTGCAATGTTCCTGTTTCATCAGAAGATGGCACTCATGTCAATTCCTGGTTAAGCCAAGACTACTGCCAGCAAGAGCGTACATAGCCTCTGTTGCAACAAAGATACTATAATCCAGTTCTGTGTTGCAATGAGAAACTTTTTACAGCTTTCCTAATTTTATTTGTTTTAGTTAAGTTGGAAACAAGAGAGAGAGAAAGGGGCAAAGAAAAGCACAAGGAGATATTAGAAGCCTGAGAGATAAGCTGCTGTTTGTTTATTTCATCCCAGTGGTCTCAGCAGAGTTTATATTGGTGCTTCAGGAAATAAACAGTGTGGTCAACTCAATTCAACAAAAGGTTCAGGCTGTGGCTACAGCAGCAGCACTTTCTCATTGAACTTTTCTGGGCTCTGCGTTTCCATACCCCACTTTGAGTCCCCAAGGAGTGGGAAAAGTGGTATATAAATACAGTAAATAAATAAATACATTCTCCCATTTGATTAAAATGAACAGCTAAATTATCAGGTGGCAGCACAGTGTTAGCCATGCTCCCCATACACCTTTTACCCTATGTGGCCCATCTTTGTTTCATTGATCCAGTGTTTTGGGGTGCCAGTCATCTTAAAACTGTCTCCCAAAAAGTGCCAGAAAGTGGAGGCATGGGAAATATAAGAAAAACATGTGCAATTGTTTAAAGGAAAAACTCCTCTCATCAATGTTTAAAGTTTTGGTGTGTTACCAGATTTAGGCCCCTTCTACACTGCCATATAATCCAGATTATCAAAGCAGATTATTTACTTATTTATTTAATTTACTTTATTTGTATATTACTTTTCTCTCTCACACACACACCCCGGGGGGGGGGGGGGCGGACGACGACTCAAAGCAGTTTCCAACATATTCATGGCAAAATTCAATGCCTCACATACGTATGAAATCTAACATAAAACAACAAGAACATATAACTATCAATTAGATCATAAAAACGTAGCAACATTTGGACATTAAAACGTGGAATTAAAAACATATTAAGAGAAACATTAAAATCATATAATCCAAAAATCGTAGTGCAGGCCATACCAAATATCAAATATCAATAATCCACATTATGTGTTTTGAACGGGATTATATGAATCTATACTGCCATATAATCCCGTTCAAAGAGGATAATCTGGATTTTAAATGGCAGTACAGAATAAGTCTTAGTGGTTGGAGACAGGATGGCACAGATGAAGAAATACAATAGTGGTAAATAATCCTTTTCTTGTATTAGTGGTTCAGGGTTGCCTATTCTAGGCAGTGTGCTGCTCTTCGTAAATTGTCATTTAAAAACAATCCGAAGGTGGCTGAACTATTCCTATCCAGCCACCCATTCATTTTGAGTCCTCTCCTATTATCTAAGGCAGGGGTCCTCAAACTTTTATAAAGCAGAGGGCTAGTTCACTCAGACTGTTGTGGGGCTGGACTATGTTTTGAGAAAAACATGAACAAATTCCTATGCACACTGCAGATATATTATTTGTTCTGCAAAAAAACCCAACCATGAAAGAACAATATAGTATTTAAAATCTCCCGGTGTTGGGAAATGCGCGGGAGAAGAGGGCCGGTGCAGGGAGCATGCGCCTTGCACCTGCCCTCTTCCCCCGCGCGCTTCCCAACGTCAGAGTGCGCCCCTCTCCTGGCATTGGAGGAGAATGTTCCTTTCCGGGTGTTGGCAAGTGCACGGAGGAAGGGGGCTGGTGGAGGGAGTGCACACCCTCCACTGTCCCCTGGGCGTGCACTCCCTGCACCAGGAGAATGCCTAGGGCTTTCAGGGCCTTTTTGGAATCATTCCTTCCTGCTCTTGGGAGAGGCACAGCGGCCTAGCTGGATAAATGTCCTCGGGGGGGGGGGGGTGTTGGCCTGTGGGCCGTAGTTTGAGAAGCCCTAATCTAGGAGACTTCCGGTCTGGACATGGAGGCGAGCGCTGCTGCCTAGGAGAGACGCTCCTGGTGCTGAGACTCGGGCTGGGGTTGGAGACTTCACTCCGCCGCTGCTTGGATCCAAAAAGAAGCAGGAAGGCCCAGGGACCAAGGAAGACTCTCTGCCTGATCAAAGTGGGGCCCCCTCAAGGGACCCGACGAGATCAGGGATCAGGGAGCAGAAGAGGCCCCGAGGAACCCCAGCGGAGCTATCCCGGCATTAAGCCGAGGAACAAGCTCGCCCCAACAGACACTCTGCCACATACACATCTTCGAAGAGGGGGACAGCAGGAAGAAGGAGGACTTGGAAGGACTCAACCGCTAAACCATCCAAACCCGGGAGAGAGCGGGAAGGAAAGAGCGAGAACCAGAGCAAGTTTAATGCAAAGGTGGGAAAGGGGAAAAAAGGGAAGAACCCCCCCCCCAGTAAGCCCACAGTAAGCCCACAGTAAGAGTGGAGGAAAGAGACCGGAGGGGAAAGAATTCTGCTCACGAGTTAAAGGACTGTGCAGCTAGGGGGAGGATCCGGAGAGGAAGATGGCCGAGAAGATCAGATAAGCTGTTCTTTTTAATATAAACAAAGTCAATCTGGGGAAGACGGAAGAGGAGGTGCCTGAAGTCTCCCAGAAAGAAGTGAGAGAGAACAGGAACAGGAAGATAAGCGCACTCAAGAGGGGAAAGCTAAAGTGACGGACCGCACCAAAAGAAGGCTTGCATAGAACCGTAAGGAGGGAGAGAGGTAGAAGGGAGCGAGCGTAAAGGGAAGAGAACCTTGCAAAAAAAAGGAAGAAGGAAAAACAGCTCAGCAGCCTCCCAGGAAAGGGAGGGAAAACGGACCGGCCAGGGGAACGGCAACGAGCCGCTGCGCCAAAGAGGAAAGAGGAAGGGAAGGGAGCGAGCGACGAGCAGCAAAAGCAACGAAAGGCAAAGGTAAAGTGACCGGGTGAGTAAGAGAAGGAAGGAAGGTGCCCAGTTAAAAACAGCGAAGGTGCTTGCGAAGAGAATCAAGCAGGAAAGGGCTCAGAGAGGGAAGGAGAAAGAGAAAGGTGTGGAACTCCCAAACCCGGGCGGTGCAGAATATAAAGTGGGGACCAGACAAATGATAAGCATGTCTACGAGAGCCAGAGGGAAGGACAACAGAGGGGATAATAGAATGGAGATGCCCAGGAGACCCTCGGGGGCAGGAGAGATAGGCTGGAGGGAAATTCTTTCAGAGATACAAGAAATAAGAGCTGCGATCCGCGAGGGAGATGAGGAAAGGAGGAAAATGAGAGAAGAACAGAGAAGCGAGTTAAAGGAAATGAAGAGCGAGCTGAAAGGAGAACTAAGGGATATGAAGAAGGGGATGCAGGAAACAAACAAAAGGATGACGGAACTAAATAGCCAAATCAGAGACCTCAAAGGAGAAAATGACGAGCTGAGACTCAAGCAAAAAGGAAATTTGGAAAAGATTAAGGAGTTAGAAATAAAGACACAGGACCTGGAGTACAAATTAACTTCAACAGAAATACACCAAAAGGAATTCCAATTAAGATATCGAGGGGTGGAGGAGGAACGAGATGAGCAATTGATGGAGGTCATTCTCTCAATAACAGCAAAGATTTTGGACATCACAGAAGAATCCCTCTCAGAAAAAGTGGATAGGGTCTTTAGAGTCCCATCGAATTACACAAAAAAGAATAATCTACCTCGTGATGTGGTAGTGAACTTCACATTAAAAAGGATAAGGGATGACACGCTAAGATGGAGCTCAAAGAAACCAGCATTTTTCAAGGGTAAGAAAGTAAATATTTTGAAAGAAATTCCTGCAACAGTGCTCCAGAAGAGAGGTGATTATTACTTTATAACTGATGTCCTGAGGAAATATAACATCAGGTATAGGTGGGAAAAGAGAGAAGGAATAATGGTGTCCTATAAGGGAAGAAATCATTGGCTCACCACGGTGGCAAAGGCGAAGGAATTCCTGCGCCAATTTGAAGAAGATTTCGAAACAGATTCCGAAAGCCAGACTTATCGAAGGGACCCAAGAAAGGAATCCTTAGAGGACGCCCCACAGAGATTCCACGGGGGAAAAGAGAAAATTATACGGAACGGAAGGGAGGAGAAGGAAGTAACGGGAAGAGAAGGCATTATAGACTCCGAACCAGAACAAGATTCTGAGGAATTGGACGAGGACACTAGAATATCAAAAAGCCAAGAAGAGCTACCCTCCGAGGATCAATAATGGACCTAAGGTGCCTATCTTGGAACGTGAATGGGATGAACAGCGGGAATAAGAGGAGGGGAGTATTCTATAAGATATACAAGGGAAAAGCCAATGTGATTGGGCTACAAGAAACCCATATTAAAAAGGGGGAGGAGAAGTATCTCAAAAATGATAAATTGGGGATGGAATTTATAGCAGCTTCAGACAGTAAGAAAAAGGGGGTGATCCTATATGTAGACCCTACCCTACAACCGGAACAAGCATTTGTGGACAGGGAAGGGAGGTACATAGGGGTGACCGTTAAGCGGGGAAGGGAAAGAATTTTACTGTGTAATGTATATGCCCCCAATGGTTGTAAAGCAGGATTTTTCCGGAACTTGGTAAGGGTCATGTCAGAAGTGGAATTTGAGGAATGTATACTTTTGGGGGACTTAAATGGGGTCGTTAATCCAGGAATGGATAGAAGTTCGGGTATGAGGGGAAGAAGGAAAGCCAGGGGGAAATTACCTGGGAGCTTCTTTGAAATGATGGATAGTTTAAATCTAATGGATGCATGGAGAGAACAACACCCAACAGAAAGGGATTTCACTTTCTTTTCCGACCGGCATAGCACATGGTCCCGTATAGACCTTTTTTTGATATCAGGGGGATTGGCCCCCCTAGTTAAGAGAACAAAAATTAATGCCAGAACAATATCCGATCACTGCTGTATAACTCTAGAAATGAGATGCAAACATAGAGAATTTTACTGGAGGCTTCTGAACCACATAGTGGAAAATAAAGAGATCAGAGAGGAGGGGGAAAAAACCATGAAAGATTTTTTTGAGATTAATTGTGAAAATAATACTAACACGAAGTTAATCTGGGACACCAGCAAGGCTTACATAAGGGGGTTCTTCCTTAAAAAAACAGGCCTTTAAGAAAAAAACAAAGAGAGAAAGAAGAAAAAGAAACTAGGGAAAAACTGGAAAGAGCAGAAAGAAGCTTTAAGAAGAACCCTAGATGTGGGAAAAGTAGAAGGGAGGTAAATTTTTATAAAAAGCAGTTAGAATGTTTCGAGCTAAAGAAAATGGAGAAGAATCTGAAATATACTAAACAAAAGTATTTCGAATCAGCTAATAAAACGGGTAAACTCCTAGCTTACCAACTGAAAGAAAAGAGGAGGAAGAATGTAATAAAAAAGATTAAAGTAGGTCAAAAAGAATACATCGGGGACGAGGAAATAAGGGTAGCCATAGCCAATTATTATAAAGAACTATACAAAGCAGAAAAGATAAATAGAGAAAAAATCTCAAAATATCTAAGTGATGGTAAAATAAAGAAAGTCTCTGAAGAGGAAAGGGAAGAGTTAAACAAAAGGATAACGAAGAAGGAAATATCCGAGGCAATAAAGGCAATGAAAAGAAATAAAGCGGCAGGTCCCGATGGCTTCACCGCGGAATATTATAAAGAATTTGAAGAGGTCATAATAGAGGTGTTGGAAAAGCTGTACAACGAGATTTTGATGGAAGGAGAGTGCCCAGACTCATGGGGGGAATCCAATATAACATTGATAGGAAAGGAAGGAAAAGATCAAAGTGACCCAGCGAACTTCAGGCCCATCTCCTTACTAAATTTTGACTATAAATTATTTACATCGATTCTGGCTAATAGATTTAAAAAATTTCTAAATGAATGGATTAAGGAGGACCAAAATGGTTTCCTACCTAAAAGACAAATTAAAACAAACATCAGATTTATAGTGGATACCCTAGAGT
Source organism: Anolis apletophallus (assembly GCA_030556195.1). Lineage (NCBI taxonomy): Eukaryota > Metazoa > Chordata > Lepidosauria > Squamata > Anolidae > Anolis > Anolis apletophallus. The sequence continues at coordinate 98,436,471 of JARBWK010000002.1, read as the reverse complement.
ATTATGAAAGAAACAATGAGAAGGAGGTGGCCCTGATGTTCCTGGATGCGGAAAAGGCATTCGATAAGATCAGCTGGAGTTACTTGGAGGCCCTATTAGGAGAACTAGATCTGGGTTTCCAAATTAGGAATGCGTTCCGGGCCATATATAAAAAACAAAGGGCAAAAATAATCGTGAACCAACAGAGATCGGGAGAAGTAGAAATATGTAAAGGGGTAAGGCAAGGGTGCCCCCTGTCCCCGCTCCTTTTCATCCTGGCACTAGAGACTCTTCTAAACAAAATAAGGGACGACAAAGACCTCAGAGGTCTCCAAATAAGGAATGATAACATCAAAGTGAAGGCCTTCGCTGACGATGTCGTGCTAATAATAGAGAAGCCAGTGGAAACTATAAAACAATGGTTGGAGAGGATAGAAGAATTTGGCAAGGTGGCGGGCTTCAAAATTAACAAAGGAAAGACTAGCTTAATGGTCAAGAACATGTCTGGAGAAAGAAAACAGCAGTTACAGGAAATGACGGGAATGAATATTCAGGAAAGAGTTAGATATCTAGGGATATTACTAGCAACAAAGAACTCAAAACTTTTTAAAAACAATTATGTAGAATTGTGGAAAGGAATCAAAAAAGATCTTGATAGATGGCACAACTTAAAGCTATCATTTATGGGAAGAATCGCGGCCATAAAAATGATGGTGTTGCCCAAAATCAATTTCCTCTTTATGACCATCCCAATAATAAAAAACGAGAAGGTCTTTAAGGATTGGGAAAAAGACTTGACGAAATTTATATGGGGGGGAAGGAAGCCCAGAGTAAAGATGAAGACCCTGCAGGACACAATGGAGAGGGGAGGGTTGGGAGTACCCAACCTGAAACTCTACCATGAGGCCAGTTGCCTTACTTGGATCAGAGAATGGATTCTCCTAAGGAACTACAAGTTAACCAACCTGGAGGGACATGATTTAAAATTCGGGTTACACGGATATTTGATCTATAACAGGAAAAAAATGGATGCCCTATTTAACACCCATATCATAAGGAGTTCCCTGCTGAGGGTCTGGTTGAGGTACGCAGACATGCTTTATGAACAAAAAATCCCATTGTGGACTTCGGTCAGTGAAGCCTTTAAAATCAGGGAGATAGCGGGTAACAGTTGGATTACGTATAGGGAGTCAATTAAATGGAATGGCGAGAAATACATAATCAAACCAAAAGATGAACTGGAAAAAGAGGGGATCCAGGTGGGTTGGTTCTCATACCTACAAATGAGAGAAAAGTTCAAGGATGATATAAAAAGAGGATTTGCAAGGGAAGAAAAGGAACTTGGAAACAAGATCCTGCGAGAAGAGGAAAAACCAATAGGGAAAATTTACAAAACATTACTAGAGTTAGCAACAGCAAATAACCAAGAGAGAGCCTACATGGCCGAGTGGTCCAGGAATCTGGGATTCAGAATCAAACCCCAAATGTGGAAGAATATATGGTGTAATGTGGTGAGGAAATCTTTAAACAATCCCTTCAGGGAAAATTGGGTTAAAATGATTTATCGTTGGTACCTTCCCCCAGATAAATTAGCAAAAATGTACAGGAATTTAGACCCTAGCTGTTGGAAATGCGGAAATAAGAATGGGACCTTTTTCCACCTTTGGTGGACCTGTCCAAGAGCTGCTAAATACTGGGCAATGATCCAAAGGGAGATTCAAAAAAATGGTGAGCTTTAAACTGGAAAGAAATCCAGAGACTTTCCTGTTGGGAATTGTAGAAGGAACAATGTCACCAACTGATAGGAAAACTTTATTGATAGGGATAACTGCAGCTAGGATTTTATACGCAAAGGGCTGGAAGGCAGAGACAACTCCGTCAAGGGAAGAATGGTTTATGAAAGTTATGGAAACAATACAAATGGACTGGCTGACGGAAAGGCTGCGAGATAAACAGAAACAGGGATCCGAAAGGACGAACTGGGAGGGGATAAAGAACTATGCTAGAAGGGAATTTAATATGGACTTATTATTAGACTAAAGGTATATTACATCGCTTCTCTACCCAACCGCAGGAATAAACACAAGATGAAACCAATCAGAAGGAAGTACTATGGACCATCCAGGAAGAGGTCTCCACTCTTCACTCTACTTTGTCTTCACATAACTTACACCCTTGTATAACTCTTAGTAACCTCCGGGCGCCCGAGGCTTACTTTCTGTTTTCTATGTTGTTATATGTTTCTTATTTCTGTTCTTTTTAATCTTGGAAAATCAATAAAGACTTTTTTTTTAAAAAAAAGAGAAGCCCTAATCTAGGGAGTCATCTGAGAGGTATCGCCTCTTGCTGCACGACTTCTAGGAGGAGGAGGAGGGGAAAACAGATGAGGTACCGATTCGGCCTGCATCCTGCAGCTGGATCTTGAGCATCTCCATGGGAGTGGTGACAATCACCTGGCAGGTCCCTGCCCCACAGCCAGCCAGCATTTCCTTCAACAGGGTCAGCTTCTTCCTGGCATAAAGACAGCGGAGAAAGAGAGAAAGAGACACAAAGAAAATCAGGTGAATGATCCAGTCATTTCCAGGCAGAGCAAATACCAGGTTTGGTTCTTTTCATAGGATGTTTATGCACCTAGCAAGTCTTATGCACAGATCTAACATATTGTGGAAAAGAAGGGTGGTTTAAAATTCTCTAACCTGATATTTACAGTAATTTATTTATTTATTTATTTACTTTGCTTCTAGACCGCCTCTCTCAGCCCGAAGGCGACTCGATGCGGTGTAATGAATGCAATACAATAAAGATGCATTTGAGTGACTAAACTATCCTAAGCAATGGGGAGACAATAACAAGCAAAACATAAGTGCTGAATATCTAGATGAGCAATGACCTGTTGCTAAACTGAAAAAGACTTGCTACTTCATCACACTACAGAATGAATCCACTTTAAATCCGCTTTCTGCCTCTTGTGGAATTCTTTGTAGTTTGTAGTTTAGTGAGGCTGTTAAAGGTTCATCCCTAAACTACAAACCCCAGAATTCTGCAGGAGGCAGCAACCAAATTTCAAATTGATTCATTCTCTAGTGTGATGAGGTCCCTAGTATAAAAAGTCTCACTCGAAGAAATCAGGGAAATGTGGAAGGAAGCTCCATTCTTGCTCCACTATCATCTTATGAGCATCTCACCCGTTCCTCCATTATGTTCCAAAAAGAGCAGCCTGCAAAGTCAAATATTAGGAAAGAAATGCCAACAGAGTTAAAATACGGTCTAGCAAACATTACAGAAGGTTCCTGTTTTCAAGCCCTGAAGGCACAGAGTAACCTCGGGGCATAGGCTCATCTTGGGAAGGAAAAATACACTAAATCATTATTTTACGTAGCAAAAATATAGTGCAAATCACACTGGCCCTAAACAAGTGGGAATATGCCAGAGAAGTAATCAGACATATTTATAGGGCAATAAAACTTAAAATGGATATTTTGCTAAAAGATTCGCAATGGACAGGCTGAGGTCAGAATAAAGTACAAAGTAAAGTACATCCATTTTATATTGTGGAAAATTAAGAAATTGCTCTAGAAGGGCTTCATCTTTGCAGCTCATAACAACAGATGTTACCCACTAAGAATAACATCCCTTCCTTTGTGTTGGGAGAGATACAGTAATTTCAAATCGGGTCCATCTTTTTGAAACACCCTGTACTAAGGCAGAGAAACTGAACATATTGCCAAGCATGGGATTCAGGTGCATATTAATACCACCCAGAAGGATACTCCCAAATGTAGCATTCCTCTGGCAATTGAAGTACTTCCATGAGCAACAGAAACATTACATCAGCCCCATGGATACCTGTCTGCCTGCCCCTAGAGGAGTGCCTTGACTAATGTGCTGACCACCTCAGACTAAATGCAGAAGAAGTATGAGCATATTTGGCCTATAAAGAGTTCGATAACAGTTCAACAACTACTGTATGGGAAGGCTCTTTAAGAAATGTTATATTTCTAGGTTCAAACAGACCTCACAACCTCTGAGGATGTCTGCCACAGATGCAGGAGAAACATCAGGAGAGAATGCTTCTGGAACATGGCCATACAGCCCGGAAAACTCACAACAACCCAGTGATTCTGGTCATAAAAGCCTTCGACATTCAGTATCTTATGTTATTGCAACATTAATGCTGAGAAGCTGCTCCCTGGAATGAGAACTAAGGTACAGATGCCCAGTCCTGCAACATTTTGAATCGGCATGTTATCCCCGAACTTTCAGAAAGGTGACCGGGGTGCAGGTCAGTTTAGGAACACAAAAGAAGGACAAAAGAACAAGGAAGTTTGGTTTAAAACATAAGGAGAGGGAGTGATAGTCTCTGTAAATGTCAAAATCCTCCCAGCAAACACAGGTCTAACTGTCACTAGTGTCAAATGATGCAAAAACTCAGAAGATTCAGAGCTCTTGAGGATCTGGGCTACTGGATAACAACTTGCATCAGCTGCTGAAGCTGTGCTTGTTATGTCATTTCTTCACACATTTGAAACTCACAAGCTGTCAGTTGTCAGCATCTTCACCTCTGTGGAAAGAGCCAAGTAGCAATAAGGATTTTGATTCGGGGAGGGGCTGAGTTTGGTTCGGGAGGGGGCCTGAGACTGGGTGGAAGAGGGTCTACCCTAGCAAACCTTTTGTATTGTTATCCCAATAACCCCATTAATATGGGATATAACGAGCATGGTGATCAGATCATGATTTAAATGCACATAACAGTTTAAATAATGTACCAGTAAGGCCTTTTCGCGGACCATCCTTAGCCCCCTTAGGCTTCCAAGTAGCATAAGGTTCAGCCCCTGCCTAAAGAAGCTGGCTATGTTGTTTAAGGCTTCCTCAATTATATTGTTCAGTTCTCTAAAGATAAGGTGCAACTCACAAAGAAAGCTACATGCAGCTGATCTGTAAGTCTGCACAACTGCTACTTAGATGATAATATAATCATAAAACTTTATTTTTAACCCCCCCGTCTCGCCCCAAAGGGACTCAGGGCAGCTTCCTAGATTGCCTTTTTGTAGGTGTAAGGCAGATGATTTGTTTTTGTTTATTCATTCAATCGCTTCCGACTCTTCGTGACCTCATGGACCAGCCCCACCAGAGCTCCCTGTCAGCCGTCACCACCCTCAGCTCCTTCAGAGTCATGCCAGTCACTTCAAGGATACCATCCATACATCCATCTTGCCCTTGGTTGGCCCCTCTTCCTTTTTCCTTCCATTTTCCCCAGCATCATTGTCTTCTCTAAGCTTTCCTGTCTTCTCATCAGGTGGCCAAAGTACTTCATCTTTGCCTCTAATATCCTTCCCTCCAATGAGCAGTTGGACTTTATTTCCTGAAGTATGGACTAGCTGGATCTTCTCGCGGTTCAAGGCACTCTCAGAATTTTTCTCTAACAGTTCAAAAGCATTTATCTTCCTCAGCCTTCCTTATTTATTTATTGATGACATTTCTTTGCCACCCTTCTCACCCCGAAGGGGACTCAGAGTGGTCCAACTCTCACATCCATAGCTTACTACGGGGAATACCATTGCTTTAACTATGAGGATCTTCGTTGCCAGTGTGATGTCTCTACTCTTCACTATCTTATTGAGATTATTATTAAGGTAGATTATTAAATGACTCAATATAGATTTCTTCTTTGAGAACATAGGGAGGAATTTTCACTGTGTTTAGTCACATGGTTTTGAAAAAAGACCAGAGATCTGGCAACATGCTTCTCAAGAAATCCTTGCCTGCAGCTGGCAAATTAAATGGAATATGGATGATCAGGAAGCTGGGCCTAACAGAGGGAGCTCTCCCCACTCCCTGGATTCAAACTGCCAACCTTTCGGTCAGCAAGCTCAGCAGTTTAACTCGCTGCACCACCACGGGCCCCTAAGTTTAATTAGGTTGTGTTATATTGTCAAATGTGTTTATCTTGTTGTAATTGTATGGTTTCTTTCCGGCAATTGAATGTTTACCTTACATGTTGGGAATTGCCCTGAGTCCATTTGGGGAAACAGGGCCGTATACAAATAACGTTTTTATTATTCTTATTATTACTTTAGTTAGTAACTATTCCACATTCCATCACTCTGTGGCTTCACCACTTTTTCTATTTTCTGTGGCTTCATTAACACCACTATTATATCATCTGGATAGGGTTAACACAATCAATTAGAGAAGCAGAGCAAAACCCGAGTAATGAAAAGATTTGGGGACATGCTCCTAGTACACTGAACACTTATGGTTTGGGTATAAGGCTTAATGGTTTTGGTCTTCAGCATGAAATCATTTTTCATGAGCTGATAGGCTCAAAAGCATCTGGATCTGTGACAGGCATAGTGGAAAATTTGCCTATGCATTGTCAGAGGAAAGTATCTCACATTTCTGTTCAATAAGCAAAACAATGCCACAGAGCAAGAAAAGGAAGAGGGAGCAGATATCAATTTACTTGATGGTTCTGGTTATGCCCACAAAGAAAGAATTAATGCAATAATGCTTAGTGGCTAGAATGAGAAAGAGTTAAAATCAGCAGTTTTCTAATAACACTTTAGAACAACAAAAAAGAGAAGGGCAAGGGTTTTTTTTTAAAAAAACCAAGAAAATGAAAAAGCAAGGCTATCACACATAGAAATGAGTAATAATGAACATTCCTTTAAAAATAAAATCAGAAATATTTTGAAAGCTTGAAAATAAATATAGAAAACAATACATTTTATAAGTATTGCCTAAGACTTGGTACTATAAACATATCTAAGGATTCCTTGCCTTAAAAAACCCTACAAAGTTCAAAAAGTTGCCAAAAGTCAACACACATACTCCATTACTTTTCAAACATCATGAAAGAGAGTGAGTTCCTAGGCATTGATGTATATATATTTTGAAAAAATCTTTCCACCTTGTAAACTGTCTTATTTTATTGTTATTCTAACAATATGCCATACCTCTGTTGCATTTTCAGTTGCATTCTCTGTATATGCCATTGTGGGTTAAAATTACAAGAGATTCTATGACTAATCTACCACTTTTATGTCCTGTACAACAGCAAGAAGCCCTTGGTGGTGCAATGGGTTAAACTGTTGTGCTGGCAGGACTGCTGACCTAAAGGTCAGTGTTTCGAATCTGGGGAGCGGGATGAGCTCCCGTCTGTCAGCTTCAGCTTCTCATGCAGGAACGTGAGAGAAATCTCCCACAGGATGGTAAGACATCCAGGCATTCCTAGGCAGCATCCTTGCAGACCTATTCTCTCACACCAGAAGCGACTTGCAGTTTCTTAAGTTGCTACACACACACACAACTAGCACACTGAAAGCAATTTAATGCTTGTATTTCCTTGGCCTTAAAAATTAGTGAGAAACTGTATTAAGCAAATACCGGAGATGTAAAATTATATCGGAAGTCATGGAAAGTACTGACCCATTCCCAATTTATTATTTTCTATTTTGCTTTTTTAAATTAGTAAAATGTAAGAATTCATCAAGAAATGAAGAGTCAAGTCATAACAACAGCTGGCCTTTTGCTGTCTCTACCAATTTTCTTTGTAAAAGCAGCAACAGCATTAAGAGCCCAATGCGCTAATGCATTTTCTATATCTATGTACATATACAGAGTATGCTGTGCTAACATTTCTGTCAAATGCAAATATGTCTTGGATGCAGCGAGACAGACTTTTGTAGTCAGATGAGTCTTTGTTCTGGGTAAAACCAGCTCCACAAAGCTGGCCCTGTCATTATAAACAAGCCACTTAACCACCATAATGTGCTAATTACATTTGTCAAGAAATGAACTTGCATTCATCCCAAAAGCAATTTGACCCTGGGGCCCAGTTTCAATGGTCATATGTTATTGTCAATACATAGACTTCAACACTCAAGGGCTTGTGAAAGGTCCTGCTGGTCAACTGCCAGCAGATTCACAACTGGTGAGATGGCAGACAACAATATCTGAAATGCAGTTACAACACCAGTGTTAATTAATTTGGTAACACTTATTTCAGCATAACTGCACTGGCTTTGTTCACACGACCATCTGGAAAAATATCCAACTGATGTCCCTCTCTTTGATTATCACAGTTATACAGCCTTAACTAAGATGGGACAGAGCATGGAAAGTTTTAAAGAATTTGTTACGTGTTGTTCTCCATCTTTTTTTTAGTCTAAAATAAAAGAACGGTGCCATTGTGTGCTGCCTGTTGGCTAGCGCTAAAACTAGGATTCGTCAGTAGCCTAAATTAGTGCTAGGAATGAAGGACTGCTCACACCACTGACTGGACTTTTCACAGGTGCTGCGTTCCTCTATGGATACTTTCCCATGGAAATTCTAAGGGCAAAGTAACCTTGACTAACAAAATGGACTATTTTTGGAAGCAGGAAAAATGCAGAATGATATATTTATTCTGCACTATACAGAGGCTCAGCAAAGCAGAAAGAAAGGTGCCTATCTCCAGCCTTGCACCTTTTTAATTAACCAAAAGTAACAGTGTGAAAATGTATTCAGTTCAGCAAAGGGCGGAAGAGAAAGGAAATGAGAAAGTGCACAAATAGGATCTTTTACAAGCAGAAGGGAAATGGGAAATTCTTTCCCACATCACCGTGACAAAAACCCTTCCATTCCTCAAACTACTATCCCCCTCAAAAGGGGAACTATTTTAAAAGAGAAAACAAGACATTATATACATGCAGAGCAAGAAGAAGTAGCCCAGCCCTGTGGCATTATTGTGGAACCAGGGTAATGTTACACATAATTTTTGTTGTTTATTCTTTCAGTCGCTTCCGATTCTTTGTGACCTCATGAACCAGCCCACATCAGAGCTCCCTGTTGCCTGTGGCCACCCCCAGATCCTTCAAGGTCAAGCCAGTCACTTCAAGGATACCACCCATCCATTTTGCCCTTGGTCGGCCCCTCTTCCTTTTTCTTTCACTTTCCCCCAACATAATTGTCTTCTCCAAGATTTCCTGTCTCCTCATTATGTGGCCAAAGTACTTCATCTTTGCCTCGAATATCCTTCCCTCCAATGAGCAGCCAGGCTTTATTTCCTGAAGTATGGACTGGTTGGATCTTCTTGCGGTCCAAGGTACTCTCTGAATTTTCCTCCAACACCACAGTTCAAAAGCGTCTATCTTCCTTTGCTCAGCCTTCCCTATGGACCAGCTCACACATCCATAGGTTACTACGGGGAATACCATTGCTTTAACTATGCGGACCTTACAGAATTATCAGGGTGAAAGTATGATATATAAAGAAAAGCTAAGAGAGCTGAGGAGGACACTTTGAAAATAGAAAAGGCAATGGTTACTCAGTTCTGTCCCTAGCATTGGTTGGTCATGCAAGTAAGAAACTGCTTGGCCAATCTGTACAATGGAGAGAACTGAGTCAGAGGGCACAATTAAAACAAAGTGCAGTAGTAAGCTAGAGGAGCATAGCTAAAAACACATTGTAGGTGTTGCATTAGATATACAGTGAGCAGAAACCTAACTGAGTAGTAATTATCAGAAGGGGTTGTCAACTGCTCCAGCAAAAAGAACTGAAGTCCTGTATTGCTTTAAAAATTAACCAATTAGCAAACTTTCTAAAGAATGTGGCCCATTAACTCCTGGCCACTGGGCAGGGTGATTCATTGGGGAGGGGGAGATCGCAGAAAGCTTTTCATCATGAAAACAACACGAGGAGGATGAAATTCAAGCTCCAAAGCAAACATTCCAGGATGATCCAATGGAATCAAAAAGAGGGTGTGATCCTGACACTCTAGAAATGGACAGATAAGCATTGTTATCTTGAAATGAAAACCTCCATAGCTGAACTAGGCTAAGCAAGCTGTGCAAGGTTGAATTACCAGAGGGACGACCAGATCGCGTCTAAGATTGAATACCATGTTTATCTGATACATTTGGATTTAAACCAAGAGTAAATGGATGATTATTGATGTGTGGAATCAACTATAACCGAAGATATATGAACTTTTGAATATAACCCACAATATGTGCGAATTGTGAATATAACCCGCATTAAAAGAACATTGAATTACCTTTTACGGTGGACTGAGCTTGTATTTTCACCTGAAGATCACACTCATTTGGGGACAAATAGAACATTTCCAGAAATTACCTGTGGAACTATCCTAACACATGGAAACAGAAGGGTCCCGATCCGGGAACGAATGTTCATGAGTGACTTTGATTTCACATTTAAGGCTTTCCCACCAGCAACAGAACATAATATCGGGAACATTAGCAGCTTATATAATTTTATTGTTTATACATTGTGTTCCCACATCGCTGAATTTATTGCTTAGCTCTTTCTTGTGAGAAGCATGTCACGGCAGTCTCTGACACGTGTGATTACGTAGTCTAAGAGGTGCCAATGCTTTGACCAGGGGGGTGCTTCCATGATGTCTTGAACTTGGTTTATTTTTTTTTTTGCAGAAGAGCATGTTGGTGATGACAAGGTTGTGTTCCACACACTTGGTGAGAAGCAGGATGCCATTCGAGTTGCTGTTTCCAACCCCGTCCCTGGCCACAGGTCAAAGTCTCATCCAACTCTTGCATTAAAATCCCCCAGGAGGATGATTTTGTACTCCTTAGGTATCTCCGATAGGACAGTGTCCAGCTGACAGACTCAGAAGTAGAGTGGGAAGACATCATGGCAAAATGGTACTACCTAGAAGAATCCTCCAGCTTGTGTGACTGTAGAGCAGAACAAACAACTCTGCATCTGTATGCTTCCCTACAATGCCTTGCCTCACGTATAGAGGAAGAATTACTTAAAGCTACAGACAATGAGGTCACTGTTGTCTGTTTTGGGTCTGGAGTTGTTGAGCCACTTGTGCTCCCTCTATTTTATCAGTCTTACACTTGTTTAATCTGTACAATGCTTTTGACATGATATAAACAAATAAATAAAAGCTAGGCTGCCCAGATCTGAGCTTTGCTCTCAGAGAACCAACTTGATCATCCATCATTCATGGACAGCAAAGGAAGACTATTATCCTGAGGGCTTTTGCCAAATAAAAACAAATCAATCCCTAAAGGATTTAAAGCTGCAAAGCCAGTTTGGGCCTCTTCGACAAAAGATAAACATTTGTTGTATAGTTGGAATGTGCCTGTGGTGTTCTATTGTTTTCAAGGTATGTGCAGAAGAAAACCTTCATATTGTATTTGGAAAAGAAACAAGTCTGGCACTTCCCTGTGACCTGATTCAATGCTCCAGACTAGAAATAATGGAATGTAGCGACGTCACATCACAAATTCTGACATTCCCTGATGGAAACAATTCTGCAGAGAGCTCTCCACTCTGACTTACCCATCTCTAGCAAGATGATGTCGGAAGAAGTCATTGGCAGCTAGCTTGATGGCTTTTTCTGGAGTCACAAGGGTGAGATTCACGGCAGCCCCTGGGCAAGAAGACATAGGGAACCAAATGTTAAAAGCACAAGAGAAGGCTTTATGGTTTCATGGTCTATAAATTATACATCCACAGTGGCATTCAACCTTGAGATGGCCCTATTGAATCATCAATGGCAGTTACAGACAAAGAAGCAGAAGTCCTGTTGTGACAACCAGCAATAGGACTTGCCTTCACCCAAGCCAACATTGTTCTCTCCCCTGCCCTGTCATGGCACAGTTATGGCTTGCAGAGATATCCACTCATGCAACACTAACCAACTGACAGAAGGTGATGAAAGGTTTTCTGTGACAGGCCAGAGCTAAGTAGGAAATCACCTGAAATCAGGGGCTCCTTCAGCTTCAGAGGCACAAAATGTTCCTTGCAGGAAGAAGAGGAAAACTGGTATCCGCCAGATGCACTGGATTGTTACTTCCATAAACCTTGGCCGTGTTGGTCGGGGATTACAGAAGCAGAAGATCTGGAGAGCTCCGGGTTATCAACCTCTTATTTATGTATTTATATTCTGCCCTTCTCACTCCGAAGGGAACTCAAAGCAGATCCCAGAACGCATATACGGCAAACAATCAATGCCGATTATACAATGGCAAGACAACTTGTACATAGATAGACGTATATATAGGCTTTCCTCATCTTTGTCATCTTGGAGGCTGTGCTCAGTTCTGGCCATGAGGGGTGGGGGTGCTGTCCCTGCCGAAGAGCTTTAGTTTGTAAACTTTCCTCCTTGATTGAATCGCAGCATTTTCTGGAATTTTCTTTATGGGTGCCTAAATACCTCCCCAGTTTTAAAGTGGTACCTATTTATCTAATTAAAACATACCAACTGGACAAGACTTATGCAATCCCTTAAAAGCCATCGGATTTCAGGGTCTTTAAAGGGATACAATTTATTTTGGAATTTTCCTGAATTTTAGAGCAGGGATGGGTCAGAATCCCATTGATGGCACACATTACTGCACTGCTCCATGGCACAAATGTAAATCACTTTTGGAAGCAGCGCACAGCAGTGGGGATGGACTAGAAGAGAAAGCCATCTATGCTGCCTAAGAAACTTACCCTTCTGGATTCCGAACAATGTGGGAGTCAACAAGACAGCTTGCTCTCTTTACAGATGTAACTTCCTTTGTTTTCTCCCCTTTTTTGTCAGTTACAGTGATGCCTGAGGCCATTTTGCCCTTCTTTCTACATTGTATTTTATTACCATTCATCTATTTATTTTTCTTAACAAGAAATAACACTAGAATTTCTTGAAGCATCTCCATTTTCTCTACAGAACAAGCTGATCTTAGCATGGCCTCAACCCTGTTTGTTTTCAATGATTTCTTGCTCAATGCAAACTCCCGCTTGCCCTGGACCCAGTTTCAACAGAGCAAGAGCACGCCCAGCCCTGTGCCTGCTGTGGTATGTAAACAGAGCTTGACGTGCACATGGTGAATGCGAGTACTCTATTATAGAGAGCAACTAACAGCAAATCCCTGTACTGTAGAAAGCTTTATAAACTGTGTGCTGCTGTGGAGAACAAAGGAAAGCAGCATTAGTGATACAAGGGTGACCAAAACTATTGAGGTCACTAAGGGAAGGCAGTTCAGCATCTGCCACCGCTGCCTTTTCCCACAAAAAGGGATGGCATTCCCATCATTCCTTCTAACCAGAGAGGATACATGAAGTATTTAGAAACAAAACAGGCATTCCAAAGCACAGTTGGAGCCACTCTTGAAGGATCTTCTAAGAATCTGTTTCTACCCAAGAGACTGAAGGTCAAATTAACTGACGGATCACAGTGATTATATGGATGGATGTCTGTTTTAATGTTAGCAGCCTAGAGATCTGTGGATTATGTAGGGAGCATTTCATCTCACTCCCATATAAAAGGCCATAGCTCTGTAGAACATAGATCTAATCTCCTGCATCAAGATGAAGGCTTCCTGTTTGAAACACTGGATAGACTCTGACAATCAGTATTGCCCTAGATATATCACAAGTCTCAATGAAACTCAGGCACCTATGTTCCAGGTCCCAACAGAAATCTGTATGCTGCCTCCTCCCACACCTCCCCACCACACCCCCCCCCCTTTAACTCTAGTAGAAAAACTCCCACTAGTGCTAATTGTATTTTAATGTATTTTAATTTTGACTGTTTTTGGTTTTCTATTATATGTATACTGTGTTTTTGGCATCGAATTGTTGCCGTTGTTAGGCCGCTCTGAGTCCCCCCTCGGGGGTTGAGAAGAAGCGGGGTAGAAATGGTGTAAATAAATAATAATAATAATAATAGTGTCAAGGAGATTAATTTTCATTGCAAATACACTAGGGAAATAAATTGATACACCTCAATTTCCCACACTCAGCATTACTTTGTCCCTACGGCTCTCTCTCGCTCCCTTTCATACACACACACAAACACCTGATATTAATTTTTAAAAATGACATGAATCCCAGTGGTACAAGTTGTGTTATGTCTATTTTGACCCCCCCCAAGGTTCTCCCCCTCCAATAACTACTCCCCGCACAAGCAAAAAATTCTAGGATTTTTCAGATTCCTGTCAGAAGCCCCGACACTAATTAGCAGCAGGAAGGAAACCATCAGAGTAACTTTAGGGTCAATAGCCAAACACAAGAGAGTCTAGCATCCAGGGATAAATCAAAATCTGACAGCCAAAGATAAGTTCAGGGATCACGAATACCTGATAACAAAAGTTTGATATCACAGCCTCAAGCATTGAAGTTGAAGCAGCAAGGTGTCAGGCTTGAGTTCCTCAAATCCTAAATTGTCAAGTGTTACCTGCTGCTGGCTCGTTTCTCAGCTAGTCTCAAGGACCTACACAGCTGAGTCCTCTCTCTTTATAGATCCAGGAAAGCTGGAACATTTACCTCTTCCTCGACCTGCTCAGAGGAACTCACACTTGTTCTCCAGGCTTAGAAACAGTGGCCTTCCATGGGTGCTTCTTCAAAGCTTGGCTGGATGAGCTGTTGGGCACTGCCTGGATCCAGCTCAACCTCTGGCCCTTCAACAGCATCTCCTCATCCTAGCTTTCCAAGTTATCCATGACACTTCCTTTGACAGCTCCCTCAGATCATTTATAAGTCACTGTGCTTCGCTTTAGACCTATGAACAAAGACCTAACAGGAATAGGCCATCCTTCTTTGTAAATGGGAGAGTTGAAATAAACAGCCAGAAATTCTTAGTCTTGGCAGGTGTTTCACTTTTACACAAACTAAACTTATAGATATAAATGAGGTTTATACACTGGCACACTGAACGGAGAGAAAAAGGTTGCTGTTCCCTCCAATCAGTGATACACAATTGGAGGTAACACCCTGATTTTGAAACCCAGTCCACATTCTCATTTACATGTCCAAACTAGGAAACTTGCATGGAGTAGAAGGCAGCTCCTAACTATGCTGTACCTTCCTTAATAAGGCAGAATGAGGTGCAGGGAAAGCAAGTTCTTAACTGAGCCATGCAATCTTAGGGGCACTCCTCAAGCCCCTCAAACAGCTCGATCAGGACTTCTTCTGTGAGAACCCACCCCAACAGAAGACACAACACAAGTCAAATGCAGCTAATAACCACATTGGTATTTCGTTGTTTATTCATTCAGTCACTTCCGACTCTTTGTGACCTCATGGACCAGCCCACGCCAGAGCTCCCTGTCGGCTGTCACCTCCCCTAGCTCCTTCAGAGTCAAGCCAGTCACTTCAAGTATAACATCTATCCATCTTGCCCTTGGTTGGCCCCTATTCCTTTCCCCTTCCATTTTCCCCAGCATCATTATCTTCTCCCAAGTTTTCCTGTCCTCTCATCATGTGGCCAAAGTACTTCATCTTTGCCTCTAATACCCTTCCTCCCAGTGAGCAGTTGGACATTATTTCCTGGAGTATCAACTGGTTTGATCTTCTCACGGTCCAGGGCACTCTTAGAATTTTCCTCCAGCACCACAGTTCAAAAGCATCTATCTTCCTTTGCTCAGCTTTCCTTATGGTCTTGTATCCATAGGTTACTATGGGGAATACAATTGATTTAACTATGCAGACCTTTGTTGCCTCGCCACTATTTAATCCAGATTGGCCATTGCTCTCCTCCCAAGAAGTAAGCATTTTCTGATTTCCTGGCAGCGGTCTGCATTTGCAATAATCTTTGCACCTAGAAATACAAAGTCTGTCACTGCCTCCATGTTTTCTCCCTCTATTTGATAGTCTTGCCCATAGCATTAACTGGTATACAGAGGGTTGTAGTAGCAGTAACTGTGGAAGTATATGCCCCCTCACCGAATGGTCTATAATGGATAAAGAGCTGAGTGGGAGCTAAAAGACCTGAATTCAAATGTCATAACTTCATCTTGATTATGAGCTTTGCTTCTTCTTCTGTAAACCTAAAAAAATTCTTGCAAATTCATTTTCAGCTAAGGTGACAGTTAAGGGGCTTCTAAACTAATTAGTAGTGCTAAATATCAAAGGCAGAATAATTCATATTTCTGATTTCTATGCATGGTTGTAAAAGCTGGACAGTCAAGAGAACTGACAAGAAGGGTACTGACTAATCCAAAATGTGCTGGAAGACATTTTTACAGATATTGTGGACTGGCCAAAAGACCAATTTAATAAAGGAAGACTGAATTTGCAAGACATGAGGAAGAACTTCCTAACTGTGAGAGCTGTTCAGCAGTGGAACTCTCTGCCCTGGAGTGTGGTGGAGGCTCCTTCTTTGGAGGCTTTTAAACAGAGGCCGGATGACCATTTTCTGCTTCTTGGCAGGGGGTTAGACTGGATGGCCCACGAGATCTCTCCCAACTCTATGATTCTAGGATTCTATGACCTGGGCTATTGATGTTATATGTTCACAGAAGCTTCCAAATCATAAAGCCACTAGGGGTCTATAAGTCATAAAGTCACTGGTAACATCTATACAGTGCATTAGATCTATATGTTCCCATTTCCAGGGCAGTTCCCAGCTATGATGGACACATTATTTCTTGCTGGTACATTGGAAATATTCCCTCTCCCTGAATAACCCCGCTCAGGACCAAGGAAACCTAATGACTCATACAGCTTAAAGGAACGCTTGTGCGTGTTTGCATGCACGTCTTTGTAACCTCATCATCCCGAGAAAGCTTCTGGGTCAATATTTTTGCATCTCAAACAAATCAGAGTAATATCCAAAAACAAAAAAACAAAAAAATAATACAAGCTATAATTTCTCCTAAATCTTTGTTATTTTCAGCAAAGCCGCTTGATAGAAAAGAAAAAACCCTGCATAATCCTTGTCCTTAGCAACCCACAATGGCTGCAAATCACTAGAGAAAAGTAAACAGGCTCATGCTAGTGCCAAAAAAATGACTTCAAACTGTGATTCTTGTCATATAGTCCCTGGTGTTTTGATGCTAGATGCTGTCTATCTAACTTGAGCACCAAATACAGAATATATTATAAGGCAGCACAGTTTTCAAATGGCAAAAAAGTCTGGAAGGCAGAACAAATGGTCACCATAAAACTGGTACTCTCCAAGGTTTTACTGAAGGCTCCATAAACCTTGGATAGATTGTCTATAAAATGAAGAGGAGTTACCTGGTTGAGTTTTCTACTAAATGCTTAACTTGCTCTCAGAAGGTAAATTCGCTCCTGAAAGAGTTATCATGGGGAAAAGGTGTCTCCACTGAAGCCTTATCACTCATCCTTGTTTCCACAACAAGCCAATTTTTTCAGAATCCAATTATCATAGGAAAAGAAAGTAAGGTGAAATCTTCTGAACAGGGGTTCAGACAGCAAAACAAACACCACGGGGTGTTGTGTGTGTGTGTCTGGAGTTAACACTTTTAAAAAGTCCTTGTTCTGACATACAACTTCAACTTAAGAACAAACCTACATAACCTATCTTGTTGATAACTTGGGGAGTGCCCGTACTTGCAAAAGTCAACCAGTGTTGCAGTATTACATGGGAAATCATAATTTCTACCAGGAAAATAACATTTCTATTAATACAGAATGGCATGAGCAAAGAGAGCTAAGCTACTGAGAACTTGAAGGTCTCCTTACAACCATGAAATGTCAAAATATTTGAAAGGCACAAAAGTGAGAATGTGGGCTTTCCCCCCAATTTATTTCTGATCCCATAGGTTATGCATCCTTCTAACCTGTATAGTGTTCTTCTAAGAAGCAAATATTGAATTATGAAGCAATTCTATGCAAGCTAAAGGTTTACAATTTTCCATACCTAGGGGTATAGTCTCTTATTTAAATATATATATTAAACTGTATATTGTTGTGAAGGCATTGCATTATTGCCTATTTGTAAGCCACCTTGAGTCCCCTCCAGGGTAGAGAAAGGCAGGAAATAAATATAGTAAATAAATAAATAAATAGTCTATTTTATTTTATCCTCTGAGATGAACATGGCAATTACATTTTTAAACAAAGTATTGAAACACTGCCAAAATGGTTAAGAAAAAGGCTCTGGGTTATTCCTTTTATGGTGAATGCAGCAATGGAAAGAAGATTGCACATTATTTGAACTTCGAATCCATGGCCTTTGGACTTCTGACTTGTAGAAAGTTATTTCTGTTATCTCTCTCTTTCTGTAGCTTATACTGCTGTTCGTTGTTCAAGTTCACTAGTGGTGAAGGCCAATAAGGGCACATTTCAAAGAGAAGTGGAGAATGCCAGAAATGTAGTTAAGCTAGAAGGCTCAGGCATCCCTGACATTAAGGGGGAAGAAACAAAACAACAACAAAAAATAGCCCTGAGTACATATTTATTTATTTTATTTATTGTTTCAGCTTAATAGACCGCCCTATCCGAAGCTCAGGGCGGTTTACAGCACGCAAACAGAACCAATTAAAACACATAAAAGTGACATTATAAAACAGCTAAAACAGTTAAAAGTTTAAAAGTTAAAAGTCTCTCCCCCCCCCACTATAAAACTGAAAATAATTATAGTAAAAAACACAGTCAGTTAACTCAAGCAAAAATGTGTGGGCGGGAATCTTGGACATTGTCTCAAATTAAATGTGTAGGATACCACGAGCCTCTTGGAGGGGGATGTTAGTATATGACGATACATCTGCTGTTATCAGTATATCGCCTTCCTCCACCTTGATGTTTTCAACTTTAGAAATGAAATCCATAGTGTCTCTTAAAAAGAGGGAAAAAGTTTAACAAAATGTTGCAAAAATGAATCAATATACTGTGTAAGTGGCTCCAACCCCCTTTCTAGAAACTATAGGTCTCCCTACAGGGGGGCAAGTAGGTTTCTGGATCTTTGGGAGTACGTAAAACCATGGAATTCTGGGGTGTTCCTTAAGGAGTCTTTTCCTCTATGTACCCCATGGCTAATCCTTCCTGTACAGTATGGAAGATCACTCTTGAAAATTGTTTAGTAGGGTCACTATTAAGTCGGGTGTAAAAATCGGTGTTATTCAATTGCCTATAGTATTCATTAGTATAATCTGTACGATTAAGACATACAATCGCTCCCCCCTTGTCAGCCTTTTTCCATACAATTTCAGAATGGTTTCCTAACTTCCTAAGAACATGGTAATCATTGAGAGATAAATTAGAAAGATGTCTATCGTTATGATGATCAATGTGTTTAGATTCCTGTAGTATGGTTTGTTCAAAAGCTGTAATCATAAGAGATGGAGCTTGTGGGGTAAGACAGCATAAGGCCCAGCGTCTGGCTCCCCCTCCCCCCTGCGGCTACTCCTCCCACTTATTGCAGTCATGGGGGTTCTGTGGGGGACGTTTGGCCCAATTCTATCTTTGGTGGAGTTCAGAATGCTCTTTGATTCACATTTGGGCCTATTGATTATTCGTGCCAAATTTGGTCAAAATCCATTGTTTGAGTCCACTCCATCATTGGTAGGAGTTCAAAATGCTCTTGGACTGTATGTTTACTATAAATCCCAGCAACTACAACTCCCAAAAGACAAAATCATTTTTAAAGGGATAGCCACTCCTTGAGTTAGTAGATCACTTGTGGCTAAATTTGGTGGTAATTTGTCCAGCGGATTTTTATTTTTTTTATTCGGACTTCTATGCCGCCGACTCCCTAAGGCTCGCGGCGGCTTACAGGAGCCGAAGGCAAGCACAGAGTACATGGTAAAACATCAATAGAACATACAGGGCATACACAGGGTAAAAACACCATCAGGGCAACCAAACAGCAGAAAAGGGAGGGGAAAGCCAAGCTCGTGCCCGAGGGGCAGAGCTACCCGGTGACATAATCAAGCACGCCCATCGAAAGGAGGGAGCCGGGGGGGGGGTCCCAGAGATCGAAGACCGTCCTCAAAGAGTCCAAGTCCATGCAGTGGCGGTCACTACAGTGACAGTCGTTGCCGGCCTGTGAGTTCTAATAACAATCCCAAGTTTAGAAACATAATCTTCCAGGCACTTTTTGGCAGATACGACATCTATTATTTCTTTACTTTTATATTTAGGCAGCATTTCGGAAGTTCAGTATAAGGATTTTCAGGAGCTCTAAATATATGTAGTTGCATTCTGCTGTCTCGGACTTTGCTAATTCCCAATACTGTTCAATTGTTGGGCAGAGAATCTACATTAGAGCTATTCTCCAGCAATAAACCAAGTGAGATAAGATAAAGAAGGTTTTATTTTTATTATTATTGTCAGAAGTGACTTGAGAAACTGCAAGTTGCTT
This sequence comes from Anolis apletophallus, assembly GCA_030556195.1. Classification (NCBI taxonomy): domain Eukaryota; kingdom Metazoa; phylum Chordata; class Lepidosauria; order Squamata; family Anolidae; genus Anolis; species Anolis apletophallus. Next base: position 98,416,427 of record JARBWK010000002.1, on the reverse strand, counting down.
CTGGTGTGAGAGAATTGACCATCTGCAGAAACATTGCCCAGGAGAGGCCTGAGGGAAGCTTATCTCATTTCCATGCATGGGAAGCTGGAGCTGGCAGACAGGAGCTTACCCGTCTTGCAGATTCGAAGAACTGCCAACTTTCAGTTCAGCAGTTCAGCTGGCACAAGGGTTTAACCCATTGCGCCACCACAGCTCCGATAAAGAAGGTGAAACACATATTTCTATTTTCAATAGGAGGAAAACATGAAAGACTAAGGAAGGGGTCTCCTATGGATTGTGTTTCAGGAAATGTAGTCTCGGTTCTTTTGTTGCTAGCTTAGGATTCTGGGAGATAAAATCCAAAAAGTCACTTTTCCCACCACCACATTATTTTATTGTACATACTTTTTTTCTTCTGTTACATCTAATTCTAGTTTCCGTAAAACTTTCTTCTTTATTATCAGAAGATAGTGCTGTTTTTGAGAGTGGGACAGACTGCCTTAGAGGGTGGTGAACTTTCTTTTGAAGAATCATAGAATCATGGAGTTGGAAGAGACCAAGTGGGCCATCTAGTCCTGTCATGCAGGAAAAGCACAATCAAAGTACCCCTGACAGACGGCCATCCAGCCTCTGTTGAACAGTTTCCAAGGAAGGAGCGCCCACCACACTCCAAGGCAGAGAGTTCAGAAAGGTCTTCACAGTGGTTGAACAGCAAGCAGTTGACATGGTGGTTGGACAGGCATTTTTCAGCAGTGATTTAGTTGCACATTCCTCCATGGTTGGACTAGGCAGACCTTCTGGTTTCCTCCAACTCTATCATTCTATCATTGTATAATAAAATCTGATCAGGCATTCCCAATACCCTAAACAATTTCTATTTCTTGGGAAATTTAGTGCAATACCAGTGGCTACAACTGGGAACTGTAAGCATCTGGGTTCACTAGATTAGAACTTGACTTTGTTGAATCAAATAATTAACAGCAAATTATCAGGAGTACACTATCTGCACATATCAGCAGATAGTACCATGGTGTATTGCATAAATGCTTCTTAGAAAGAGATAAATATTTGCATGCCCTTGCAATTCTATGGTTCTAGAAAATAAATGAGATTCCAATTGCAGCAACACCCTTTAAATTACATAAATAACTTCAATGTTTACAGCTGTTCGAAATCAAACTTTGTGCCTTTGCTCTTTGGCAACGCACAGCAGAATGCAAGTCTGCCATGTAGACGAGACGAGACATATAGGGACAAACCTAAAAGCAAATCAGCTAATTTAACACGTGAATTCTCACTATTTGAGACTTTCTGCCTTTAGGATGTACCAAAGAGCAAAAATTCAATAGATGAATTTTCCACAAGCTTGCAGATAATAACATGCAAAGCTTCACTCAATGGATCTGGACTTCTAATAGTTGCTAAAGGTACAGGAGCCCTACTAGAGAAAGAAACCTTAACTCCAAGACATTATCTCTTGATCTCTTTTCCTTAATGAACTGCCAATCACAAATATGAGATAAGCCATTTATTTACAGTCAATCTCCAGTGGGGCTTACAATATAGAAATTTTGAGATTTAAAAACTGCTCTAATTAAATCAAAAACAAATCTTTTCTGACTGTAAAAGGTATTGCAAAGAGTCTCTTGTAAAGAATACATTTGCTTTTAAAGATGCCAACTTTCCCTTTCTAGTTCTACCTAAGGCTGGTTTTGGATATAAAGCTTGACTCATTCAGGACATATAAATCAAACTCTAATGCAAAGGTGGGAATTAAAAGGCCCTGGTGGTGCCTTCAGACTGCAACTCCCAGCATTCCTTGCCACAGACCATGCTGCAAAAGACTGTTGGCACCTGCTGTTCAGTAACATCGCGAAAGTCAAATGATTCCTTGCTTTAAGGGTTTTATCTACAAAAGGACCCAATACAAAAGGTAATGCTCCATGCATTCTGAGTTTATTCATTAAATTACATCACAAAGCCTGCATTAGAAATTTCCTAAGGTCTTCTACTCAAATAAAGGCAAGAAATCCCAACAATAAACTATACATGCATCTCTAAGAACAGTCAAATGTTTTGCAGTCTCTCTTAACCAACACAGACCATTCCTTAAGTCAGTGTTTTTCAACCTTTTTTGAGCCACGGCACATTTTTTACATTTACAAAATCCTGGGGCACACCACCAACCAAAATGACACAAAATGACACTCTAACACAGTAATACATATAGTTAATATGTTTTTAAATGTATTTATGCACTCACTTAGTGTGAAACCTGGGCCTGTTTTGATGAACACAACATAGATATCCTGGCAGGAATGGTAGAAAGACACACATGAAGCTCTTGCTCAACAGCTGTCAATCTCTCTCTGTTTTTAGTTTTTATCGCAGTCAAGCTTGAGAAGTCAATCCAAACGAAAGATAGCTTTCGCTGTATTGCCTCGAGCTCACCGTCTTTTCTTTTTTCTTTTGTCCACCACTCATATTGGGGCCTTCATCTGTGTCATAATTTTGTCCAGGGCCCTGTTTGGCATTTGCATTTTTGCTTCTCAAAAACTTCTCCATCACTGTCACTCGCTTGTCTTGCTGTGATCCCAAATTGCCACTGTCACTTGACGCGCAGCTGCAGCACTAACTCTAACTTTGTTTACTAAGCTGCATCTGAGCGAATCCAAGATGGCGCAACCATAGCACTCTCGAGTCACTTCTTAGGTGACGCGAGAGTGCTATGGTTCCATTTCTTAAAGGGGCAGATACGCCTTATAGTTTATATATGAATGAAGTTCGAAAATAATTTCCCACGGCACACCTGATGATCTCTCACAGCACACTAGTGTTCCACGGCACACTGGTTGAAAATCACTGCCTTAAGTCATTGTCCTCAAAGAGAGGAATACTATCCCTGGGATCACCTACAATGGTTGAATGAAAAGTAATGCCTCCACCTTTATTACTTGGGTATGGATGGAAATATTTTAATAAATCAAATGCAGAAATAATCCTTAAAATGTGCTCTTTAACTACCCCTACTCACTTTTCCACATAATCACCAGACAATTGTATACATTTCTGCCAACGATGAACAAGTTTTCTGAAGCCATCATGGTTGTTTCCACAACCAGCGTCAGCTTGCTGGTTGTTTCTGCAACCATCGCTGGTTGTTTCCGCAACCAGCATCAGCATGCTGGGTACCCATCATGCACAGATCTTCCGATAGCCAAGCAAAGCAATAATGTGACCCACACACATTCTTGTGAAATGCTGATTATGCTTGAAATTGCTCTCTGATACGACAATCGTCCTGAATCAATCTGTCAACCTTTTGCTTGTGAAACACAGTGGTTGCTGTCACAGGACATCCAACTCTTCGTTTGTCACGCAAGTCAGATATTCCCACCTCATCATCTTTATACTTACTCACCCAACAATACACAATACTCACATCGACACAACCACCATAAACAGCTTGCATTCTCTGATGAATCTCCTTTGAGGTGACACCTTCTCCTGTCAAGAATTCAAAGACTGCACATGGCTTAAGTCCCATTGACCGACTGTCTGCGCCAGGTTCCATACTTTGCACTTTAACAACACAACTGTTCAATGCTAAGGCTTTCCGCCAAAATGGAACTGTAGAGGAGAGTATACTGAACAAGCCAGTACCTGCCACATACCAGTACTGCCATCTGCTGAAGAGTTACGAAGATGGAGGCATTACTTTTCATTCGACCCTCATATACAGTAAGTTCTTCCATATTTTTCTGCCTAGTTGTAATAAATTTAGAACTACATTTATTTTCAGCAAAAGAGTCCTTTGTTAGAGTTGTCTGGTAAAGGAAAATATAGTTCATTATATGTATCACTTGTTGCAGGTGCATCAATCCATTAAATATGTGCACAGAATCCGTACAGAATCACATAAGAACAATTGCCTTGAAGAGAATATTAATTCCTTTGAAGGACAGAAAAATGTTTTGTAAACAATATACATACTGTATCTGTATATTGGAGACAGAACAATCTTCTACATACAAGAGAAAAATCAGAACTTTATCTCTTCCAAGGAAGTGCTTATCACTTGTGCATGTTAAGAAAATACCATCAGTATAGATCATTTTACAAAAACTGGACGACACATTAAATAGATCATCCTATTATAGTTTGGGTATATTTCTAAGAAATTTTAAGAACTGTTTCTTCCTGCCAATCTATAAAAAAATTACTCCTATGTATCTAGTTTCCAAAGTACAGTGAAGTTGTCTCATGGTCATTTGAGGGAAAAGTAATTAAACTGCACTTATTTATTTATTTACCGTATTTGTACCCAACCCTTATCACACTACAGGAGATTCAAGGCAGCCTTACAACAGGCAGCAATTTGATGCCACACACACACATATTAAAAAGGATAAACAATTACAATTAAAACCAAACATTAAAACATAAATTATTAAAATATCAATTAAAATTATGCCATCCAAATCATAATCCAGGACTGTTCCATTTGTCAATCACATTGATTCATGGTCACTTACTGTACAGCTCCAATTACTTGGTCCCAAAGCTGCTTCTTAAGTTTTTTCCTGAAGGGCAGGAGAGAAGTGGCTGATCTGATTTCGTTGGGGAGGGATTTCATAGATGAGAAGCCACCCCTGAGAAGGTCCTATTTCTCGTCCCCACCACTCATGTCTGGGAAGGAGGTGGGACTGAGAGCAGAGCCTCCCCAGATAATCTTAGCTTCTGAGATCACGTCACAAAGAAACCTCCATCTGTTGACCTTTAGACTATGTTTGCAGAACCAGACTAAGACATGAATATTTTTCTTGCCATGATCAACCGCTATTAAGCAGAAACTGAGCTGATGTGGCTCTGTGTTTATCATGCAATTATATGCTTTGAAAAACTTCACCTGCAGAATATCTGTCTGCCATCGGAAAAAGGCAAGGATGGTCAAGGGCAAGGTGAGTGGTTTATGGGCCACACCTTGGAAGGCTGAAATGCCCACGCAACAAATTTCCTCCCAAAATTTTCCAATTGGTACCAAATGTCCCCAGACATCCTCTAGCAGAGTAGAGAGCATTTTCACAATGTATTGGGACCTCTGTGCAATTTTAAGGGCAGAATATGCTTTTTTTCCCTAATAGGAAGTAATCTGGAAATTGACTTCATAGTTACTTCCTACTGTAAAAATAGCTTGGTTGTCAGAAATGTGTCCAAATTCCCCCCACTCAAGAATATTTGGAGACATTTGGGGGGCGGAATCCCGAAGTTTCCTAGAGGTACAACTACTCATGCAGCCTTAAAAACTTGCCAACTCTGCTCCAGTTACAACTTCTTCCTTGTTCAATGCATTGTCCTACCAGGATTAATAATTATGAATAATGCAGCTGAACACTAACCTCTGTACATGCCGAAATACCCTTCAGACCGGATTGTCTTAATGAGGCAGTCAGACCTGTTGAAAAGGTAGAAAGAGAAAGAGGAAAGAGAGGGAAAACAACCACAATTACTACCATCCACCTTAAAAGCCAATTGAAGCACAGTTTCATTCTATTGATGCACAGAGTTACTCTTTTGGAGAAAATGGCATTGTAGTGGAGAAAGAACGCTGTCCTAAATATACATTGTACCTGGAGTAATTATAGTGAATGCTTCGGTTGGACCATATGGCCTAGCCAGGTGCTCTTTTTGTTGTATTAGTCATCTTGCTGCAGATAAGAAGCTATTTCACATACTCCAAAAGCCTTCATTACCATAGCTATAAGAATTCAGACACTTTCCTGTTTTATGCCAATAGAAGAGTCTCCCTCCCTCTCTCTCTCAAAGGCTTTAAAATTGCTTCCATTTGCAAACAGGGATTTTATATAAGAAAGATGGAGGTGGGGGGATACGTCCAGGTGCAGCAAAGCATAGCACAAAGAGACTTAATGTAGAGAACACACTGCCTTTCATAATAAGCATCAGCACGTCTCAGGAGATTCAGTCTTAGCCAGTTTAAAATAAAACAGTCACATACAACCTGATTTTTAATTTGGTATATTCCACTTTGAATCTCAATGCTCTTTGCTTATGTGCCAATCAAACCTAAACTTCCTTTTTAAATGTGTGACTTAGTCTGTTAGGAAACTTGATACATGGGTGGGCCTGCAATTGTTAACATTACACTGTGCAAGTCAAAAGAAGGATGTTTAAATGCCTTAGAATGATGCTTTAGTGCTATAATAAAAGATGAGAAGCCAGTCCCTACAATGAGGACATTTTACATATTTATTTTCATGTTTTGTTTTGCAGGTAGCTTCTAGTGTGAGAGAATTGGCCATCTGCAAGGATGTTGCCCGTGGACACCTGGATGTTTTGATGTTTTACCTTCTCTCATGTCCCCGCATGGGGAGCTGGAGCTGACAGAGGGAGCTCGACCCGCTTTCCCCAGATTTGAACCGCTGACCTGTGAGCCAGCAGTCCTGCCAGCACAAAGGTTTGACCCATTGCGCCACTAGGGGTTCTATTTTCATGTTATGTTATGTTATTTTATTTCTATCTCACCTTTCTCTTAATGCAGGACCCCCAAAAGTTAAAGTCCTGTTTTCAGGAGACCAGATCAGTGGTAAGGCGAAGGCATAGCACACATCTCCAAAGCCATTATATTTAGGGTTGCCACATGAATAAGGGACAGGTACCTAAAAATGGGGAATTTTTCACAAAATTAAGGGACACTTTATAAAAACTTGAAAATCATCAATTGATTTTCAAGTTTTTATGAAGTGTCCCTTATTTTTGTGAAAAATTCCCTATTTTAGGTACCCGTCCCTTCTTCTTATATTAAAAAGTGGCAACCCTCATTATATTCTTAAGTACTACTTGTGAAGATGAGTTTAGCATAGAGCATTATTCCTTAGTCTTTATTTGATTTCTAATTTTTGAAATGTTCATTGCAGAGTCTTCCTCCTGTATTGTGCCAAGCATCCCTTCTACACAGAGGATAGACAGCCTTGCTCTTAAGATACCAGGCTTCTCAGGAACCAGGAGGAAGTGGCTCCCTTTTAGTATACCTTCAGTGCTCTCTCGCTGAGATGTTGATAGTAAACACTAGTTGCCAACCTCCTCTGGTCTCAAGAGTAACAAGAAATATCAGCAATAAGCTCACCCCCATCCCTGGTCTCCAGGGTTCAGGCTGAGTGTTGGGTTATTTCATGCCTCACACTCACACATAAAGTCTGGATTTTCCCCACGGGAAATGTTATGATTATTTTGTCAAGTAATGGTATGTATATTTTGGTTGCATTTCTTTACATTTCCTCTTGAGATACATGTATTAAGAGGTTTAATTGTATGCTTCAACTTTCTAAAGCTAATGTCTCCTGTCTCAATGTGTCAATTGCCCATAGATGTTATACGGCTGATTGAAGTAAAAGGCACTACAGGTTGGCTTCTATCTGAATTGTTACTAAGGAAGTGGTTGAGAGTTGTGCCAAGATAATAAATGTAAACAACATTTCAGGAATCTCTTGTCCCATGGCTAAGAATGCAAAGAATAATATCATCACCCAATACCTCAATTAGAAGGAAGCAGATTTCCATGTGGGCATGCACTTACAGGGAAGGATATAATTACAGGGTGGGGTAAGATGGGGACAGAAAGTGGGCATTTCCATCCAAATAAAGATTCCTGTCCCCACAATTGCAATTTTCCTTTAGTCCATACATTTCTAGCATTGTAGTAACTAAAGGGGCCGCTGGTGGTGCAGCGGGCTCAACCACTGAGCTGCTGACTTTGCTGACCAAAAGGTTGGTGGTTCGAATCTGGGGAGTGAGGGTGAACTCCCGCTATTAGCCTCAGATTCTGCTAACCTAAAAGTTCAAAAATATGCAAATGTTAGTAGATCAATAGGTACCGCTCTGCTGGGAAGGTAATGGCGCTCCATGCAGTCATGCTGGCCACATGACCTTGGAGGTATCTCCGGACAATGCCAGCTCTTTGGCTTAGAAAGGGAGATGAGTACCACCCCCCCCCCCCCAAGAGTTGGACACAACTAGACTTAATATCAAGGAGAAACCTTTACCTTTACTTTAGTACCTAAACATTTCAATTGAAGATTTAGAAACACATTTTGGGCACACAAAGACAACAAGCAGACAAAGTGACTAATGGAATGTGAACATAAACATTCTAGGAATTAACCATTTCTAATGTCTCATTCCGTGCAATGGTTATAAATGTGAGAAATGGAAGACAATTCTCTAGTCCTAATTCTCATTTAGGCAGACAATCCCCTCATTTTGCCCTCCATTTCAATGCTACATCTCTGACTGCAGGAGAAGTGGAAAGCGTTATGATCACCACTTTATTTGTATCATGCTGATCCTGGAACTTCAAGCAAGCTCCAAGGAAAGACCTTGCCAAAGCGTGCATGACAAAAAGGGTGTTCCAGAACGTTGCTTCTAGAACAGACCAATAAAAGATCCATAGCACAAAATGAACTTGCAATGTCCTTGGCCTCCAGCACAAGACATAAATGACAAGCAGCACTTCTTAAGTTCTGAGGGATGAGTTCATATGCTCAGTATCCATGAAAGACAGTAATGCACAAGCCATGAGTCACTTTGCCTTCAACCAGCGAGGCGGCATTGAAGATAATTTTCAAAAAATCTTACACTTTTTCAGGGAGCTCAGGATGTCTGAGGAGTGGGCTCTCCTCAGCCAACTTTTATCCTCATAATAATCTAAAATTGGGGTGGGCTGAAAGAAGCCACTTCTCCCAAGACCACGCAATCAGCTTCATGCTCAGTATAGATCTGACACCAGGTCTCTTGATTCTGATATTTTACTTACTCACATCAGATTGCCTCTCCAACTTAGAGGAGCAACAAAACTTCAGCTGCTGGATGGTCATGGCAGCTGGCCCAAGGTTAAGCATGAGCAAACATATATTTTAAGTCCAAATGTGGAACAATAACACTATGCTTTCCTAAAGTAGTGATGTATTTGAGTGGTCCCTCATAGAAAACTTAGCTGATACAAGAATTAGAATAAACTGTTAATAGTAAACACATGAGTCCTATAAGAAAAAAAATCCTCACAAGATCCACTGTGATCCCATGTTTGTGTCCAGGGTTTCAAATCCAAACTCTATTATAAATATATGAACTGATCTTGAAGAAGTGATTCAAAAGAGTTTTTATAGCTGAAGAAGTACAAGACTGTACCTGACACAGCTAATGGAAGAACACCGCAAAACAATTCACAGAAAAGCCCTATTAAAATAACTTTAAACTAATAATTAACTTATTGCTGTTGCAGTTTTTACGGTTTAATGACTGGAGTACTTACATGCTGGAGTACATCCTCTGGCCATTCTGCTGATTCTGCAGGCGAGTTTTTGCCAGGTCAATAGGAAATACACAAGTGACCCCAATTAGCCCAGCTATCCCTCCATTGATCAGCTTGGCAGGTAAACTACAAGGGAAAACAACACAGAGGTGCAAGCTCAGCTGGACAGCAAATGCAAACAGAAAGAAATATGTGCATGAGAAATGCCAACATCTCCAAAAGTTTTGTGACTCCTTAAAGATCAGAAGATATATTGTGCCATAAGCTTTCATGGGTTACAGTTCACAAAATTTATTTGGCAACCCATGAAAGTATATAAAATACTTAAGACTTCACAAGGATCTAGAACATAAGAACATAAGAAGAGCCATGCTGAATCGGGCCTCAGCCCATCTAGTCCAGCATTCTGTGTCACACAGTGGCCCACTAGTTGTACTCAGGGATCTCTAGCAGAAAGGAGGGCAAAACCCTCACCTGCTCCCGACCCCCCACAACCAGTACCCGGGGAAAATCCTGCCTGCCTCTATCAACACAGAGGTGGCACTTGGATGTCCATTTCAGTAACTACTGATTCTAACTGATTTTGAAACAACAGACTAAATTTGTCAGCAAGCCCCACATTTTTCTGATATGGCTAAATGAGGAACTTTTTTTCTCCAAAATCCAATCGTTGCCCATATATTTCAGAAACTAGAGAGGGTTAGTTGTTATTGTTATTAAGGAAGCCTCCTTAATTCTGCCTTTGTACAATTTAACTAGTTCTTAATTTTGATTTTCATCCTACCAAGTACAGGAGCCCCTGGTAGCGGAGTGGGTGAAACCGCTGAGCTGCTAAACTTGCTAACCAAAAGGTCACAGGATTGAATCCGGGGAGCAGCATGAGCTCCCACTATTAGCCCAAGCTTCTGCCAACCCAGCAGTTCGAAAACATGCAAATGTGAGTAGAACAATAGGTATAGCTCTGCTGGGAAGGTAATGGCACTCCATGCAGTCATGCTGGCCACATGACCTTGGGGGTGTCTATGGACAACACCAGCTGTTAGGCTTAGAAATTGAGATGAGAACCAACCCCCAGAGTCGGACAAGACTGGACTTAATGTCAGGGGGAAACCTTTACCTACCTTTACCTAAGTATAGGGAGAGTTTTATTTATTTGCTTTAGTTATTAAGGGGTTCTTTATCCCAATTTTCTACAAAAGAAACACTTAAAACAACAAACATAGCTAAAAACAAATGAAATGATACTATCATAAAATCATCACAATATTCACCCATTAATTTACATTTTTAAAGTGTACAATATAGTCAATATTTCTAACAGTTTTACTTTTAAGGGAATGCCTTATAAATCTCAAACCTTCATGTTATATTAGTATATACAGGAACAAAATCTCACTGAGTTCAATGGGGGCCTGTTTCAAGAAAGCACACTCATGATTTGTAGGCACAGTTGGTGGGGATGAGAGACAGAGCCTTCTCAGAGGAGGCCCCTCGGCTGTGAAACGCCCTTCCCAGTGAAGCTAGATCAGCTCCCTCCTTCCTGGCTTTCAGAAAGAAACTTAAAACCTGCCTGTGGGACCAAGCTTTTGGAGAACACACAGTGCAATAGGTGGCAATGAAGTAAGCTTAATATGATTGGAATGGCGCCTGGATTATGACTTTGGATTTGTGTGGTTTAAATAGTTGTTTTTTATGTATTAATATAATGTATTAATATGCTATGTTTTTTTTAAAAAAATTAACTCTTTTAATGTTTGTGTATATTATATCTGTTTGTTCTGTGTATGGCATTGAATATTGCCAACTTGGAAGTGCTCTGAGTCCCCTTCGGGATAAAAGTACTGTATAATCAGGAGAGAATGGTCATACAGCCCAAAAAACTTACAGCAACCCAGTGATTCCGGCCATGAAGGCCTTCGACAACACAAAAGTATAGTAAACAAACAAACAAACAAATAATCACCAAATGTATTATTAGAAAATCTCATGGTTTTAGCAATTAGCAGAAAAATTATTCATGAAAAAATGAGAGTCACAGATTTCAAATCAGCCCAAAAGCTATTCAAAAGCCATACTATGGATGGTAATTGGCTGTCACTACTCTATAAACTACTATAGTGACTTTGTAAGGGAGGTGGCCTGGACTGAAAAGCCATCTCTGAAGGAAAAGATGGAGAAAACCCACAAAACATCTTAATCTTGGTATCCAGTCATATATATTATGGTCCATGTAATGTCTAGCTCTGAAGCTCTACAACAAATATTTTCCAGACAGTTTTTGGATTGTATGAGAGGGAGGCAGATACATATTAACTAAGAGGAAAAGAGGTGGCAAAAATGTCTGAAGCTGATTTTATTATATATTATTTATTATATATGTTTTATTATATATAACCAGCGATGTTTAGGGATTTCCCTTTTCCTATAGACAGAAATAGACACCAAACCAATCTTGGGTCTTTTTGGAAATATGGCAGATCGGACAAATATTGTAGAGTAAGGTTTGTGATGAGAATCCCATTCCATAGTTCCAATCTCATTAATATGACACACAGAGATTGAATGTGCTCTTCCTAATATAATTCCCTCCCTCCCTTTCTCTACCACACAAAAGCACACAAAATCCCAGTGTATGTGTGTTTTACAACATCAGTGTTATCAGCTAAGTGTAGCTACCTGGCCATACAAGTAGAAATGCACACATTTAACTAACAGCAAATAAAAACAAGGCAGGACACAGTTCTCCTTTTAAATTTTCCCTTTGAAATCAATGTCAGGGATCTTTTGGGGGGAAAACCCATAGAATAAATACATGGTATCATAACCATGCAGTTAGCCATTCTCTATTCAGTTCAGGAAACTTTTAATGTGCTCTTTCCAATCTACATTTTTTTTTAAAGTCTAGTCACAAAGAGTGTCGGTAAGAGGTACTCTCTGCAAAAACTGCTTTTGGAAGATAATGAGCTTTGGAAGTCACTCAGAGACGAGAAGGGTATTGCTGTGGGTGCAAGCAGGGATGAGCAGAATGACTTTCACTAAAGGGAAACGGTAAGTTGAAAGCTGTTCACATCTCATAAACTGTTACATGAAATTTGCTTTTCAGAATGAGTCTAATGAGGCTCCCAAAATGGTTCATTTGAGAGAGGTAAAACCAAAACAGGAGTATCAAAGCCTTGCCATGACAACTCACCTGAGCATTTTGTGCCAAGTGTTACAACATGTCCTTGTGTCTGTTACACAGAATGTTCCGGCACTCATTTGATTCCATTCCAGTATTTTGAAATGGACACTGTTTTACATCATAGACTGCTGGGATGGTACAAATCAATACATTAAATGCATTGCTGGAATTTATGCTGTAACGCCCCATTGTTTGTTATATGCTGCTTAAAGGTAATTCAATCGAGCACAAATATTAGTGCAATTATGGTGAAGTAAAGGGTAGAATTTTTGATCTGTTATTTAGTACCCAGAAATACACAGGTTGAGTCCCAAAGAGCAGATAATCTACCATAGAAAAGCTTAAGTAAATCTGATGGGTCTTTAATATTCAAGTTCGCTAAAATAATCTATTCGTATAGCATTGGTCCTACACTGGAAACATAAATACAAATCTATATTACAGAACAAAACGTCTATAATCCTTTTTTCTTACCCTACTTTCTTTCTCATTTTTCCTATTAAACTGGGTCTCTTGAAGCCATAATGGACTTTGAATACACATAGTTCATCTATTTATGGTAAGGAAACACATCTATCAACATTACATTCTCTTTTTTTTTATGTACAGAATTTAAAAATATTTATTTATTTATTTACAGTGTTTTTACCCCGCCCTTCTCTTTTTTTTTCTTTTTTTTAAAAGATTTTTTATTAGTTAAAATACAACATAACAACACGATGACATTACAAACAGGTTTCCCACCCCCATTTCCCCAAAGGATATCAACATTACATTCTCATTGGAACTGGAACTCCTATAATGGACTACGAGATAGCATCACATAGGCGAATACAGCCGATACCCTTGACCCTGTAGATAGGCCTGTAGTTTGTTGTATCCTTAGTAATTATGTTCATGTATTTTGTAGTATTGTGTTGTGTACTGTATTACTATAACCGGCTGCCCAGTAACTTTGTAAGTTGTCCCGAGCCTCACGGGAGTGGCGACTAATAAGTTTGAACAATAAATAAATAAATAAATTGTGATGTATACAATAATAACGTTGACATAACACAAATGGTGTTTCTTTCTTTCTGCAGCACCCACTAGTTAGGAGGACTTCCTTTGGCTTTACTCTGACTACTTTGACTATAACTCTGAAAAAAAGGGGTTTGGGTCACCACTCATCCATGAGTGACCTTGGACAAGCCATACATTCTTAGCTTCAGAAAAAAAACTTTGAAAGGCTCACTTTAAGGTTGCCATAGGTCAGAGGTGCACAACAACAAAATAATATTTAGTAAAGAAATAACCTGATTAATCTATGCAGAAGGCTTCAGGTTCAACCCATCCTTGGCATATATTGTGTGTCATATTAATGAGATTGGAACTATGGAATGGGATTCTCATCACAAACCTTACTCTACAATATTTGTCCGATCTGCCATATTTCCAAAGATTGGTTTGGTGTCTATTTCTGTCCATAGGAAAAGGGAAATCCCTAAACATCGCTGGTTATATAAATAATAAAACATTAAGATAATCAGCTTCAGACTTATGGATCTGAACGGATTCCTGACGGCTCTTGGGGATTTTCCCGTCTCCTCGGTAAGTGACCCTGTTGAGGCTCTTGTTTCTCTCTGGGATAGGGAGATGACAAGGGCTATTGACACGATCGCTCCAGAACGCCCCCTCTCGAGTAACCGAGCTAAACCAGCTCCTTGGTTTACTGAGGAGCTGGCAGCGATGAAACGAAAAAAGAGGAGGCTAGAGTGTGTGTGGGGTCGGAAGCAGAGCAGATCGGCCCATGCGCGTCTGGTCTCTTATTTAAGGACCTATGACGCAGCAACAAAGGCCGCACAAAATTCATCCATTGCGGCCAAGGTGGCCACTGCCAAAAACCGTCCAGCAGAACTGTTCCGAGTTGTTAGAGGACTATTAAATCCGCCTCAGTGCGAGATCCCTGACAGCTCGGCGGTACGCTGTGAAGAGTTTGCTCGGGCCTTCACAGACAAAGTGGCGCTGATCCATTCCAACTTCGATACCACTTTAATGGCAGTCTCTGAGGATGTGACACGAACATCTGCTTGTCCGGTTTAAATAGATTCGTTTCAATTGGTTCAGCTCGAGGATGTGGACAAGCTCCTTGGAGAAGCGAGGCCTACCACATGCATCCTAGACCCCTGCCCATCCTGGCTGATCAAAGAGGTGGTTAATGCCTCCTTACAGGAGGGCAAGATTCCAGACAGCTTAAAGCAAGCTGTTATCAAACCGCTGTTGAAAAAACCATCACTGGACCCCACTCAATTCGTCAACTATCGGCCAGTTTCCAATCTCCCCTATTTGGGTAAAGTCATGGAACGTGTGGTGGCTTCGCAACTCCAGGGGTTCTTGGTAGACACTGATTATCTTGATCTGGCACAGTTTGGCTTTAGGCCGGGACACGGTACTGAAACAGCCTTGGTCGCCTTGGTAGATGATCTACGCCAGGAACTCGACAGGGGGAGTGTGTCCCTGTTGGTTCTGCTGGACCTCTCAGCGGCTTTCGATACCGTTGACCACGGTATCCTTCTAGGTCGCCTTGCAGAGATGGGGCTTGTGGGTACTGCTCTGCAATGGCTCCGATCCTTCCTGGAAGGTCGTACCCAGAAGGTGTTACTGGGTGACACCTGTTCGACCCCACAACCATTGTCGTGTGGAGTCCCTCAGGGTTCAGTACTGTCCCCGATGTTATTTAACATCTACATGAAACCGCCGGGAGAGATCATTCGGAGTTTCGGAGAAGGTGTTATCTGTACGCAGATGACGTCCAGATCTGTCACTCCTTTCTACCTGTCACTAAGGAGGCTGTCCAGACTTTAAACCGGTGCTTAGCTGCTGTGTCGGACTGAATGAGGGCTAGCAAATTGAAACTTAATCCAGACAAGACAGAGGCACTCCTGGTCAGTCGAAAGGCCGAACAGGGCATAGGGTTACAGCCTGTGTTGGATGGGGTTACACTCCCCCTGACGACGCAGGTCCGCAGCTTGGGAGTGATCCTGGATTCATCGCTGAGCCTGGAACCCCAGGTCTCGGCGGTGGCCAGGGGAGCTTTTACACAGTTAAGACTCGTGCGCCAGCTGCGCCCGTACCTTCGGAAGTCTAATCTGGCTACGGTGGTCCATGTTCTGGTCACATCCCGAATAGATTACTGCAACGCACTCTACGTGGGGCTGCCTTTGAAGACAGTTCGGAAATTACAACTAGTCCAACGGGCGGCAGCCAGATTACTAACTGGAGCGACATACAGGGAGCATACCACCCCCTGTTGTGTCACCTCCACTAGCTGCCTATCCACTTCCGAGCTCAATTCAAAGTGCTGGTCTTGACCTTTAAAGCTCTATACGGTTCTGGCCCAGCTTACTTGTCCGAACGCATCTGCCGCTACGTCCCACCTCATAATTTAAGATCATCCGGGGAGGCCCTGCTCTCGCTCCCGCCAACTTCTCAAATGCGGCTGGTGGGGACAAGGGAGAGGGCCTTCTCAGTGGTGGCTCCCCATCTGTGGAATGCGCTTCCTAGCGGCATACGATCAATTCCATCCCTCCTGACATTCAGGAAAAAAGTAAAAGCCTGGCTATGGGACCAGGCGTTTGCACACTAGCACAAGGCAGCATTTTAGACTGGATTTTAATGGAAAGTTGATGAATAGGGCTCAATGCTTTTTATGGATGGAACACTGGTTTTTTTTTGTTTGTTTTTTTAACTTAAATGAATGTGTATGATATGTTGATGTAATTGTATTTAATGTATTTTAATATGTAATGTTTTGGGGGGTTTTATACTGTGTTTTACTGTGTTGGCATCAAATTGTACCTTTTTGGAAGTCGCTCTGAGTCCCCCCTCGGGGGTTGAGAAGAGTGGGGTAAAATGCCGGAAATAAATAAAATAAATAAATCTCCCAGGGAGCTTGGAAAGACTCCCACCTGAAATCTTAGAGAACAGATGTCCTCCAGCAAGATCAGTGGTTCCCAACCTTTTTTTGACCAGGGACTACTTGACCAGGGATCACTTTCATCAGGAACCACTCTCCAACACTGACACCAAAAGGGTTACAAATCAGTTTTTGGTCAACTTTATATTCGGTTTGGGGTACTGATTCAGAAAATTGCATTAGATAGACCACATCAGCTCTAGTTTCTGATACTGAACATATGCCGTGGTCAGCGACAGGGAAGGAATGGCAGGCGGCGCCAAAGGAGTGGAAATAAAATAAATAAAATAAAATAAAGAGAAAGGAGGCTCGTAGTTCCAGATCTTCGTCCTCGTGACCCACTGGTGGTCCACGGCCCACAGGTTAAGAAGCACTGGGCTAGATGGATCTGGTCTAAGACATCTTCCTATGTTCCTAGTTAGTTTAAATTATAACTAGCCT
Source organism: Anolis apletophallus (assembly GCA_030556195.1). NCBI lineage: Eukaryota > Metazoa > Chordata > Lepidosauria > Squamata > Anolidae > Anolis > Anolis apletophallus. The sequence continues at coordinate 98,399,543 of JARBWK010000002.1, read as the reverse complement.
ATGTACTTCCAATGCAATCCTATATATACCTACCTAGAAATTAATTACCCCCAAATAAGCCTTAATTGATATGAAGATAAAGCCCAATCTCTTATTAGACCACAGGTACAAACTCTAGCACAGGGATTCGTAAATGAAGGCCAGTGGGCCAGATGCGGCCCCTTCAAGGTCATTTACCCAGTCCCCACCCTAAACTTTAGAGTTAGGGTCACCCTAAGTCTGAAACGACTTGAAGGCACATAACAACAACAACCCTAATTAACTGTGATTTTAACTAATTGCTTTAATTGATATGTTTTCATTATGTGATTTTAATGTATATGTTGTTTTTATATTGATATTTGTTCAAGCCATTGAATTGTGCCTTTATTGTGAGTTGCCCTGAGTCCCCTTCGATGAGAAAGGCAGGATATAAATAAATATATAAATATATAGTGTATATCCCGCCACCGAAGGGAATCGGGCCAGCTCACAAAATAGTGCAAACATTTAAATACAACAAGGCACATAAACAAAATAACACAATAACAATAAAGTTCACATAAATTACATGAAACATCGTATCATATGTGCAGTGTGTGCATAGGAATTTGGTCATTGTTTTTTCAAACTATACCCCCCCCCAATGAATCAGCCCTTGGCTTAAAACATTTGGGGGCCTCGGTTTAGCACATATCTTCAGATATGAGACAGAGTTACCACTACGGTCCAAGAGCATGAGAAAATAAAAACCCACCATCACATGGAGAAATAAAAATATTTCTTTCTGAATGCATAGTTTTTAAAATATTCAGTATAATTTTAACACATAAAAAGAAGGAAAACTGAACAGGAAAGATAATTTTTGTATGATGGGGGGCACTGTTATTAGCGACAACATCATGGAATTAAATATTTGCATTTGGTGGTGAATATAAACACCAACCATTGGAAAAAACTACATGTGCAACAATGAAGCAGAATTGATGCTGTCGCGAGAGAAGCAGAACTTTTACCTGATCTGTTTATCAGCCATTTAATTCAGATTGGATCCTGTAGAAACCAGATTTCTTTTCTTCCCAAAGTCCTCCAACTTCTTTGATCGTTTGACACCTACTTCCAGCAAGTGGTTTTCTACAAGCAGATAGAAATATCACCAATATTATTATTCCTAATCACTGGATGATGTATATACAGTTTCGCAACTGAACCAATATTTCAGAGGTTTCGGTGGATCCCAGGATATGACATCCAAGAAAAAAATGTATCTAATACCCAAATCTTAAATGTATAGAGTACAATCTTTTAGGGAGAAGAGTAGAGAGTGAGAATCACATTTCACAGAAAGTGACAATTTCTAATTAAGGGAAGCACTCTGCTCTTTAGTTTTCAAGTGCAATGGATTATCTTAACAGTGAGGACAAGGCATTACTGCACATGCTCAGAGGCACTGTTGTTCTCTGCACATTGGAGTAACAAGTTCTATCTTCTGAATAGGTTGTAACTCTTAATGAAAAGGGATTTCTTTTGCAAAACATCAGAAAAAGAGACACATTATTTTCCATGTGTTATAGCTTAGGCATGATGATATGCTAGTTTGTTAATACCCTGGTGAAATCAATATGCAACCAATGTGTTGTTGAAGGCTTTCATGGGCAGAATCACTGGGCTGCTGTGAGTTTTCTGTATGGCCATGTTCCAGAAGCATTCTCCCCTGACGTTTCTCCCCCATCTATGGCAGACAACTTCAGAGGTTGCAAGATCTGTTGGAAACTAGGCAAGCGAGGTTTATATATGTGTGGGATGTCCAGGGTGGGAGAAATAACCCTTGTCTGCCTGAGGCAAGTGTGAATGTCAACCCCACCTCTTCCAAGGTGAACTGAACCACTTAAACTGGGCTGTACAGGTCAATGGATACTCCACCACAGACATCAGAAGAGCTGAAACACCAAGAACAAGGCACAAGAGTAAAGACAAAGATCCACCCAGAGGGAAAGTGTTCTTACCATACACCAAGGGAACCACTGACTGCATAGGGAAGCTGATGAAGAAACACTACCTACAAATAATCTACAGATCCTCTAAGAAAATCTAACAAATGCTATGTTCAGCAAAGGATAAGAGGAATCCTCTCACCTCTGCAGGAGTCTACCATATACCATGCAGTTGTGGACAAGTCTACATAAGAAGCACCAAACGCAGCATGAAAGGCACTGCAGACTAACTCAACCTGAGAAGTCAGCCATAGCAGAGCACTTGATGAACCAACCTGGATGCAGCATGCACACAGAAATGCTGGACCACTCTAACAACCACCATCTCAGATTACACAGAGAAGCCATTGAAAACCACAAGCATGTGGACAATTTCAACAGAAAGGAGGAAACCATGAAAATGAACAAAATCTGGCTACCAGTATTTTTTAAAAAACTGTAAAATCAGGACAGTAAATAAAGAACAACACAAGAATCAATCAGAGCCAGCTAACACATCCCAACAAAGGATTTCCCCAGGCAGCAACCAGCCAGACTTTGAAGCTGCAAGGCCATTCAATGCTAATCAGGGTGGCCAATTGTGACATTTGTGCTTGCCTCAATCAGACAAGAGTTCTTTCTCCCACCTTGGACATTCCACAGATATATAAATCTCATTTGCCTAGTTTCAAACAGACCTCACAACTTCTGAGGATGCCTGCCATAGATGTGGGTGAAACGTCAGGAGAGAATGCTTTTTGGAACATGGCTATACACCCCAGAAAACTCACAGCTACCCAACATGCAAGCATTTTGCAAATCACACTTTTGAGTCTTTCACTGTTTTACAATCTCTTGAAATGCCACAATGATATAGGTACATTCTTATTGGGATAACTGAAATAGTGACAAAAAAGATAATAGCAACTAGAGGGAAAACTAAAGAATTCTGAACATTTAATTCCTGGCATGCTGAACCATAGTAAATAATTGCCTAAGGTAAAACTAAGCTATCTGATCTGTTATACAAGATGAATGATTGAATATAAATCAAGGGCACGGGCAGAAATATTTATTAAAAGTCTTTCTTAGTGCATAGAAAAAAAGACTAAACATGAATTGAGATTATAAAGGACTATATAGAAAATGTTAATGCTGACAAGAGACTCCATACATATATTTTGCCTTCAGTGGAAACAAAGAAAAATCAGACGCAACCATGATTTAATCATCTTTTCATTGCTCTTATCTTTCATATTAGAAAAAAGAAAATGGAGAGAAGATTATCACTTTAGCCATAGCTGAATCTAAAAGGCATTTGCTTATCATTTTAAAGAGAAGACTATTTCCAAATTACTTGCTCCTGCTGTTCATGGAGGCAAGTTAACACGCTGAAAAAATGCTGAGACATCACACCCGCCCACCCACCACATGGCACCAAGGCATTTGTCAAATCTGCCATGCTGCTGAGCGAGAAAAACAGATCTTCTGCGTAGTTTTATAACAAAACCAGATAATTCTGCCGTGGGGAAGGAAAAACAAAGTATCTTTCAGTGCTGACATCCCTTCTAAAAACCTCCTGAATGATTGTATCAAGCTATGTCAAAGAAGCAGCAATAAGAAAGATTAAGTATTCCTATTTGAAGGCATGCCACTGCAACAAGAAAAATATGATTACAACAAAGACATTCTATTTGTCACCATACAGATAATTTACTTATTGCAAAAAAAAAAGACTTTAATTTATTTTTCAGTGTTTTTTTTCTGGAAGGAGGGTATGAAGCACATAGGGATCTGGTTCTCAGACTTCATGTGGGTATGTGAAAACGCATATAATGAAGCCTATTGTTTTCAATGGGATGAATGATGGAGGTACCAAGGAGATGGCGTAGCTTGTACAGGAATCACTAAGTCAATAGGTGAAACTATGGATAAGTGAAAATGCATTTCTCTTCCATGGATGTGTAGGTTGCGTTATACTGATCTACCGTTCTAAAAGATACTTGCATCCCAATATTCACTTCCAGAGTAAGTTATTTGGGGAGATAATATTATTTATTTATTTATTATTATTTATTGTTTTATTTATTTATTATTTGGCCTTATACGTCGCCACTCCCCGGGGGCTCGGAGCGGCTTACAGTCAAATAAAAACACAACAGCGGTAAAACAACAACAATTAAAACAATTTGTATACCGCCCTTCCCAGCAGGCTCAGGGTATACATATCTGTAGAAACTACCAACTCAATAAGGGAGAAAGCATGGCAAGTCCTTCATAGCATTACTGTGATTTCTAAGTTATGCAACAGCAAGAGCAAGTCTCCTGTGAACTGCCTCAAAGCAAACCACTACTGCCTTTTATGGCCCATTGGAAATTGCAGCTGGCACTGTAAAATGCACTATCCCAAAGGGAATGGGGAAGAGCAAATGACTAAACAACCAGGTATTTCTGCGCCTGAAATGGAACAGCAAGCACCCCTTCTTAAACATTTTGTGCTAATTCACAGCATTAACACAATCACCAAAACATACTAAGTAACTCGGGGACCCTTGATCTTGAGAGCAGGGCTGGCCCAAGACATTTTGCTGTCATCTTGGCTTCTAGGGAGATTTGGTGCTTGATCTACTCTTGTCATTGCATTGTTGTGCATCTTCAAGTAGTTTCTGACTTATGGCAACTCTAAAGTAAACCCTGGTCTCAAAAGTCCTAGTTCAACATGTAAGCCACTACACCATAGTGCCTTTGTCTCATTTGCTTTTGAACCCATTGATTTGCCTTTTACCTTTATGACTGTATCCATAAAATTGTTCTCCAGCACCTTATTTCTCTTCAGTACTCTTTAAGCATCACGGCAAACAAATATTGTGACACAAATCTTGTGACTGAATTTGGGCTCTGAAAGCATCTTTAGAGGATGGTTGTCCAAAGAGCTCTGATGTGACTTTAAGCTATCTCTTAAGCATTATTAAATTCTGCTGTCACCTATGTTCAATATGTACATAATATTTTTTTAAATACCAATGCAATGGCTTAGGCACCCTTTTACAAACAAGTTTTTGCTTTCCTTCCAAAGGAAACCAGGTGTGGGTAAATGCCAGAACATAAGGTGGCTGGTGATTGCAATTGTGGGGTGGTGAACCCACTCCAAGGTCTAAATCAGTGGTTCCCAATCTCTTTTTGACCAGGGACTACTTGACCACAGACCCCTTTGACTAGGGAGCACTTTCAAGCATTAGTACCAAAAGGGTTACGAATCAGGTTTTGGTAAATGTTAGATTCGATTTGGTTATTTGGGGTGCTGATTCAGAAAATTGCATTGGATAAACCACATCAGCTCTAGTTTATGATACAGAACATATGCCATCCAGTAGTCGCCATCTGCTCGCCCAAAGAAAACCATATTTAATAATCTAGAGCTGATGTGGTCTATCCAATGAAGCAGTCAGGTTTGTTGTCATGTGTAGTCAGCCTCTCCCCTCCTGACATCCCCGTTGTCTCAGCACTATAAGAGGGTTTCGCGAGAACAGTAGCTCTATTTGCAATGGTGTAGTAACAGTGAGGCTGCGGACCATATTTTAGTTCTTGGGGACCACTGGTGGTCCATGGACCAGAGGTTGGGAACCACTGGTCTAAACTAAGCTTTCAAAAAACTCTCAGAGTTATTGGACCAATTCACTAAAATGCTTTCAGCACCTTGGAGATTCTTTAATGTTTGGTTTAAAACCTGGAGTAGATTCACCACTTTGCTTCCATCACTGTCCACAGCTATAAACACTAGATGCACCTCTTGAACTTTTCACAACTTGCAGATATGGGTCAAGCAGCATGTTACATTGAAAAGTGATTGGAAAATGTCTGCTGAAACCCAAAGAATTTGCCAAACAAAAACCTTACTGGTGGGGGTTTCAGTACAATGCCAAGTTTATTGCCATTCCCTATGACCAACAAAATCCAGTTTAAATCGTGCAAAGAGTTAAAAACTATGCCAGAATTATGCTAATTTGTCCAGAATACATACATCCATGGATCTTGCTGGATCTGGAGTTTCTCCAAGTATAATTTGGATAGCACAATAACATTTAAAAGCACAAATTTTCCTTTCAATTTATGCAATATGTTCATATTCTGCTCTGCCCCCCTCACAAATGTTGTTTTGCATTTCAGCAAAGATTTTCAGTACATGTGGGTGTATGATGGAATAAGGCTAGCAGTGTCTTCTGCCAGAGATGCCTTTGATTTAGAACAAATCTTGCACCAGCTGATAGCAAGATCTATCCTTCAGACTCATACCACTTCTTGATGCATTCATTTACTTGCAGGTTGCACTTTTTCTTAACTCCTCAGAGGTGATATGTTTTTGCAACTGTGCGAGGACACCAAACCTTTTCTATGGTTCTGATTAAATGCACATACTTGAAGAGAAATTCATACTAATACAATACACTCCACATAAAATTTGCTTGTCACACAAATGTTATAGGTAACAAATGTAATAGTATGTCTTGTAACAATCCCTTTTTCCAATAAGTTTTCCAGACAGATAAGACTGGTTGGACAGTAGATACCCACAGAGAATAATGCACCTGGTTGTGTGATGGAAGGACACATTATTTAAGAGAATACAATAAAATGCCCCAATGAAGCCTTAAAGATTATTGCATGAAGATCTGAGCCAAACTCTTCCAAATATGGAAAAGAAACGCATATTGGGAAGCATATTTTTTTCATTGTTAACACATGGCTATTGTCTGCACATAACTGTGTCAGCTGTATTGCCCTCGGAATAACCCTATGAGTCATGTCAAGCTAATTCCATTTTACAGATAAGGCAATAAGGAAAGGCGGGGAGGGGGTTGAGAGAGACAGATCACTGGATATATCTGACACAAAGGGGGACCTGGCAAACTCAATCTTTGTTGACTGAGTTCACCTCTCCTCTTTTAGAATGGTGAGATATGGATAGATATCAGAACAAAGAAGGAAGAGAAGAATGTGTCATGAAATCTGTGAATGTTTGGCTTTTATTAGTGTAACAGATTTCACTGCAATGCTTACCACCCCCTCCAAATATATATTTTTGCTACCATACAGATTTGTTTTGTGCTTTTTAATTGGGCTGTTACAGGAACCTCTGTGGGAAACTATATACCTTAATCAGGATGATCCAGCTTTGGAACCATCCTCAGTCCCCAATTTAAATTCCATCTGCAGATTTCACTGTATAGCTCAATTCAAAGAAAGAAAGAGCTTTTAAGCCACTGTAGATAACTCAGAAAATATTTTAGATGAATCAATAACTACTGGAATTGAGTGGGCAAAGTCTGGCCTTCTAGATATTGTCAAGCTCCATCTCGCAGCAGCTCTGGTCAGCATAGGTAAAGATGAGGAATGCTGGGAATTAAAAGTCCAACATCTGGAGGGCCACATTTCCCTAGCCCCCATTTTAGAGACAGGATAATAATAATAATAACAATAACAACAACAACAATAATAATGATATTTATTTATATCCTGCCCCATCTCCCCAAGGGACTTGGAGTGGCTTAACAACAACAGTGAAAATAATATGGACAATAAACATACAACCAATTTAGGATTAAATCAAATCAAGCAAAGAATAACAAAGCAACATCAATAGGAAAGTAAAAAGAAAACATATTAAATTGACACAAGATGCCAGGCATCATGGGCTTACCGATATAAATTATAGCCCTCAGTACAGGATTTGTTTTGCAAGACAGAATGGACAGATTAGGTTCTTACAAGGTGGTTGCAGGAGTTGCACAGGCAACTGTGCCTGGGGATTTTCAGGTTCTATGCAGCAGGTGGTTTGACTGCTCATGTAATATAGCCACCACAACACAGCCCTAAACACACCTGATCACATCTAATTTTGAAAACCAAGGAGAGTCAAGTCCATTGAGTACTTGGATGAAAGCTCACCAGGGGACACCACAGATCTTCAGGTAGGATAAGGAAAAATTCACACCTGAAACTCTGCAGAGCAGCCAGATAATAATGGGCCAGATAGATTTTTTTAAAAAACAACCAAATACCAACAAACAACCAGACTGGCTCCCTATAAGGCAACTTCACTATGTTTACATCCAACGTATTGTTTACTGTAGTAAAGATGTAACTGTTTTCATCTTATGGCATTCTGTGGTCTGCATTACAAAAGTTAATGGGTGGGCAGAAACCATAATTTATATAAAGACCATAATTCAAATATATAATCCGGAACTTTCCCAGCACCATGCATAGTAGGTCGGAAGTGTGTGTGTGTGTTTGCCTTTAAGTGACCTGTTGAGCCGCCATTTTTAAATTTTAAAAATCTTAAAAAAATGGCGGCCGGGAGGGGGGGGGGAGGCGGGGCAAGCTTCATTAATGTAATACCATTTCTATAATATAGTGAGGGGACTGAACATCAGAGACAGTGGTTCACCAAGAGGCTAGTAAAACTGCAGCGCTTCAAAACATCACTGCTAAGTTCAAGGATCAGCTGCATTCAGTCGTCACCACAATTTTAGAACCATAAACTAAAATAACAGAGCTGGAAAGGAAAGCAAGAGCATCTAGTTCAATTTCTGTCACTTAGGGATACACGGGGCCACACAGCTACTATCAGTTGAGGTCTCACCAGCAGGAGAGATAAGAGGATAGAGCAGAGAAAGAGACATAGAAAGGAACAGAAAGAGGGGAGCATCTTCTGCTGTTGACTTTGCCCTGTCAACCTCAGGCATGCTCTTCACAATTATAGCTAAGAGAATGTGACTTTTGGCAGAAAGAAGTTTGTTCAGCATAGTCTCAGCACAGCCTTTGACAGTGTGTTTGACAGTTTACATGGGTTACCACATAAGGGGAGAATAGCCTTGAAAAACTTCTGACCCTCTCCACTTGTAGGAACAGAAACAGCATTGAGATACTAATTGCCCTATGTCTGTGTGCTTTTTTCTCTTCGCAGCTGAGCAGATGCCCCTTTGCTGAGGAAAGAGCATTGCACAGCTCTAAAGTTCACACATGGTTACTTGACGTCAGCAGAAATCCAGCCAAGAACAGAAATCATTAGATATTTTATATCTTATTCCTGGGAGACCAATGTGGCAACAACATCAGGAATGTTTCCTCTAAGGCGAGTGCATTACAGATCTGCTGCAGGAGGTAGGCAAAATCAGCTTCCTTCTCAGCTATCCTTTACAAGTCCAATAAACATAATGCATGCTAACTTTGGTATTCTAAGACTTCTCCTATGTACCCCACAGATTTTCTTGGCAACCCAACAAAAACAAATACTGTGAAGTCCAGAAATACCTGTCCTACCCAAACAAAGCACACAGCTTAGGTTTACCATCCTTTATTACACTGAATGTAAAAGGCAATGCATGCTTTCAGCAGACCACAGCTATATTAAGAAAATGAAATAAATCAAACTCCATTAGATTAATTAGCTGTATGTTGCATTCAAAGGAAAGGGTTCTAGCCATGGGGCTCTTATGTCAATTGAAACCACAGATGGAAGGACCTTGAGAGACTAAAAGTTCATCTAATCCAGTGTTTCTCAACCTGGGAGTCGGGACCCCTGAGGGGGTCGCAAGGGGGTTTCAGAGGGGTCACCAAAGACCATTAGAAAATGCATATTTCTGATGGTCTTAAGAATATCCGCCTGTCCTTCTCTTCGTTTTTGGAAACAGATGGCAAATTCTCCCACCAAAGCCCTCCTCCTCTTCTCTGGATGTAGGTGAACTAACACTCCAAAACTCAAGGTCAATGCCCACCAAACCCTTCCAGTATTTTCTGTTCATCATGGGGGTTCTGTGTGGGAAGTTTGGGCCAATCGTTGGTGGGGTTCAGAATGTTCTTTGATTGTAGGTGAACTATAAATCCCAGCAACTACAACTCCAAAATGACAAGGTCTATTTCCCCCAAACTCCACCAGTGTTCACATTTGGGCATATTGAGTATTTGTGCCATGTTTGGTCCCGAACTATCATTGTTTTGAATTCACAGTGCTCTCTGCATGCAACTCCAAAACTCAAGGTCAATGCCCACTAAACCCTTCCAGTATTTTCTGTTGGTTATGGGAATTCTGTGTGTCAAGATTAGTTCAATTTCGTCATTGGTTGAGTTCAGAATGCTCTTTGATTGTAATCCAGCAACTACAACTCCCAAATGACAAAATCAACCCCCCCCCCAACCCCACCAGTGTTCAAATTTGGGCGTATCCGGTATCTGTGCCAAATTTGGTCCAGTTAATGAAAATGCATCCTGCATATCAGATATTTACATTACGATTCATAACAGTAGTAAAATTACAGTTATGAAGTAGCAATGAAAATAATGTTATGGTTGAGGGTCATCACAACATGAGGAACTGTGTTAAGGGGTCGCGGCATGAGGAAGGTTGAGAACCACTGATCTAATCTAATATGTATTACAACATGTCAGACTGAAAATACATACAGGAGTTTTTATCTCTCCACTAGTTAAATTAGAGCTTAATACAATAATTTAGTAGGTCGAAATACCCTAAAGGTTCTTGATCCTGTCTGATTTTGGGAGCTAAACAGGGCTGGTCCTGGGGAGTACTTGGATGGAATGTTGTCAACCAATACCCGGTGCTGTAGGCTACATTTCAGAGGAAGAAATTGCCAAAAATCACCTCTGATTATTCCTTACCCAAGGTAACGCTATGCAATTAATGGGGTTATCAAAAGTCCACAGGTGACTTGAAGGCACACACACACACACATATATATGTACCATTGTTTGCCACAGATCATTAGATATCATTATTTGCCCTTTAACTATATAACATTACGGCATTAATTCCTGCCTAGAGTATTAGGAAAGGTAAGTGATGGAAAAAATAGGTTCATATAAGGGATTATCCATTTTTAAATTTATTAAGACAGCTGAAGTAGGCCCATTTCTTAGTAGCAAAAATCTCAAAGCAGGAAGCATTTTGGAAGAAAAGCACATAAGGACAGCCACATTTCAAAAAAAGGCTTCACAGCCAAGACTCATGACAGAATGGTTTAGCTTCATTTGCTTTTCTAAAAATATTTTCAAAAAGCAGCATAGTGTCAATACAACACTTTGCTATATTTAGGCTTTATGGGGCTGACTTCTGAATAGGCAAGTAAGAGGTTAGCTATGCCTGGCCCGCTATGAATCATCAAAAGGGATTGTCTAGATTTTAATATTATGCCAATGGTTTGGAAAACCTCTATATTCTCCCTTTCTTTTCTTGACTCTTTTCAGATGATAAACTCATTCAAACCAAATCTCTTCTTAGTTTATGTGAAACATGTTGATTAATTTTATCAATTTTCTGCAGTCCTTCATATTTTCTTATTGCATTTGAGATGTTGTTCTTTGACTATGAAATACTAGTAGCAAGACATGCACTAATATATCTGCTTTTCTGACACCAAACAAATGAATCAGAAGACATGTGTCCAAACTTTTGCTTCTCATCATTTTCTAGGCACCTAATTCCCAAATACACACACACAGGAATTACATGGATCAGAATTGCTGCCAAAACAAAAAGCAAAGTATGTTTTCAATCTCTGCCTATTTCTAAATCCAATAATGTTATTATGATTCCCATTTCAAATGGCACCTACCACATAAACTTTCAGCAGATGTAGCTTTTCCCAATCACTGAAAAAACTTGACAGAACAGATCCTACCTGTTGAATCTCTCCCTGTCACACAACTACGTCCTCTTTGAGTCACTGAGCTCTCTGGTTATAATATAAAACAACCACCTCATTTCTGAGGTGCTGGCTATGTCCCAATAATGTCCTCTCCACCAATGACCATAGCTAAATTTATCCAGAATTATTTGTTTTACAGGCTGTAATCTCAGCAAATTTTCCAATTAAGTCTTGTGAAACAAAAGTAGAATATTTGCACTCAAAAACTAATGCCATTGTATTTCTATGGCATGCAACATCACAGAGTAAATTGCAATGTCTGGGTAAATATAGCAGTCATGATCCAAACTAATTATTTTGACTATTACATTTTACAAACACTAGGGATAAGACCCAGTAGTTTGAACGTTGGACTATGACTTTGGAGACCAGGGTATGATTCCCCACTTGGCTATGGAAACTCATTGGATGACCTTGAGTATACCCTCTCAGGCCCAGAAAATCCCATGATGGTCTTAGGGTTGGCATACCGTGGGAACAACATGAAGGCACACAACAACAACAACAACAACAACAACAACCGATAATGTTAGGATTAACCATTTCTATTTCATCCCCCTTTTAGCTTCCACCTTATATTTGTTTCTGAGCCGAGGATCACTGCCGTTCCAGCATAAATTTCCAGCAATAAAGCCCTAGGGTGATCCTCATGTCCCCCTGACTACTTCTTAAATTTGGTACAAACAGCAAAATAACCCACTGACTCAATATTTCAGAGTCTCCCACATTTCTATGTCCTTAGTCTCACACACTTGTATTCCACTCTATCTCTCCAAGGGGACTCAGGGCAGATTCCAGCATACAGAAACACAAAGGCTAATCTGTTGAATCGTAATCGCCAGGTAAGAGTAAAACCTAGTAACCAACTATCTAAACATTTGAGAAAACCTGCTGACCATTTATTCTTTATTTTCTGGACACAGGGTTCTTCATAACAGCAGTTAGTATTCTGGCAAAACAGATTCTAGTGCAATATAATGCCTTGGAGCGGATACTCATAACAAGAAGAATTTATGAACCTAAGGCCCTGTCCACACAGCTTTATAAAATCCACATTGAACTCGTATGTGAACTCAAATAACCCAGTTCAAAGCAGATATTGGGATATTCTGGGTTATAAGGCTGTGTGGGAGGGCCCTGACACAGACAGATGAAAAGTATCTTACATCTTAAGATACTAGGATGGGAGTTCCTGCTGTGACTCCCATCCTGGCTCTGGAAAAAACTGCTTCCAGATGAAAAGATCTTCCTCATCCATGACCTGAAGCAAAATGGGGATGGCCTCCTAAGAACAAAAGTCAGGCAATAATCCAGAAATATTGGATAATATTCTTAAAATGCTGCTTTTGTTCTCCACTCCACATAGCAAAAAGTCTTGGGCCAGCACTGCTTTTAAAGTCATAACGAAGATCTTTACAAATCTAATTTAAGCCGAGCAAGCACTAGCTCAAGTAGGCATTTATATATTAGATTTTAGAAACAAACAAGAACTATTTTGTGTGGGAAACGGAGACCTTGAGAACCAAGACAGCAAAGTCTGTGTTGCCTACAACCAAAGAACACTGAATGAGCATTGAATGCAACCTGAAGAAGAGAACTTAAAGGGAGGTTGAGGAAAGGGAAAGAAGATCAACATGTTCCACTTCATTACTTTGTGGGATTATGGTGAAGACAGGGCAGCCTTCCTAGAATGAAAGGTCCCATTCATTCCCCATCAGTAACAAAAAAACAAACCCAGACCCTGTTTAAAACTGGCTGCTTCTCCTGAATAAGATTCAGGAGCCCTGCCTAGGAAGAAAATCGTCATTTCTGGCAGTGAATTGTACATTACTTCACCAGGAACAGCTCCTAGTAGCCTTAGACAATTGTTTCTAGGGACTGTATGTGCTTATTTGAATTAAAGTGCCCTCGAGTAGAAGCATAGGTTAGAACAGGGCTGTCCAACTGGCGGCCCTGGGGCCGTACACGGCCCCCCAGCCTGTTGGCTCTGGCCCCAGCTATGCCCCCGGCCGCCATTTATTTTTTTTTTAAAAAAATAAATGGCGGCCGGGAGGCGCGGGGGGGCAAGGAGGAGGAAGTGAGCCAGCTCCTCCTCCCTGCACCGCCCTCTTTTCCCTCTCTCACCGGCGCCGATGCAAACCGGTTTGCATCGGCGCCGGAGAGAGGGACAAGGGGCGTGCAGGGAGGAGGAAGAGAGCTAGCTCCTCCTCCCTGCACCGCCCTCTTCTTCCCTCTCTCTCCAGAGCCGATGCCTTGGAGGGGAGGGGGGTCCCCCGTGGCGCCTCCCTCCCTTCCAAGCTCACTTCCCCCGCGAGCCTTCCAGGTTTGGGGAAGGGTTTTCACCCGGCACTCGAGACGCTTCTCGCTTCTCCCACCAGCCATCCAGGCTGGCGGGGGAGTTTTCGCCCAGCTCCCGTGTCGCTCTGCTCAGAGGGACACAGGAGCCGGGCGAAATCCCCCGAAGCCTGGAAGGCTCGCGGGAAGCGGCGCCGCTTCTCGCTTCCCCTGGCAGCCATCCAGGCTTGCGGGAGGGTTTCCCTGGTGACGTTAGGCTGGGTGATGTCAGGCGTCACCCAGCCTAACGTCACCCAGGGAAACCCTCCTGAAAATGGGCGGGCGCAAGAGGCCAGCCACGCCCCGGAGTGGCCACGCCCCCGTTCACTGCGGCCCCCAGGTGATCAGTGACACTTCTTCCGGCCCTTGAGCCGGAAGAAGTTGGACAGCACTGGGTTAGAACAAAACAATATGCTATTTTAGTGATGCAACCAAGAAACCCCTCTCCCTACCACTTAACTGAGTTGACTTTACCTAAGGTGAACACTCAACCACCAGAAGACAGACATCAACACCTGGGTAGCAGGAAAAGCAGCTAGGCAGGACGGAGTTGCTGAAAATAAACCAACTTCCACAAAGCTATGTTCCTATGTTCATACTCAGCTTGAGAACCACAGATTTCCCATTTGGAAGGTTAGCTAGAATGTGTACCTGCAACTAGAGCAATATCCTCCATTGGAAGATAGCTTTCCACACTTTCTGATTATTTGTTTCTTGCACTGCCAAGAAGACAAATATCCAGACAAGAAAACAGCAGAGAATCAAGCAATCAACAGACAGCAGTTCTAATTTTGCTGCGATTTGTAGTAGCAGGTTAGTTATATCACACAGCTACCTATAACTATGGGAACTCACTGGGTGGCATTGTTATGACCAACACCACCAAGTTATGACCAATCATGTTCCAAAGGTGGCAATGAGATTTTATGGGGAACCCAACCCGCCACCTCAAATAGCATTTACAAAGTAAATAGGATTTCTTGGAGTCCACTTCCATACACTAAGCTCAGGAAAATATGAGATAGATGTTTGTTGGGACCAAGATACTACAGGAAATCAAGCAAAAGATCTTCTTACATGTTCTGACCCTTCCAGCTCCGCAAATCAACTCCCTTTCAATTAGAGAAACGTAATAGTTACATGATGCCCCACAGAACAGAAAGAAACTTGATGGGGGTTGATTTTGTCATTTAGGAGTTGTAGTTGCTGGGATTTATAGGTAACTTACAATCAAAGAGCATTCTGAACTCCACCAGCAATGGAATTGAACCAAACTTGGCACACAGAACTCCCATGACCAACAGAAAATACTGGAAGGGTTTGGTGGGCATTGACCTTGAGTTTGGGAGTTGTAGTTCACCTACCTCCAGAGAGCACTGTAGACTCAAACAATGGTGGATCTGGCATGAATACTCAATATGTCCAAATGTGAACACCAGTGGAGTTTGGGGAAAAATAGACCTTGACATTTGGGAGTTGTAGTTGCTGGGATTTATGGTTCACTTATAATCAAAGAGCATTCTGAACCCCACCGATAGAATTGAGCCAAACCTCCCACACAGAACCCCCATGACCAACATAAACTACTGTGTTTTCTTATGGTCTTTAGCGACTCCTCTGACGCCCCCTTCGCGACTCCCCCAGGGGTCCCGACCCCCAAGCTGAGAAACACTGCTCTAACTCTTAGTTTTGGTAGAAAACAGGATCTAAATAAATGTAATAATAACAGTTATCGGGCTTGATTAAGCCTTCTTTTCTGTAGACATTACAAACCAACTGAGGTTGCTCAAGGCAAGCTTCTATACCCAACTCCTTCTATACTGCCATAAAAAATTCAGTTTATCTGCTTTGAACAGGATTATATGGCAGTGTAGACTCATATATTCCAGTTCAAACAACTTTCTGTGGCCATTCAAGCCACAGACGGTATATGACGGTGTAGAAGGAACCTCAATCAGCTGTTCTTGATCTACTCTTCAGATGTTTATTATTTCTTTAAAATATGTTTGTATTGCCTTCTAGTCCACAAGGACTCCCAAGATGATAACCAAATAAAATATTATAATACAAAGATTTTAAACATCTGAAAAACACATTAATATGCTCTTTAAAACTCCTAGAAGCAGTCTAAAACAATCCTAAAAGTTGGTTTTAAATTTTGAACACTGAGTGTCTTATGGAACA
This sequence comes from Anolis apletophallus, assembly GCA_030556195.1. NCBI lineage: Eukaryota > Metazoa > Chordata > Lepidosauria > Squamata > Anolidae > Anolis > Anolis apletophallus. The sequence continues at coordinate 98,383,348 of JARBWK010000002.1, read as the reverse complement.
ACACTGTTTTGGCTTAAAAGAATGAGCCCAGCCAAATCTTCTTGAGCATGAAGTTTCTCAGTTGAGGTACAGAGAGAGCCTGGTTACGTATAGCCACCAACCTAACTTCAAGAGGTGTTAAGACATAAGGATTCTGCTGAAGATCTCACATTTCTGGCAGATCAATATGAGAGGGCAGTATTTCAGATATCCTGTTCTCAAGGGCTTTTAGGGCTTTTAGAACAACACAGCACCTTGAATTTAGCTCAGAAGGACAGTTCCTGCTGCATTTTGCACTGACTGAAGCTTCCAAGCAGTTTTCAAGGTCAGCCTCATGCAAAGCACATTTTTTTCTGGGTTACAATTCCCAGCAGCTTTACCCAACATAGCCTAGTGTGTTCAGTGATGGGAGCTGCAAACCAACAATGTGTGGAGGGTCTCATAATTCGCACCCCTGGTTCACACATGAAGTGAGAGTGGATCAGTGCTATTCATAAGCAATGTCCCACGTCCGGGGGATCACTGGCCGGGACGTCCCGGGCCTCCACCAGGAGGGGACAAGGGGGACGTCAATTGGCAAAGAGAAGGAGAATGAGGATTAGGAGCTTGGATGTGGAGAATGTAAAGAGCTTGGGGCCCTCATTGGCCGAGCCCCTGGAAGTCCCACCCCCAGAAGCCCCTCCTGGAAGCCCCCTCCCTCTTCTGGGTGTCTCTTATTTTTAAGGCAGACACTTGGCTACCCTGATCCTGCAACACTATCTGAGACCATTAGGACTGATGGAAGTTGTTAGCCAACAATATTGTGAAGGGCACCATGATGTACAAATAAATTATGAATGAGCAATGTAGCCAAGTAAGCCTAGAGAATGCTGCTTACTGGGTCAAATTGTCATATAGGTTGAGCATCTCTTATCTGAGATACCTGGGACCATAAGTGTTCCATTTTTTTTTGCATAGATTATGAGGTATCTTACAGAAGGGCCCCAAGCCTAAAGAAAGAAATGTATTGATGTTTCAAATGCACCTTTATACAAATAGCCTGGTGTTAATTTTAGACATATTTTTTAATAATTTGGGGCATGAAACAAAAGTATGTGTGAATTGAAGTATCAGAAAGCAAAGGTGTCACTATTTTAGCCACCCATGTGGATAATTTTGGATTTTGGTATACAGGCAGTTCCTGAGTTACAAATATCCGACTTACAAACGACTCATAGTTAAGAACGGGGTGAGACAACAGGAAGTGAGAGAAATCTACCCCTAGGAAGGGGAATTTACTCCTAAAAGAGTTATCATAGGGAAAGGGTGTTTCCACTAAAGCTTTCCCACCAATCCTTGTCTTTACAACAAGCCAATTTTCACAAAGACAGAAAGTGAGGTAAAATCTTCTGAACAGGGGTCTAGAAAGCACAACAAACACCACAGAGGTGCTAACCCTTCTCTATGCGATCCAAAGTCAAAGAATCTATATATGAGACTGGAGTTACACTTTTACAATGTGCCTGTTCTGCCTTACAAACAAATTCAACTTAAGAACAAACCTGCAGAAACTATCTTGTTTGTATCTTGGGGACTGCTTTTATTTTGGAAGCTCAACCTCTGTTGCAGAATTACAGGACTACTGTATGTGCTAGACAACAGCTCCTACCTCACCAGATAGGATAGTCATTGGCCATTGTAAATGAGGAAATGTAACAGAAAGTTTGTGCATAGCTCTTGGCACTTTCCTATTAATATCCTATAATTGAAGGTGTTATTTATATCTTCACCATTTGCCTTAAGTGCATCAAACTAGGAAAGTCAGAAAGACTTCTTCCAGTCCTACAATTATGAAGACCTTGTTAGAAAAGTAACTTGGAAACATGTTTTTTTAAAATGGACCACTTCTTTTTCCTGATTACCTCCAAAAGTATTACCAAAAAAGCTTAAGTCTCTTTTCTGCAGATGCAGTGTTGAGTCATCACTAAAGTAATAGGAATGGAATTGCTGCAATCCGGAAGAGGACACAGTCATTTGTTAATGGGCTTACTTTAAATGGTTACTAGAAGCATACACAAGGTCTTTGTGCTGAAGTGATCTAATAATGTGCACACTAATTACATTAATTCAAACAGGTCTCATGTGCATCAGGGTATTGCAAATTCAGACAGGGAATGCTAAGCATGTGACATAAGGATGGATGAACGGAAACGAAATAACATGTGTAAATCATTTTTAGAAGGAAGGGATGCTTGTGATAGAGCCAATGAGATGACATCGCCTGCTAGAATATAATTCCCACCAGTACATTCAGTCATGAAAAAAGTGTGCCTTCAAGTCGCCCGTTGATTTATAGTAACCTCAGGAATTTCATAGGGTTTTCTTAAGTGAGGAGCGGTGGCCTTGCTAGTTCCTTCTTCTGAAACAGAGCTTATAGCACCTGGTATGAGTAGATACTATAAAGCATAGAATCATAGAATGGAAGTGTTGGAAGAGACCACAAAGGATATCTAGTCCAACTCCTTGTCATGCAGGAAAAGCACAAAGTGCCCATGACTGTCTAAACTTTATATTTCAGATATGCAACTAAACCCCAACGTGTTAATAATACAACCAGGTTCCAAAGAGGGAGGTCTTTTGTAAGGTGAGTACACTGCAGCCTGAGGAAAACCCAGCTCAAACTAATAATGGTGCAGAGAATGGAGCTTCCTTGATTAACTCCAGAAGCTGGGACCAATACCTCCAGAATCTCCAAGCAGCCACTGGCAGCTGAAGCACAGTGCAACAATTTTTTAGGTCTGTACAAAGGTCATATAATGCATCAACATTGTAGCCTCACTTCAAATATTACTTCCTAGAGTTGAATCAACAAATTAGCAAAGCATAATTTGTTGCTTTGCTCTTCCCCTTCATTGTCACTTTCCTTATCTGAAGAGTTTCTGTCTGCAGGAAGATTCTCTATGTGACCAAAACCTTCATTTTCTAGGAAGCTTGCAGAGTGTCTAAATCAGTGGTTCCCAACCTGTGGTCCGTAGACCACCAGTGGTCCGCAAGAAATAAAATATGGGCCGTGGCCTCACCATTACTACACCGTTGCAAAGAGAGCAACTGGTCTCGTGAAACCCTCTTATAGTGCTGAGGAATATTAAATAATTAATATGGTTTTCTGAGGTCAAGCGGATGGCGACTACTGGATGGTGTATGTTCTGTATCAGAAACTAAAGCTGATGTGGTTTATCCAATGCAATTTTCTGAATCAGCACCCCAAATAACCAAACCAAATCTAAAATAGTCTAAAAACTGATCGTAACCCTTTTGATACTAATATTGGAGAGTGGCTCCTGGTCAAAAAATGGTTGGGAACCACTGGTCTAAATGGACAGAAACATCTCTTCAAGCACTCAAAAATAAGAAACATTCAAAAAAATAAGATTACTCTGAACCCCTGGATGAAGGCAAGGAGGCATTCATATCAATTTCCTGAATTTGAACAGAAATTATTTCCTGTGACAGAAAATATTTCGTATTGTGTGGATTTATGAACATTTGATTAATTGACTTGTCCAGCTCCACCTCCTCCAAGACTCCCAAACATCTCCGTCTCCAGGAGTCTTGTTTAGACTGAGTCTGACTACAATCAATTTCCTTTCAGGGGAAAACTGTCTCACTCACCTAGGTGCCAAATGTGTATTCCAGCCACAGGGCTCAAATGAAGTCTACCTTTATCTGTCTACATTTCAAGGACTGAAATCTACACTACCAAATAGTGCAGGTTGAACTTTATTATATGCTCAATGTAGACTCAGATAGTGTTTACTGAACTGTATTATATGGGCCTACAACAGTGGTTTCCAACTTTTGGTCCTCCGGGTGTTTTGAACTTCAACTCCCAGAAATCCCAGCTAACTTATCAGCTATTAGGAATTTTGGGAGCTGAAGTCCAAAAAACCTGAGAACCAAAGTTTGGGAACCACTGGTCTACAGTGACCAAAATTCCTAGTGAGCTCTAGCTGCATTATTTGGTAGTATAGATGCAGCCTTAGTAGTTTTCCATTTTTTCTTTCACTGGCTAAGCGCATATCCACAGTGAACAATGATAGCAGCCTGATACCACTTTGATTGCTGTGACTTCATAACAGGGAATTCTGGGTTTATAATTTGATGATATAGTTAAGAGTTCTCTACCAGGCAGCTGTACTGTGGGGAGTGGGCTAGAACTCTCCAGCAGAGGATTTAAAGAATTTTAAATCATAGATTGCATAGAAAAGAGTCATGGCAATGAAAATAATACTTGTGCAGTGCAGATATACCCAAACAAGCCATTTCTACCCAGAGAGGGAACTAGACATCCTGTTCTTTGTCTGTAATTTGCAGTTACAAGGGAAACTCCTGCTTCCCCTCTTCTGAGATGAAAAGTGACCAATTCTAAATCAAAAGACTTCCAGGAGAGTGCTTTAGATATATTTCTGTGCTGCTCTTCATTCTACTCAATTTCAGAACACAGCAAAATGATACAATTAAATTTATGACCAAATAATAGGACATCTCCCCCCAAAACAGCAAATAAAATAAAAACAGCAGATATGACAATAAATGCCAGAGTGCATTAAAATATATTTCTGCACAATGTCAAAAGATTAAAAGGATAGGAATCAATGAGGTCTTCCTAAGATGGATATCCAATAACAGGGACCCTGTCACTTGAAAATAGATGTCTCTCTCCCTGGACATTTAACAAGCCTCTGCTGTGAACCATGATATATATATATAAGATCAGAGCAGTCAATGTAACAAAAATGTTATATTTAGCTTTTGCCCTCTTTTCAGAAGTCTCTTCTTTTGTACTTTTAAAAATAAATACTGGCCTTCTGGAATAAAATCAAATGTGAGCTATAAGAAATACAAGAGACAGTGTGGTGCAGTGGTTTGAATGATGGCCTACGACTCCAAGAGGAGCTGGTGTTGTGTGCTTTCAAATCATTTCTGACCTATCTGGGGTTTTTCTGGGGCTGAGACTACAAAGTGGTTATTCATGGCTGAGTGGGGTTTTGAATCCTGGTGTTCAGGGTCATAGCCCAAGTTCCGACTCAGGAGAGCAGGGTTCAAATCATGCTTGGATGTAGAAACCCACTGGGGGCTGTAGGAAAGTTACACACTCTCAGCCTCAGAGAATACTGATGGCACACTCCTCTGATAAAATCTTGTAGTTAAGATCGTAGGGTGACAATGAGTGATACATTATTTTAAGGGATGCAGCAACAATAACACTTGTATATTTTCAATTCTGTTTCCTGGGCCCTTTGCATTTATACAATTAGTGAGGTCACTATAATGCCATGATTCCATTTTACTGAATCTTGGGATTTGCAGAGAGTTCCTCTAGTGCAATGTTTCTCAACCTTCCTAATGCCGCGCCCCCCAATACAGTTCCTCATGTTGTGGTGACCCACTCCCTCAAACCATAAAATTATTTTTGTTGTTCTTCATAACTGTAATTTTGCTACTGTTACAAATTGTAATGTAAATATCTGATATGCAGGATGTTTTATTCATCTTATCTTGTGTGTAAACCGCCCCGAGCCTCCGGGAGTGGCGGTCAAAAATCAAAATAAATAAATAAATAAATGTGTTTTCATTCACTAGACCAAACTTGGTATGAATACTTAATATGCCCAAATGTGAACACTGGTGGGGTTTGGGAGAAATAGACCTTGACATTTGGGAGTTGTAGTTGCTGGGATTTATAGTTCACCTACAATCAAAGACCATTCAGAACCCCACCAATAGAATTGGGCCAAACTTCCCACACAGAATGTCCATCCCTTGAAGGGACTCGCTGGCACGAGCCTCTCTCCAGCCTTGCATGCTCTCCCTCACCCCACACATGCGCATCATGCTGCCATGTGCTGAGCACGCCTGCTCTCCCCTACCCACTTAGAGTCTCAGAAACAGCCCTCCACTTGGCTGAGAGGCCGTTTGAGAGGCTGACCAAACACAGCAGAGGAGGGCTTTTGGTGGGAGGATTTGATGTCTGTTTCTAAAAAGGAAGAGAGGGACAGGAGGAGAGATCTTCAGCCTTCTCTGCCGAAGGGATTCCTAAGACCATCAGAAATATATTTTTTCTGATGGTCTTTGGGGACCCCTCTGAAACTCCCTTGCAACCCCCAGGTTGAGAAACACTACTCTAGTGCTTCTCCAAATGACAAAGCTCAAAATGTATATATGGCACTGGAATAATAATGCCATAATTGTTCAGTGTAAAAAGGTCACAGTAAACAGAATTGTAGAGATTTTTATTCACCGCATATTCATTCCATAAAGCTTCTTGTTAAGAGATTTCAAGATTTCTCATCATAAGTAGTTTGTTATTGCACTGTGAACAGTAATATGTGTGCATTTAAAACATATTTTATCACTTATACAAGATCAAAGGAAAGAATAAAAAATAACTTAGCACATTTCCTTTTCACTACATTTTCTTTAAGTTTTGTGTAGGAGGTGGCAAGAAAAAACTGATAAAAAGACCTTTGCTTGAATATAGCTCACCACAGCCATTGCTTATTTCAGGAGACACGAAGAAAAGTCAATTTACATATTCATATGTGGTTAGCAAACCAGGAATGAACTTAGCTTCCATACTGGATCAGGTGCTTCCTTCCCTACTTCTTTCTTCTGTAATGCAGTCCTATTTCTGCTTAACTATGGATATTGTAATTTTTGGACTAACAAATCATGGTTAAAGTTCACCAGAGTTTGTCAGAAACATGCTAACTTCAAACCATGAGTTATGAAGTTGACTTGTTTGAACAAAACATTAATAATAATTAATCACAGTTTGCTACAGTTTGGAGAGGAAATGCTAAACTGTGGTCAACACCAGAGAGGACATTTCTCAACTCCTGCTGGTAGATATAAGACTGGATTAGTGAGTTAGGCTTATTCTCATCACACTACATTGTTGTTTGATGTGATCAATAACACTTGGCTTAATTCACTCTCTACTGCAGTGTTTCTCAACCTGGGGGTTGGGACCCGGGGGGGGGGTCGCAAGGGGGTGTCAGAGGGGTCACCAAAGACCATCAGAAAACCCAGTAGTTTATGTTGGCCATGGGGGTTTTGTGTGGGAAGTTTGGCCCAATTCTATCTTTGGTGGGGTTCAGAATGCTCTTTGATCGTAAGTAAACTATAATTCCCAGCAACTACAACTCCCAATTATCAAGGCCTATTTTCTCCAAACTCCACCAATACTCAATTTGAGCACATTGAGTATTCGGTGCCAAGTTTGGTCTAAATCCATCATTGTTTGAGTTCACAGTGCTCACTGGCTGTGGGTGAAATACAACTCCAAAACTCAAGGTCAATGAGTTCCAGTATTTTCTATTGGTCATGGGAGTTCTGTGTGTCAAGTTTGGTTCAATTCCATTGATGGTGGAGTTCTGAATGCTCTTTGATTGTAGGTGAACTATAAATCTCAGCAACTACAACTCCCAAATGGCAAAATCAATCCCCCCCTCCACCCCTACCAGTATTCAAATGTGGGCGTTTTGGGTATTTGTGCCAAATTTGGTCCAGTGATTGAAAATGCATCCTGCATATCAGATATGTACATGATGATTCATAACTGTAGTAAAATTACAGTTATGAAGTAATAACGAAAATAGTTTTATGGTTGGGGTCACCACAACAGGAGGAACTGTATGAAGGGGCCACAGCATTAGGAAGGTTGAGAAACACTGCTCTATTACTTTTGGCATACAAAATAACTCATGTCTCCATTCTTGTTGCATTTGGTGGTTGTACTTGGAACTTCACTAAAGAAAAAGAGAGAGAAATGGAGAAAACATAGAAAAAATGGATTATTTGGCAATTTGCAGTGATCACGCCAGCTGAGGAACAAATGGAATTGTTGTCAGGAAAAAGTTTCCCAAAAATTTTATCTCTTATTCCCTTCCTTCTTCCTTCCTCTGCATTTGGAATGATCTCTACCAGAGCCTTTTGGGAAACACGCCCTGGCCTTTGATAACATATGGAACTTCACATGACAGTTCAGCTGACCACTTCCTTTTACAATGAGCGATTGCTTGCAAATATCTGTCTCTGCTGTGTCACCCCATCTGTCCCATGGATTAGCATGATCTGCCTTCAAAGAGCAGCTCAAGGCTGTGCTTGTCCTGCTGCAGAAACAAAATAATCACACAGATCTCTTCAGCCTGCATTGAAGCCCAAAGGAGGTGGAAGCGTGGGAGGAAAATCTCATCACGTACTTCACGTTGCGGGTAATATACTGTTGTGCACCAGGATGCCACACACACGCAAGTACATGCATATGGTCACATGCAAACAGCAGCTATCCATTTCTTCCATCTGTTGAACAATTCATAAAATCCAATCCTTCCTCGGAGGAAAATGTGGAGGATTTTATGGCCCACAATTTTGCACTTCCCAAGCCACTGCCTTTGCAAATGTACTGGACATGGCAGTTCAACAGAACATCCGCAAAAGCACCCAGTTGGCAAAGGCTGCTGCCATGAGGCCTTTTAAATTGGGCCCTTCATCTCTAGATTCTTAATAACTTTTGCAAAACAATACCAGTAGTCAGTGTCTCCTGCTCAGTACAGGTCCACAAAAACGAAGTTAAAATATTTAAGCTGTATGGATTGACCAAGGTAAAAAGGTAAAGGTTTCCCCTGACATTAAGTCTAGTCATGTCGAACTCTGGGGGTGGTGCTTATCTCCATTTCTAAGCCAAAGAGCCGGCATTGTCCATAGACACCTCCAAAATGTGACCAGCATGGAGCGCCATGACCTTCTCGCAGAAGCGATACCTATTGATCTCACTTTTGTATGTTTTCGAACTGCTAGTCTGGCAGAAGCTGGACCTAATACCTCACCTCACTCCCTGGATTCAAACCGCCAACCTTTCGGTCAGCAAGTTCAGCAGTTCAGCAGTTTAACCCACTGCACCACCAGGGGGCCAAACAACCTATTTTAAGCCAAGGGATCCTTAAACAGATTGTTGTGTAAGTCAGAGGTTTGGTCAACATGATCAGATCAAATCAGAGTTGAATTGAATTATTCAAATAAAAAGCAGTTGCCCCAGACAAACAACAAAACAGGTTTAACAGGAAGTCCTGTATATGAATGGGAATGTGCTCTTTAAAAAGTATACAGACAGTATGAGGGTTCAGAAAAAAATAAGAAGAGATGAATAAAACATTAGTCTCTAAATCATTTAAATGATATTGTGAATCACTTTTTTTTAATGTTGTGAAGGTTTGGTCTACATCAGTATTTCTCAACTTTTCTAATGCTGCGACCCCTTAGTACAGTTCCTCATGTTATGGTGACCCCCAACCATATAACTATTTTCGTTGCTACTTCATAATTGTAATTTTGCAACTGTTATAAATCGTCATGTAAATATCTGATATGCAAGATGTATTTTCATTCACTGGACCAAAATTGGCACAAATACCCAATACTCCCAAATTTGAATACTAGTGGGATTGGGTGGGGGGACTGATTTGGTCATTTGGGAGTTGTAGTTGCTGGGATTTATAGTTCACCCATAATCAAAGAGCATTCTGAACTCCACCAACGATGGAATTGAACCAAACTTGGCATACAGAACTCCCATAACCAATAGAAAATACTGGAAGGGTTTGGTGAGCATTGACCTTGAATTCTGGAATTGTAGTTCACCTACATCCAGAGAATGATGCGGACTGAAACAATGACAGATATGGGCCAAATTGGCACAAATACTCAATATGACTAAATGTGAACACTGGTGGAGTTTGGGAAAAATAGACCTTGATATTTGAGAATTGTAGTTGCTGGGATTTATAGTTCACCTACAATCAAAGAGCATTCAGAACCCCACCAATGATAAAATTGGGCCAAACTTCCCACACAGAATCCCCATGCTTTGAAGGGACTGACAAGGCACACGCCTCCCTCCAGTTTTGCACGCTCTCCCTCACCTACACATGTGCACCATGCTGCCATGCACCGAGCATGCCTGCTCTCCCCTCCCCACTTGGAGTCTCAGAAAAAGCCCTCTCTTTGGCTGAGAGGCTGGACAATTACACTGGAGGAGGACTTGCCACCTTTTTCCAAAAAGGAAGAGAAGGACAGGCAGAGAGATCTTCAGTCTTCTCTGCAAAAATAGTTCCTAAGACCATCAGAAATGTATGTTTCTGGTGGTCTTTGGTGACTCCTCTGCATCCCCCTTGCAACCCCCCCAGGGGTCCCGAACTTGAGAAATGCTGGTCTACCAGGTAAAAGTGATTAAATCTATTTCCTTCTATGCTGTGGTCATTCCTTCACCATCCATTATTTTGGCAAGGGGTAAAGAAGGGATTCGGTTATTTAAACTGTGGAAAAAGAAAGTTCACATCATTTTGGGGGGATTTCTTTAGTAATTATGGGTGTCATCAAAAGGACAGTTTGAGACTATCAAAGTAAAATGGATGTGGATTCATCTGATTGTTGCATTTTTACTCTTCCTTCAATTAAAGTTATGCAGCTTCTAAGAGATTCAGAAAAGATTTATCAAAACATTAAGCATTTTGTGAAAGGCTTAGCCTCTAAATGTGATTCATATGGATGTTTATTAGGAGTTTATCACATGGAAATGTATTAGGCATTAAAATGCCTGGGAAAATGACTTGGGGGCTGAGAATGAGCATACATATCTGTGGTGTTGTTGCTACGGGTTGTTACTCCTGTTGATGTTTTTATCCTTTTCCCTTTTATTGCTTCATTGATATGTTTGTTAATTTCCTAGCCCACATTTCCCCCAATGTTTGACCCAAGCCAAAATACCTTGTGATATATATATATATACACACACACACACACACACACACACACACACTCATGTTAATCATTAAAAACAATTAAATTAAGATATCATAATGAAACATCAGTACTTTGAAGCCATGTAAAATCATGCATAAACGTAATAACAATAAAACTGCAGCACAAACATCCCATTAAAAGACCTGACTGCACCGCCAGTCAAGTGAACGCCTGTTGCAACCTGGGATGTTTTTTTTAAGAAACCAGAACTGAAGTCAGCAAGCACAGGAAGAGTGACAGACCAATACGTAAGTCCCATGCGGATTCTACAATTGGGAAACCAGTGTTTATATCTTTGCTTCCTGTAGCATGTCATACGATGAAGCCACCCATTCATAAGATCTGCAAAACAGGCCTGTGTGGAGTCGAGGTTTCTTTGCAGGCATCTGCTTGTCAACTACTTGAGGAAAGAAGGCTTCCAAAGTGAAGGAATGCCTTCCCTTTCAAGCTACGATTGGCAGCCCAGTTTGTGAGGTTTTTAAAAATGAGTCAAAACCACACCTTTTTCAGTTGCCCTTTTAAACTAATTGCCACTGTAGTTACAGACTCACTTGAAAAAATGTGTTTCTTACAGCAGTCCTAAGGCAACACTATTGCAGGGTTCTCTTCGCAACAAGATTTCTTCAGAGGGTTTTGCCATTTCCTTCCTCTGAGGGCCCTTCCACACTGCCCTTTATCCCAGGATCTGATCCCAGATCATCTCTTTATCCCAGAATATCTGGCAGTGAGGACTCGAATATTCCAGTTTAAAGCAGGTAATCTAGGATCAGATCCTGGGATAAAAGGCATTGTGGAAAGGCCCTGATACTAAGATAGTATGACCTGCCCAAGATCATCCAGTGGGCTTCCTTGCCAAACCCTGATCTTAAGAGTCCTAATCTAAATGTACACCACTACACCACGCTGTAAAGCAATGCCCTGCCTCATGCACAGAGGAAGAATTGTTTAAAGCTACAGACAATGCAGTCGCTATTGCCGGTTTTGCGTCTACAATTATTTAGCTACTTGTGCTTCCTCTATTTTATCAGTTTGATACTTATTTATGCAATCCTTTTGACATGAAGTAGTCCCTGGTGCAGCAGTGGGTTAAACCACTGAGCTGCTGAACTTGCTGACGGAAAGATCGGTAGTTCAAATCCAGGGAGTGGTATGAGCTTCTGCTTTCAGACACAGCTTCTGCCAACCTAGCAGTCTGAAAACATGCAAATGTGAGTAGATCAATAGGTACGGCTCCAGCGGGAAGGTTACAGCGCTCCATGCAGTCATGCCAGCCACATGACCTTGGGGGTGTCTACGGACAACACCCGCTCTTCATCTTAGAAATGGAGATGAGCACCAAACCCTAGAATTGGACACGACTGGACTTAATGTCAGGGGAAAACCTTTACCTTTGACACAAAATAAATAAATAAATGACACCACACTAGCTTTCCTCTAACAGTTTTGTTGCGGTTCTAATATCTTTAAATTTTATGTATTTTTTTTACAAAATCATTGTTTTGTTTCAAATTAAGAGTGAAGTATTTCCATGTGTTTATTTTATATAGCACTTGTTTTCTTAGCTTGCCCTTCAAACAAAGTTTGATTGGTGGTATACTGCTAAGTGAATGATTTGCACCAAACTCAGGTATGAAAAAAATAACGTATTCATTACTGTACATGATTGATTCAGCCTTCATAACAAAAACCAAACAAATTAGGAAGCTGAATTTCAATTTGATGTAACATCTGAATGGACAATCCATGGTTTCCAAGAAACCAGAACAACAGAATTGGGAACACTGTCCTTCTTTAGGTTTACAAACAGATTTGTGCTAGCAATAACTAGGCATTATGGAACTGCAACTGCATAAGGAAAGCCATCCTGCTATTTCAGGCCCCATCTACACCGCCAGATACAATCCAGATTATCCGCTTTGAACTGGATTATATGGCTTTAATAATCTGGATTATATGACAATGTAGAAGAGGCCTCAATGATGCTGCACTGGGAAAACCAGTATGAATTTATTAAACTTGTTTTTTTCAAATCATGATTTGAGGAAACTGCAAGCAAGATGTATTGTTTATCTATCTCTGGTGTGAGAAAATTGCCTGTTGAGTGGAGGAGAGATGTTGCCCAGAGGATGAAAACCAGTATGAATTTATTAAACTTGTTTTTTTAAAATCATCAAGTCGCTTCTGGTGGGAGGCTTCTCTCATGTCCCCACATGGGAAGCTGGAGCTAACAGATGGGAGCTCACCCCATCTCATGGATTCAAACCGCCGACCTTATTTATTTATTATTTTGATTTGTATACCATCCTTTCCAGCTGGTTCAGGACGGTTTACAGTATATCGAACTACCAACAAAAGGTCAGGACAGCAGTTCAGCTGGCACAAGGGTTTAACCCATTGCGCCACCACGGCACCTGAACTGGAAGTGAAAGGACAGAAAACAGAAGCAGGATGATAGCTAGACACTAATCTCGTCTTTGTTAAAGACATGATTGTATTAGGATGATGTCAATACAGAGCCAAAAAGCAAAGATATAAAATCTTCAGGTCGTAAGTAAAATCAGCACAAACCCACCTGAAACATTCCAAGTCCTTTAGTATTTCATACTTATGGGCCTTGCCTGGAGGAGAAACAAAGTGGGACAGTTTCCCTCTGAAAGAGAAGTGCTGACGCTTCCAATTGTGCTCCCCTTCTTTCCTCCTTTTTATGCTGGAAGAGGCAGACAGCAGGGCTACTTCAGATTGTGGTGTGATCAGTTGCAGGTTCAATTAAACTTGCAGAAACAGCTTTTTTCTTACTTGGTACTAAGACTAAGCAATCAGAACAGGTCTAACTGTGTAGCCTTAAATAAACAGATCCAACAGAACTTTCTATAATAACTTAAGGAAACACAAACATCTGTCAGTTTGGCTATATAGAGCACATTCATCTTCCTTTGTGCTAAATTTAGCACTTCTTTTTTTGAGGCCCACGAAACATTCTGCAGGTGATAGAAATGGGACACAAGGTCATTCTTTTTTCTGCTCTGCAAAGGGGAACAAAATCCTTTGAATACCAACTTGCAATAATTTAACTTTATGCCTTTCAGATGTGATGAATTCCTAGGTTTGCAAGGATTCGGGGAGCTGTTGAGGCTTAGAATAAGACTATGAACACTTACTTCCTTAAACTTTTTAGCACATATATTTTCTTTGATTCGTTTGAAGTCTAACCTTATTATCGTAATTTGAAGAGAATGCAAATAATACCCAACTAGGCAAAATATTTCAACCTATATGTTATTTCAGTTTCTTACTCTCTGTTCTTTTCCCCCACTCCCCAAATTTCAAAAAATGAGCATGTGGTGGATTTATTTATTAAAAGAATCCATACTTCCTTGTATAGATTATTTGAGGACTAGGGCATCTGTAGGGAGACCAAGGTGCTTGTTTATAAAGCTATTGTCCTCCCAACCCTGCTATACGCCTGAAAAACGTGGACTGTCTACAGATGTCACACTCAACTCCTGGAATGATTCCATCAGTGTTGCCTCTGAAAAATCCTGCAAATCTCTTGGGATGTTAGCATGCTAGAAGAAGCAAAAACCACCAGCACTGAAGTGATGCTCCTCCGCCATCAACTCCGCTGGACAAGCCACATTGTCCAAATGGCCGATCACCGTCTCCCAAAGCAGTTACCATACTCCCAACTCAAGAACAGGAAACGTAACATTTGTGGACAGGAAAATAGGTTTAAAGATGGGCTTAAAGTCAACCTTAAACTTATTATTTTAGTATAGCAATCCAACCCACTATTCCCCTACGCAATTCCCACTATTTACCTTGCCTATACAACTTCCTCTCCCCGCATTCTTAGGATAGGATTTCGAATCATTGATTTGAGTAAACGGGGCGGATTGCCAAGCGTGGGAACTGGAGGTGGGTTGCTGGTTGCATGTATGAGTTTTGTATAGTGTGAACATCTCCTTTTATTAATGTATTTTTCAAAATCTAATAAACATTTTTATTTTTTTAAAACCCCTGTGGCATAGACACAGAGAACTGGGAAGCCCTGGCCCTTGAGTGCTCTAATTGGAAGTCAACTGTGACCAGCAGTGCTGCGGAATTTGAAGAGGCACGAATGGAGGACAAAAGGGAGAAACATGCCAAGAAGAAGGCGTGTCAAGCCAACCCCAACCAGGACCGCCTTCCATCTGGAAACTAATGTTCTCACTGCGGGAGAACATGCGGGTCAAGAATAGAGCTCCACAGCCACCTACGAACCCACCAAGACACCAGACTTGGAGGACCATCATCCTTGGGCTACGAGGGATCGCCTAAGCAAGTAAGTACTCCCTTGTTTAAAAATCTTCAGTATGAAGTTCAACTTCAGGTCTAAATGCAGAAAATTGGGGAGGAAATATCTAGCTTGGGTTCTTTCAACTCCCTTCCCTTCCAGATATTTTGGACTACAGATCATATCCTCCCGACCTCGCAAAGCTAAGCTCAACTCTCAACCCTAGCTCTTTCCCTTCAGTATTCGCTTTCCACCTACAGGTAGATTTTACATAGTGAAGCAAGAACAATGTGGTTTCCAAATATCTGAAGTGACACCGTCCATTCAAATATTTTAGGATGTCAGCATCTCACTCCTATTTCATTGTGTTCTATGTATAGGTCTAGCCAGCTTGGGAAAAAGTTCCCCAATTATGTGCACTATCTGGGAAGTGTAGTGTAAAGAAGTAACTTTTCCAAGTTAACTAATGTTAACATCTGGAAGTCGTTCCCCCATTTTTATCATTAAAATGTCATTGGTTTTCTGCAGCTTTGTAACACATTTTGTTTCTTTCTTAGCTCTGTCTTTCAAGCTCCAAAGTTTTCCCCTCTGCTTGGCCTCTTTAAAGTGCAAAACTGTGCAATATTAAATAAAGGGATTACATAAACTAATGTACTTTTGGCAAAACACTGCAAGTATTTGAAAAATCAGCAGATTGGCTCATTTTCACTTTATATTATCTAGGTGTTGGGAGCCTGAATACTCCTTTGATTTTTATAGCAGGTTATCATTGCGCAAAACCCCCAAATACGCCTCAACTAAACTCAGTGAAGCTCGTTTGATTTCCAAACCAGCAAGGAAGGAAGGCAATAAAAGTTATACATTATAAAGAACGAAACTATCAATTATCATTCCAAAACAATAACTACACCATAGAACTATGCTTTGCATGAGGTTAATGGTGGTGTATAATTACCCAGGGAACATATTGCCAAAGAAGCTTAAATCAAGATCAGTCACTTGTCTTCCTGATTACTTATGTTCCATATTTATCAGTGACTCTTTATCTCTAGGACTTTGATCTTAAACATATTTTTCATCAAGCCAGTTTCATCAATGTCAGCAGCACAAATGCCCTAAAGAACACATACCAGATTGTGGTGTTTATTTATTTATTGTGTCAGAAACAAATTGAGGGTAGTTGTAATGTATTTAAAAACACATAGTTTAAAAACTTGGCATTACACTAAATGTCCTTTGACCAGTAGCTGGCCACTTGCAGTGCCTCTGGTGTTGCTATAAGAAGGTCCTCCATTGTGTGTGTGGCAGGGCTCAGACTGCATTGTAACAAAGGGTTTGCTCTTCTCCTCACTCACTTGTAGCCCCATTTCTTAAGGTTGGCTCTCCATCTCGTGGTGCCAAAGCACAGTCGATTCAGAGCCTTCCAAGTCATCCAGTCTTCTGTGTGCCCAGGAGGGAGTCTCTCATTCAGTATCAGCCATGGATTGAAGTTCTGGGTTTTAGCTTGCCACTTCTGGACTCTCGCTTGCTGAGGTGTTCTTGCGAGTATCTCTGTAAATCTTAGAAATCTATTTCTTGATTTAAGGTGTTGACATGCTGGCTGATATCCGAACAGAGGATGCGCCTGAGATGTCAATGCCTTGATCATTTCATTATTAGCTGCTACTTTCCGGCAGATGTCAGATGGTGTAATACCAGCTAAACAGTATAATTTATCCAGTGGCGTGGGTTGTAGACATCCTGTGATAAAGCGGCATGTCTCATTAAGAGCCACATCCACTGTTTTAGTGCGGTGAGATGTTCCACACTGGGCATGCATACTTAGCAGCAGAGTATCAAAGAGAAAGGGCAGATGTCTTCAGTGTGTCTGGTTGTGATCTTGTTTCAAGCACCCACTTTTTGATTGATATCCAAGCAGTGCTTCTTGTAGGTCAGAGCACAGTCCAGGGTAACTCCCAGGTATTTGGGTGTGCTGCAATGCTCCAGTGAGATTCTCCAAGGGGGGGGGGGGGGGGCATAGATAATGTGCCATAAGAGGGAGGGTGGAAATTTCTCCCATTTTACAAACCGGAATGTGGGACTGGCAGTAGTGATTAACTGGATTACACTGATATTAGTGGCAGTGGTTCTTCTTCCCTTCCTTCTTTCTTTCTTTCTAGTTTTTTTTAAAAAACGAAGCTCGACGTGCAAATATCCCAAGTCTCACTACCACTGAACAACAGCAATACTGGCACTTTTTCTGAAATTAAGTATCTAAACGCTTCCGAGGAACAGAGATGCAGGAAGCTAAATCTACAATTATAGAGGATAAAGAAATATCTAGCTAGAAACCTGGGAGGAAGAACACAGACATAGCTCAAGTGCCAAGGGAATTTGGGGGGGGGGGGGGGACCAGAATGTTTGGCTAATGGTAGATAAAAATTTGGATTTAAATCCACACTGAGCCATGAAGCCCAATGGGGTTTTTTAAAGATCAGTCTTACCTACCCCACAAGGCTTCTCCCCAGGCGGCTTGTAGGGCAGAAGCTACTACAAAAGTGTTGTTGAAAAGGCCCAGACTTTCAACTCTTCAAAACTACAGAGGAAGTGACTTGCGTTTTTAAAGACAATACAAAAAGCCTCCTGTCCACTGTTAATGGGAATTTCAGGGATATTATCACAGAGCCATTTTTCAAAATCCATCTTCAATTGCACAAAGACAGATATATAAATTCCACTTGCCTACTTTCCAACAGACCCCTCAACCTCTGAGGATGCCTGCCATAGATGTGGGCAAAATGTCAGGAAAGAATGCTTCTGGAACACGGCCACACAGCCCGGAAAATTCATAGCAACCTACTGCAAAAGCACTATAAACAACCAGCCATCCACATGTGCTGGGGTTAGGGACACAGGGCCCCTGTATATTTGGACAAAACCATGATTAAAACCCTTAACATGGCAGAATACCTCTCTAAGGAATCTCTATCTTCGCCAGTGTGACTCTGTAGTCAACATTTGTGCTGTAACACGTTAAAAAATTCTAGTAAAGCCATATTAATCAGATATGCAGATAATCAAACCCACAAAAATTTAAACCGCAAACATACAGGGTCAAGTTCCAGAAACATTCTCTCCTGACGTTTCACCTGCATCTATGACATGCATCCTCAGAGGTTGTGAAGTTCTCTGAGGATGCCCGTCATGAATGCAGGCAAAACGTCAGGAGAGAATGCTTCTAGAACATGGCCATACAGCCCGAAAAACCTACAACCCAGTGATTCCGGCCGTGAAAGCCTTCGACAATATACAGGGCCAACTTCAATTGACAATCCTGTCAAATAAACAGTCCTATTAGGAACCTACTTTTTTTCTGATTTTTGCTTCCCCAACAAATAAACAAAAAAAAGGAAAGTATAGAGTCAGAGAAATGTGCTCAAATTAGGCCTCTCTTAGAAAGAAGAACAACCAGTAATGTTTTATTCATTGCTACATGTTAATGAAGTGCCAATGGCAAGGACATAAGCCTCCTTTAAATACTGGGAAATTAGAACCTGGCCACCTTTCTTACAGAATCATAGAGCATCAGATTTGCCCCCGCTGCCAGAACAGCAGCCATGCATTCAACCATCCCTTTGCTTAGACTAGGTGCTGTATGAACACAGTATAAGAACAAGGAAAGAGCAGGTAATGAGAGGTGCTGGAAATTTAAATGGACAATGCAAATAAAAGGAAAGAGGCGGACAGAAATTGGTTCACTCAAGGTCATATGCAGCAGGATATAGTAGCTACAGAGCCAGGACCAAATTCCAAAGTCCAGCTGGGTAATACAGTGACTGAAAATATACTAGAACATGTGGTCAAATAAAAACAAAAATCAATAGGAAACTTTTTTGAAGGTTACCAAAGTCCGTTTTGCATGTCCTTGGAAATGGTATTTCAGAATCTGAAAAACCCATGAAGTATTAACTAGCCTATACAACAAGAGGAAACAGGATTCTATGTTTAATTGTTTTAATTCATTAAAAGTTCATAGTTATATGTAGTAATTAACTATTATGATTTATTTGTGTACTGTATGCTGGCATCGAATGTTTGCCATTAGTATGTTGTAAACCACTTTGAGGGGTGAGAAAGACAGTACAGTATATAAATACAGTAAATAAATAAATATGTTGCCAAATACACTATAGTTGGAGCTGTGATGTGTCTTCAAACTGTCTTGTCAACTTATGGTGAGGTGAACTCATGTCATAGGACTTTCTTAAGCAAGCAATACTGCAAGGCGATTGCTAATTCTGTCCTCTAAAATAAAGCTTGCTATTCACTGGCGATCCCCATCCAAGTACTAACCAGGACTGACCATGCTTAGCTTCCAAGATCAAATAGGATCTGCCACCTTTAGGGTATTTAGTCAGTCTGATTTGGGCTAGTACATTATTTTCTTTTTTTTAAGCCAACACAATGTCTAGTAAGCATCTAAAAAGGTAAATGTTTCCCTTGACATTAAGTCTAGTCGTGTCCAACTCTGGGGGGAGGTGCTCATCTACATTTCTAAGCTGAAGAGCCAGCTTTGTCCGTAGATGCCTCCAAGGTCATGTGGCTGGCATGACTACATGGAACGTTGTTACCTTCCTGCAGAACTGGTACCTATTGATCTACTCAGATTTGAATGTTTTCAAACTGCTAGGTTGGCAGAAGCTGGGGCTAAAGGCGGGAGCTCACCCCACTCCCCGGATTCGAACCGCCGACCTTTCAGTCAGTAAGTTCGGCAGCTCAGTGCTTTAACTTGCTGCACCACCGGAGGTCCAGTAAGCTTCTATTACATCCTTTTTTTACAGCCATGGTCAGTAAAGGATGTTCAGGTCCAATTTGTTCATGGATCTCAATGCCACACTGAAGTGAGGTGTCTTACATTCACTGTCTCACCATGCTTTACAGTAGCTTCTGCTATGAGATGTCTTTCCAATGTCTTGCACTACAAACCCAATCACCCCAAGATTTTAGAATGGAAATGAAGAGGTTATAATTCAACACATCTGGAGAGCATCAGCAGGAAATATGAAAAGCAGCAAGACAGCCTTGGTATCTCAAGTAAATTATTCCTGGTGCTGCACCATAATCCAGAACACTCACTCACACAAACAAACAAACGCAGAGGCTGGATCTACACTGCCACTAATGCAGTTAAAAGGTAAAGGATTCCCCTTCATGTTAAGTCAGTGTTTCTCAACCTGGGGGTCAGGACCCCTGGGAGGGTCACAAGGGTGTGTCAGAGGGGTCGCCAAAGATCATCAGAAAACACAGTATTTTATGTTGGTCATGGGTTCGCTATGGGAAGTTTGGCCCAATTCCATCCCTGGTGGGGTTCAGAATGCTCTTTGATTGTAGGTGAATTATAAAATCCCAGCAACTACAACCCCCAAATGACAAGCTCTACTTCCCCCAAACTCCACCAGGGTTCACATTTGGGCGAATTGAGTACCCGTGCCAAGTATCCATGTTAAGAATCTGTATGCTAAGTTTCGTTGGTGGAGTTCAGAATGCTCTTTGATTGCAGGCTAACTATAAATCCCAGCAACTGCAACTCCCAAATGACAAAATCAATTCCCAACCCCACCGGTATTCAAATGTGGGTGTATCAGGTATGTGTGCCAAATTTGGTCCAATGAATGAAAATACAACTTGCATATGAGATATTTACATTGTGATTAGTAACAGTAGCAAAATTACAGTTATGAAGTAACAATGAAAATAATGTTATGGTTGGGGGTCACCACAACATGAGGAACTGTATTAAGGGATTGTGGCATTAGGAAGGTTGAGAACCACTGTGTTAAGTCCAGTTATGTCTGGCTCTGGGAGGTGGTGCTCATCTCCATTTCTAAGTCAATGAGCCGGTGTTGTCCATAGATGCCTCCAAGGTCATATGGCCAGCATGACTGCATGGAGTGCCATTACCTTCCCGCAGAAGCAGTACCTATTGATCTACTCACATTTACATGTTTTCAAACTGCTAGGTTGGCAGAAGCTGGGGCTAACAGCAGAGCTCACCCCGCTCCCTGGATTCCAATCACTGACCTTTTGGTCAGAAAGTTCAGCAGCTTAACCCACTGCACAACTGGGGGCTCCAACAATGAGGTTAGAACTGCATTATAGTCGGTGTATGTAGACCCGTATAATTCTGTTCAATGCAGTTTGAACTGCATTGTATGGCAGTGTAGATGCAGCCAGAGAGAGTGAGCTGTGATCTGTTCTGCTGAGGCAGAGCCTGGGGCCACATGTGTTGCTTTTGTGGTGCTTTTTTCTTCAAACTCCTTGGACCATCTTTTGTTCTTAGCAAGATAAAAGCGAATTGCCCCTCCTGGAAGCACCCAAGAGCAGCCATCTCCCTTTGGGAGTGTGCCTATCCCCTTTAACATAAATATCCTCAATTTTTTAAACCCAGAAGTGAACCTTTGGGGAATGCTCTTTGTTTTGTACTGTTGCTGCTCCCTGTTATCCCTCCAGAGCAGGCCTGGGAAAACTTTGGCCTTCCCTCTAGGTTTTTTGGACTTCAACTCCCACAATTCCTAACAGCTGCTGTTAGGAATTGTGGGAGTTGGAAGACCAAAACACCCGGAGGGCCAAAGTTTGCCCATGCCAACTCCAGAGAGTCTCAAGGTAAAGAACTGCCCTCTCTAGACTCATTGCAGTGACTCACTCTGATGTCACACCATCCAGGCATGTGGTGCTTAAGCAAGCTAAGCGGGCACCTTTTTTCCAGGAATGAGATTTGTTGATAGTGCAAATCCCACACCAACAACATGCTACGGTCATCTCTCTTGTGTAGACCATGAGTCACAATGTGCCGGCACCCTGCCCTGCTTTTCCAAAGTCAAAACACAAGCCTGACAAAAACAAGAAAAATATCTCCTCCGCTGGGATTGGATCTGGCTGCCCTCTCCTTCGGGTGGGAGGAGACTCTGTGGGCAAAGACTGTGCCACGTGGAGGAGGCGGCGGCACATGAGAAGCCACCCAGCTGGAGAACAAGGTCGGAGGACAAGCATCACACGCTGCTGCTGCTGCTGCTTGCAAGGAAAGGAAGAGAAAGGCTCAGATGGATCACTTTCTGCTAAGCAACCTGATAGTAAACAATATATTATTAACTTCCTACCTGGAGATATCACAGGCAAAGCAGCCTTTCTCACTCACTCGCAGCACCAAATCCTCTTTAGTGTGCAAAGGAACATCCATGAAGGTGAGGAAGAGAAGCAACAATTTTTTATGCCGCTTGGAAAAATAAATATTCATCACTGGGTATCAAGACGCTACATACAACACAGTGGTCCAGACATCAACAAATGGTGCTGGTCATGTATTGCATTGGGAAGCATCAAAGATTAGTTCTAGGTGATAACTTCTAAACCTCGAGGGAGCATGGAACGAAGGTTTTGCAAAAGCAACACTTCACAATATCGGGATGTTAAATGCTTTAGTGGTTCTCAACCTGTGGGTCCCCAGGTGTTTTGGCCTACAACTCCCAGAATTCTGAGCCAGTTTACCAGCTGTTAGGGTTTCTGGGAGTTGGAGGCCAAAACATCTGGGGACCCCCAGGTTGAGAACCACTACTTTAGGGTCAGGAGACACTTTGTGAGAAAGGTTGTAATTCGGATAGGACTGTAAGGTGACGTGGAGGGGATAAAGTCCCAGGGGACTCAATAGAACATCTTACAACAAAGGATTACAACAAGGATTCCCTCAGACAGCAATTAGCCAGGCTTTGAAGCTACAAGGCCATTCAATGCTAACCAAGGTGGCCAATTGCAACATTCACACCTGCCTCAAACAGACAAGAGTTATTTCTCCCAACTCAGACATTCCACAGATATATAAACCTCACTTGTCTAGTTTCCAACAGACCTCACCACCTCTGAGGATGCCTGCCATAGATGTGGGTTAAACGTCAGGAGAGAATGCTTCATTTGGAACATGGCCATACAGCCCAGAAAACTCACAGCAACTCATTTTCGGATAAAGCACACAAGCAGAGGATTAGATTGAGAAGAGCAGCAGGACATGGAAACTGAGGGGGTTTTGGACACCCCCCCCCCCCCCGAAGGTGCATCTTCACTGTAGAATTAATGCAGTCTGACACCGCTTGAACTGCCATGGCTCAATGCTATGGAATCCTGGGAGTTGTAGTTCAAGTCTATGAAACTAGTCAGTTGTAGTTGTCATGGCATCAAGCCATGGGAGTTAAAATGTTATTAATCCTGCACCTCTGAGGCCGTTTTCCTACTCCAAGTTAAGGGATATCTGCATCCCAAGCTGTTTCTGAGGTTGCTCTCTTCCCAGTCGCCAGATCTCCAAACACAAGCAGAACCTGGCCACCTGGAATGCCATTGGGATTTGTTCCTGGCCATCAGTAATTGGAAAGACAACTCTGAGTCCTGAACATGTTTGGGCTGCAAGGTGACCTGGAGGGGAGGAAGTCCCAGGGGACGCAATAGAACATCTTACAACAAAGGATTCCCCCCCAGGCAGCAACCAGCCAGGCTTTGAAGCTGCAAGGCCATTCGATGCTAATCAAGGTGGCCGACTGAAACATCCACACCACTGAGGTCCTCTTCCTACTCCAGGTTGAGGAATATCCGCATCCCAAGCTGCTTCTCTTCCCAGTCGCCAGACCTCCAAACACAAACAGAACCTGGCCACCTGGAATGCCATTGAGATGTGTTCCTGGCCATCTGTACTTGGAAAGACAACTCCCAGTCCCTGAGCTGCTTTCACTGCCAGGGATGGAGTTCAGGGGGTTGCATCTTCACAGGCCTGGGCAAACTTTGGCCCTCAGGTGTTTTGGACTCCAACTCCCACAATTCCTAACAGCCTACCGGCTGTTAGGAATTGTGGGAGTTGGAGTCCAAAACACCTGGAGGGCCAAAGTTTGCCCAGGCCTGCATTAGACCCATGGCTCCATGCTGTGGAATCCTGGGAGTTGTAGTTCGGTGGCTCTTTGGCAGAGAAGGCAACTCCCAGAACCCCACAGCATGGAGCTATGGAAGTGCAGTGTAGATGCACCCTTTGAAATTCCAGGATGCATGTGCCCTGCTCCGGATTACCCTCTCCAGCAGGAGTTCACTGCAGGCTCCCTGGCGTGTAATCCTGCCGTTTCAGAGCGGGCACGCGGGCAGGCGAGCGGGCGCGCGCTCTCCCTCTCTCCCTCTCCCAGAGAGGCTAATCCCGGCTGGGGCTGCAAACGGTGGGGAGAACCGATGGGGACGGAGGAAATGGGGATTGCAAAAAAAAACAAAACCCCAAAAACCCTGGACAGCATTCGTTTCGGGCACTCCTAGAAGAGAAAAAGACAAAACAGCACACCCGTCTGCCATTGCAAAGCAAAGGCGGCTGCACACAAAAAAAAACCACCCAAAAAACCCGGATTTACCGAGAGATCAAGCTGTCTTCCGCTCTGCCTCTGATGGGAAATCACCAAGCTCCTTTGCTGCTGCTGCTCGCGCTCGACGCTGGCGTTGCCTTTCTTCAATGGTACACAAACCAGGATGTCTTCTTCTTCGCTCGCGCGGCTTCTCTCCGGGGAATCCAGCTGCGCTCTGCACCGCCCCCTCTGGCCGCAGCGTGTAACAGCAAGCGCTTTCCGCCACCCCCTCCCCTCCCCTCCTTCCTTCCCCTGCCACAGCCGACACTCGCTTACTCCCGACGCGCACATGCGCACACGCGCCGCCACTGTTCTCCCCCCCCCCCCTCCACCAGATGGGCTCTCTCTCTCTCTCTGATGAGGAAGGAATAAAGAAAAGGAAGGGAAACTGTATTGTGTTGCTATAAGTTTTCCAGGCTGTCTGGCCATGTTCCAGAAGCATTCTCTCCTGACGTTTTGCCCACATCTATGGCAGACATCCTCAGAGGTTGTGAGGTCTGTTGGAAACTAGGCAAGTGAGGTTTATATATCTGTGGAATCATGTCCAAGGTGGGAGAAAGAACTTTTGTCTATTTGAGACAGGTGTGAATGTTGCAATGGGTAATTCCAGACAAGAAACAAACAGGACCTGTTAACACCTCCCAATAAAGGATTTCCGCCAGACAGGAAACAGCCAGGCTTTGAAGCTGCCAGCCTATTCAATGCAAATCAAGCTGGACAACTGCTACATTCACACTTGCCTCAAAGGACACCTCAAAGGTGGCGCAATGGGTTAAACCCTTCTTTTAAAGCCAACCTTAAAAACTGGCATGCACACCGAGAACTGGGAAGCCCTGGTCCCTGAGCGTTCTAGCTGGAGGTCAGCTGTGGCCAGCAGTGCTGTAGAATTTGAAGAGGCACAAATGGAAGGCGAAAGAGAGAAACGTGCCAAGAGGAAGGCGCGTCAAGCCAACCCTGACCAGGACCGCCTTCCACCTGAAAACCGATGCCCTCACTGCAGGAGAAGAATATTATAGAAAAATAGCACATACCCTAATGGAAATAGGATATGTTTGGCACAACTGATGATGCAAACAGGAAATGATGTGTGGTAGTTTGATAATTCCAACAGAATAGGGCTCCACAGTCACTTACATACCTATCACCAGGACACCAAACTTGGAGGACAATCTTACTCAGATAACGAGGGATCACCTAAGTAAGTAAGTAAATCCTTCTGCTGGCAGGATTGAAGACCGACAGGTTAAAGGCTTGAATCCAGAGAGAGCGCAGATAAGCTCCCTTTGTCAGCTCCAGCTCCCCATGCAGGGACATGAGTGAAGCCTCCCACAAGGATGGTAAAACAGCAAAAATCCAGGCGTCACCTAGGCAACGTCCTTGCAGACAGCCAATTCTCTCACACCAGAAGTGACTTTAGTTTCTTAAGTCGTTCCTGACACACACACAAAAACCTTGCCTTAAGCAGACAAGAGTTCTTTCTCCCACCCTGGACATTCCACACATATATAAACCTCACTTGCCTAGTTTCCAACAGACCTCACAACCTCTGAGGATGCCTGCCATAGATATGGGTGAAATGTCAGGAGAGAATGCTTCATTTGGAACATGGCCATACAGCCCAGAAAACTCAGCAATCTAGTGATTCTGGCCAAGAAAGCCTTCGACAACACATAGAAAATGTATTTCTTATCCGTACCTCCCTATGGATCGGACCAGGGAGCAACAACACATTAAAACGCAATGTATTGGGTGCATCTATACTGTAGATGTAATGCAACTTGACACCCCTTCAATCCTGAGAATTGTAGTTTTACAAGGTCTTCAGCCTTGTCTGCCAAACAGTCCTGCTGCCTCACCAAACCACAGCTCCCAAGATTACATTGCCTTGAGCCAAGGTCATTAAAGTGGGGCAGGCCACATTAATTCAATGTGGTCTGGATAAGGATAGTTCAAATGTGGTGGACTCTTCCTGGATAAGCCATATCATGCAATTTATTTACGGGAACTTTCCAGAAACAAGAGAGTCTTGGTTTCCATCAGCCTTGACAGGCAATGAATCACAAGGCTCACATAAGTCTCACTTTGCTCATGATCAGCAACATACGAAAGTGAAGAGAACTGCAGGGAAAGGAAGAAAATCAGTGATGTGTTGTCAAAGGCTGTCATGACCGGAATTACTGGGTTGCTGTGCGTTTTCCAGGCTGTCTGGCCATGTTCCAGAAGCATTTGCTCCTAATGTTTCACCCACATCTATGGCAAGCAGTCTCAGAGGTTATGAGATTTGTCAGAAACTAGGTAAATGGGTGTGTGTGTGTGTGTGTGTCTGTCTATCTACCTATCTATGTATCTATGTATCTATCTATCTATCTATCTATCTATCTATCTATCTATCTATCTGTGGAAGGTCCAGAGTGAGAGAAATAACTCTTATCTGCTTGCAGCTTCAAAGACTGGCTGAAACTTCATTTGCCTAGTTGCCATTTTCCAATAAACCTCACAACCACTGCAGATGCCTGCCATAGATGTAGGCAAAACGTCAGGAGAGAATGCTTCTGGAACATGACCATACAGCCTGGAAAACTCACAGCAATCCAGTGATTCCAGCCATTAAAGCCTTTGACAACACAAGGCTTGGCTGCTTCCTGCCTGGGGGATTCCTTTGTTGAGAGATGATTAGCTGGCCCTGATTGAAGCAGCCAAGTTTTGAAGCTACAAGGCTATTCATTGCAAATCAAGGTGATCAATGGCAACATTCACACTTGCCACAAACAGACAAGAGTTCAATGTATTGTCGAAGGCTTTCATGACAGGAATCACTAGATTGCTGTGAGTTTTCCGGGCTGTATGGCCATGTTCCAAATTAAGCATTCTCTCCTGACGTTTCGCCTGCATCTATGGCAAGCATCCTCAGAGGTTGCAGGGTCAAACCTCACAACCTCTAAGAATGCCTGCCATAGATGTGGGTGAAACATCAGGAGAGAATGCTTCTGGAACATGGCCATACAGCCCGAAAAACTCGCAACAGCCCAGACAAGAGTTCTTTCTCCCACCCTGGACATTTCACAGGTATATAAGCCCCACTTGCCTAGTTTCCAACAAGCCTCCCAACCTCTAAGGATGCCTGCCATAGGTGTGGATGAAATGTCAGGAGATAATGCTTCTGGAACATGGCCATTCCGCCTGGAAAACTCACAGCAGCCCAAAATCAGTGATCTTTGCATCCAATTCAATGCTGCCATGAACATCTCACTTCTCTGAGCAGGGAGGCGTTTTGGGGGTGAAGAATTCAGCCAGATTTAGCTTATCTTGAAAGATGAGACTTAATGCACTCTGAAAGGCTGTTTGCTGTTTTCACGCCAGGTATCTACAGAAACAGCCAGAATTCCAAGGTGTTCTTAGCTAGGTTTTTGTTGTTACATGCCTTGTAGCTGACTCAAACTTTATTGCAGCCATATCCTAGGGTTTTCTGGGCAAGATTTATTCAAACAAGAGTTGCTCTTCCCTTCCTCTGTGGCTGAGAGAATGTGACTTATCCAAGATCACTCATCAGGTTTCCATGGTTGAATGAATAGGGATTTGATATATCATGACAGGACATGACTTACTAGAAAATATAATGCTGGGGAAGTTAGAAGGAAAAGAGGAAGATGGTATCACAGATGTAAAGATTCCTTTGAGGAAGCCAGGGCCCTGGGTTTGCGAGACCTGACCAAGACTGTTGATATTCAGGTGACTTTGGGGTTTCTTATTCATAGGGTTGCCATGAGCTGAAGCTGATTTGAAAGCATTTAACAACAAACAGTTGGGGTCCGAGTCCAACACTCAAGACTATATATAATCCAAAACCTCAGCTTTCTGTGTCAGTTTTTGTTGGAAATAGCAACCTTCTACAAGCCTCCTAAACTAGTTTTTTTTATTATGTACAGTATATAATAAAGAAATGTATCTGTATGCTGAGTACAGGAAGTTTGTAAGTAAATCAACAATGTTACTTTTAATGAAGACTACCTATTTTTGGTCTCTTGAGGTCATGGTTTAAAAACAATATATTTTATGGAAGAGTAGGATTTTTTGGGCAACTGAAATAACACTTCTGAATATCTACTCATATTTTGTGCATTGGCATATCTTTGTTCTCAACAGGTCAGAGAGATAACCAGGTATATCAGTCTAACAACTGAGAAACCTTATTTGCCTTGCATGAATACTAGTATTTTCCACTAATGAGAAGATTCAATCAAACAAGTATTTAACTCTCCTCAGGAAGATCATACTTTACAAAAGGGTTATGATCATTCCAAATAGTGTGAAGGCCAATTAATCTCCAAAACGGTCGTTTCCAAAAGGCTATGGAGATTTCTGGTTCCCCAAAAGGTAACTTTTGGTCATGCCTTTCCAAAAGTTTTTATTCTAGATTTTATTCTCCCAGTTTCCCTCCTTGTCTAGATGTTTTTGAATGGATTATGGATGGCCAACTTTCAGGTGTGTTTTGATTGTGTTCTTGCGTGGCATGGTTTTGGACTGGATGGCCCTTGGGGTACCTTCAAACTCTTTGATCCTATGAAACTACCGTAAGCTGCATTTATCTCAGCCCCTTTGCAGAAGGTAGAAACTCTTATGTGAATCATCTCCTCCAACCATCACCTACGTTTCTGGAGCAGTTTTGGCTCCCATGGAGATAAATATCTTAAATATTAGAGTCATAACCCCCCCCCCCCTTTGTGCCCACTGGCCATGTACTGCCTGAGGGAATGGATGGGAAACTTGTGCCTTGCCAGATAGTCACTATTCAACAATGTTTGGGGTTAGCATGTTTCCCATCCTTGCCTTCGGGCAACCTGGGTGACTAGAGTCTGAAAAGAGCATTCCAAATAGTTTGATACGCTTGCCTTTCAACACCCTCTCACATCAGAGGCTTAAACACCAGCTTGGGAAGTAGTTTTGTTTCCTTCAAAGGAAGTTCTACAAAAAGACCAGCTTCCTCTTTTAAAAGTATATGCAGCTGCTTAGAGTAATGCATACAACACTCACTTGAAGAAATGTGTAGACTATCACATGCATTGGTGTGCAGGCGTGTTTACCGTTTTGTGAGAGGAGACAGACAGAAGTACTTGGGTTGCTTCAATAACACTATGTAACAAAATTTGGAAAAAATCTATTCCTGGTTTGAAAGTGTTGTTTCCTGTTTAATTGCACAGTACTTACTTTGAAAGTAGTCGCTATGCCCCAGAAATTTCATTTTGTGGTTGATACTCGATGAGATATTCATTGAAAAACTATAGCAAAATGTGCTGCAGGATATCCGCCAAAAACAAAGCTTTTGCAGTTTAATAAATGTTATCCATGTTTTATGACAAATATCTCTAAAACGGGGCGTGTCTTAGAAAAATGGGTAATCTATATACATAGCTTTTTTCTGTTGGTGGTACTGAAGTTAGTGTGCATACTACAATAAATGGCATCTTAGAATTGAAGAAATATGCTATTTTCTTCACTTGCCAAATACTAATGGATACAGATCTACTTTATGCCCATGCTTGTTTGTTTCAAATTTACTCTTAGGAATTGTGGGAATTGAAGTCCAAAACACCTGGAGGGCCAGAGTTTGCCCATGCGTGCTGTAACTTCAATATTTTCCAAAGCAGATAAAAATACACAAAAGAATACCCATGTATCAACAATTTAGTAATGTGCCATCCAACCATGAAATGTTGCACTACTTGCATTGTTTAGTATATTTACTGTACTTCTGAAGTTATCTTTGTTTACTTAGAAAGTTGCCTTTCTTTTGGCTTCCCCACCTCTCCTTTAGGCAAAAGAAAGACAACTTTAGCTTTGACTGTTCCGCCTACTAGACCTATATCACAAAATTCAGCTTTGAAGTAAGTTATTTACATAAGTTGCAAATTTAAGAGCAACTACCACTGAGTGTGTCTCAAGGAATTCAGTGGGTTGCACTTCTCTGTAAACATGATTAGAATTGAGCTTTGTGCTTGCATTTTTAAAAGATTGGCCACACTATTCAAAGCCATTCTCAATCTAATGTGCAGCAAAAAAGAGTACTTCCTTTTGCGAGGTTTTCCCCTTTAAAATGAGGAAACCGTTCATATTCAGCCAACATTATGCTGTTACCTAGGTTTCCACTTCAAAACAAAACTGAATTCTTTTCCCCCCCAGACCAAAGAGAGAGCTCAAACTGCTCCACACAGGGGAATGGAAACTTAATTTTCTTTGTTTTTTTAAAGGAATGGAAGAAGGGAGAAGAGAATTCTGAAATAAAGAGATCTTGGCAGTTTAGCCTAGTCACATGCTTGGATTCCTAGCTCCCAAAACTATCTAACAGCACTTCATTTCCCAGTATTTCATTGCATTTAGTACTTTATAAAAAAAACCTATTGTTTCTTTTCAGAAAACTCTTCCAAATGAATGTACAAAATGATCACACATGATTAGCTACTTAACACTTCTATGTTAAATTACTTTTTGAAAAAGCTTTAGAGGTAACAGGCAGAATAAACCAAAAGCACAAAGATATTAAGTGAGGTCTTTGCTTCATGTAGAAAAGGCAGCCATCGTGATTTCTGAAACTTAAATTCAGGGGTGAGAAACTGAGCATCCCTCCAGATTAGTGGTTCCCAACCTTTTTTTAAAAACTAAGGACCTCTTTGACCAGGGACCACTCTCCAACATTAGTACCAAAAGGGTTACGAATCAGTTTTTGGTCAACTTCAAATTTGGTTTGGTTATTTGGGGCGCTGATTCTGAAAATTGCATTGGATAGACCACATCAGCTCTAATTTCTGATACAGATCATATGCCACCCAGTAGTTGCCATATGGAGCCCCTGGTGGCACAGTGGGTTAAACCGCTGAGCTGCTGAACTTGCTAACCAAAAGGTCGCAAGTTCAAATCCGGGGAGCGGCATGAGCAACAACTGTTAGCCCCAGCTTCTGCCACCCTAGTAGTTTGAAACCATGCAAATGTGAGTAGATCAATAGGTACCACTTTTGCAGGAAGGTAATGGCACTCCATGCAGTCATGCTGGCCACATGACCTTGGAGGTGTCTACAGACAATGCTGGCTCTTTGGCTTAGAAATGGGGATGAGCACCAACCCGAGTTGGAAATGACTGGACTTTATGTCAGGGAAAAACCCTTTACCTAGTTGCCATCTGCTCTCACAGAAAACCTTTTTTAATAATCTAGAGCTGCGGACCTTATTTTAGGTCTCACGGTCCACAGGTTGGGAACCACTGCTCCAGATGGATTAGTTTTTAGCTTCCTAGCCAATGGGATGCTCGGAGGTGTGGTTCAAAATATGTAGAATACCACAATTTCCACTCCAGCCTGAATCTGTTGGTTACAACTAAAATTCAGACATTCAATCTATTTCTGAATTGTAAATTTATTCTTATAGAAATTCCATTGATTCTAATTTGCATTCTTAAATGGATCCAGGCGGTAGTTATTCTTCATGGCATTGATCAATTATTACTAACTGCTTTAAAAATAGATTGTGGCCTTTTTTTTTGCATGTATCAGTAGTTTGATCAAAGCTTACTGTACAAATTTATTTCCAATTAGTTTCAAATATGCTTTGGATTCCTATATTTCTCTTTAAATTAAAAGAGATTGACCTGGCTGCCTCTTTGAGTTCAGCAGCATAAGGGTTAATGGATGTTCCCTTATTTATTCAGTAGCTTTTGTTCTAGGAAGCTGCAGAAGGAGTTGTTCCACACACAGTTCAACCTGTTAGAGAGGAAGAGAAATAACACAATCTGCTTTCGTTTTATCTCTGTACTGAAACACTTTAAGTTATTTTATTGGATGCTGAATGATGGCCTGGCCTTAGCCAAGAAACTGCAGGCGCCACATGTTTGGAACAGTGCTGCTGCCACCTAGTGCATGGCAAGTAGTATTGCAGGCCCAAGCTTTTGACTTTTTAATTCTATATTGCTCAAGGGGCAGACAGCCACAGTTTCCAAAGAAACACTATTTGGGATAAGTAACATTTTGACCAATGACTAGGCTGGCATAGTCTTTTGGAAGTTCAAATATTTAAAAAAAATCTGAAGTGTTAAAGTTTGAGGGCACAGTTAAGTTAATCACTGGCCAACATAAATTTCTGGGTTGCTGTAAGTTTTCCGGGCTCTCTCCTGACGTTTCACCCAGATTTATGGCAAGCATCTTCAGAGTTTGAAGGATGAACCTCTGAGGATGCCTGCCATAGATGTGGGTAAAACACCAAGGGAGAATGCTTCTGGAACATGGCCATACAGCCTGGAAAACTCATAGCAACTCATTGATTCTGGCCATGAAAGCCTTTGAAAACACACATTTTAATGCCTCAAATGTTTGTCCTGTTTCTCTGTATATTTGACCTGATTCTAAAAAATGGCACCATTTTCCCTCTCAGCTCTAGTTTTTAATTATCTATCTATCTATATAAATAAATAAAAGTCAGTGTTTGCGGGCGGTGAGTGGGTGGTGCGACCGAGCGAATATGTGCCAGTGTTTCGATTGGCTGCAACTGTCGGATTATTTGCATAAATAGCTGTGACTGGCCAGCCTCCCAACATTCCAACACAGCACAGAGAGGAAAGGGAAGGGCCTGAGGCAGGCATAAATGGCTGGAGTTGAAGTTAGCCAGTTGACAGTTTTTTCTGTTGGAAATGGAATGTTCAGTACCTTCACCCAATACACTTCTAAGGTGACTTAGAGGGAAAGCAAAAGGCCTCAGGCACTCAGCCACTGCGGCCCACAGCAATGACGGATCAGGACCAAACATAGCGAATAGGGGCCCACAGGCCCACTACACAACCTGGTGTGATTTAGGGCAGGATGGGCCACAAATGATGGGATTTGCAGTACCTTCACCTCATTCACTTCCCAAACAACACTGCAGCCCCTATACATCACAGAACAGACCCAAACTTGGCACACAGAGTACCCATGACCCACTCTACATCCTGGTGCAGTTTTGAGTGGGTCAGACCACGGATGATGGGATTTGAAGTACCTTCACTCACTTTCTGAAATCGCTGCAGCACTCATCCTGAGACTTCCAGTACCTTCCCTCACTTCCAGACACCACTGCAACCCTCATCCAGAGAATGATCAAGACAAAATGTGACACACACAGCCCCCATGACCCACTCAACATCCTGGTGCTGTTTGGAGGGGGATGCACCATGGCCCCCTCGCAGTACCTTCACTAAGTTCTTGAAACCACTGCAAGCCACATAAACATCTAATAGGAACTAACCTTGGCACACAATGCCTTCCTCAAATAACCTGGGCATCGCCGGGTCCTCAGCTAGTATATACAGTATATATATTACCACAGAACTAGAGCTAATGCGGTCTATCCAATGCAATTTTCTGATTCTGCCAAATAACCATAAGAACATGCCTAAATTCCAAGACATCAATAAATGTTTTGGTTGGGCTGTGTTATTGACAACAGAAAGGAGAAATACCAACTGAGGACAATTAGCATAAACGTTTCCTGATGATTTCCTGTTTCTGAATCGGTGATTTAAAAAAGTACATCACTTCCTAGTCATGTACTGCTGTGGCTAAGGGAAGATATTTTGCCACATTCTATATTTAATGTCCCCTTCTTCCCACCCAGCACAAACGGTTCATTGACAACTACTGACTTCAAACAGCAATATGAGGTGCATCTCAGAAGCAGGAGGACTAAGAGGAGAGAGGATCAAGAAAACCACAGCAAAGGAAACCATCTTAATGATGCCTTATTGCAATCTATAAATTTTGACACGTCGTGCATCCCGGCAAATAGACAGCTAAACTATACGCCGCAGAAGCACGAAAATCAGCAACACATTCCACCATACCACGAGGTACCTATACGGCCAAAAAAACCCCCACCCTAGATACCTCACAACACCCCCAAACACAACCCCCAAAAATCGGGCAACGTACCTGGCATCCCTGCCTCATCGCTGCCAGCGCGCATTTCGAACATAAGCGCCTGGCAGCCAGAGCGCAGCGGCCCGATTCCACAGACTAAGGACGGCCCGAGGAGGAGGGAGGGAGGGAGGAGGGGCTTCCATGGACTGTTTCCGGCTGGGCGGGAGAAGGGACCGGCCAGGGAGGAGGCAGCTCCCTCCCTCATCCTCAGGCCCTCCTCCTCCTCCTTCCGCCTCCCCCTCGCCGCTGGGATCAGGACCAGTGGCGGCGGCAGGAACAGCGGCGGCGGGGAGGGAGGGGGCCGGCCAGGGAGGAGGTGGCTCCCTCCCTCATCCTCAGGCCCTCCTCCTCCTCCTCCTCCTGCCTCCCCCTCGCCTTACAGAGAGAGAAAGAGAGACAGAGAGAGATAAAGAGAGAGGCAGAGAGAGAAACAGAGAGAGAGAGAGAGAAAGACATAGAAAGAGATAGAGACAAAGAGAGACAGACAGAGAGAGAGATAAAGAGAGACAGACAGAGAGAGAGAGAGATAAAGAGAGACACAGAGAGACACAAAGAGAGAGAGACACAGAGAGAGACAGACAGACAGAGAGAGAGAGAGAGAGAGAGAATGGCGTATGGCACAGCAAAGCGTGCACGGGTCAGCTAGTGGTAAATAAAAAAGGAGACAGATCTGCTCTGCACAACTCCCAGAAAAGGTATGGGGATTGTGTGTGCCTTCAAGCTGTCTGTGGGCATATATCACCCCCATGAATTTCAGTGTTTTCTTAGGCAAGAAAGACTCAGAGATAGGTCTGTCATTTCATAGAATCAGCGCTGAAAGAGACCTCATGGGCCATCCAGTCCAACCTCCTCCCAAGAAGCAGGAAAATTGCATTCAAAGTATCCCCGACAGATGGCCATCCAGACTCTGATTAAGAGCCTCCAAAGAAGGAGCCTCCACCACACTCTGGGGCAGAGAGTTCCACTGCTGAACAGCTCTCTCAGTCAGGAAATTCTGAATTTCCTTCTCTCGATGTTATACACATACATAATTTCACTGTAACTGGCCCAATAAATCCCCGGGCTTATTTTCTATGAAGTACATGGTTCTTTGGTTGAAACATTGGTGATTTCTCTAAGGAAAGAGGAAGAGCTTAAGCATATAGACAGCGCTTTGATTAACTCCTTACTTGTGTTACCATTCCGCCGACTACGCGGTCGCCAGAGCGACGTTTCCTGGGCGGGCGTCGCCAACGGGGCGCGGCGCGCCGCCGGCCCGCCCCACCCCGCTGCTGTGCCTCCGCAGAGGCAGCGCGCGGCCGCTGGCGTGCGCGCTGCCGCCGGGATGCCCTCGCGGCCGGGCGGGGCACAACCGCGCATGCGCGGCTGGGCTGGGCGCCGCCGCTGCACGCCACCGCGCGGGACGCACTTGCGCAGCCGCGGGACGCCTCACGCATGCGCGGGAGTGTCCAGGAGCCGCAAGGGGGCGCCAAAATCAGGCTTGCCTACCCCTCCGGGAGAGGTCAGGCCGCCCCTGTGTGTTACCCTTTTTTTTCATATCGGGGAACTACTTGAGAAACTGCAAGTCACTTCTGGTGTGAGGGAATTGGCCGTCTGCAAGGATGTTGCCCAGGGGACACCAGGATGTTTTCACCATCCTTGTGGGAGGCTTCTCTCATGTCCCCACCTGGGGAGCTGGAGCCAACAGAGGGAGTTCATCTGCGCTCTCCCTAGATTCGAACCTGCGACCTGTCCGTCTTCAATCCTGCCGGCACAAGGGTTAAACCCACTGCGCCACCGGAGGCTCCGGTTACACATGAGCAACCAATGTAGATAAATCAGGCAAACACAGTTAGGCAGACACAAATATGCATATTCTTTGTAGGTGGTAGAACCCAGCTTACGTTGGCACAAATAACAGTGCAGATTATTTGGCCAAAATCAAATATTGTGTTTCCATGAATAGAAAGGGGATGGATTAATCCGTCTTTCCTCCTTTACTAGCCCTGAAAACCAACTCTGAGTAAGTACGTATCTGAAGCAAGTATTAAAAACCTTGGAGGGCCATAGGAAATCATCTAAGTTATGTGCTTAGCACTAGATGCAGATCTTGGAAGTTACTACTTACATATAACAATGTAATTAATTTTGTAATAACAAGGCTTATCGAAGTTAAATGATTGCAGCTGTACTGTCGCACTCAAGCTGCTTTAAATGTATTTCGTGTCCTGACTTTCTATCAGTTTGGGGGATGCTGAAAGGCCTTCCTGTTTGAGCAAGGAACCCCACAGAATCAATGTCCACGCTATTGCTTTCAAAAAACAATTATTAATTGGTCTTGGGCTTATCACCACTCAGGCACTATCTCAATTTCCTCACAACAAAGTTCATACTTAAAGTTTAAAGGCAACTGGTTGTTCTTAAAGTTGCTGAATGTGGATGATGAGTTTCCCTTGCTCACTTTCTCTAACTCAGTGCTGTCCAACAAAGTTCATGACTTAAAGTTTAAAGGCAACTGGTTGTTCTTAAAGTTGCTGAATGCTGGGGATGATGGCCCCGCAGGTCATCAGTGACCTCTTTCCGGCCCTTGCTCACTTTCTCGAAAAGGAGGAGAGGCGGCGCCAAGAGCAGCACTGCCAGGCCTGGCCCTCTGGGACACACAGTGCCCAAGGTGGTCAGGCCAGAGGTAAAGAGAGCAGGTTCCTCCTATTGAGGCCTGGCACCTCACTGAAGGCACTGGAAACTCCACAGACTGTCACTGACCAGAAGTAGGCCAATATAGCTGGATGAATTTCCAGATTAGTTAGTTATTGGTTTGAAATGGTTTGTCCTAGCCTGGATCTCTCTGGGACCAACTACAGACACATCTTGCTTCCAAGATTCCCTGGTGATAATAAAACTACGCTAAAAATGGATCTCTTTGCCCGGGCAAAGGGGTGGGCAGACCTATGGATCCAAACCAGGAAGGGTTTTCTTAAACTCCACCTTCGTAAAACTAACAGAAAAGTGAGTATTCTCAAACTGTTGGAGGGGCAGCCTAACAAGAGGAGCTGGGACTTAAACAGTTCCATCACAGCAGCACAGTGAGGGATTTCATTTCTAGTATAATTGTTTCTAAAATCAATAAAGCAACTTGTAATTCCTTCACATTTTTGGCACTAAAGGCTTACTGAACATATAATTTCACTCTGCTGTAACTGGTATTTGTTATTTTTAAAGTCAAAGAGTCTCTGTAGTTTCACTACTTTGATTTGTTTTATACAGAAGGTTGGTTGCTTGTAGCATTTTAATTTTGTTAAATAATTAAAGGTAAATGTTTTCCCCTGACAGGGGTGGGCAATTACCGGCCCTCCAGGTATTTTGGACTTAAACTCCCAGAAATTCTAATAGCTGGTAAACTGGCTAGGATTTCTGGGAGTTGAGTCCAAAGCACTAGCTAATATTTTCCGACAGCCCCTGGCACAATCACCTGGAATCTAGAACCTCAGAGACACCATTGTAATTCACAAACTTGATCAAGAACCTGGTGACTTCTTGATGACTTCAGATGTCAAGTCTTTATATACCCATGTACCTCTTGATCAACTAAGGCATATAATACATTCCACCCTAGATGAATCCCCATTATCTGGCCAACCACCTACTGGATTCTTATTGATGCTATATGATTTTATTAGCGATTATAATTACTTTATTTTCCAAGAACAATATTTCTTGCAAATCCATGGGGTCAGCATGGCCTTGCCCCAAGTTTAGCTAATATTTTTGAATCACCTGGAATCAACCTTTGTATTTGATCAAGAACAACCTTTTCATCCTTTCATCAGAAATACTATAGATATATTGATGATTTGATCTGGATCCCATTTGCCTGCCTTCAGTATTGGATGGTATCTCATTCACCCATTCTGTGGATACTTCTGCTATCAATTACTTGGATATTACTATTTATAATTTCAATAATCAAATTATGACCAGGAATTACACCAAACCAATAAAGAGGAACAATACCCTGCATTACAAGTAAACCGGAATTGATGCTTTTAGCAGGAGTACTGTCAGGAGAGAGTGATGCACAGCAAAGGTTTCAGAGTAGCTGACCTTAGAATAGCGAGGCAGCTCGCCAAAAGCCATGACGGGGATAATCAGCCCTGATTGGTAGAAAGGCACAAGCAGTGATTTGCCAGAAGAACATCATGTGTCCCTAGATAAAAAGCGGCCTGATTGGCCCATAGTCTACCATGCTGCGTTGTTTACATAGTATCTGAATGGTTAGAAAGCGCGCATGGGCAAATGAAGCTGTTCCTGCTGGCTGGCACAGGGAACGGCTGTAGAAATGTTGCGATTTAAGAACATCTTGCCCATATGGCCGATAACATACTGTGAGAATGAGAAATTAATACTGCGCCACAGTTTATTAGCAAATGAGACTGTAGTGCTGAACAATGCTTTGTTTAACTGGGTAAAAGAAATGGGTTCATGTGTGCCAGCCAATTGCAAGTTGTGAAGATGGGCGGGATCAAGGAATTGAATCTATAAAACCTGAGTGTTGGCGTTTGCTCGAGGCTCTGCCATTTTAGCAGCTTTTATGCTAGGCAGACTCCGTCAGCTGATGTTTTGCAAATAAAGATTGGCTTCATTTGGACCAGTATCAATTGTTGCGTCGTTCGTTCCTGTGCCCGCACGAAAGTCGCCACCTGAGAGTTAGAGGTACTTGCCTTGGGAGTTCTGGGACTCCTGATTATCCGCTACATCTTGGTGACCCCGACGTGATGGAAAAGGCAATCCAGACGGGTCTGTAATGCTGACAACGCAATCCTGTTGGCAGGACGGCCCTCGTTCACAGGTGAGGAGCTGGGACGACTTAGGAGGGCCGAGAAGGGGCCCCGCATAACCAAACGACCGGCTGCCTAACTCGTCCCAGAGCACCGCTTGCTGAACCCAGGGACCGCAATTACCATATACTGCCAGTGAAGCCAAAGGAGAGGGAAGTCCGGGGGTGCAGTTGGCATAGCTGCACCTAGTGAGCAATCCGGCATCTAAAGCGCGCAAGGGAAAAGTCGGGGTGCCGGAGGACCGTGCATCTAGTGAGCAATCCGACGCAATCGAACGAGGACGCGGGGAGGATCCCGGGGTCTGCAGGAATCGGCAAGTATATAGCGTTTCACACTATCACTTAGGGAACATACACCACTGGGAGGGGGGCAAGCACTGAAGTGTTCTTGGCCACTAGAGATGGGAGGAGCGGGATCCAAGGAAAAGAAAGAAACACCTCTGAACTGTGTGTTAGTCAACTGGGACAGGTTTTGCAG
Organism: Anolis apletophallus; assembly: GCA_030556195.1. Classification (NCBI taxonomy): domain Eukaryota; kingdom Metazoa; phylum Chordata; class Lepidosauria; order Squamata; family Anolidae; genus Anolis; species Anolis apletophallus. The sequence goes on along the minus strand of JARBWK010000002.1, from coordinate 98,343,630 downwards.
GTTAGCAGTGGAGGGAAAGCCGCAAGACTTGAAAGATTACAGGCTCAAGAACCTGTGCACAGAGGTGTGGCCGGCTGTCCCAGAGATTAGCTGGCCGAAGGCAGGAACCTGGGATCTGAGAAAATGTATGAAGTTAGAATCCTATTGTTTCGAAGTACATCCATCTGATCAATGGATTTACTCCGCGACCTGGATGAGATTGGTTTCGGAAGGAGTGTGGTGGGCAGGCCCAAAGGAGCCGGCCCGAGAGGGATGTTTTGTTAGCCGAAAGGCAGGGAGGAAAACTCCGGTACTGCAAGCAGAGCCGGAAGAATTGCCACCCTTGAGGAGAAGACCAAGGCGAAGGGAGAATGCCGCCGCAGGAGTGGGGGGCCCCAATGCACCTCCGCTCGAGGCGATTTTAAATGTCCCCATCCAAGCCCCGAACGCAGCCCCTACCCTTGAAGCAAGCTCAGCCGCACAGATGGCGTCCCCGGCTGTGACGCAAGCTGAAGCGGCGAATCTTGTTTCAACTGCGACACCCCCCATGAATCCCCCAATGATGCCCCAGCCCATTATAGCGAGCCTGCCCGTCGCGGACCCCCGCGTGATGTTCCCATCAATCATGGCCACGTCACCCACCGCAACGGCTCCGTTAATGTCATCACAAGCCATGGCGGCCTACCCTATTTCACATTCAGAACATAATCCGTTCTACGGAAACCCGCCCGCATATCAAGTTCCCCAAGCAGATGAAATTCACTATCCGATAGAGGAAGCAAGAGAAGTAGAAAGGAGAGCAAGATGGTTGTCCCCAGATGTTGAAAGAACGATAGGGCGTTCACCGGACAGAAAGGGAGAGGAAGAGTACCCTGTCGCCATTAAGGGGGTGATAGAGCGCTCCCCGAGAGACAGGAGAAGATGCTCTCTGGAGCCCGTGAGAACGATGGTGCATTCTCCGGAATCAAGTAGAAAAGGCTGTCAGAGGTCGCTGGAAGTTTCACCCAGGCGAACCAGAAGCAAGTCCCGGGAGGAAGCGGGATCCGTTGTAGAGGCGAGGGGGGCTTTGGAACTGCCAATCTGTCAAGTGCCACTTCTGGATGCAAATAATAGGGTAGTGCAAGCCTTTCAAATAGTTCCTTTTAATTCAAGTGATATATTTAATTGGCGGAACGCCACGCCCCCTTATTCGGAACAGCCGAAAGCGATGGCGGACTTGTTGGAGGGCATAATTGCAACGCATGACCCAACGTGGTGGGACTGTAAACAACTTTTAAACGCCTTGTTTACGGCAGCAGAGAGAAGGAACATCATTAATCAAGCTAGATTAATGGCTCAAGAGGGACATGGAGATGTAGATCCGGTCAGATATGGAGATGCAAGGTTCCCACTCGAGGCAGATCCGGGATGGGACCCAAATGAGGAGGCCCATCGTGAACGTATCAGAGAGTTCCAGCAGATACTTTTAAAAGCAATAAGGAAAGGGCCGCCCCAGCCCTCCAACATACAAAAGATACAGGGGGTGCAACAGGAGAAGACAGAAACGCCTGCTGCGTTTTTGGAAAGATTAGAAGAAGCATACAGGAAGTATAGCCCCTACAATCTAGAGCAAAATGACGGGAGGATAGCTCTAATGCAATCCTTCATTGCACAAGCATCAGGAGACATTAGAAAGAAGATACAAAAGCAACCAGGATTCCTGGGAAAGACACTTAATGAACTTTTAGCACTAGCTGACCAGGTTTATATGGCACGGGAGCAAGTAGAGGAAGAGAGAAAAGACAGGAAGAAGAAGGAAGGATACAAGGTGTTGTTAGAACATAAGAACATAAGAACATAAGAAGAGCCATGCTGAATCGGGCCTCAGCCCATCTAGTCCAGCATTCTGTGTCACACAGTGACCCACTAGTTGTACACAGGGATCTCTAGCAGAAAGGAGGGCAAAACCCTCACCTGCTCCCGACCCCCCACAACCAGTACCCGGGGGAAACCCTGCCTGCCTCCATCAACACAGAGGTGGCACTTGGATGTCCATTTCAGTAGCTACTGATTCCCTTGGTATCCATGAATCTGTCTAATCCTGCCTTGAAGCTGTCCAGGCTGACCGCTGTCACAACCTCCTCTGGAAGTGAGTTCCATAACCCAATGACCCTCTGGGTGAAGAAATATTTCCCTTTATTAGTCCTAACTTTCCTACCTTGGAGCTTTAGGAGTGCCCCTAGTCCTAGTGTTGTGTGACAGAGAAAATATTTTTTCTCTATTCACCTTTTCTATCCCGTGCATGATTTTATACACTTCGATCAAGTCACCTCTTAAACGCCGTCTTTCAAGGCTGAAAAGACCAAGGCGTTGCAACCTGATTTCGTAAGGGAGCTGCTCCATCCCTTGGATCATTCTTGTTGCCCTTTTCTGTACCTTTTCCAGTTCCGTTATATCCTTCTTGAGGTGCGGTGACCAGAATTGTACACAGTACTCCAGATGTGGCCTCACCATAGATTTGTAGAGAGGCAGTACAACATTTGACTGACCTATTTTCGATTCCCTTCCTGATCATGCCAAGCATAGAATTTGTTTTTTACTGCTGCTGCGCACTGGGTTGACATCTTCATTGAGCTGTCCACCAAAACCCCAAGATCCCTTTCCTGGTTTGTCTCGGAAAGCTTTGACCCCATCAATTGGTAGGTGTAGTTGGGGTTCTTTGCCCCGATGTGCATGACTTTACACTTGTTTAGGTTAAAATGCATTTGCCACTTTGTTGCCCATTCACTCATGTTCGAGAGATCTTTCTGGAGCTCTTTACAATCAGTTTCATTTTTAACTACCTGAATAATTTAGTGTCGTCTGCAAACTTTGCTACCTCAGAATTTACTCCTACATCCAGGTCATTAATGAATAAATTAAAAAGTAACGGACCCAAAACTGAACCTTGGGGTACGCCACTTCTCACCTCTTTCCACCCAGAGAAATGTCCGTTTATTACCACCCTTTGTTTCCTACAGTTTAGCCAGGTTCCAATCCAGGACAAGACCTGTCCTCTGATTCCATGGCTGAAGAGCTTATTTAGGAGCCTTTGGTGAGGGACTTTGTCAAAAGCCTTTTGAAAGTCAAGGTAAACAATATCGACTGGGTCCCCTTTATCTATGTGTTTATTTACACCCTCAAAGAATTCTAACAAGTTAGTAAGACATGATTTGCCTTTGCAGAAACCATGTTGTTAAATATGATGGATGAGAGACAGGGAAAAGGAGGAAGAGGAAATGGTCGCGGGAGAGGCCCAGGAAGTGTTGGAGGAAGAGGACAGTCAAAATTGGGCCGAAACCAGTGTGGGCGCTGTAAAAAAGAAGGCCACTGGTGGAAGGATTGTGTAGAGGAAATGTCAGGAGAAAAGGATGCAGATGCAAGTGTAAAGGGAAGAGGAAGAGGACAGTCGAGAGGATCAGGAAGGGGAAGGGCCCGGGGTGGCTACAGACCCTACCAAGAGAGGGCTGTTGTAGCTGCGGCCCTGGAGGAAGAAGGAGAGTAGGAAGATGAATACTGAAGATTAGGCCAGGCCTTTCTGCTACTGAACCCAGAAGAGCCTTTGGTCGCAATTGAAGTGGAAGGTCAGCGTATAAAGTTCCTAGTAGATACAGGAGCGGACAAGTCAGTAGTTAACAAGAAGAGAGCACCCCTTAGTAATCAACAGATCAAGGTCATTGGAGTATCAGGCAGGCCACAGAAATGTCCATTGTTACAGAAAAGGAGGTGCAACATTGCAGGAAGAGAAGTTGTCCATCAGTTACTGTATATCCCAGAGTGCCCGATACCATTGTTAGGAAGAGATATGCTAGCCAAGATCAGAGCAAGGTTGGAATTCCTGGAAACTGGCCAGCTGGAACTGACTGTCCCAGGCCAGGAGGAATACCGCCTGTTCAAGCTGAAGGAAGTCAAGAAGAAAGAGATACAATGGTGCTGGGAACAAACACCGGAGGTGTGGGCTGAAGATAATGATCCAGGGATGGCCAAATATGTTACACCAGTAGTGATACAGATAAGGACAGGGTGCCTTCCCGTGAGAAAGGCCCAATATGCTATCAGTAGAGAAGCTGTGGAAGGAATTCAAGAACAGTTACATAGGCTGCTACATCATGGGATCATCACATACTGTAACTCACCATGGAACTCGCCCCTCCTCCCTGTCCGTAAGGCGGGGGGCGGGTACCAAGTTGTCCAAGATTTGCGAGTTGTCAATCAGGCTACCATCCCGTTGACACCTGTCGTCCCAAATCCTTATATTATGATGAGTTTGATTCCAAGTGCAGCAGCCTGGTTCTCAGTTCTGGATCTTCAGGATGCATTTTTCTGTATCAGATTGGCCCCTGTGTCACAGCCCATCTTTGCATTTCAATGGGAAACCCCAAAGGGAGGACAGCGTTCTCAGGTCACGTGGACACGTTTACCTCAAGGTTATCATTCAAGTCCTACGATCTTTGGCCAAGCCCTGGCCAAGGATCTGTCAGATTTTGAGATTCCAGAGTCAGAAGGGGCCTGGCTCCAGTACGTAGATGATCTGTTGATAGCAACTAGGACAGAAGAAGGATGTAGACATTACACACTAGAGATGCTAAAGGTGCTGCAAGAAAAGGGATATAAAGTGTCAAGAAAGAAAGCACAGTTGTGTCAGAGCAAAGTCAAGTATTTGGGATTTGGATTATCCCAGGGAAGTAAAGTTCTAGAAGTGGAGAGAAAGGAAGTTATCTGTGCTATTCCAACACCCAAAGACAGGAGACAGACGAGAGAGTTCCTCGGAACCACCTCGTACATGCGACACTGGATCCCAAGCTACGCCGTAATAGCGAAGCCCCTTTACCAAGCAACGAAAGGAAGCAACCAAGACCCATTCGTGTGGACGGAGGAATGCGAGCATGCTTTTAAAGAATTGAAGCAGGCTATCATTTCCCCTCCCATATTGGGCTTGCCAGACCTGGACAAGCAGTTCTATCTCTTTGCCGCAGAGAGAGATGGGACAGCTGTGGGTGTGTTGACACAAATTTTAGGTACATGGCAGCGGCCTGTAGCGTACTTGTCCAAGCAGTTAGACATGGTAGCCAGGGGTTTGCCACCCTGTTTGAGGGCCGTTGCAGCTTCAGTGGACTTACCCTAGGGAGATCACTTATCGTAAGAGTACCACATCATGTAAAAGCACTATTAGATACCAAGGGCCCCCGCTGGCTAACAAATGAGAGACTGACAAAGTATGAAGGGGTTCTGTGTGATAATCCGCTCGTTTCGCTTGAGATGTGCCCCATGTTAAATCCAGCCACGTTGCTGCCCAGCCATACAGAGCCCTCAAACCATGATTGCATACAAACGATGGACCTTGTTTATTCCAGCAGGCCAGACTTGCGTGACTTTCCCTGGGAGAAGGTAGATTTAACCCTTTACACGGACGGAAGTAGTTATGTGCGAGAAGGAATGAGACACGCGGGGTACGCAGTCGTAACGTGGGAGGAGGGGGTGTTGGAAGCAAGACCCCTCCCTTCAGGGACTTCTGCGCAGCTTGCGGAGTTAATTGCGCTCACTCGAGCTCTGGAACTTGCCCAAGGGCAAAGGGTTAATATTTACACGGATTCTCGTTTTGCGTTCTTAACGCTGCATGCTCACGGAGCATTGTATTTATTTATTTCTTCGATCTTGTATACCGCTCCTCCCTACAGGCTCGGGGCGGGTACAACAATATAAATGGGCATCATGTCGCAGACATGGGGCCCTACAATAAAAGAATAAAACACATTAAAACACACAATTTGACACATTTCGAGGTGCAGGGTGACAACATGGTTCTTGGGATACATGGTACTAGCTCGGAAATAGCTCGTGCACTGTCGGGAGAGAGTTCCACAGCACTGGAGCTGCTGCGGAAAAGGCTCTGTCTAGTCACAGATAGGTGGCAGGAGCGGACTGTTGGTACCGTCAGCAGATTCTGTTCTTCTGACCGCAGTGATCTCGGGGGTACATACGGGGTAAGGCGGTCCCTCAGGTACGCAGGCCCTAGGCCGTATAAGGCCTTAAAGGTCAATACCAACACCTTGAAGGCGATTCGGTACTCGATGGGAAGCCAGTGCAGCTGCCGAAAGATGGTGTAATATGCTCCCTCACCGACGAGCCCGTCAGCAAGCGAGCAGCGGCATTCTGCACTAGCTTGAGTTTCCGAATTTTCGACAAGGGAAGGCCAACATAGAGGGCGTTACAGTAGTCCAGTCTTGAGATGACCGTCGCTTGGATTACCGTCGCCAGGTCGTTCCTGGACAGGTAGGGTGCCAGTCGCCTAGCCTGTCGTAGGTGAAAGAAGGACGCCCTGCTGACCGGGGAGACCTGGGGCTCCATGGTCAGCAGGGAGTTCAACTGAACACCCAAGCTCTTAACCGAAGATGACGGGCTTAGCTGCTCGCCATCCAGGGTAGGCAACCGGCACCCACCCAGCCCAGGGCGACCGGGCCACAGGATCTCCGTCTTCGACGGATTCACCTTCAGCCGGCTGGCGCACAGCCAACCAGTCACGGCTTCAAGGCATTGATGGAAGCAATCAGGTACGGAGTCCGGCCTGCCGTCCATTCTCAGCAGAAGCTGGGTGTCATCCGCATACTGATAACACTCCAGACCAAAGTCACGAGCCAGCTGGGCCAAGGGGCGCATATAAATGTTGAATAATAAGGGGAGAGGATGGCCCCTGGGACCCCACAATTAAGTGGGGACCTCCCGAAACCTCCCCCCCCTCCACACGTTGTCCCCGGCCCTGGAGGAAGGGGCCACCCATTTAAGGGCAGTCCCCTGACCCCAGCGCCCGGCTAAACGGTGGGTCAACAATGCGTGATCTACCATATCAAATGCTGCTGTCAGATCTAACAAGACGAGCAGAGCTGATCCACCCTGGTCCAGCTGGCGGCGAAGTTGGTCTGTAATGGCGACAAGCACGGTCTCCGTCCCATGCCCAATACGGAAGCCGGACTGGTAGGGATCAAGTCCAGCTGTGTCATCTAAGAACCGCTGCAGCTGATCCGCTGCTGCCCTCTCAATTACTTTGCCCAAAAAAGGCAAGTTGGAAACCGGCCTGTAATTGGGGAGCCGAAGGATCTAAGTCGGCTTCTTCAGCAGCGGTCTCACCATTGCCTCTTTCAACCCCCCCGGGAAGACTCCTTGCTCAAGGGAGCTATTTATGATCGTGCCCAGGGGGCCTCGTAGCCCCTCCCGGCAAGATCTAATAAGCCAGGAGGGGCACGGGTGGAGGGAGCAAGTAGTTGGCCTAGCTGCAGTGAGTAACTTATCAACAGCTGCTGCTACCCAGCTCTTGGAATCGGGTGAAGGTGGGCCCGCCGAGTGGCGGCGGAGTCTCAAGCTCGCTCACTGTATCAACCGTGGCTGGAATGTCGGCGGAGACTCGAAATCTTGTCAGTGAAATAATTCTGAAAAGCCTCAGCTGTTGGAGCCAATACCCTATCATTTGGGACAGTTGGGATTGTTGTCAAAGACCGAATTATCTTAAAAAGTTGAGCTGGGCGTGAACTAGCTGACTCTATCAAGGAAGTATAATATACTTTTTTCGCTTCCTTGATAGCTCGCTCATAAGCCTCCTTAAACTGCTTATAAGCCGATTTCGATGCTCCGTCACGGAGATTTCGCCACGCGTCCTCTAGCTGTCTCTTCCTCCGTTTCATCGCCCGCAACTCCTCAGTATACCATGGCGAGCGATTTCTGCGGGGGATGAGAGAGCGCCTGGGGGCGATCTCGTCCAAGGCAGTGGAAAGATTGGTATTCCATGAATCCACCAGCCCATCGACCGAGTCGCTGGGGAGGTCCCAATGGTGCGTGGGGCCGGTCCTGCACAGTGAGAGTCCTAGTGCCTCCATGGTGGACACCAGGTCCATGGCTGCTGTTGACGGGGAGGTGGTGTCGGCGTGGACATTGAAGTCCCCCAAGACAATAAGCTTAGGAAACCTCAATGCCCACTCCGCAACCACCTCCAGCAGCTTAGGCAGACTTCCTGCCGGTGCGTTGGGTGCACGGTACACCAGCAGGAAGGCTACACTCTCACCAAGGTCCCACACCAGGCCCGCACATTCCATCCCGGGGATGTTCGCTGCCGGGATCGTCCTGGAATTGAATTTGTCTCGACTGAGAATGGCCACCCCTCCCCCCCGCCCCTCTGTCCTCGTCTGATAACTGGCCACAAACCCAGGAGATGTTAGTTCGTGCAAGATGACGTCATCGCCCTCCTGTAGCCAAGTCTCCGTGAGGCAGGCTAAGTCGGCCTCCCTCTCCAAGAGGAGGTCCCTGATGGTCCCGGATTTGTTGCGCACGGACCTGATGTTGGCCAGTATCAGAGTTGGAGGAGAGGTAGAAAGGGGCTCCCCAACTGCGTGCCTAGGGATAGCTCGTAGGTCAGAAAGGGGACGAGCCTCTCTTTGGCTCCTCCGCCCTCTCTCATTAGGCCTACGGCTACCGTCCCTATTACCCCTACCCGAGATCACACGAATTGCCCGCCCCTGCACTTCTTCATCCAGTGAATGGACTAGGTATCTGGCCTCCTGCTCCCCCTCTGAAAAGGGGGGGATGCTGCTGTTGTCCTTCTGGGCAGGAACCGGGAGGGCTCGGGAACTGGGGGAGAGGGGGAACGGGACCGGTCGAGTCCTTATGGCTCCAGCTGTTAAAGCCCGCTCCCCAAAAGGTCCTAGATCTATATCTCCCACCCTCCGACCTGGTGGGAGACGTCGGAGGGGGGCCAGTTGAGTCAGCAGGGCCTCTCCTCAGTTCAAGTGGGTTCCCCAAGGATAGTCTTAGTCTAGGGGTCGGCCTCGTCTCAGCGGCGCCATTCCCGGACGTCAGAGGGGCTCCCGGGCCACTAGTCCGATGGTCGCAGTTGGTCGAATCCGGCCCTCTTATAGTTGCTTCTCTCCTCGGCTCTAGGGAACCCAGCGTCAAAAACTGGGTCCTCACCTGGAGGTTTGAAATTGGCGCTGGTGTTGGCAACTGTAGTGGCAGACCTCCAGCACCTAGGTGGTGCTGTTGTTCCTCACTCTCTTGGACGACGTCCTCCACAGATGCGGAAGTAGGCATCGGAGACTGCCTGCCTCCACGATGCTCGCAACGACGGCGGCGTTTCCGGCGGCGTCTCCTCTTCACCCCGCCCCCCTCCGAGGGGTGGGGGGCCGGGGGAGCCTCCTGCGTCGCCTCCCGCATCGTCTCTGATTCGTCGGCAGCAGCTAGAGGGGCGGCTGCTCGAGAGCTTCTTTTCCGGCGCCGGCGCTGATGACGAGTGCGCCTGCGCCGCTGTCCTTCTTCAGCTAGCAGCAGTGGGGGGGGCAAGGCATGGTCTCCCTGAGCGTTCTCAAGGCCATGCGCCATCTTGCCTCCTGCCCTCAGCTCTTCCAATTCCCTTTTGGCTGAGCGTGACAGCGGGGGGCGCTTCGGTCGGAGGGGCGTCCAATGTTCCAGGACCCGCTCCACATCGAAGGGAGTCTTGGCCCCCGGAGCTTGCAGTTGGAAGGGGCAAGGCTCCACCGACCTCCGGCACGGCGACCATGGGCAGAGCGCCTGTCCTTCCGCCGCTCCTCCCGCCTCGTATGGTGATCCCTCTGTTAGCTCACCGATCTCAGGTAGGTTGTCGAACGAAGTCCTCAGTTGGTCTCCTGGCTGGTTCTCCGTCTGAACATCCCAGGAATGATCCCACAGGAAGTCAGGAGGGTCTCCAGGGCTTGAGGCTCGGTTAGAAGTGTCCTCATCCCCCTCATCCCTTTTTCCCCCTCCTCGAGGAAAGAGGCTTTTTGACGTCAGCTGGAAAGGCTGTCAAGTATGCGGATGAAATGTTGGCTCTCTTAGACGCTGTTTGGTTACCTAGGAAAGTTGCTGTTATGCATTGTAAAGCACATCAGAGGGGAAACGATCAGGTGACTCAAGGAAATAGGCAGGCTGATTTGATTGCCTGAGAGATAGCCATGCAGAACCCCGCCTCTGTAATGTTAAAACTCACAGACTCAGGCCCGAAGGTTGAAAGGTGTCATTACACAAGAGATGAGGAGGACTGGGCCTTGAGCGAAGGGGGGGAGTGGGAAGAAAGTTTCATAGTGATGCCAGACCACCGCGTCTTTATCCCTAAGGAGAAAGCGTGGCACATAGTCCAACATTTTCATGAGACCACCCATCTAGGCAAAGGTGCACTGGCAGCAATGCTGGAGAGGCAAATGTATATTAATAGCTTGCATAGCTTAACTGCGGCGGCTGCTCAGAGGTGTTGGACATGCGCCAAGAATAATCCCAGAGAAGGACCATTGAAAGCGCCTGGGATTCAATATCAAGGGAGCTGGCCGTTTGAAGCTTTGGTGACAGACTTTACCGAGATGCCCCCAAGTGGCGGGTTCAAGTACTTGCTAGTTTTTGTAGATACATTTTCTGGATGGGTCGAAGCTTATGCGACAAAGACAGAGAAAGCTATGGAAGTGGTAAAGGCTCTTTTGAAAGACATTGTTCCTAGATTTGGAATGCCTTTACAGATAGGATTAGATAACGGCCCAGCTTACGTACACCACGTGGTGCAAGGACTGAGCAAATCGCTAGGCATCACGTGGCGTCTTCATTGTGCTTATAGACCTCAATCTTCTGCCAAGGCAGAAAGATTGAACAGGACATTGAAAAACTGTTTGGCAAAGATTTGTCAAGAGACAAGATTAAACTGGAGGCTAGCCTTACCCATGGCTTTACTGAGGGTCAGGTGCACGCCACACAAGAAGACTGGGTTGTCCCCCTTTGAGAGACTGTATGGAAGACCCCCCCTGAACTTAAAGACTATGAATGGACTGTCTTCGGACAGCCATGTGTTGGGAAACCAGCAGACCTTACAGCAAGTCAGATGTTAGGAAAGCAGCTAGAAAGATTGCATCAGTACACTGCAGAATTGTATCCTCCGTTCCCTACGACCCCTCTCCACTTGTTTTCCCCAGGTGAGGAGATTCTGGTGAAAGAGTGGAAAGTGCAGCCATTGCAACCGAGATGGAGAGGGCCTTACGTCATCTTGCTGACCACTCCAACTGCCGTGAAAGTCGAAGGGATACGCCCGTGGATACATTACACGCGTGTAAAGAAAGTTCCGGCGGTCTGGGAGTCTTCCGTGGACCCAGAGGACCAGCTAAAACTAAAACTCCACAGGAAACGTCAGCACCCTGTTTGAGGGGTGACCAGGCCACAGAAGGGTCGGCGGATACCATTGTCCTGCAGCCAAGCAATGGTGGCCCAACGAGAGGTAGATGGAAAGTACCTAAGACTTTCTCCTTAAGGTGGTGGCTGGAAATATTAATGGGACATAGACATGAAAGAAAGCCACCTACAGGAGTCAGGACTGTGTTTGGATACATGACTCTGATACTGGTACTATGCATAACTGGGACACATGGAGGGTGGGATCAAAACTTGTTCCATAAGTTAATTACCAACATGACACATGAGCTTAGCCTCAGGGATTGCCATCATCAACAAGGATGGCCCGTAGTCCCAACTGCTTTGTTAACGTTGCAGGGCTGGAATGACACTATCTGTCAACAGTCATACAACAAGCATGATGCAGACAAGGCTCAGTTCATGATTACACACCGTTTCCCAGCGCTGGAGGCACCCCTGTGCTTTAGATGGGAATCAGACAATACTATATATGCTACAAGAAACAGAGAGGAGGGAAAATATGAGTTCTCGAACTGCGAGAATATCCAGCATGTAACTATACAATCAAAGTATATGATCGCTACATGTCACATTGTAGCCGTAAGACAAGAGGAATTTGGACCTGGGGATGGAAGTACTCAAACTGTACTCACATTCTATATAGAAATCATCGGAAAGATGCATTAGTTAACTTAATGCAAGATATACCTGCTTGTCATACAGGTAATCAGTTGGAAAACCTTCCAGAAGGGTACCTATGGATTTGTGGCAAGTGGGCAGGACGTTATCTGCCCATAGCATGGAAAGGGACTTGTACCATAGGGACCTTGGGACCGGGAGGGTTAAAAATGTACCCCAGGAAGACACCAGTTACCAATTTACATATGCATGTTCAAAAGAGATCAGCCAACTCAATAGAAAAATATGGTTATGACACAGACCGCACATATCTCACAGAGGCACAAAGGTTCCTGGCAATTTCGACACCAGGTCTGGGAGTGGCATGGAATATAAAACAACTACGTGTGTTATCTTATGAATTGGAGTTATTAGCAAATGATACAGCCAAGGGAACAGCTGATTTACAAATAGAGATCAATTCTCTGGCTGGGATGGTAATACAACAGAAGTTGGCCCTGGATTATTTGCTGACAAAAGAAGGGGGCCTATGCGTTTGGCTAAATACCACGTGTTGTCATTATATTAACATGACAGGAGATATTGAGGTGGATATGAGAAAGATTCAGCAGGTTGCTATTCAAGTTCAGAAGACTTATGATAACTCAGAAGACTTCTGGGGAATCCTGACGAGTTGGTTGCCAAATCTGAAATGGTTAAAATCTCTAATAATGCTAATTCTTGTGATTTTTTGTTCTGTAACAATCATTCTGTGTTGTTTGCCAATTTTACTGAGATATTGTAGTTTTGCAGCACGCCAGACAGTCGAGGCAGCGAGAAATGTAAGGAAAAGGGAGACACGGGACTGGAAACAGGACTGGGGTCATTTCTAGGCTAAAAGCATGTTGTGTAAATGATTTAGTGGCCAGAAAATCAATTTACAAGAAAAAGAGAGGAATAAAGCGGAATTGATGCTTTTAGCAGGAGTACTGTCAGGAGAGAGTGATGCACAGCAAAGGTTTCAGAGTAGCTGACCTTAGAATAGCGAGGCAGCTCGCCAAAAGCCATGACGGGGATAATCAGCCCTGATTGGTAGAAAGGCACAAGCAGTGATTTGCCAGAAGAACATCATGTGTCCCTAGATAAAAAGCGGCCTGATTGGCCCATAGTCTACCATGCTGCGTTGTTTACATAGTATCTGAATGGTTAGAAAGCGCGCATGGGCAAATGAAGCTGTTCCTGCTGGCTGGCACAGGGAACGGCTGTAGAAATGTTGCGATTTAAGAACATCTTGCCCATATGGCCGATAACATACTGTGAGAATGAGAAATTAATACTGCGCCACAGTTTATTAGCAAATGAGAATGTAGTGCTGAACAATGCTTTGTTTAACTGGGTAAAAGAAATGGGTTCATGTGTGCCAGCCAATTGCAAGTTGTGAAGATGGGCGGGATCAAGGAATTGTCGCCATTGAATCTATAAAACCTGAGTGTTGGCGTTTGCTCGAGGCTCTGCCATTTTAGCAGCTTTTATGCTAGGCAGACTCCTAGCAGCTGATGTTTTGCAAATAAAGATTGGCTTCATTTGGACCAGTATCAATTGTTGCGTCGTTCGTTCCTGTGCCTGCACGAAAGTCGCCGCCTGAGAGTTAGAGGTAATTGCCTTGGGAGTTCTGGGACTCCTGATTATCCGCTACACAAGAGCTATCATTCCTTCCCTTTAAAGACAAATTTACCTTACTCTCAATTCCTCAGGATGAGGAGGAATTGCTCTCAACATGATGATTTTCTGAAAGAATCAGACAGGCTGACAGAAGCATTTTTACAAAGGGGATATCCCCCACAGGTTATCCAAAAAGCATATTTGCGAGCTTCCAGGACTCCAAGAGAACAACTTCTTCAACCCAAAGTTAAATCCTCTAATAATAGAACTGTGTGGCCACTCACACTCCCCATTGCAAAGATCTCATTAAGATTACCAAACAATACTGGCCTCTAATCAAACATATTAAAGGACTGGACCAATTTCCAATGGTAGCATACAGAAGAACTCAAAACTTTCGTGATGTCTTGATGCACAACAAACCTAGGCCACTTAAAATAAAGAGCAGCCTGAGCCCTGGCACTCGCCCTTGTACTAATTGCTCGGTTTGCCCCAACATAGACACTTCCAAGGAGATTTATAGTCCTTCTAAGCGCCGCTCCTTTAAATTGTTAGCCATGCAAACTGCAATTCTGATTTCTGTATTTATGCTGTCACCTGTGATTGTTTATTTGTTTATGTGGGCCAGACAAAAAGACGTGTCAAAGTGAGATTTATTGAACATCGTTCGCGGATCTTGAACAAATTTAATGATTCAGCTTTTTACAGACATTGTTTGGATATGAAGCACAGCCCAGCTTCCCTTAAACTGAAAGTCTTGGAAAGGATCACTCCCCATATCCATAAAGACAATACTGCTCAATTATTTAATGCAGAAAAGAAATGGATTTGAAATTAAATTCAGAGTGGCCTTCTGGGATGAATGAACCTTTTTCCCTTAATGAGCTATTAACCTAATTAATAACTACATCATTAGTTCAACCAGCTGTTATCAGCTCCACCGGTTTAAACTCTCAGGTTTCGTTCCCCTTTAAATGGCTTGCTACTTTTCCCTTTTCTCCACCTTTGGGTCACCCCTTCTGACTGCGAATGGGGTTATACTTATGGCTCTACTCAGAATGGTATGTAGAATTTACATTATTGACGATAGTTATCACTGTACACTGTGGTTTCAAATATTACTTTATTATATATATTGTTTCATTTTCAGTGGTTGGTTTCTTATTATTGATATATCTCGCCTTGAGAAAACCCGGTTTACGGGAGAAACGGATACCAACATGGCCTGGGATTAGCAGCACTTGCATTCCGTCGGCGTTTTGGCATTCCAGCATCTACTATGAGGAGCGCGATTTCTGTTCCTCTAACCAACTCCCACTGAGGCATCGCGACCGCATCTTCCTTCTTTCCCCCGACTTTGGGCATCATTATTTTCTCCTACCTTCCATTTGTGGATTACAAATAACCTGGCACCCCTGCGGATTCTAGCCGGTTGGACTCTTACTTAGTTTGAAGATCTGGTAGGACTGGGATTGGATCAGTTGCGCTTGATTGTATGATTTATATGTATCATAATGAAATGATTATTGTTTAATGAAGGATTTAAATTATACCACTGTTGCACCTTGTTGTTTTAAATGTTTTCCCCTGACAGGGGTGGGCAATTACCGGCCCTCCAGGTATTTCGGACTTAAACTCCCAGAAATTCTAATAGCTGGTAAACTGGCTAGGATTTCTGGGAGTTGAAGTCCAAAACACCTGGAGGGCCGGTAATTGCCCACCCCCTGCATTAAGTCCAGTCGTGTCCGACTCTGGGGGCTGGTGCTCATCTCCATTTCTAAGCCGAAGAGCTGGCATTGTCCGTAGACACCTCCAAGGTCATGTGGCCGGCATAACTGCATGGAGCACTGTTACCTTCCCGCTGGAGCGGTACTTACTGAGCTACTCACATTTGCATGTTTTTTAACTGCTAGGTTGATAGAAGCTGGGGCTGACAGTGGAAGCTCACACCACTCCCTGGATTCGAATCTGCAACCTTTCAGTCAACAAGTTTAGCAGCTCAGTGGTTTAACCCACTGCACCACCGTTAAATAATTAAGGGCTTATTATTATTTCAAACAACAAGAAAGGGGATTTGCCATAAAAAAAACACCTAGATATAACCATAACACCCTCCTCTGGACACATTCCAGCTTGTCAACAGCTCCCTTCAATTGTGGTGCCCAGAACTGGACACAGTGTGATTCAAGGTATAGTGGTCTAACCAAGGCAGAATAGAGGGGTAGCGTGACTTCCCTGGATCTAGACCAGGGGTGCTCAGAACGGTGATCGCGATCACCAGGGTGATCTTCGGGCCTCATCCTGGTGATCTTCAGGCCCCTGACCAGGTTTTTGCTGTTGGTCCTCTTCACGCGCCCTGCACGCTGCAAAGAAGTCCTCCGTCGTTGCTCCTCCCTGCTCCTGCTCGCGCCGCCTCCAAAAGCTCCAGAGTCCAAGAGGCAGAATGGGCCCCCTCTTTTGGATTCCTCCTCCTCCCTCCGTCCTTCTCCAGCCACTCAGAGTCGTAGGAGACCAAAGGGGGCGGGCCTGGATGATGCGATGCATGGCTGGACCCGCGCGCATGCGCAGAAGCGCCCATTCTGCCTCTCGGACTTCTCATGAGCTCTTGGAGGCGGCACGCATGCTGGCGGCATGGAAATAGGAGCAATGACAGAGGAGGAGGAGAAGGACGCTTTGGGGTCATTTCCTTACCGCATCTCAAAGGTCGGTCTTTTTACTTTGGGGTGGGTGCTTGATTGTTCTGTGGCATGTCTCTTTGTTTATTTTTTATGTTTAAAAATGGCATTTTAGCTCCAAAGCCTCTCTGCTTGCTTTGTTCCTTGAGAAATATATGTTGGGGAATATGGAAATGTGGGAGAAATGGGGTGGTTGGATGTATTTTTGCATGCCCCTTTGTTTACCTTGCTGAGTATTAAATGGCCTTGCAGTTCAAAAGCCTCTCTTCTTACTTTCTGGCTGATAATATGCGTGGTAATATGGCAGTGTGGGAGAAATGGGGTGGTTGGATGTATTTTTATGCTCTGTTTTATATTGTTGTTATTAAATTGAAATGTTGATG
Organism: Anolis apletophallus; assembly: GCA_030556195.1. Lineage (NCBI taxonomy): Eukaryota > Metazoa > Chordata > Lepidosauria > Squamata > Anolidae > Anolis > Anolis apletophallus. The sequence continues at coordinate 98,327,126 of JARBWK010000002.1, read as the reverse complement.
TTTTATCACTTCATTTTATGTAAACTGCCCCGAGCCTGCTGGAAGGAGCGGTACGTAAAAATGAATTATAAATATAAATAAATAAATAAATAAGAAAATAGTTATACGTTTTACATTTCTGGGTAGGTGATCTTTGGGACTTGGTTTTTTAATCAGTAGCTCCCATGCTGAAAAAGTGTGAGCATCCCTGATCTAGACACTATGCTCCTATTTATACAATTCCTTTTTCAATGCAAAATACCATGCTATAGTTGGATCTGGGAAACCATAGCATGAATGCAGCAAGAATGGTGCCACAGCGCACACCGATGCTTCAGTATCTCTGCAGGAAGAGAGATCATTAAAGACACTTAAAAGCTGATCCCACATTACAACATCGTCAGTCCAATGGGGCCAGGACATTTCTGAAATTGAAGCAGGACATCATTTCTCTATAATGCTGAATAGAAAGACAAGTAAGTCTCTGGTACTAAACAACAGAGGATTACTAGGACACAGAGGTGTGGAGTCAACCACCCTGCTCTCTTTATCACTTTACATTTGGCAACACACCCCAGAACGGGATGCTTTCCTAAGCAGTATTTCTTTACCACATTTGTACCCCATCCTTCTCACCCCGAAAGGGACTCAGGGTGGCCTTACAACAAGCAGTAATTCAATGCCATCTATATATATAAAGGAACAGTCGTCATGTGAAGACTACCTGAAACAGAGAAACCTTACAACGCAGAAACACAAAACTTGCCAACAGAAATAGGCCTCAAGCAAGGTACGTTTGTAGCAAAGAAACTTTCCCCCCAAAATATAAAAGGCCCCCAAAACAACGAGTTAAAAACTACATTTCCCAGCATCCTCCGGGGCTGCCAAAGACTCCCAGCCTCTACATTCTGACAACATGATTGGCTGCCAATAAGGGCAGATTTGCATAACTGCTGTACTGGCCAGCCAACATGAACATTCCGACCCATAACAAACTGTCAGCCAGAGCCTCCTCCAACACTTTCAAATCAGAAGACCATGATGGAGATCAACACCATTCAAGGGGAGCTCTTCTTCCTTTCCCAAAAGATCTCCAGTGGCTTGGAATTCCACATTAATAAGACACAGAGCAGGACATCTTGAAAAAGAGAGGAGCAGAAAGTAAGCTAGACATGAAGATCTTGAGAAAGGTGGCTAAAAGGATACGGAAAGGATTTTTAACAGTCCCCCAACAGACACTGGACGCACCTGTGAAGATAGAGATCCCCTGACAGGACAAGCCCTCCCCAAGCTGATCCGTCCTGGCTATGGTACAAGTCAAACCCGAAGGACTGCAGGCAAAGAGCTGAGTCACAAACATAAAACACCCAATTCACTAACAACAATTCCAACCCTTACATACTCAGACTTTCTCGCATCTCCTAAATAGGGCACAGCAACGCGTGCCAGGTACAGCTAGTATCATATATATGCATAAAATAAACAATTAAAATCCAAGCAAGTAGGGCTAGAAATAAATATATTAATGATACAAAACATTGAGAGTCCATATTGTCTCCAGTCTAGTGATGCTCTGTTCCCTATCCAGCAGGGCATTCCCATTTCCAGTTATCGTGACAAAGATAACTAGGGCAAAGAGCTAAAGCAGGATACTGGCAACCATTGCCTTTGGAACGTCGCGGAATATGCTGATCCTCTGTCAGTCCTTCCTGTGAGTCCAGCAGGCCCCTAGCACATTATGATAACGCAGTGATGTTGGCCTTTGGTGGCAGCTACATCATGGCGATGGCTGAATCTTCAGTGCTACTCTCCTGGTCCAGGCCCACTCTCCGGATGGACTCCCTGTATTTTTGCTTTCCTAGTGCAATTATGGCCACAATTTCATCAGCTATGTCTTGGCGGTCGCTCTCCTTCATGGCGTGGATCAGCTGGTCGACGCAGTCGGGCTTATTTTCATTTTGCTGAGCCCAAGAGAAGAGCATATCCAGAATCTGAGTATTGAGATCTTCCCTGATGACAAAGATTGGGGGAACAGTTAAGTGATATCATGCATACATTACTCTTAAGCATGGATTTATTATAAGTATGTATAGCTGGCTCTCTACATTTGCAGGTTGGACTTTGTGGATTTGATAAAAAAATATTTCCTCTATGAAACTCTATGTCCATTCCAACAGAAGTCATGCTGGAGGAGCTAGACATTCCTAGAAATGCGTTAATTCATAGTTTTTCTACTTTCATGGAGGTTCTGCATTCCAACTCCAGTGAATGTGAAAGGCTGACTAGATAGTGTGCCTTTTCATAGCTCCAAAACAGCTTACAATATTTAGAAGCACAGTAAGAGAATACATGCAAACGTGAATAGATCAATAGATACAGCTTTGGCGGAAAGGAAACGGCGCTCCATGCAGTCATGCTGGCCACATGACCTTGAAGGAGTCTACGGACAATGCTGGCAATTCAGCTTAGAAATGGAGATAAGCACAACCTCCCAGAGACGGACACAACTGGACTCTACTTTAAGAGCATACAATTATAGATTTTTTTTTCATTACAGGAAAAATAGGAAACTCGTTTTAGAATATGTAATAACTATCATTACTTTTTGCAGCGGTCTCACTAAATTCCTTCCTTAAGAGAAAAAGCACTCTGAGGACATGACCAAACTTCATATTTTTATGGAAATTGTGGCAATGTATTTGGATTTTTAAAACAAGAAGTTCCTCACTGAGATAAGTAGAGAGAAGCTTAGAAATGCAAAGGCATATTTGATACCAGTCTAGAAACCTGAGTGGTTCTTTTTCTGATTCTGCATTTAATGCTCCTTCTAGTCATTGCTCACCTTTTCATTACAGCAACTGCCCAAATATTTAACGAGTAACATATTTTATATATACACATATTTCCCAGGCCTTCACAGAACTTTCATACATATAAACTATGACTGCATATATGAAAGCTCAAATCTATATGAGCAAAAATAGAAGCAAGGAAATGTATGTGTAGAACAGTGGTTCCCAAACTTGTTTGGCCTACCGCCCCCTTTCCAGAATTTCTTTACTCACTGCCCCTCGGGAAATTATTATTTTTAATTTAATAGCAATTAAACAGAAAGATATATGTATTAATGCAGTGGTTCTCACCCTTTCTAATGCCATGACCCCTAAATAAGGATCCTCATGTTGTGGTGAACCCCAACCATATTTTCGTTGCTACTTATAAATAATTTTGCTACTCTTACGAATTCTAACCCAAATATCTAATATGCAGGTCAAAGCGAAGGGGGCGGGGCCAAAGAAAAGGGCCGCGTGACCCCTCCTAAATGGCCAATTGTTCACCGCCCCCTTAAAGGGGTTCACTGCCCCCCAAATTCCTCTGAGCCTCCCACCGCCCCCTTGGATAGCCTCACAGCCTCCAGGGGGTGGTACTGCCCACTTTGAGAATCAGTGGTGTAGAAGATCAACATCACAACAAAATTCATAGTAGAAATGTTCTTGTTCACCCTTCCACTCAGCCACGTTCTTCTTCAAAATATTAAAAGCTATAAGAAACTCCACCAGTATGCCCTTACAACCCTCAAGAGCAGTGTTTCTCAGCCTGTGGGTCCCCAGATGTTATGGCCTACAACTCCCAAAAATCCCAGCCAGTTTACCAGCTGTTAGGATTTCAGACTGAGAACCACTGCTCAAGAGCATGCCAAACTGCCTCTTGTTTTCTAGTGGTCTCATTGAGTCTCCAGTCTTCCTGAAACATAGCTAATTTACTCAATGTCAAAGTCTTGGACATCAAAATTGAGACTGCTCATACAAACAGGGACTAACACCCCAGATTCTCAAATATGGATGACAAACTCTGTCACCAAGTAGGTAGTGAATACCAACTGCTCTAATTCAGTGCTTGTCAGACTTTCTAATATGTGTGTGTGGTGGTGGGGGGGTAGCATCCCCCCCCCCAGCACCACATTTAGGGCCATTGGCAACAATCACTTTTTACTTGGTTGGAAACTCACCAAGGATTGGCTTTTTGATTGTCATTAGTCCAAGAACCACCACTTTGAGCAGCACTACTCTAACTCCCATTCCCTAAATGCATCCCTATAGTTGCCTCTCCTACCTGTTGTTGTACTGAATCCTCTGAATCTGCTGATAGGACAACCCCAGGTGTAAGCCTATGGTTTGCCAATCTGCTCCTATGCGCCCAGCAATGCCAAGTAGATTGGACTGTGTGAGGTAGCCAGTTTCTGCATTCCCCAAATTCAGAGGGGGAAGAGAGAAGCCATTTGAGGTCGTAGGTTGCTCATTTCCCTGAGATTTCAGTTTCTGGCAAAACAGAACAAAAGAAAAGATATGTCAGTCATAAACGTTAGGATATTTTATGGAAGTGTAAGAATAACAGAACTGGATGAGAGAAAAGAAAGTTCTGTGTTAGATTATGAGAGCCCATTCTTCAACGCCCTGGGACTTAACAGTCTTCTGCTTCTACTTAGAACTATTCTTAGATAAATGAATGCAGGGTTACTGCTATTAAATTCATTAACTCTATAATATGTGACCAGTGAGGGCCCCTTGGTGGTGCAGCAGGTTAAACCACTGAGCTGCTGAACTTGCTGACCAAAAGGCTGGTGGTTTGAATCAGAGGAGCGGGGTGAGCTCCCGTTGTTAGCCCAGGTCCTGTCAGCTTAGCAGTTAAAAAACATGCAAATGTGAATAGATCAATAGGTACCACTTCTGCAGGAAGGTAATAGCGCTCCATGAAGTCATGCTAGCCACATGACCTAGTCGGTGTCTATGGACAACGCTGGCTCTTTGGCCTAGAAATGGAGATGAGCACCACTCCCAGAGTCAGACACAACTATTTACTTTATTTATATTCATTTACTTTATTTATATTCCGCTCTTCTCACCCCGAAGGGGACTCAGAGCGGATTACAAGTACACATACTAAGCAGACAATCCCTGCCGTTTTCCAACATACAACATATAGACGAACAGAGGCAAACTCTGGCCACCAGGGGGAGCTGACACACTCATCTCTCAGCATTTCCAGTGTCCCTTGTTGTTTCTTCCACTTTTTTCAGCGTTCCTGGAGTTCTTTAATGGCCTCATAATTCAGTCAAAATTTGCCTCCCCACTTAATGTGGTACCTTTATCTCCTACTTGACAGATGCAACTGTCTTTCGGGCTGCAAAGGTCGACAGTAGGCTACACTTAAGGTCGCGCACCCACCTCGATCCTGGCAGGCCTCAAACTCATGACCTACTGGTCAGAGAGATCTTATGCAGCTGACACTTAGCCAGCTGCGCCACATTCCCGGTGCATGTCAACTAGACTTAATGTCAGGAGAAACCTTTACTTTTTATGTGACCAACTTCCTCCTGCCAAATGAGCGAAAGATATCTTCAATATAACATTTGACTTGCAGGAAAACTTTGTTTTAATTATTGTTACTTTTGATTCAAATGCTTGCTGAAACATGTTGAAGTGCCTTTTTGTTTTATTTATTTAGATCTTTTATATCCCGTTCTTCTCTACCTCCGTGGAGGGACTCAGAACAGCTAACAGCACAAATTCAATGCCATACAATAAATAAACATCATAAAAACAACATACACAATAAATACGTTCTAAAATACATATAAAAGACAGTTCATCAAGTTTGTTGCATTGCAGAACCCTATTCCTATATTTCCCGTTATTTCTGCCTCTGGTACCCATTTAACTTTAAAGAAGGAATGTTCAGGAACACATCCATATTGTTAATTGAGGCAAACACGTATTTTAAAAGGCTAAGTTATAGCTGAATGAAATGCCAAAGTAAACTGTGGAGCATTCAGAGACTGAGCAGTTGTTTTTAAAGAAACTGATTGAATGAAAGAGAAAACATACCCAAACAAAAATGATTTCACAATCAACACTGTGTAACTTATATTGCTTATAACCAAGTTGTCTGGATAATTTCCAGTTAAACCCCTATTACCGAAGGTTAAAGGGTTATTTGAGTAAAGGTAGGCTATAAAACTATAATGGCCGTGGTTAAGTAGTTTATCTGAAGTTTGTTGGATGACCATTACATTATTCAAGGTCAAAGATACAATGTAAAAGGTTTATCAGTTCACAGTCAATCATTAATAAACAATACATTTTCTATTAAAGGGGTCACAAACATATTAACTATGTGTATGTATATTATGACAGAAATGAGTGATATAATCATGCTAGAGTTGAAGCATAATAGTAAATTCTGCATAAAGATTTGGAAAAATTCAGGACTCCTCTAAATTAGCTATGTCTCCTTGTTTAATATCTTAAGTATGTGTTGTTGAAGGCTCTCATTGCTGGAATCACTGGGTTGCTGGGAGTTTTCTGGGCTGTATGGCCACATTCCAGAAGCATTTTCTCCTGACGTTTCACCCATATCTATGGCAGGCATCCTCAGAGGTTGTGAGGTCTATTGGAAACTAAGCGAGTGAGGTTTATATATCTGGAATGTCTAAAGTGGAAGAAAGAACTCTTGTCTGCTTGAGGCAAGTGTGAATGTCGCAATTGGCTACCTTGATTAGCATTGAATAGCCTTGCAGCTTCAAAGACTGCCTACCTGGGGGAATCCTTTGTAGGAAGGTGTTAGCTGGCCCTGATTGTTTTATGTCAGGAATTCCTATTTTTTAGTGTTCTTCTTTCTTTACTGTCCTGATTTTAGATTTTTTAAAATACTGGTAGCCAGATTTTGTTCATTTTCATGGTTTCCTCCTTTCTGTTGAAACTGTCCATGTGCTGCTTTTGGATTTCAGTGGCTTCTCTGTGTAGTCTGACATGGTGGTTGTTGGAGTCGTCCACCATTTCTGTGTTCTCAAATAATACACTGTGTCCCGATTGGTTCATCAAGTACTCTGATCACTGACTTCTCAGATCAAATTAGTCTGCAGTGCCTTTCATGTTCCTTGATTTGTGTTCAGTAACAATGGAATAACTGGCCAAACCTTTCCTGACTTAGATTCCCAGAACTTCTGCTGCAAAGGAGACCATTTACCAGAGCAGATGGATGATTAGTTTCAGGCTATCCCAGTGAAAATCATTACATTGAAAGGGTCAATGAGACAGGCTTTATAAAAATATGAAAGACTTTAATTCCAATAGTAACCCTTTCTGTATATGACTTGGCAGTGAATACAGTATCATAGATGTGTTGGTTGTGGTGAAACTAGTTAGTTAACCACTGCATAATTTTTAGTTACCCGCTTGGAGTCTCCTTTGAGAGAGAAAAAGCAGATATAATTAATTAGTTAATTAATTAATTAAATACATAAAAGCACGTGTAACGTCAAGCTGAAAACACGCAGGGCAGATTGCTGAAAAGGAAAAGGTGGCATTCCTACCTCCCACAGTTATTTCTCCATTTGAGCTCAAGTCCTCCTTGGGAGAAATTAGGCTACTTAAAACAAAACAAAAAATCAAATAGGCAACTTACAGGTAGCTTGATTGGCAAGGTAGCGAGCCAATGGGAATCTGGGCCTTTTCTCCTCTTGCTAACCTCTTCTGGAATGTTCTCTGGAACAGCTCCTCGGTAAAAGGAAACCTTCAGAAAGAGAGCCCATCAAAGGCAGATGTTTTTAAGGGTACAACAGCCACACTGGTTGGTGGTGCAATGGGTTAAACCCTTGTGCCAGCTGAACTGCTGACCTGAAGGTTGGAGGTTCGAATCTGCAAGACGGCGTGAGCTCCTGTCTGTCAGCGCCAGCTTCCCATGCGGGACATGAGAGAAGCCTCTCATAGGATGGTAACACATCCGGGCAAAGTCCTTGCAGATTGCCAATTCTTTCACACCAGAAGCGACTTGCAGTATATTCTCTGGTTGCTTCTGCACACACACACACACACACACACACACACACACACACAAAAGTCACACTGGCTCACAAGCTGTATTTTCTATTATTTGCCCATAACTGTTTTCTCTCTGTCAACGCAAAAGCGGTCTCTCCCTTTTAAGAGTTTATCATAAAGACTGCCGATTTCTTTGGCGGCAAACAGAAGATCTTAATATCAGCTCCAGGACTTCATCACATTTCAGCCAGTACATCCATATAAGGATAATGACATCAAACTACAACTCTTTTACCAGCTGCTAAGGAAAAATGGTGTGGCTATTTGGTTAGTAAACCAAGGCTGGAATAGTGACAGTCTATACCAATGGTTCCCAAAGTGGGCAGTACCCCCCCCCCCGGTGGGCGATGGGAGGCTCAGGAGAATTTGGGGGGCGCTGAACCCCTGTAAGGGGGCAGTGGCATGAGCCTGGCTTGCCACTTGCAAGGTCACGCGCTTGCGAGGATGTCCCAGTTGTAAGAAAGAGGCCGATACACAGGACTGCGCCATGGGCGGGGTTGACGAGAGGAAGGAGGCACGCGCTGCAGTTTCCACGGCAATGCCTGCCCGGGGATTCCAACTCGCAGGGACACAGTCGTGAGCGAACCCCGGGCAGGTGTTGCAGTTTGATCCAAATCTGTCATTTATGGGGATCTTAGTGGTCTGTGGAAGTCAGAGCTGAGTTGGCTGAAGGTACTGCAAATCCCATCATCAGTTGCTCATACTCCCCCAAACATATTGTTTTTGTGATTTTTTCTGGAATTCAATGTTTGTAATTTACACCTTTCTTTACTACATTTTACAAAAAGGTAGAAACATTAATACATATATCTTTCTGTTCAATTGCTATTAAAAATTTAAAAATTAATTTCTAGGGGGGCACCGAGTAAAAATTTTTCTGGAAAAAAAATTGGGAACCACTGGCCTATACTAATACTCTTCCTCTGCCCCAGCAAACTTATACATTTGAGACCCAACCTCTATCTCAGCCTTCCCCAAAAGGATGCATTCCAAAGATTTTGGATTCTTACTTCCAGAATGGCAAAGCAATTCTAGGAAGAAGAGTCCAAAGCTCTATACTAACTTCCACTGAAAATTTCTAGAGAGGATACCTTTTCTAGGCCCTCCATACAACATCCAGCAGAAGTTGTTCATTTTAATTAGGTTCACTTTATCCACAGTTTCCTGTTACTGTTAAGTTCAGGAACATATTCCCTGCAGCTATAGGGATTTTACAGCATTTTGCATATTTCACTAATTCAAAGAAATAAAAGTAATATCAACGATTAACTCTGACTTTTTTCAATTCGATCAAGACCCATATCTTCTGAATTGTACCAACAGAATAATAAGATAATCATCCCTATTTATTAACTAGGATCCATTTAGAAAAAAAATTACAATGGAGGAAAAGAGTAGCTATCAATATAATGTAAGGGATCTATCAGTTAATCAAGGTATAGAGTGAGATATCATGGGGAAATAAGTCAATGCAAAAGAAGAAAACTGTGTACCTGCCCTTTCACAGCAGTGCTTTTCCTGTCCACTTCAGAGGTGACATATACTTCCTTCACATTTTTCAAATGTGAGAAAAAGTTGAATAAAATCCTTCCATCAATGCAGTCCGGTCGATCTAGGTAACATTTAAGAAAACAGATTATGTAATTAGATCCTACTAACTACAGGGGGACCCTGGCGGCACAGTGGGTTAAACCGCTGAGCTGCTGTATTTGCTGATTGAAAGATTGGCAGTTCAAATCTGGGGAGCGGGGGGAGCTCCCACTGTTAGCTCCAGCTTCTGCGAACCTAGCAGTTTGAAAACATGCAAATGTGAGTAGATCAATAGGTACTGCTTCTGTGGGAAGGTAACGATGCTCCATGCAGTCATGCCAGCCACATGACCTTGGAGGAGTCTGTGGACAATGCTAGCTCTTCGGCTTAGAAATGGAGATGTGCACCACCCCAGACTAGGACATGACTAGACTTAATGTCAGGTGAAATCTTTACCTTTACCTACTAACTACAGTGATGTAAAGACTAAAGCATATTCAAGGACATTTGAGAACATACCAGTCTCATACTATCAAGGACTTAGATAGGCAGATGAGTTAGCTGGCAGGGAAAGCCCTTCCCACACTGCTCTCTTTGCCTGGCTGCCTCTCTTTTCTCTCCTCCTATTTCTGTTTGTTAGACTGATACTTCTCAGAGACACAACTTTTTAATACATATTTTCCAGACCGCATGGCAAGGCCCCGAGTCCCTTTGTTCTTCTCCAGTGAGTATGGAGAGAGACAGAAAATGAGTTAAATAATGAGGCCCAAACTTTCCTATATAGAAATATAGTTCTTTCAATAAAGTCTTTTGAAACTTTTTAAAGCTTGATTTTGCTTCTGTAATTGCTGAAGCTAATTTGTTCTACTGCTAGCTCAATAAGCTTCCGATCTGCTAAACTGCTGTTGCTATTGCTTGTTTACATTTTAAAATGATGTTGCCTCTTTGAAATGACCCAACAACCAGTGGGATAGGAGACAATCATAGAATTATAGAGTTCGAAGAGACCTTGTGGGCCATCCAGTCCAACCTCCTGCCAAAAAGCAGGAAAATCACATTCAAAGCACTCCCGACAGATGGCCATCCAGTCTCTGCTTAAAAGCCTCCAAAGAAAGAGCATCCTCCACACTCCAGGCGGGACAGGGAGTTCCACTGCTGAACAGCTCTCACATTGAGGACATTCTTCATTATGTTCAGGTGGAATCTGTAGTTCAAAGTAATTGTTCCACATCCTAGTCTCCAGGGCACCAGAAAACAAGCTTGCTCCCTCCTCCCTATACATTCCCCTCATGTATTAATACATGGCTATCTCGTCTCTTCTCAGAAGGCTTTAGAAACATTGTGATCCCTGAGCAGGAAGAACTAATTCTCCTTTCCAAAGCATTCTTGCATCAAGTGCTTTGAAATCATGTGCCTTGTGTTCACTTCAGGGGCCTGGGACCAAGCAGGCCCTACTGCACTTTACCTGCATCGATGCTGATGCCTCGTTCAAAGGCTGCAAAGAACTGCTCTCCTTCAAGCATCTCCACCATATCGGATGGCTCAGGACCTCGATATCTGTCTTGAAGCTTTTTCAAAACAGGATCAACCTGTGAAAAGTTCCAAAAGAATTGAAGAGATATGACAACTCACAACAGCAATTCGTCTTATTATTCATGATTACACAGTTTGCGGTGACAGGCCTTAGGCTTCCGAGAAAACACAATTATAAAGGACTGCTAATAGTCAAACAATGCTACCTGGCTTGCTTCTGGAAGTTTAGCTGCAGAATTCTCAGGTAAGTAATACGATACTCAATATTTATTTATTTATTTATTTCAGGATTTTACCCCGTTCTTCTCAACCCCCGAGGGGGGACTCAGAGCGGCTAACAGTAAGGCACAATTCGATGCCCACACAGTAACAATATAAGACCCCAGAACCCTTCAACTATTAAAATACATTAAAATACAATTACATTAGCATCATACGCATTCATTCCAGATTAAAACAATGTTCTGTCCATAAAAGCATTGGCCCTATTCATCCACTTTCCATTAAAATCCCATCTAAAATGCTGCCTTGTGCTGGTGTGCACATTGAGGACATTCTTCATTGTGTTCAGGTGGAATCTGTAGTTATACAATATATAATGTTATACAATACCTAATTGGTGTATTATTACTTACTTAATTAACTGGAGTTGATATCTCAGCATTTTCTCCTTCACCACTCAGCTCTCACTCATTTTATATGAATGCCATTTCAGAATCCCATCTATTTAATCTGTCTTTATTTCTTCCTTCCACTATACTTGCTGATCTCACTTCTTCTAAAACCAACCATAATATAACGTACGGTACATATTATTCCCAAGTTATTGCAGATTGTTACTGCAATGTTGGTTTATATATGCATTTCTGGCTGCTTCCAAAACTAAATCCAAGAACAACCTGTATGCCCACAATCATTGAAGCACACAGGTTCAATGGTGTAAATCAGGATAGTAAATATTTCACCTTGTGCTTTGGGACACACTGCAGCAGAACTTGTTCTGGGTCTTTCTTCCTTTGCAGAGCGATAAAGTTCACTTGGTACATGCGCAATCTTTTATAGACCTTTCTGGCAATGCCACCAATATAGGATTTGGTGGTGCACCATAACCAGTACCTATGGGAAAAAAAACAGAGTTTTGCAAAGTAATTGCAACTGATCCTAGTTTTTTATTCATCTGAAAATATGAGTGATAGAAGTGTGTCGAGTATGTTCCTAAATGTTAAGAACACAAGACATGCCAGAAGAAGAAGAAAAAACCCTGAACAGATAGGAAAAAAGTCCTCGCATCCCTACCTGTGCCATCATATATTCATAAATTAGCACAAATGCAGTATTAATAATTTATGGAAAGAAATGGAAAGGAATCTAATCTTGAAGGTTGTGAAGTCTGTTGGAAAGTGGCAACTAGGCAAGTGAGGTTTCAGTCTTTGAAGCTGCAAAGTCATTCAATGCTAATCAAGGCGGCCAATTGAAAAAGTCACACTTGCCTTAAGCAGACAAGAGTTCTTTCTTCCACCCAGGACATTCCACAGAGATATAAACCCCACTTGCCTAGTTTCCAACAGACCTCACAACCTCTGAGGATGCCTGCCATAGATGTGGGTAAAATGTCAGGAGAGAATGCTTCTGGAACATGGCCATACATCCCAGAAAACTCACAGCAACCCAATAATTCCACATTCTGGTAGTTTGACTGAATCAACTTTACAATTAACAGGGGATCTGGTATTTTTAAGAAAGAGAAGCAAAAGGGGAACAAAATGAATTGAAATTAAATTAGTAACAACCGAATTAGATGTGCAGCCTTAGGCCCAACTCCCAGGCTGGTGATTCCCACCATACAGTGGAAAAATAGACATGATGGGCCAGTTAAGGTAAAAGAGCTCCCAATATCGCATTACTTCCCAACACCTTCCTCTTCTAGCAGGAAGCACTGGCTACACTACAAAAGACACTAAGCCAGATAAATAATCAAGGTCCCGGAGCAACAGATCTAAAAAGAAATCCTACAACGATTGGGGCTGCTTCGCTTGAAAAACATGTTGAGTAAGAGGAAACATAATAGGAAATATAAATAATAAATAATAATACATATTTCTAAAAATCACCCATCTACTTTTTGCTCACCATCTATAATGTTTTGCACATCTGTTCTGTCTTCCTTTACAGTCAGAATACCAGAAGTAGGAGAGGGAATGATGGGAGATTGTGGAAAGGAAAACTTCTTCACACAACCAATAGTTAAAATGTGAAATTCACTGCCACAAGACGCAGTGATGACTTCCTACTGGGAAGGCGGTAAAAGTACATTGTATAAATGCATGGAGCATTGGGCAGGATTGCTGGATACTCTCTCCGGTGTATCAGCTCTAGGGTGCTGTTCCTATTCCACCTGGTGTGCTTCCCATAAACAACTGGTTGGACATTTGGCTTGATCCATCAGTGGTTTTTGTTGTTTTTGAGAACTGACTGAATTGTCAATTGTCAACTATATTGAGCGTGCATATTATGCCATGACACGGGTATATGAAGGGCACGGCAGTACTACAGCCTTCCACAGGACTAAAGGATTGTTTGTCCAGTTAGCATACAAATCAGAGGACACACAGTCCCATATACACTTCTGAGGATGGATCATGCTTTGATGGTTCAACTCACCAGGAGAAGTGTGTGACTTCAAACAAAGCATAAAGATGGGTGAACTCCAGCACCACCTGATCCGTGATATCATCCCAATTCTGAGCATTTATGTCCCCATGTAATAGATGGACTCTGGAACGATCCAAGGTTAGACCTGAAGATAGATGGGAAGATGCTGTTATCTGCCAGCCTTGAGAATGAACACTTTCCAGCTCATAACTGCATCAGGGTGGGTGAGGTTCAGTTTCTAGTATATTATTAATAGGGTATGCGATATTCAGGAAAGGCTGGGGTTGTTTGACCATATGTAAACACCAAGATTACTCTGCAGGTCAAAGCTATATGGCACCTACTTGCACAATGATCCTTTTTAAGGGCTTATGTCAATTTCCTCTCAAGATCACATGATTACTCAAACAGGCATTTGTATTCTACAACTCAAATGTGCATTTAATTGTACTGTCCTGTCCATTAAATTGTGTTGTGAGATTCATATGACAACATGTTTCTATGACAACATTTTTCTATTTGCTGCCCAGGTTCCAGGAGCGAACTGACCTGTGACCCCCGGTGGCAGCGGGAGCTGAATTTTAACAGGCTGGAGGAAGTCCACAGGGGAATTCTGGGAGAGGAAGAGGAGGGGGCTGGAGACCATTTCATGGTCTTCTGTGATCTCTTGGAGCTCTTCTGCAGACACTGGCAACACCTGAATAGAAAGAAGTTGGAGCACAAGGCACTTTCAGGTCTCTCCATCCCACAGCAGCCAACTCATTGCAAAATTGACCCTAAGGGCCCTTCCACACAGCCATATAATCCAGAATATGAAGGCAGAAAATCCCACAACATCTGCTTGGAACTGGTTTAGCTGAGTCCACACTGCCATATATTCCAGTTCAAAGCAGATAATGTGGGAAGGGGCCTAAGTGGCAAATATCCTGACGAAGAGGAAACTGACATAATGTGAGGCACTGTAATAAAATGATAACCTTGGATTGTTCTTTAGATTCCAGCCAGAGGTCTGAATATTTTGGTCCCTACAGGGAATACTTTACGGATTCAGAAACTGGTTCCAGGTTGCTGGCCGTTTAATTTTCTATCATGATTCAATAATTTGAACACTTGACAAATCCTAGCAATTTCCTGGTCAAAATGGCTTCGCCGTCCTGGTTTCTTCCAAATGTGCTGGACTCCTGGAAATGCAGGAACTAACACGTCTGAAGGAGCACTGGGTTCACTGGAAAATTTCCAGGGCCAGAAAAGGCAAATAGAATGACACATTATCAACCCAAAATACTAACATTACCTTCTTAGATGGCCAAAAACCTGACATCACGTGGCTCTAGTAAATTAAATTATAGACCAGTGTTTTTTGGTTTTATTTTTAAAAATCTAATTATTTAGATTTAATTATCTAATTACATTTCTGGATTGCTTTACTCTCTTCCTGAAAATTTTCAGTTAAGAGTCTACTTTAGTAATCATTACTCCACAGAATATAGTTCCTGGGATTTGTAGTTTGGTGAAGGTCGTAGAATTCCCCAAACTACAGCATCAGAGCTCCTCAGCAGAAAATTCTATGTCTTTCCACTCGAATACAAATCTCGGAATTCTGTAGGTTGGAGCCATGACTGTTGAATTGATAGCAAATTACTATAACAATGTAGCATAGGTACTTTTTAATCTTCTAAGAAGCACCATGTGATACTGAAGAAGATCATACCCACCAATTACTCTTTATCTCACATTCTTAAAGCAGAGTGAAGTGCTGGAAGACGTGGAACAGCTTTAATTTAGATTTACAAGCTTGTAAGGTGAGGACTTTGAGTCATGACTCTTCAAACTCAGCTCAGGACAATTTTTTCAGGACATTTCCTTTTGCCTTTACAACTTCCAAGCACACATGACCCAAACTGTGACCTGAACAGACTTATCCTGTACCTCCTAGCCTTCCAGCCTAAGAACATGACTTGTTGCTTTTTTCAGTTCCTGAGATGCTGGTTTAATTTTCATTATGGCTCTCATACCTGGAGTTTCACTGTCCTAGTCTCCTCCGTCGCACCGGGAGGAAAGGTCACTTTGATGTTGGGGTCCACTGTAGAGAAAAGCAGTGCCCCCTCCTGAGGGACTCTGCATTCGTTCTCCACAAGGCGGGAGACAACCACAAACCAAGAGAAGTGAGGAACGCTGCAGCAGGCCAAATGCATCTGTTAGAAGATGTGGGAAAGTGAAAAGACTCTTCTAAGTTATGACAACACTTCAAGTGTACACAGGAAACCATTTTTCCTGGCACCATCAAGGAGAGTAACTCTGAAAAATGACAGCATGCCAATATTGAGTTACAGGAATAGGCTCCAGCAAAGCCATGTACTCTAGATTGGTTGGATGGATAAAGCCAGCATCCACCTCTGGTCTTGTATCGCACCACCTAACATCCCCCGAGAAGTAGCAGCCAGCAATGAAAGGACTAAGGCATTGGCATCTTCAGCCCATCCTCTGTTCGGATATCAGCCAGCTCGCCAATGCCTTAAATGAAGAAACAGCTACATAAAATCTACAGAGATATTTGCAGGAACACCTCAGCAAGTGAGAGTCCAAAAGTGGCAGGCTAACACCTAGCACCTCAATCAGTGGCTGAGACCGGATGAGAAATTCTCTCCTGGATACACAGAAGAGTGGATGACCTGGAAGGTGCTGAAGAGGCTGCGCTCTGGCACCACAAGATGCACAGCTCACCTTAAGAAATGGGGCTACAAAGTGGAGTCCATGACATGCGAGTGTGAAGAACAAACCACAGACCACCTGCTGCAATACAGTCTGAGCCCTGCCACATGCATAATGGAGGACCTCACAGCAACACCAGAGACACTCCAAACAGCCAGCTTCTGGTCAAAGGACATTTAGCATAATGCCAACTTTTTTTTAAAAAACACTTAGATTGTGTATTTAAATGCATTTTAAATGTATGCTCAACTTGCTTCTGACATGATAAATAACCTCTGGTCTGCCTTCCCTTAGACCCCCTTTTTCTCTAAGCTTTTTTCTACAGCAACCAAGCACAGCCAACATTGTGCTTCCAGGCTTACTTTCCCTTTGTGCTTCAGTCTGGTTCCCAGTTCACTCCACTTCTCTCCACTGAAAGTTCGAATGATAATCTCACGGTCATTCAGGCACTGAGGGGAAGCATAAGGCATTTGGATCTGAACTTCCTAGAACGTGAAAAAGAGCAGATAGGTTCCACAAGTTAACCAGCAAGAAGAAAACTCTACTGTTCTATACAAGAGAAGGACCTCAGAGCTACCCTGCTCTCATGGGAAGTCTTGGAGAATAAGTTAAGGGTGTTGGCAGTACTTATTTTGCACTGCTAGAGGCACCAAAAAGGCCATGAGGAAAGGGTAAGACAATTACACGGCAGATGATACCATCAAGACTAAGTGGGTGATACCTAGAAGAGACATGGAGTCTCACAGAGATGGGAACTCTTGGCTTTCCATGCGTCTTGGATTTCAATGACCAAGGCTCATCAGCACAGGCAAGGGTAAGGCAATATGGGAGTTACACTCCAACACTAGAAGTTAGAGATTAATGAAGCAGGACAAAATATACACTTACAGATTTTACACAGATGACTCAACATGTACACTACATCAATGGTCATGAAAGATATTAGTGGAAACCTTCTGTGTATCCAGAATATTTATTTATTTACCGTATGTATACCCCGTCAACTTTACACAGATGACTCAACATGTACACTACATCAATGGTCATGAAAGATATTAGTGGAAACCTTCTGTGTATCCAGAATATTTATTTATTTACCGTATGTATACCCCGTCAACTTCTCAACCCCCGAAGGGGGACTCGGGCTTTTATGAGATCAGGGGATGAATTGGGAACTAGGGTGGGGAAGCTTTTAAACATTACATTTTATTTTGCTCATTTCATAATTTAGTTTGTTACTCACCTCAATCTAAAGGGATGCTATACATTTAAATCAGTGGTTCCCAACCTGTGGGCCGCGAGACCTAAAATGAGGTCCGTGGCTCTAGACTATTAAATATGGTTTTCTGTTGGCAACCAGATGGTGACTACTGGATGGCATATGTTCTGTATTAGAAACTAAAGCTGACGTTCTCTATCCAATGTAATTTTCTGAATCAGCACCCTAAATAACCAAATCGAATCTAAAGTTGACCAAAAACTGATTTGTAACCCTTTTGGTACTAATGATGGAGAGCGGTCCCTGGTCAAATGGTCCCTGGTCAAAAAAAGGTTGGGAACCACTAATTTAAATAAATGAATAATATGTAGTGGTCTGCTGTAATTTTTGTAGCTACTTATTGTTTTCTAATATTTTTCCTAATTTTCTGTGCAAAATGACATCCTTCCTTTTTTGAGAGCATTTGTGGTGAAGAGTGAGGTAGAATACTCTAAATAAATAAATGTTTCTTTCACTGTTACGCTCTATGTATGTGAAAAGACATAGGCATTCATCACAGGCTCATGGACACTCTTCTCATGACACCCCAGTACTCTGCTAATGTTCACAAACACCCATGCCTGATCCTTCAGTATTCTGCACATGCTCGTAGATACTCTCCCCTTTCCAACTCCAACATTATAAATAAAGCTGATTTTTAAATGAAGTGTATATCCAACCTCAGCCGTAAATACTTATTTGCAAAGCAACCCAGCCAGTATTATGTTTCCCACAAAGACAATCTGTGACATAGCCCACTATGATAATCTTCCCGCATTTTTTGAATCTGCTCTAGTTTGAACCCCTTTTTAATTACATGAGCTCCTACCTTCTGGAAGCCAATCTCATGAGGCTTCAGTTCCAGGACTTTGCTCAGCAAGACATCATGGTGCTTCAGCATCACCCACTGAGGATCAGGAAAGCATTTTTGGAAGTGGATAGTGACTGAGGTAGTGGTGGCACCCGGGGGGAATGAAAGTTGGATGCCACAAGCCAAGGAAACTCTGCAGCCGCCGGGGGTCACTATAAAGCTTAGGAGACATACAGAGAAGAAGCACTGCTTTTGTAACACAATAACCTTATTTTCTCCAAAGTTCTGAGAGTTGGAAGA
Source organism: Anolis apletophallus (assembly GCA_030556195.1). Taxonomy (NCBI): domain Eukaryota; kingdom Metazoa; phylum Chordata; class Lepidosauria; order Squamata; family Anolidae; genus Anolis; species Anolis apletophallus. Next base: position 98,308,471 of record JARBWK010000002.1, on the reverse strand, counting down.
CTAAATAATAGTAAACAGTCAGTGTTCTAAAACTAGTGACTCAGTTTTCTCCAAGCGTATTGATTCAATAGCTGAACACAATTCTAGCTTCTCCATTATCTCAAGTGATCATAGCTTTGGTAACTGCCCTATTTGTACTCACTACAAAGGAATAGATATTTCCACCTTCCTTCTTTTCTTGCAGGCTCCAGGTTTGAAGGCCTGTCACAGCACAATGGCATCTCCTGCCCTTCTCCACCTTTCCTGGTAGAGCATGGACAGGTAGCAGTCAAGTGAGGAAATATTGCTTTTTTGATTACAGTGCTCCCGTGGCCATTCTGGCTGAAGCTTCTGTGGACTGCAATCAGTGGCAATTGATAATATTCATCTCAGTGAGGCTGTGACTCTGTTCTGGGGTTTAGTCTAAATTTCAAAGGAGTGTTGAATCCTGTACTTAAAATAGGTTAAGCACTTTGGATTCATAGTTCCCTTAATGTTCAGATCCAAACCTGATGCCCTACTGCCTTCGAAGCCTCCAGTCACCACAGGCTATAACCTGCAAGCATAACATTGCCAAGTACTGGTGACAGTCTTCCAAGGCCCACAACAGTAATGACACTGCTCCAAGTGTGGATTGCAGCCTTCTAACTGCTACAAATGCTGACTGGAAAGTCAGGACATCGATGCACTGAGCAATTTTGGTGGCTTTCCTTGCACTCAAAAATCCACAATTCTTTGACAGGGGAGCCACAGTGCAAGTATGTATGTTGGGACCTACCATGTAACTAAGAACTCCAGGTGGTACAGACTGACTAACTCATATGAGCATTGCCCTTGAAATCACAGCAGTGTGGCTTCCCTGTACTATCAAGGGGATGATTGCCCCAGTATACTAAATTATGCCACCCCCTGATTAATGCTTCCTTAAAGAAGAAATCCAGGTGTAATGTGGATTTTATACAAAAGCAAGGCATTAGGACACTGGCATGCTCAGCAAAACAAAGGATGATATCGACTCAAAGAGCTATGTGAAATACCTGCTCTCACCAGTTTCAATAAACAATCTTCTCGGTTCTTCCGAAGTTGAATTATCTGCAACAATTGAGAAAATAAAGGCTATCAGTTCATGTCTGTATATCCGAAAAGCCATTCCTGTCTCTGTATATGCTTTAGTTTTGCAGGGCAGGTTGGGTCCACAATAATATTTTAGTTTTTCAGGCTAGGTCCACAATAATATTTCATCTATGATGGAATTATGTATGTGGCAAACTGCCTTGAGCCCCCCAGGGGTAAGAAAGGCGGTATATAAATACAGTAAATAAATAAATTGTCAACCAAGTCCCCTACAATTTTAACTCCCATCAATACTTTGCAATCATTGATATAAGGACATGAATCTAAATAGCAGTAGCGTTAACAATAACAGCAGCAGTAACACCTGGTCTAGGGTTACCAGTAACTTTTAGTTTAATAATGATAGCAAAGGTAAAGTAAAGGTAAAGGTTTCCTCTTGACATTATGACTAGTTGTGTCCGACTCTGGGGGGTGGTGCTCATCTCCATTTCTAAGCCGAAGAGCTGACTTTGTCCATAGATGCTGACATGACTGCATGGAGTGGTACCCATTGATCTACACACATTTGTATGTTTTCAAACTGCTAGTTTGGCAGAAGTGGGAGCTCACCCCGCTCCTGAATTTGAACAGCTGACCTTTCAGTCAGCAAATTCAGCAGCTCAGCAGTTTAACCCGCTTTGCCACCAGGGCTCCAATAATGATAGTTCACAAAATAAATGGATCCACGTCCTTTAAAGACACCTAGCACAACTAGAGCTTGAGAAAGTTACAAGAAGTCTTTAAACAGGTTGCGTTCCAAGAGTATGCTTTGAATGTAAAGCCTGTACATCCTCCTTAGCATCTTTCTCTTATCCTCACTTATAGTGCCTTGCTTTAAGATGACTCTGAAGGCAGTGAAATCTAACTAAGCCCCTTCCACATCCCCTTCCCTAATCTGAGATAAAGATTTCAAACAGGGCCTTTGTAGGAGTAGCCTTCTCATTGTGGAATACCATCCCTAGAGAATCCTGCTTGGCACCTACTTTTCAATTAACGCTGGGAGAAAACCATCTCATTTTTCCTAGTCCTTTTATTTAGTTCAGATGTTTTAAAAAGCACAATCTCTGCATTACACTGTGATTTTAGCATAGCCAAAATTATGTTTGATTTGCTGTATTAAATTGCTGAAATGTCTTAATGTGTAGATCTCACTCTTAAGTGAATGTATTATTAGCATTTTAATTTTTTATTGATCTTCCGGAACAGTTATTTTTGCAATAACTCTTTATTCTATAAATGCTTATGAAAAAAGAGAGCTTGATTTTTTTTACTTTTCTAGACTATATCAATGAGGGTTTCTCTGTCAGCATGATTTCTCCCCAGGCTAATTTGCAAATTCTGAGAGATGTAATTCAAAACAATAACTTTTCTAAGCTTTGAAAAAGGTTGTATCATTAGTTTGCCTGCACAGTTAGTCCTCTCTATCCACAAATTTTGCTTCCATGGATTCAATCATCCATACCTTGAAAATATATTTTTTTAAATCTGAAATACAAACCTTGATGTTTCCTGTTTTATATAAGGGACCCATTTTAGTATGCCACTGAGCATCCATGGATTATGGTATCCATGGGAGGTCCTGGGCTCAAACCCCAGCGTATACCAAGCCCTGCTCTGTGTATAGGACAAAACATAGCCTCATCCTCTACAAATCAAACATTAGATCACTCAGTGGCTTCCGACTCTCATTAAAGGTGGTAAACAGCTGTTCAACAGAGCAAGCAGAAGGGAAGCAATTACCTGGTTGCAGAGGCACCTCAGGTTCTCCTAGAGGGTTACCCCGCAGTTGCACAAAGGGCAAGCTCTGGATCTCTGGAGGGATGGTGCGCAGCCTGTTATTCTGCAGATCAAGCCTAGACAAGTTGGGAAGGTGGGCCAGCGATGCAGGGACTGTTACCAAGAGATTGCTGTGAAGATGCAGCTGCCGCAGAAACTGCAAATTGGCTGCAAGTCAGAACAGGATTTTTTTTTTAAAAAAAAGGGTGAGAGAGAGCAAGAGATCAATTTGTTCTTGAGAAGAATATATGTACCCGTGTGTAAATAGGTTCAGCTTTTATCCAAATGCCTTAAAAAAAACAGAGGACATGTTTTAGTACTCTCTATATATCAGTGATACGCAAAGGCAGTACTACATTCTTTAAACTGCATTTGCCTACTGTAGGTATTTTTATTTGAATTTTACTGTTAACCACCCTAACTGCCATTGTTTGACAGAAAAGTGCAAAACATTTAATAAATGAATACCATCCATATATTTTAATGAGAGCATATTCTAGCCAAAGGAATGCAACAATAAATAATCTAATTTACCAAGAGAGGGGGTGTGGAAATCCAACTTAATTTTCCTTTGTATTTGGCAGCATAGCTGATTGTAACCAATTGTGTGTGTGTGTGTGTGTGTGCCAGGAACGACTTGAGAAACTGCAAGTCGCTTCTGGTGTGAGAGAATTGGCTATCTGCAAGGACATTGCCCAGGGAACACCCGTATGTTCTGATGTCTTACCATCATTGTGGGAGGCTTATCTCATGTCCCCACCTGGGAAACTGGAGCTGACAGAGGGAGCTCATCTGCGCTCTCCCCAGATCCAAACCTGCGACCTGTCGGTCTTCAGTCCTGCCGGCACAAGGGCTTAACCCATTTTGCTACTGGGGTCTCCTATTGTAACCAATTATCCTTTTTAAAAAAGAAAATTTCCTCTAGTCTTTGGAATTTTATATTCTATAGACAAAAAAATGTGTTGTGACCTAGATTAACCCCAAAATGTTTGTAATGCAGGGGACAATTTTCAAAATTGGCATTTTAATAATAATAATAATAATACAACTTTATTTCTATCCTGCCACCATCTCCCAAAAGGAACTCGGGGTGGCTTACAAAGCACTCATAATGCAATGATCCATATGGTGCAATAAATACAGATACATAAATATCAAAGGAAAATATAATTCACATCATCAATATATAAAACAATACCATAGTAAAATCAATCAACCCTAAAATACATGATAAGAACATCTGTTGTCAATCTGTAGGAATTCAAAGAAATAAACAAAGCTCATGTTATGTAAGTAAACCCATCTGAATTCAGCCGGACTTATTTCCTAAAACGAATGCAGAGAATTACAGCCGTATAGTTCAAACTTAAGCATGGTGTTCAAGGATGTAGCATTTTTAAAACTAGAAGTCATAGCAGTAGACCAACAAAAAGAAAATATATACAATGATATTTTTAAAATAGCATCCTATAAACACTTCCCAACAGCCTAGCAGTATGTCTCCAGTTATAATAATAATAATAATAATAATAATAATATTTATTTATATCCCACCCTACCTCCCCTAGGGGACTCAGGGCAATTTACAACAGGTATCGACAAACAATGCTGTGAGAAGCTGAACAAAGACAAAAATTATGCCACAGGAGACATAATGGAGCATACATAATCAATGCATACTTAAAAAGACTAAGGGGACAAAGTAGGCATATTGACTATTCTAACTATTAATGAGACATGTCTATTAAACTAATATAATGAGATTTGATCAACTGAATAAGTATGCCTCATAGTCATTCTCCCCTGATTCACTACAGACACGAGCATTGATCAAGATGCTGTAGCTAGGATTGTAGCTTTAGTTTTCAACCGCAGCTAAAGAACAAGGGAGGGATTTACCCCACTTTTCTTACTCATAAACATCTTACCAAGGGAGGTAGGGATTCCAGTCAACAGATTCCCTGAGAGATCCAGCTCCATACAATTCCGAAGATTCCCAATCTCGTGTGGAAGGGATTCCAATGCATTTTCTGAAAGGTCCAAAGTCTGCAGTGCTACCAGCTCTCCAATGCCCTGAGGTAGATCTCTGAGCTGGTTCTTCATTGCTGAGAAGAAAGTCAGCTCACTGAGTTGGCCAAAGTCCTCCGGCAGCTCTTGCAAGCTGTTGTGGCAGATCAATAGACTCCTGAGGCTGAGTAACTTGGTGACACAGGGGGGCAACGCAGTGAAGCTGTTGAAGCTGAGATCGAGGTGGGCAAGCTGGACTAACTCTCCAAGCTCTTGGGGCAAGGAAGAGAGCAATCCTCTCTGGCAAACTCCAGCTTCATCCCTGGTGTGTCCACCTGCCAAAGAGAGGAAATGAAAGAGGGAAGGGAGTTCTCAGTACAAGGTAATTCCTTTCAAATGTAATTCCTAAAAAACAACATGGAAGACTAACCAATATTTAGCTTCAGGATACTTAAGCTTTGGATGACAGCTCTCCAAATCCCCCAGTCATAAACTTTTCCCAGCTCTGAAATGTGATGCATGATTGGAATTAAAAGAATCTGATACTAATGTGGTTTGTATATTTCCAAAACCACATTTTGCTTTCAGGGTTAATCATATTTCAGGAGGACTACAGAAATAGTTAACATATTGCATTCATGAGTGGGAACCCTGGGATGATTAGACTTGAAACTTCCCATCTGCCCTGAACAGGCCCATAGTGTGAGATAGCTGGTGAGAGTTGATGGGAACTGCAATCCAATAATATCTGATGAGCATTTGCCTGTTTTGCATGGAAGCCAAATGAAGCAGAGCAGAACTACAGAGCAACTAGATGTAAACAAACAGAGAAGCTGAAGAGATCCAAAACGGCTATTTATTTAAAAATCATATTCAATATAAAAAGGTTTATCAGCACATACATTCATACTTTTTCATAATTTGTGAGGCTGGGTGTGTCTACATCACTGGACATTTTACAAAAGCATCAGGTATACTTAATAAAATACCGATTTTTAAAATGGCATCGCAATACCAAATTCATTTTATTTTGAATAGAGGTACAAGGTAGCCTATAAGAAACTCAAAGGAAGATCGAAACATAAGTAAGGGAAGATAAGTTCCCTTTCCAACACCTAAGAATACACATGAAGGCAAAAATATACCCATGAACTGCTACACACACAATTTTAAGTTAGTATTACTTCCTTCCTAATATTATCATTAGTCAGCAGTTATCTGTGACCTGTTAGCGAATTATTCCAAAAATATAACATTAAAGATCCAAGCTAAATTTGTTAAGTTGCAGCTAGAAAAAATGGAAACCGTTTGGGATAATACAAATCAGATTTTATTATTGTTATCCTGCCCATAGGGATTGTGACTAGAAATGGAAAATGGAAATAAGTTTTTGTTTATAATACAAATCAGATTTTTAAAGTTTATATTATTTGTTATCCTGTACAATAAACAAGCCATTCATTCAATATTTTCATTATGTGGTGATGATGGAAAGGCTGTGCCCACCTGGCATCTTGTGCATGCCCACAGGTAGAGAGAGACCCATCTGCATGAGTCTCAAACAATGTCATACCCTGAAGCTGCACTTGCTGCTATGCAGCCAGCCATCAGACAGTTTGAAACCTGGGGCTACAATTTTCTAATCTTTTCCTGAAAGCAAGTCCCACTAAACAGAGCAAAGTCTATTCCCAAGAAAATATACACAAAATTCTAACATCTGCCTGTTATCAGAGTCTTGAAATATTACTTTTCTGGACTACAGCTCCCAAGTGCTAGCAAACCTCCAATATAACTCCAGGTTGTTTTTGTTTTTGTTTTTTAAACTAACATTACCTTTGGTTTGTTTGTTTTTTCACAACAGCTATGGCATTTAGACCTGGGATTACAAACATTTGAACCAAAAATGACTGCCGTTCAGTTACCTTTGAGTGCAAGAGATTTCAGGCTCTTCAGGGCGGGAATGATGCCAAGGGTGGAAGCAATACAATCCTCGTTGCAGCTCAGTCTCAGGAATTCCACCTGCTCCACTTCTTCCCTTCGCGTCTCAAATAGCCGAAGGAATAAATGGCAGCCCTCCGCATAGACGTCCAAGTTGAGCCGGTTGCCAGCCAAGCAAGTGGAGGCAGGCCCCTCATAGCCCCAAGCGCCCTCCCCCAGGGGGTCCCCAAGCTCTGGCTGCCTTGCCATCTTCTGGTGTTACATTGCCCTCGGCTGTTCATGTTCCAACTTGCCAATCAAACAAGAGCTGGTGGCACCACAATTAATTAGGAGCGGAGATGGAGAAAAGCTGCCTCTGGAAAGAAAGTGAGGAAGAAGAAAACCATTTTAATAACAGACTTGAAGAAATGACCAGGACCAAAAAAAGGAACAGAAATTTGACTTGAGACAGTTAATATCATATATAAATATTGTCAGAATCCAATAACACATGCTTTAGCTGGCAGTGTATTTAAGTAATGGTTTGCCCTTGACATTAGGTCCAGTGGTGTCTGACTCTGGGGGGGTGGTGCACATCTCCATTTCTAAACCAAAGAGCCGGTGTTGTCCGTAGACATCTCCAAGGTCATGTGGCTGGCATGACTGCATGGAACACCGTTACCTTCCCGCTGGAACGGTACTTTTTGATCTACTCACATTTGCATGTTTCCGAACTGCTACTTTGGCAAAAGCTGGGGCCGACAGCAGGAGCTCACCCTACTCCCTGAATTCGAACTGCCAACGTTTTGGTCAGCAAGTTCAGCAACTCAGCAATTTAACCTGTTGTGCCACTGGGGGCTCCTATTTAGTAAGAATAATAAGGCAAAGGGTCAAACTGGGAACAAGAAATCTAAAAATTAAATGCACTCTGGGTTGATCAGTTGCACGATCCAACACATATTCTGATGCCTCAAACATTAGCCCTGTTTCTGGGTATATCTGACCTGCTGCTTCCAAAAATGTTACCAATTTCCCCCTATCAGCTGTAGATTTCGAGATACAGAACATATGCCATATACCAGTCTTCATCTGCTCACCCACAGAAAACCTGCCTCATCACACATGGATCCACTTTAAATCCGGTTCCTGCCTCCTGCAGAATTCTGGGGTTTGTAGTGAGGCTGTTAAAGCCTCCTCCCTAAATTACAAATCCTAGAATTCTGGAGGAGACAGCAACCGGATTTAAAGTGGATTAATTATCTGTGATGAGGTGAATATCACATCTAAGGAAGTAGAGCTGCTCCAATGCAATTTTCTTAGGCCCCTTCCACACAGTTGAATAAAATCCCACATTATCTGAACTGGAATATATGGCAGTGTGAACTCAGATAACTCAGTTCAAAGCAGATATTGTGGGATTTTCTGCCTTGATATTCTGAGTTGTATGGCTGTGTGGAGGGGCCCTTAATCAGTGCTCCAAATAACCCTAGAACAGGCCAAAACATCAAGATACCAAGAATGCCCTGCTTCTTGGTAGGGGGTTGGACTGGATGGCCCATGAGGTCTCTTCCAACTCTATGTTTTTATGTATTTGAGGCTCGGGTTGGGGCTGGGCTGTTAAACTTTGACCTTTTTAAGCACCAAATCCCCATTCCACCCATTAATGCCAGGTCTTCTGAAAACGTCAGCCACATGGCCCTTCCACACAGCCATATAACCCAGAATAACAAGGCAAACAAAATCCCACAATATCTGCTTTGCACTGGAATATCTGAGTCCAAGCAGCCATATATCCCAGTTCAAAGCAGAAAATGTGTGATTTTATTCAGCTATTTAGAAGGGGCCCCGGATGCAGGCAAAACGTCCTGCTAGAACAGGGCCTAACAACCCAGAAATAAGAAAAAGGAACGCTGTTCCACATATAAAGGGCAATACAGTAGGAAAGATAGCAAAAAGCTAATCATAGGCAATAGCAGTCTATGTAATGTAAACAAACAATGGAGTCTTCTCTACGGTAGTAAATGCGACATATATTGTATTAGTACATCATAGGTACAAGGAACATAATAAGTGCAAACATATCAAACATACATATTGTATCACATGGTAAGTACCAACATCATAAGTAAACGAAAATAATAGCGGTGAGCAAGCTCGCACAAGCGGCGAGCCAAGACGCCCGGGCTCAACGAGGAGAGTCAATGGTGTATAATGCAGGCACAGGTCCCGGACGCCTCTCCCAAACCCCGTGAATCTTCGAAAATAAATCACAGTTTGTAAGTATTCTCACAGAAATAATATCAGGGTGGGAGAAGGTCGTCCACGGGCCGACGAAAGGGTCTCGCGCCGCCGTTTCTCCCCGTAGGGGCTTCCTCAGGGCCGGGGGCGGGGCCTGGATGGCGTAATCTCGCGAGCGTCTTCACAGTGTCGTGGCACTAGAGTTACAGCAATACAGAGTGACAATACTACATATACAATCATAAACTTCCGATAATATTTACTATAAGCTATCTGAAAAAGAGGAACAGCAAGGGTAATGGAACAAATATCTTCAAATAAACAGTATAATAAGAGAAAGGCAGGTAGGTAATAACATACCAAGGCATGGGACAACAGGAGCACCGCAGGTGGAAGCAGTATCCGCAGATACTGGGCTGGAAGCACTGGGGCTTCAGTGTTGAGCTCTTAAATAATGTACAACACAGGTGTGTGGTTTAAACAAGTAATTCACTGACAGATAATTTGTCATTTAACCCATTAGGGGTCTCTGAATTTAGGGAAATTATCCATTTATTTTCAAGGCCTTTCTCTTATTATATTGTTTATTTGAAGATATTTGTTCCATTACCCTTGCTGTTCCCCTTTTTCAGATAGCTTATAGTAAATATTATCGGAAGTTTATGATTGTATATGTAGTATTGTCACTCTGTATTGCTGTAACTCTAGTGCCACAACACTGTGAAGACGCTCACGAGATTACGCCTTCCAGGCCCCGGCCCCGGCCCTGAGGAAGCCCCTACGGGGGAGAAACGAAGGCGCGCGAGACCCTTTCGTCGGCCTGTGGACGACCTTCTCCCACCCTGATATTATTTCTGTGAGAATACCTTACAAACTGTGATTTATTTTCGAAGATTCACGGGGTTTGGGAGAGGCGTCCGGGACCTGTGCCTGCATTATACACCATTGACTCTCCTCGTTTGAGCCCGGGCGTCTTGGCTCGCCGCTTGTGCGAGCTTGCTCACCGCTATTATTTTCGTTTACTTATGATGTTGGTACTTACCATGTGATACAATATGTATGTTTGATATGTTTGCACTTATGATGTTCCTTGTACCTATGATGTACTAATACAATATATGTCGCATTTACTAGAGAAGACTCCATTGTTTGTTTACATTACATAGACTGCTATTGCCTATGATTAGCTTTTTGCTATCTTTCCTACTGTATTGCCCTAACAACCCAGAAACCCATACAACACCCCAGTGAGGGAAGCTTGTCTTCTGCTGCTTGAACTGCTTGGTTCCAATTACAAGAAAATGATGATTACATACGTGGATGAACTTGCAAATAGCAGGAGCAGTTGTTCAACAGTGGATTAGATTAGCTGGGGAAAAGTTAGAAGACGTCCCTTTGTCAGAATGTGTTCAACATAGCTTGAATGCCTTTGGGTTCCTGCGTTTGCAGGGCATTGGGCCAGATCAACCATGGGTGGGTTACTTTCCATTTGTTCAACTCAAGTTGTGTGAAGAAATGAGAACTGTCAGGAGAGAATGCTTCTAGAACATGGCCATATAGCCAGAAAACCCTACAACAACACAGTACTTTCCAACTGTTTGACTCAAGTTGTAGTGTGAAGGAATGAGAGATGCCAAACTCAGGCTAAGCCAGGCATGGGCAAGTTTGGGCCCTCTGGGTGTCTTGGACTTCAGCTCCAATCATTCCTAACAGCCTACTGGAGGGCCAAAGTTGGCCCGTGCCTGCTTGATCCTGTGCAAATCACACTGTCTCTGTTCCAGAAAACTCTGTGATATGAGTGAGTGCCTTAAGATTGCTGTAAGTTGGAAATAACTTGGAAGAACACTAAGAGCACTGGGACTGTGGCGCAGCTGGCTGGGTGTCAGCTGCATTAAGATCACTACTGACCGAAAGGTCATGAGTTCGAAGCCAGCCCGGGTCAGAGTGAGCTTCTGACCAATTTTGTGTAGCTTGTTGTCGACCTTTGCAACCCGAAAAACAGTTGCATCTGTCAAGTAGTAAATTTAGGTACCACCTATGTGTGGGGAGGCTAACTTAACAAATTTATGAGGCCATAAAAAATCTCCAGCAAAAGGCATGCGGGGAATGTGGAAAGTACTTCATCAGTGTCGCAGATGGATGGTGAAGCGACAGCTCCCCTGGTGGCCAGAAAAAAGTGAAATAGTCTCTGACTGTCTGTCTATATGTGTTGTGTGTCTATGGCATTGAATGTTTGCCATGTATGTGTACATTGTAATCCACCCTGATTCCCCTGTGGGATGAGAAGGACAGATAAATAATGTAAATAAATAAATAGGTCACATTTGCTTAGTGACATTTATCTCAGTTAACACATTCTGATTGTTAAACACATTCGGATTGGCTAAAAAGCTTGCGGATAACCCAAACAACAAAAACCATGGGTTACTTCAAACCCTTCAGAGGCAGCTGGGCAGCAATTCAAATGTAGCCAGCATAACAGGGAAGGATGGCAAAAGATTCCAGAAATCCCACTGGTCTGAATATGGCTGGGTGCAAAATAGGACAATGATGTCTTGTCGAAGGCTTTCATGGCCGGAGTCAATGGGCTGTTGTAGGTTTTTGGGGCTGTACGATTATGTTCCTGAAGCATTCACTCCTGACATTTCGCCTGCATCTATGGCAGGCATCCTCAGAGGTTGTGAGGTCTGTTGGAAACTAGGCAAGTGAGGTTTATATCTCTGTGGCAGGTCCTGAGTGGAAGAATGAACTCTTCGTCTGCTTGAGGCAAGTGTGAATGTTGCAATTGGCCACCTTGATTAGCAATGAATGACTTTGCAGATTCAAAGACTGGCTGAAACCTCACTTTCCTTGTTGCCACTTTCCAACAGACTTCACAGCCTCTGAGGATGCCTAGCTACCGTAGATGCAGGAGGAACGTCAGGAGAGAATGCTTCTAGACCAGGCCTGGGCAAACTTCGGCCCTCCAGGTGTTTTGGACTTCAACTCCCACAATTCCTAACAGCCTATCGGCTGTTAGGAATTGTGGGAGTTGAAGTCCAAAACACCTGGAGGGCCGGAGTTTGCCCAGGCCTGGTCTAGACCATGGCCATACAGCCCGAAAAACGTACAGCAACCCAGTCCTTTCCAACTGTTTGCCGCAAGTTGTAGTGTGAAGGAATGAGAGGCACCAAGGTGTTTAGGACTTCAACTCCCATTGTTGGAAAGAGCAACTTTCCAAGGCTGCAAGCGTGGAGAGAGGGCGCCTTACCGCGGCCGCGAGGAGGACATCTTCAGCCGCCTCCTTCTTCCTGGGAGTTGGAGTCAGGAAGAGGAGAGGCAGGCCACGGGGATAGTGCACCCCACCTGCCCACCCCCGGCCGCCTTGGCACCTTCCCGCCGCAAGGACTCTCAACTTTTCCCCTTCCCTCCCGCTTCCGCCGCCAGTCCCTCCCTCGCTCGCTCGCTCGCTCCACGCGCTTCCTTGCAGCTCCTCCCCGGGAGGCGAAGGGTTACTTGCGAAGAGGAAGCGAAGCGGCCGGTTTGGGGCAGCGGGAGGGGCTGGGGGACTCGCGCCTTCCCGGCCACAGCTCCCGCCTCTCCTTTCTGTCGCCCTGCCCTGCCTGCAAGCCCTTTCTGACAATAGGTCAAATCATGCGGCCCATTTCATAGACCCATAGAATTCTAGAGCTGCAGGAGACCCCAAGGGCCAACCCCCCGTTCTGCCATTCAGGAGCACACAATCTAAGCCAGTGTTTTCCAACCTTTTTTGAGCCGCGGCACATTTTTTACATTTACAAAAGCCTGGGGCACACTACCAACCAAAAGGACACCAAATGACACTCTAACACAGTAATACATACAGTTAATATGTTTTTAAATGTATTTAGACACTCAGTGTGAAACCTGGGCCTGTTTCGATGAACACAACATAGATATCCTGGCAGGAATGGCAGAAAGACACACACGAAGGTCTTGCTCAACAGCTGGGAGTTATAGTTCACCCGCAATCAAAGAGCATTCTGAACTCCACCAATGATGGAATGAATGGAATCAAACTTCCCACACAGAACTACCATAACCAAGAGAAAATACTATAAGAGTTTGCTGGGCATTGACCTTGAGTTTTGGAGTTGTAGTTCACCTATATCCAGAGCGCACTGTGGAGGGGAGGGAGGAAGACGTGGGGCGAGTCTGCGCAGTAGCACCCGCACAGGTCACGTCTTCCTCCCTCCCCCCTCTCACAGAAGCGGCAGCGTGAGCAAAGCAAGGCAAAGCAAGCAGAGCGAGGCTGGGAAGAAGGGAGCCCGAGTGGAGAAGAAAAAAAATGTTCGGCAGGAGGGGGAAGAAAGGGTATTGGAGGTTCCAATTTCCCACGGCACACCTGATGATCGCTCACGGCACACTAGTGTGCCACGGCACACTGGTTGGGAAACACTGATCTAAGCACCCCCGACAGATGGCCATTCAGCCTCTGCTTAAAACCCTCCACAGAGGGAGAACCCACCATGTCGAACAGCCAATGCCACCTGGAATATTATTCCTAATGTTGGATATTGTGGTTATTACTTACCAATAATACAGGCAAACCAAACTAAGCAAAAAGATATCTCGGTGTCTTGCTTTTAAAGCCTTTTCCTGTGGTTTTAACCTAAATCCACACAAAACTATTTCTTTTTCCATTTTTGTATTTGCTGTGTTTTAAACTGCCAAGATTGTGTGCCACCTTGAGGCCCCATTGAAGAGAAAAGCAGGCTGCAAATCGAGTAAATAAATAAACAAACTATGCCTACTTGGTATATAACCCCAAAACACGTATCTGCCATTGATCAAGCCCTTTCCCTCTCAGGAGGCGAAGTTCCAGAACCTACTCCCAGATCACAAAAATGTGGTTCAAGGCTATGGACTTTGTCAAACTACAGCTCCTATGATTCCAGAGCGTGGAACCAAAATGGGCACCAACTAGATCAGGCAAGGACAAACTTAAGCCCTCCAAGTGCTTAGGACGTCAACTCCCACAATCCCTAACTGTTGGAAATAGCAACCTTCCAAGCCTCCACTGACTGTTAATGCATATACAACTGTTAGCCTGCGTTCTATGTGTATGTTGATTTGCCAGTTTGGCTGTACCTCTTTGATGTGGGAGGAGTGATAGATGTGATTGTACTGGGCATGTGCAAACTCAGGAGTCCTTTTTGTGTTCTCTACGCATATGGACTTCAATGAGATAAGTTTGGTTTCAGACCTCTTTGGAGGTGGATGTGTGTGCTCATGGGTGATAGATTTGATGCCGAGCAAGAATTTGGGGATCTTGCCATGAAGGCAGAGACCAGTCAGACCCACCAAAGAGGGTCCGATATAGCCCTGGCGAGATAGGAAGCAACCAATTGAGTTTTCCCTGAATTCCCCAAATAAAATCTCACCAAGTTGAAGAAACGTCACGGAGTTGTTTTATTTCATTCAAGCTGCAATCATTTGCCAAGAGCCGACATACCGTACAACGCAAAACATTACAGTTTTATAGAAAAACGGAGCTGCCAAAGTTCAAATTTCTTGCCCCCGCCCCTCTGCCGGCTTCACGCCGATTGGTTGGAGTCATCAGCTAGCAAGGAGGCGCGGTCAGCTTTGCCGCGCCTCAGCCAATTAAAAAGCCAGCGCCGCTTCAGGCTCTCAACCAATGAGAGGGAAGGAAGCAGTCCAAGCGGGAAACAATGAATCGGGAGGAAATGATGAGTGGATTAAATGACTTAATGTTTGTCCAAGCGCTGGTGATCACTCCAAGAGACCTCAAGCTAGCTTTGGGTATTGTCCCAAGTGAAGGAAATAAACATTTTGGTCTGGCGTGGATGCCAGACTCCGGTAATCCATAATCCTGGATATGGGATCCATTGATGATATCTTGTCTTTGGTTTCAGCCAAGTGAATGAAAACAAAAGGCGAGGGAGATGGAATATCCAAATCCTCCCGAAGGCAGGATGTCCCCTTTGTGAGGAATGATAAGAATCACCATGGTATGTGAACACAATATCCTTAGTGGAAATATAACAGCTAAACACAACGGAAGTTTTAAATCATAACATCAATATCTAAAGGTGCCCATATACATAACATGAGGGCGTCACACACTGCATACAAGCCAAACATTCAATACCATGCCAGGCGACAAGATGTACATAGAGGTGAGGATCCATGTTATGGAAAGTTAATACCCAAATCCATGGTAAGTCCATCCATAATGTGTTGTAAAATTCAAAATGTCCATACGTAGACCCCACAAGGTACCTCTCGGAGGTCGCGGCTGTGATAATCCTTAATCCGGTATGTGGCTTGCGAAGCAGGGAGACGCCCAAAGAAGCTGCGACGGTCTAAATGCGAGCCCGATCCGTTTCGCCCAAACGGGGCTTCTTCAAGCGGCAGATGGCAATTGTATAGGCGGCGTGACACAGGAAATATACACACTTTGCAATAATAAAAACAATTCATAGCGTATATATGCAACCTATTTCTACAGTAGCAAAATGCAGCAAGGTGTGAGCCATACATACCAAGGCATGGTTAGAATCCAACATGAAAATTCCTGTGGACCAGAAGGTAAGTTAGGCAGGAAGTATGGTGTCTTAAATAATACTCCCACAACTCAATTCACATGAGCAGGACGGAGATCGAGAGAGGTTCGTTTAACCCGAACGGATGCACGCTTAGAAGGTGTGTTATCCACCAGGTTTCCTTCCTAATGAGTAAATCGTGGATGTTGCTATGGGGGGGTGCTTTTACCTTTTCAAGTCCTGTAAATTTAAAGGATCCCGGGGCATGATTTTTCTCCTTAAAGTGCCTATGCAGAATACTGTTGTCCATTTTGGTGCGCATGCGAGACCTGTGTTCAGACATTCTCAGGCGAAGATGGCGCGCCAATTGCCCCACATAAATCATACCACAATCACAAAATAGACAATATACACAGGCCTCCGAATCACAATTGGTATAGTCCCGCAACATATAGGTCTTCTTAGTGCGTTGATTGGTGACTTCCTTACCATGGATAACCTGTTTACATGATGTACAGCCCTTACCACATGGTCTGCAGCCAGGGGACACTATGCCCTTGGGTTGTGTATTGTGGAGTGTGGAGTGGACCAACAGGTCTCTGGAATTCTGCGTGTGCTTAAAGGCTACCATGGGGGGAGATCGAAAAGCAGGGATGTTAGGTAATATGCCCCAGTATTTCTTGACGATGGAGATTATCTGTTGGCTGTGCGGTGTATACGTGAGGGGCCACACAATACACTCAAATTGTTTGTGTGCGGTCTTCCTAAGTAAAGTTGCACGTGGGACGATTCTTGCTTTGGCCTCAGCTCTATTGATGATAAATTGGGGGTACCCTCTCTCCTGGAGTTCGAGCCTGAGTTTTCTAGACTCAATGTCAAAGTCCTTACTGTTACTGCAATTGTGTTTAAGGCGTATGTATTGCGAATAGGGCAGATTATTCCTAAGGGGGTACGGATGATGGCTATGGCAGTGCAGTAGTGAATTATTGTCCGTAGCAGTTAATCTTATTAGTCTAGAAAAATATGACACCGAAATGGAAGCGATCAGTTGACCCGCGAATACGGGGGCCCGATGGGTTTTCGTATCCGCAATTCAGAGGAATGCAGTTTCGGCCTCCTTGGGACGCTGTAAGAGCATCCCGGGTGAGCCAGCAGTGATCTGTGGCTCGGGAAAGGAAAACTTCATGCTTGGGGAGAGTTGGAGACAGTAAAGGACACAATGGAGAGAGAAAAGTTACAATTAAATGATACTTTACTGGGGGACTTGTTACGTTAGGGTCAGGGGAAGAAAGCAAAGTAAAGAAAGACTGCTTGTTGAAATTGCTGCTGTAGCCACACTCCCAGCGATACTGGCCCAACATGGCCTCCAGGGAATGCAGAGTTCCCCGCTGCAGGTCAGATTAACTTGAATGCAGGGGGCCCTTGGTTGTTCCCCCTCAGTATGATAGCTGGGTCCTGAAGCTCTGAGTGTAACGCACATTCCGCAACGGCGGTTGTGAATAAAGGAGAGCGGCACACTGAGGGTGGGAATACACTTCGTAGTTGCATTTGGTGGAAGGATAGAAAGGAGGGGAAGGTTAGGATGGTTAGGTTAGGATGTGCCTGTACACTGAATATATGCAAGTTTGTTAGTAAACAGGCTATGTTATTTTTCAAAGAAGACTACCTTGTCTCTTGAGTGCATGTTTTCAGGGAGTGTTTATCTTTTGGGCAACTGCAAATCCTAATTCAAACAACCATCCTCTGCTAACCAGATCTATTTTTGAAGTGGCTTGTCTTTTATCCTTGGCCGCTTAAAGACATGGTTCCTCAGTCTAACAGCTGAGCTACCTGTGTGCTATTACATTAATGTTTTATGAATATCCCTTGTCCTTTTTTTTTTTTTTGGACTGGTGGTTTTCAAGTGGTTTCTATGTTCATAGAGATTCACATTTTGCCAAACTGAGATGACATCGTTTTAACCTTTTGCAATGATTTCCAAAAGATTGTGGACTTTCCAATACTAAGAGCCTACCAGCTATTAGGACTTGAGGGAGTTGGAAGTCCAAAACACCTGGAGGGCCGAAGTTTGCCCAGGCCTGAACTAGATTCATTCAACGCCTTGATCTGGGCCCTCCAGGTGTTTTGGACTCCAACTCCCACCATTCCTGACAGGCCCAGGCCCTCTCCTTTCCCCCCCTCCGCCGCTTAAGCTTACGCGGCTGAGGGGGGGAAAGGAGAGGGCCTGGGCCTGTCAGGAATGGTGGGAGTTGGAGTCCAAAACACCTGGAGGGAAGGCCCAAGCCTGCCCCTCCTTGCTCTAACTCAGTCAAAGAGAAGCTTCCCGGAAGATGACTTTTATGGCGCAGTGACGTGGCTGCTGCCAATTATCCTATTGGCGATTGGCCCTTTTCCCACCAATACCCGACCTGTTTACTGGGAGGTGGCGGGAAGAACCTCGCGCTGTAGGCCCCGCCCCTTCCTTTTCGCCGTCGCCGTCGTCGAGAGCGCACGTCCCCAGGCCCGGCGTTCCAAGTAGGTGCTTCTGCGGGTTCTCTTGTGCTTCCCTCCCCCCCCCCCCGAACCCTTGTATTTGGATGCGCCCGGAGCGCGCGCTGACTCCTAGGTTGCGCGAATGTAAGGGGGGTAGAGTGGGCGATACCATGTGCTGCGCCGGGAAGGGGGGGAGGGGTGATATGGCGGCCATGTGCTTCCTGAGTCCCAGCGAAAAGAGGAGGAGGAGAAAATGGTGGCGCCCTCCAGGAGAGAAGAGAGGGAGAAGAAAAGCCACGACCCCAGAGAATATTCCACCCCAGAAGCTCGATGCCGAGTGGGGAAGGCCTCTGAGCCTACTTCCTTGCACTTTAGAGCAGGCCTGGGCAAACTTGGGCCTTTCAGGTGTTTTGACATCGCACTCCAGCTCCATGGAGTTAGAGTTTGGTGAGGCCTCAGGCCCCTTCGGAAGGGCCTGAGGCTGTCCTGGGTAAGATGTGTTCAGATAGAGCAGTGGTTCCCAAAGTGGGAGTACCACCCTGGAAGTGGCGGGTCCAAAACACCTGAAAGGCCCAAGTTTGCCCAGGATAATAATACCACCTTTGGGGTTCCCTTCCAACTGGTTTAGAGGTTGCTAAAAAGGGAAATTTTTTGGCCTCCCTCAGAAGCCCAGAGAGGTGCCGTATGGCAACCCTATTGAGTCATGCTTTGGCCTCCCTCAGAAACTCAGAGAGTGTAACTTGCCCAAGGTCACCCAGGTTTGAAACCTGGGTCTCCAAAGCTGTAGCCCGAGACTCTCCCTGACCCTTTTGGATATCATGCGGCCTTCCAGAGGTAGGCATGTAATGGGCCTAACCAGTTGTCAGTAGCGAGGGATGCTGGGGATTGTGGTCCAGCAACACCCAGTGGGCTCTGTGGCTTCCACAATTACTTCAAGAGCAAGAGTGGTAATAATAGGGGATTTGTGACTTATTTTCATTGAAAACGTTTGTTGAACCAGTGAGATTTGGCCCTGCCTTAAAACCCTTATCCTTTATTTTATTGAGCTTTCTTGTGCAAGAAATATGAATATAGCTCAGTGGTTCTCAACCTGTGAGTCCCCGGGTGTTTTGGCCTACAACTCCCAGAAATCCCAGCCAGTTTACTAGCTGTTAGGATTTCTGGGAGTTTGAAGGCCAAAACATCTGGGGACCCACAGATTGAGAACAACTGATCTAATCTTTTCCTACTAGTTGCATTAATCAAAACTCAAGTAATGGTTATTACAAGACCTAGGAAACACTTCTGTTCACAAGAGCACACTGAAACAGTGAAACAGATCCCCCCCCCTCTTGTTTATCAAAACTTAACCATTCCAATCAATGGAACATATACTGTGAGTGGACACATGTAACTTTAAACTCCTGGAAAATCTTAGTTGTTGAGAACCACTGGTGTAGCTATTAAGAGTAAGGATAACCTGAATTTGGCTGTCATTTATGTGTGTTTCCCCCTAATGTTCATGCACTATTTTTGTCTTTATTAATTGGATTGTTACAATCTGTTTCCTAAAAAAACTTTTTATCTTTTTAAAATGTAGATGATCACATGTTTTAAAAACCTGAATGCTTTCCTTTTTCCCTACCCAGAATGCGCTACGTTGCAGCTTACCTCCTCGCTGTCCTTGGAGGCAATGAGTCCCCAAGCTCAAAAGACTTAAAGAAAATTCTTGACAGTGTAGGAATTGAGACTGATGATGAACGGGTGAACAAGGTGAGTGCTGAAAAAAATGTAATATGGTACAATTTGTTTTCGTTTGGCGTAGTTAGAACTACATCTAATTGCACAGGAAGAGGGTTGGACTAGTAGACTTTCTTTAAGATCCTTTTAAGAGAGGCAGCTGACTTATTTGTAGTCCCCCTGTGTAACATAACAATTTCAGAATGGTTTTATAGCTGTCTTACATGTGTGGAATATTTTCTCCAGAAATTTCCAAAGCATTTAAAATTGTCATATTAAAGTTAATTTCCAGTGTCCTGAATCAAGATAGCGTGGAGTAACTTTGATATTTTTCAACACATTGTGTAACATGAGCCCAGATTTGTGAGCAGTCATGGTATTTTGAATATACTGAATCAAAGCCAACATATTTATGTCTGCTCAGGGAAAGGGCCCACTAGGTTGGATGGGACCTATTTTCAGTTAACTAAACAGCAGGCATTGTAATGTAGCTGTATTTAGGTCCCATAGAAATAAGTGAGATTCAGGCCAGTCTTGTTCAATGTTTCATATTGCTTCAAAGAACCAAAGTGTGAGTGGTATTTAGAGGAGATTAATAATTTAAAAGGCATAAAAGTACAGTTGAGATTTCAACCTGCCTTCTTGTGATTTTTATTCTGGCAAAAGTTTGAAAAGATAATTCTCTTGTTTGCCAAATATTTTAAATGTGCCACATTTTATTACTATTATTTTATTTGTTGAATTTCTAGGCCGCCATTCCCGGGAGGCTCGGGACGGCTCACAACAGGGCAATACACATTAAAACACATAAAGCACACTAAAATATCCATACATTAAAAACACAATGCGCTGTACGAAATACGAAAACGCACAGCATAATACAGTATAAAAGATAAAATCAACAGGCAAGACTGGGACACTGATAGCGTCTTATAAGCCGAAGGCCTGTTGAAAGAGGAAGGTCTTACAGGACCTCCTAAAGGCCATAAGATCTTGGAGGGCTGGTGTCTCGGCTGGGAGAGCGTTCCATAAAGTTGGGGCTATCACTGAAAACGCCTAGTTTGAGCCTAGTTTAGTTAAATTACAAATACAGCTCGGATGATTTTTAAAAGAAATAGTCTTCAGTTGTTGCCGCACATTCATAAAGACAATATTATCACATTAAACATAAGAAACAACTATTTATATATGCTACAGTTTCTTCAGCTTTTATTCACAAGTAAATAAGAAAAAACTGGCCACGAATAAGTATTTGAGCAGCAAAGCATGGCTGTCATAACAGCACCAAGGGCGGCATTTTTGCAACTTTCGATTGCAGCTCTCTTTACTTTCAGACTTGATGCCAAAAAGAGATCACAGACTGTCCTCTCTTTATCTTCTGGTGTTAAGAGTGGTGGCTATGCAGAATTAGAATACAAACCCTATATTCACAGGGTATATGTTCCAAGATTCACACAAACACACACGTAACTGAAACCATGGATGATGATAATAACAACAACTTGTATTTTTGTATCCCGTCTCCATCTCCCCAAAGGTACTTGGGGCACCTTACATGAGGCAAATGCATCCCATAGAATGGTACTGGAAAACATAGAGAGGACCACAAACACTTCTAAAAAATAATAACCTAGCTTATTTTTCCTCTTAAACACTGTAGTGGTTTAAATATTGAACTTGGACTCCAGAAAATCAGGCTTCTACTCCCTGGTTGATATTTGGCAAAACAGACACACTCAACTGAAGAGAAGGGAAATTACAAATCCCCTCAGAATGTATCCTGCTAAAATAGAGTTGCCATAAGTTGGAATCAGCATGAAGGCATACAACAACAGTCCTTGTGTTCAGCTGGAGTGATGGCTACTGGTCTCTTATTTTACAGACCCTAAGCCAAAGTAAATACCTTCATTTTCACTATAAAATCTGTTTTTGTTGTTATGTGCTGTTAAGTTGTTTCCAACCCAGGGCAACAGGGTTTTCTTAGATTTGTTCAAAGGGCTCTTGTGATTGCCTTCCGTTCAGGCTGAGGTAGTTTGAAGGTGATCCAGTGGATTTCCATGGCTGAGTGGAGATTGAAACCCTGGTCTCCCTATATCCTAGTTCAGCTGTCAAACTGCTACACCATGCTGGCTCTCACCATAAAATCTTCATGGCCATTAGAAGTTGCATTGGCTTCTTGTAAATAATGCAAATGATTTCATTGAAATCCAGACAGAAGTCATTCAAAGATGAGTCTGGTAATTTTTTATCCCCACTAAGCTATTTATTTATCATGTCAGAAGCGAGTTGATGGTACAGTTAACATGTATTTAAAAACAAAGTTTAAAAACTTGACATCATGCCAAATGTCCTTTGACTAAGTTAACTTAGCAGAATAGTAGTCTTCCATAGGCACCATTTCAGTAAGTCATCTTGCATCAGAGGACATGATAGCTTTTTACTGAGAGATCAGTAGCATCATGTAATTTCTGTGGGACAACAAGAAATAAGCATAAGAAAAAATTATGTTCAAATGACCAATTTCAGTTTGGTGTGGTCCATGTAGTTGATAATGCAGAAATTATCACTGCTTCTGTAAAAAAAATCCTTGTAGCTTGTCTCATGCTACAGATTTTCTAAAAGAAAAGAAGATGTAGCTATGATTTCAGACTAAATATTCTCTTTACAACTTAAGAGGCAAGTGGTGGGTTTTTGTTAAAAGAAATACAAATTATGCACTACGTTTCAGAGTTGAATATGATTAATATTCACAAATTATAATAAGAATTTCCTCTTAACATTCCTTGTTTTCATTTGCACTTACAGAATATTGCCAAATTGAAAGCTTAGAGGGAATTTACATAAACCTTTGGGGAGTGGCGGTCTATAAATGTGAAGCATAAATAAATATGTAAAGAATATAAAAGTCAGTTACACTTTTTTTTGGAAACATATGATTCCTAATATAAAATATCTATTTATTTATTTTATTTATTTATTGGGGCTTCTTCGCCGCCGACTCCCGGGGGCTCGTGGCGGCTCACAGAGCCAGTGGCACAACGCCACAGGTTAAAACATAAAAACAGTTAAAAACAGTTAAACAGCAAAATACAATATAACAATTGAGCAGCAGGAGATATCACAGCCCAGAGAGTATAGACGAGGCCTACTCGCCGAAGGCCTGCCTAAACAAATGAGTTTTGCAGGCCCGTCTAAATGGCAGCAGATCTCTCAGGGCTCTGGCTTCGGCCGGGAGGGCGTTCCATAGTGTGGGAGCTATAATAGAGAACGCCCTCTGGCGGGTCGATGTTAGATGTGCCGACTTTACAGATGGTACTACCAACAGGTTGGCCTCTTCGGACCGAAGTGATCTCGCTGGGCAATATGGGGTGAGACGGTCCCTCAGATACGCTGGCCCCAGGCCGTGTATGGCCTTGAAGGTAAGAACCAGCACTTTGAAGGCGACCCGGTGCTCAATAGGCAGCCAGTGCAGATCCTGCAGAATTGGTGTTATATGGCATCCTGCTGGTGCCCCAGACAGGAGCCGGGCGGCAGTGTTCTGCACCAGCTTGAGCTTCCGGATCGACGACATAGGCAGGCCAACGTAAAGCGCGTTACAGTAGTCTAGCCTTGAGATGACCGTGGCTTGGATCTAGAGCTTTCCTTCTTCAGTTTTCATATTATTAAATGCTTTGAAGGGCTTTGTTTAAACTACCCGCTCACACGTCAGGTGCCGTTCCTGTGAACCGTGGTGTGGGACACCAGGGAATAGAAATGAAACATGTAAGATGTGCTTCCCTCCTGAAATGCTGCAATCTGTGATAATGTCAAATAGTTTATTGTACTGCCTAAGGTCAAGACAAAAAGGTACAGGTGCAGGGTGCACATAATAGTACGCCCAAAACAAACAGGAAGCAAAAGATAACAAATATCAGTGAGCTTCATGCTCACACAAAGAGCAAATTTTTTTGAATTTTCTATGGTTATTGGGAGAGGGTCAAATTAGCCCTTTCTGACATTGCCTCCAATTCCTGCTCTCCTTTGTCACATACACATACTCTGTGCTCTTGGCAGTCTTGCTAGAGTATCACATCTGCTGACAAGGAGTAGTAATCTCCAACAGAACGGATTCAAAGCTCTTGATTTTAAGTATTTGCTGTCACAATCATCTTAGTCGGACACTATGGTTGGGGGCATGAGAGGAATGAGATGATCCTCTTGCTAGTGTGGTGACTTTATGGGAATGCTGCCCCAACAATGTGATGGTGGCCCCAGCAACAAGGCCCTTCCTTCATCCATCACTGTGACTTGAGGGAGGAGGACAAAGGCCACTGGTAAAAAGTAGTTGCTGATAAAAAGTTGCAGTTTTCAAACGTTTTCGGATTTTAGATTTGTGGATTAGGGTTACTAATAGACTGCAGTCGGGATTAAATGTAAACAATGCAGAAGTAACACGATCTTTTTCCTTCCTGTAGGTCATTAGCGAGTTGAATGGGAAAAACATTGAAGATGTTATTGCCCAAGGTGAGTTGAGTTAGGAAGATATTGTAGTGCTTCCCCTGCATCTGATTGAGGAACCTGCTGTGTCTCTAGTCAAGGGCTTTCAAGTAGTTTTACAAATCAAATAAAGCAGTTTGGAACAGGAGTGAAAATAGCCACAGTGACATTTTCACAATAGCCCAAATGTACAACCACTTGTGTTGTAGCTTGGTTTATGCTGTAGTAGCTGCTGAATCAAAGAACTGCAATTGGTGAATTGATGCATAATGGCTTTGCCACTTTTCCCCCATGTTTGAAATTATCATGTGGCCATACATTTCCAACTCCTTCGTGACCAGAATGTATGTAGTATTTGTGAGCTTTTCTTTGAAATGTAATAAGTCCATCCTAATTCCCACAGGCTTATATTGGTATCTGCTGGGTTTCGCTGGTGGACTACATTAATGCAGGAAACCCCTCTTAAAACAGACATTTGTGTGTCAATTCAGAGAGGAGGTTCTGAACAGATTGCTGCAGAAGAGTTCTGATTTATAAAAATAAGGCATGTTTGGAGCCTGAGTTGTTCTGAAGGGATATAATCCATCAAAATGCTTCTCTGCACTATGTGCCTAAAGCCTTCTTACTTGACTATTAGTCTGCCTTACTGACTTCTAATATCTACACATGCTCTTCTCGCTTCCCCATGTTTCATTTTCCCTTCTGTACTTAAGCACTGAAATGTGTGGTTATGTAGACTTCCTTGTAGGTTTCCCCAGCTCTCTTTACATTAGATTCAGTAATGTCCTGTGTTTTAAGTTTCTTCAGACCCTCTTGATGTTGTGCTCCTCTAACTCTTGTCCAACTCTTTTTCCGTTTCCTGTCGCAATTTTTTTGAATATGCTGTTTATTCCCAGTACTTCAGATGTCTTTCTTCCAACTTTCCTTCTCATCTTGCAGTCTATGCTTTGTGGACCCTGAATCCACTTCCATAACATTACCAGTGATTTCTTGTGCCCTGTGAAAGCCTCTACTTTCTCCTTGTATCTGTTCGTCCACTTCTGTTTTGCTCCCAAAATGTTTTTAAAAGGTGTTTTTTCATCTAGTACTATGCTGCTTGCATGACATTTTGGACATTTTATTACCTTAAGTTTACTGTTTCCAAGACTGAATTTTCTCCCTCAGCTTCTTCTTCATTGTCTGCCACCTTGTTAAATAGGGATGAAGCCTTGGGCTAATGCTAGATGCAATCCTGCTGATACCTTGCACCAAAAAGGAGTTTGTCCAAAGTCTCAGCATTTGTCAAAATTCTGTGGTGACTTGAAACACCTCCATGTTTTCCACATTCTTTCTCTTTTTCCTTTCCAATAGTTCACTGCCTGTGATCTTTGGTGCTGCTAATCAAAGAGGGGCTTCTTATTTCATTGATATCACTCATAGTTACAGTAACAGTCAAACAATTAATTGTCTAATAAGGTTAAAACCATCAGGTTACTCTGCTGGACTTAGGCCGGTTAATACTTCATTGGGACTTGAGTGGTCTAAATATTTGTTTTAGTATTTCTGGATGATTACTTGGCTTCCGTATTAACTGCACTATTACTTAAGACTATTCTGAATTAGTTATATAACATGTTTGGTCTTTGGCCCCAGGAACACCATAGGATTGTTCAACTATGTGTTCCTAGAAGCAAACAGATATTTTACCCCCATTGACGTTAATAGGGAGCCAAGGGGATCTATGTCCACAGGGGAAATGGTATATTGCCAGCTTCTCTGGAACTGTTGACTTGCATCAGAAGCAAGCATTTTAAATCTCCAAGGTCCATCCATCATGTTCTTCTTGTTGCATAGTACTTTTTGTGACAGTTTTATCTTTGGCCTTATGCTGCAAAAGGAAAATATTCACCCTCCCATGTCCCACTGTAGAGTAGGCACCATGGGTTCAATAGTGCATTCATGATCCCTTTTCTGTATTTCTCACACATAGATTGAGGCAGCAGGGAAAAATCTGGAAGGAGAGAAGTGGCCACAGGACAGAGTTGAACGAAGGTTAAGCTCTGCCTCATCAGAAGTCCATTTTAGGAGATCTTATTATCTGGGTGGGATTTATAATCTCTGGATTAATCTGATTCTTGTATCAGTGACTGTCTGCTTGCAATGCTTAATTTTTTCCCTGTTTTATTCTCAACCAGGCAATAGCAAGCTTGCCAGCATGCCAGTTGGTGGAGCTGTAGCAGTCTCTGCTGGAGGTTCTGCTGCTCCTGCTGCTGGAGCTGCACCAGCTGCTGGTGGGTATAATTTAGCACAGCAATAAATATTTAGAGAGACGGGCATCAAGTGGCCTCACAATTAATAAACAGGGGTCCAGATGTAGGAAACATTGCTGTTTGTCCACCCTATTACACTACTGTTTTGAAATCTTTCCCGTTTCACATATAATTTGGAGAACTGAAAAATTTGAAAGGTTCTATTGGTGATAGTTCTTGTAAATGGTAAGGAAATGATTATTGAAAGGAAGTATAGGTTGAGTTTCTTTTATTCAAAATGGTTGGGACTGCAAGTATTTTGAATTTCAGATTTTTAAAGAATCTGGAATACTTATATTTGCATATAAATACATAATGAGATCTTGAGGAGGATACGCAACTGTAAACAATCAATTTGTTTCCATTCCAAATACACTTTACACGTAGCCTGAAGGTAATTATATGCAACATTTTAAGAATGTTGTGCTTGAAGTGTGGATTGTTTACATTGAATCATCAGAAAACAAAGGTATCACTATGCAGGCAGTCCCTGACTTAAAACATCCAACTCAAAAATGACTGATAGTTAAGAACAGGGTGAGACAACAGGAACTGAGAGAAATCTACCCCTAGAAAGGGAAATTCACCCCTGAAAGAGTTATCGTGGGGAAAAAGAGTCTCCACTGAAGATTTCTCACCAATCCTTGTTTCCACAACAAGCCAACTTGATAGAAAGCGAGGCGAAATCATCTGAACAGGGGTACAGATAGCAAAACAAACTCCACAGGCGTGTGTGTGTGTATGACGAGTTACACTTAAAAATGTACGTCTTCCAACTTACATACATACAAATTCAACTTCAGAACAAACCTACAAAGGCTATCTTGTTCGTAACTTGGGGACTCCCTGTATATTAGCCACTTGCGTAGACAATTTTGGAGTATTCTAGAACTCTGGGTAAGGGATACTCAACTTGTGGGACGCTGGGTACCTTAGTATGAATACTCACATCACCATCAATTGTAACTATAATCATCAATGCTATATAGGAAAAATGGAATTTCAAAATGGGATTGAATTCTTCACACACTATACATGCATTTTGAGTCTATGCAATTTGATGGTGGGCCCTGTCTGGCATCAGCATCTGCATTGCAACTCTGGATTTTTTAAAATATATAATGGATTCCTCACTTTTCATCTTTAAGGCAAATGTAGATATTGCCTAGAAGTATGCTGTTTTGAGAATTGTCAGCTAACTGTGAATCTTTTTGTCTTTTCAGCAGAGGAAAAGAAAGAGGAAAAGAAAGAAGAATCAGAAGAGTCCGATGATGATATGGGATTTGGACTGTTTGATTAAAAATTTATTTAGAGTTAATCTGTAATAAATCTTTGATAAAACATCTTGCATTCTTAAGGTTTTTTCTTATGGACCATTTTATATGGCAGTAATCATATCCAATGGAAAAATCAGAACATTGTTGTTATGTTTTACTTACGGGTTTTCTATATTATGGTGGTGATTTCAGTACTTTTAATTGTAAGCCCAACTCTGGAAAGCATTATTTTACATACGTTATTCTTAAGATGAACAGTGAGATGCTGTTTATGAAAGTTTGCTCATTAAGCCACCAAAAAAGCAAAGCTGATCGTATTTAGTCATAAGTATAAATTCACATTAATTCAATACATACAAATTCAACAAACTTAATTAGGCCAGCTGGAAAGTAATAATACTCTCTAGGTCAGGCATGGGCAAACGTCAGCTCTTCAGGTGTTTTGGACTTCAGCTCCCACAATTCCTTACAGCCTCAGGCCCATTCTTTTTCAGCTTAAGCGGATAAGCGGGAAAAGGAAAGGGCCTGGGGCTGTTAGGAACTGTGGGAGTTGTAGTCCAAAATTCCTGGAGGGCTGAAGTTTGCCCAGGCCTGCTCTAGAATATCAAAAAGGATGTTTTTTTCGAAGTGGAAGGGGGCTCTGTGATACCAATATAATCAGGCTTCATTCCTCTTACACATTCCTGCTTTTATGCCTTACCTGGCTGATGAAGAGATCTGTAGTTCTTAAAGTCAATACTTTTAATATATTTTCAGGGTTTTAATAAAGGTGTTAGAACATAAGAACATAAGAACATAAGAAGAGCCATGCAATACTCAGCCCATCTTCCAGCATATAGTTTTCAGGGTTCGAGCAGAAGGGAGGGCAAAACCCTGACCTGCTCCCGACCCCCCACAACCAGTACCCGGGGAAGATCCTGCCTACCTCAACCAACTCCGAGGTGGCACCTCACAATAGGTATGTGATGAGAGAAATAGGGTTTGTTTGTAGAACTATCATGTCTACATAAAAGGAAGGGGAGATAAAAGAGGATGTGGTGGTGCCTTTAAGATTAGCTGGTATTTATTTTACATGAACCATTGGATATAAACCTACTTTCTTCAGATGCAGTACAGAGTGAAAAAAATCATCTGGGAGTGCATTCATATCCACAAAAGCTCATGTTAAAATAAAATTTTAAAAAAACAGATCTAAAGGTGCCACTACGTTCCTTCCCCCTCTCCCTTTTTTATGCTGCAAGAGACTAACATGGCTGCTTTGAAAATTATTAACATATATACAGCTTTTAAGGGTAAACATCCTTTTTCAACATTTGATTTTGCCTTTCTTCAGAGACCAGACTTACTGGTAGTGTGCTTAGTAAATATGTGGGGAGGGGCCTGGCCCTATAATAAAGTTACTTATCTTACAAGAGATTTGCAGTTATGGAACATGTGTATGTTTATTGCAGCATGATCCCAATAGCACCAATCCTAGTGTTTACTTCTTTGAAGTAGGTATTGCCAAGGCCACTTAAAAGACTATCATTTGTGGAAATCACTCTTTTTCCTCGATACGCATCTGTCTTCACTATAATATGTAGCCATGGAATTAAAACTAGATAAAAGATTTATTTTGAGGCTTGACTACCATTTGGCTGTCTCTGTGACACTCATTTAAACATTTAACGGAATACATTTGAGCCTTCCACATTTAAGTCTCTTAATCATGCCACTGTGTGCTAAATATAGACATCTTGTTTGAGTGCCTTCAAGCCATTCTGACTTGTAACAAACCTGGTGTGGGATTTTCTTGGCAAAATTTGTTCACAATGTCCATTGCCATTCCTGACTTGGCTAGTCACCTATAGGATTTCCACTGGCCAAACAGAACTGAATCCAGTGTCCAGCACTCAAACCACTATACCAGGGCTGTCCAACTGCCGGCCCTGCAGGTGTTTTGGACTTCAACTCCAGAAATCCTAGCCACCAGCTGTTAGGATTTCTGGGATTTGAAGTCCAAAACACCTGCAGGGCCTGCAGTTGGACAGCCCTGCACTATACCATGGAAGCTTTGGTATATAAACTTGGCCATCGTCTTACACAAAACGTTTAAATTCTAGATAACTTTTTCCTATAGATTCAACGCTAAAGCTTTTACGCATTTGGAAAAGCGAAAAGAATGTGAAAGCCAGAATAGACTTAGTTTTGTGGGCTGGTTAGAATAACTATCTTACTAAATAGCTGGTAGATTGTATTACTAATTTAAATAAGTAATACAATACGGGGCATTGCAGGAAGGAGAAAGCACGAGGCGGGGCATCCAGAGGGAGCGCTCCGCCCTGCCTGTCTCGCCGGCAACAGAGGCTGCACAGCTGCTTCTGGACGAGAGAGAGGCAGGGCACTCCCTCCAGAGGCCCCGCCTCGTGCTTCCTTCCTGCAATGCCCCGCAGGCGAAAGAAGCACCGCAAGAGCGGAAGCCAGCAGCAAGAGCGCGTGCGCTCAGGGTGTGCACGCGCATGGCAGGAGCGCTCCATCCGGCTGGTGAGGCCCGAAGATCACCTGGAAGACGGCCGAAGATCTACTAGTAGCTCGCGAGCTACCTAATGAGCACCCCTGCTCTAAACGGTTCTGGCATAGGTTATCTGAATGTTATCTCCCTTGATGAACCATCATGGAGTTTAAGATCATCTGGGGAGGCCCTGCTCTTGATGCCGCCTCCCTCACAGGCGCGATTGGCAGAGAGGAGAGACAGGGCCTTCTCAGTAGTAGCCCCTCGGCCATGGAACTCCCCAGTTATGTTAGACCAGCCCCTTCCCTTCTAACCTTCCGCAAGAGAGTGAAAACATGACTTTCTGACCAAGCCTTGAGAGAACTTATGCAATTGATAGACTTGGAACAATGTGCAATGACCATTGGAACAGCAAATTACGCTCACAGATTATGTGTTTAAGTCTTAATGTATTGTTTTTAAATGTTTTAATGTGCTTTTTAATTCAATTTTAATATTTAAGTGTATATTGTGTCTTAGAGCATCAAATTGTTGCTTGTATATAAAGCCGCCTTAAGTCCCCTCCGGGGCGAGAAAGGCGGAGTATGAATGTTGTAAATAAATAAATAAATAATAGTTAAGTAAGATACTTAAGTCAAGGATAGGCAACTGTGGGAGAAGGTTAGCAAAGGTAATTGGTGCAAGAGCTGGACTGGGACTCTGGGAAATTAAGACTTGATCCCTGCTTGGCCATGGAAACCAGCTTGGGGAGCCACACTCCTGGCCTCACAGGAAGGCAATGGTAACATTTCACAAAAATTTTGCAGAGATCCTGTATTGAGAATTTACTGATTTGGTTCCTCATGGCAGCCAATTTTTAAATATATAGAAGACATTCATAGTTTTATCATGTAGAATAAATAAAAGTATTACCATTTTATGGCACAAATAGCTTCCTCTGTTCCTAAGGGGTAACACTAAGTGACTCCACATAAGTGTGCCCCCCCCCCCCAAGTAATAAACGTCCATGTAACAAAAGCAAGCTCGATGAGGGATATTGCCCATTCCCATTGATGGAACTGAACTTGATTTTCGCCCTACACATGCCCTTTATGTGGAGAAAGTGTGAGCTGGGCTGTATAGAGCACCTAAGGTCTCAATCTTTAGAAGAAATTTCCCCCAAAAAACTCCCTTCTCAAGAGATTGAAACATCTACGTAAATTGTACTTGATGCTTAGCCACACAGAACTGGAGGTGCAGCAATTTAGCAATCTTATGGGAGGTTTGCATAAGACTTGCACAACTCACTAGCAAACAAACAATGTGATCTTTCGAAATATCTGTTTTTATGAAATAAAGAAGCAACCCAACACGGGAAAACAATGTTTTTCCGCCACCTTCCTAGTTTACAGAATGATTTCATAATTTCTCGAAGTAAATTCACAGAAAATAATCATATGATATTGCTAAGATTCCAAATGTTGTAGCCTGTAGTTGGTAAATGTAAGCCTCTGGGCGTTTTGGGGACTTTGACCCCCCCCCCCCAAACTCCAGTTAGCATGGCCAGTATCAGCGAGTCATAGTCTAATCAGGTCATGTGGGGAATATACAAAGACTCCATGCTGAATTTGGGGCACTTGTAGCATCTTGCATGGCTGGTTTGGAAATAAATTTTGCCTTGAAACCTTAAAAAGTTGCCAGTAGGTGAACCAAGGGATCATTTGTGAGAAAATGCCCTTATTTAAGATTTTACAAATCATAATAAGGAAAGTTAACATGGCGTAGCAGTTTCAGCATTCGACTACAACTCTGGAGATCAAATTGTTTAATTCTTGCGGATTAATAAGGTATTGCACCCACCAACTCTCTTATTGTTTTCATTGTTTCTTTCCTCTTCCGAGTTATGACTTCTAATAAAATTACTGATTTAGAAATTTTCAGAAAGGATTTCTTGTTACAGAGTCAATGTAATGTAGTCGTTTGAGTGTTGGACTTTGAAGACCAGGGTTCAATTCCTTCTTGGTCATTGAAACCCAGAGGGTGACCTTAGGCAGTGTCACATTCTCAGCAATGGAGGAAAGCAGTGCTAA
Source organism: Anolis apletophallus (assembly GCA_030556195.1). Taxonomy (NCBI): domain Eukaryota; kingdom Metazoa; phylum Chordata; class Lepidosauria; order Squamata; family Anolidae; genus Anolis; species Anolis apletophallus. The sequence continues at coordinate 98,276,125 of JARBWK010000002.1, read as the reverse complement.
CTCGTGTGAAATCATTTTGCTAAGAAAATGCTGCCATATGTTTGCCTTAGGGTCTGGGTAAGTCAGAAATTATTTGAGGGCATACTATAAGAGCATAATAATAATACTTTATTTATAACCCGCATCCATCTCCCCAAAGAGGACTCGGAGCGGCTTACATGGGGCCGTGCCCAAACAACAAATCAGAAAAAATATAATAGACTAACTATACTGTGTGGAAGAAGTGTTTCTTCACAACTCACTATGGACATGGTAAAACCTGATTAAAACTTCTGTGGCCCTCCATATTGTTCTTATTTTATTATTCTTATGCTCAACAAAGAACCCATGACAGCTCACAGCATAGGCTGAAACAAAGCACAGCTAATAAAAAAAAGATTGTAATTAAAAAGGATTATTCAATGATAATTGTTGTATTAAAAACTGCAGTTAAAAGCATAACAACAACAACAACCAAACTCATATGAGGGAGCATTTTAAAGCGGCCTCTCATGTTCTCATCAAGTATGACTATAAGAGCGGTGGTACCAAGAGAAAGCTGCAATTTTCTCACCATTGGCTTTGCTGGCTGATGCTTGTGCCAGATGCAATTCAACATCTGGAGGGCTATATCATCCTACACTGCAGCAATAATATTTAGTCTGTGAAGATATCTTACAACTAGTGGAAGTCAGAAAATGTCTTGTCCTGGCGGTATGTTGCTAGAGGCATTATCCCAACATAACATAACAGGTTGGGACTTTCAAAATTGTCCACACAAGTGACTGAGATAGTTATATCTTTGCTTTCATATGTTTGGAAGTACACAATGTTTGCTTTATGCACACAATTATTTAAAATATTGTATAAAATTACTTTCAGGCTGTGTCCAGTGTAGATGGAACATAAACAAATTTCATATTAAGATTTGGGTCCCATCTCCTAAGATATTTTACTATGTCTATAGTACATAATTCAGTTATTCCAACCCCCCCCCCCTCAAAAAAATCTGAAATGCAAAATACTCCTGACTCCCAGTATTTTGGTAAGGGGTAGTCAACCTGTCATTCTGTGGGCTAACCTGGTGTGGAGTTCGACAACATGAAATGAATGATAAATCAATAATAACTATATCACAAATGTGCAGGAAAGCAGCCCCAACTTGCTCTCAGGCCAGAAAACAAATGTTCAAATACATGATGTGTATATGTAGATGTTTGTCTGGCTTCTTTTACAGTTGCAGAAACATTTTGGACACTCAACTCAAATTATAACCTAGTCTGTAAGGTGCTCCTAAGCTGTTCAGAAATTGTCCAAGTGATGCCATGCACAATGAAGTGAATGACTTGATCCTATTAATGTCAGGAAGGATAAAATAATTCCATTTTCTGAGTCTTCAATTAGTATTTATACAACATTGGAGGGTTACACCCAGTGATGCAATGTACATAATTTGGTTTCTTCAGTACACTGGTAATGAATTTTATGATAAAATACTGCAAATGAATACTTAGGGGAAAAAAGCAGATAAACGGGAGTCATTTTTTTCATGCCCAGCTACAGACTGCTTCTTTCACTTGGGATACAAGTGAAAAACAAAAGGCACTGTGGAGAAGAAATGAATATGAGGGACTCAAGAGAGCAGTAGAGAGAAAACAGCCTAGAAAAACAAAAACAGCTGTAGCTGCTCTGTCCAAAGTGCAAAGGCAAAACTATAATGAACTATGAACTTCCGTTCTGGAAGAAAACCTTGTTGGTTCTTTTCCCCACAGAAGTTGAGAGGTTTTAAAATAATATTTTCAAGAGGATGTGGGGGGAGTACTATCGTCAAATTCATGTTTTTGTACTCCTCTGTGAAACTGTAAAATGGGTTACATTCAGTTTAGTAAGTGCAGTGATGACACATACCCTTGTTAGGACAAAAATACACCGTCATGTAATCTCAGCTATTAACTCACACAAACATGTGATACTAAGAATCATGCAACACAGTAAAGAGGAAGTGGTGTAAATACAACTGACCCAATGCTTCGAGAACATTGATGTAAGTGCTGCTTATGAAAGAAAGTTTGTGGGACTTAAACTTTGGGGGGTAACACACATGGCATGCTTATTAGCCATTATCTCCTGTGCCTCATTAGAAATACATGACGGACTTTCAGTTACATTCAACCCCAGCTACCCACCATGATCACATTAGTTTGACCTAATAAAGAAATTGAATGCTCCATGTTTTTAAATGAGTCAAAGCAGTCACTGTGTTGTGAAAACAATAGCATGGGCCTTGGGGATCAGAGTTCACTTCTAGAGATTAAGTAAAGGCTCCATGTCAGTATAAATGTAATCCTAAATTAAATTTTAGTTAATTGGAGAAATGCTTTTGTTGAAGCTCCCTGCCCCAACCATTAATCAGGTTTCAACATAAACAGATAGAAAGACATGAGTTAGGGAACCATTTCCAAGTGCACATTTGGAACCACAATGTACAGTATTTACATCACCACTTACAAAGGTGGACAGGCAAATACACCCACACCCCATAGTCCCCCATATTGCAGTGTTGCCCTTCAAATATATTCTACAAAGGTAAGGTAAAGGTTTCCCCTGACATTAAGTCTAGTTGTGTCTGACTCTGGGAGGTGGTGCACATCTCCATTTCTAAGTTGAAGAGCTGGCATTGTCCGTAGATACCTCCAAGGTCATGTGGCCAGCATGACTGCATGGAGTGCAGCTACCTTCCCGCAGAAGCAGTACCTATTGATCTACTCACATTTGCATGTTTTCAAACTATTAGGTTGGCAGAAGCTGGGCCTAACAGCGGAAGCTCACCCCACTCCCTGGATTAAAACCAGCAACCTTTCGGTTAGCAAGATCAGCAGCTCAGCAGTTTAACCTGCTGCACCACCAGGGGGCCAGCACCACCAGTCTTCTACAAAGACTAATCATAATTCTGGTTTTTCTTCCTCTATGCTACTGTTAACTAGTTTGAAATACAGAATACAAAAAAGTGGCTAAAGTGCATTCAGAGGTTGTTAATCTGTATTAAGTGGTCTTGCATAACTAGTGATAGGCTATATTTGCAGAACTTACTGGAAGAGGCACGGAGTGGGACCTCCCAGGATCACTGGAAATATATCATATAAGTCATTTTAAAATTTCCTTCTTGGTAATGAGACACTCAAGATGTTTTACATTCAAAAATAAAACAATTACTGTACTCAGAATTTCTTTTAACTTTTTGTACCACATTCCCATCTTTTGATAACTGATGATTTGCCTGGGATAATACATCAAAAGCATTAAAAGGCTTCTAATTAACAGGGCCATTTCAGTAATAAACTTGCAGTGATGTTCATTCTGCTAATTTGGTTATGACTGCCAAAGGGCAAGCAAGCCCGGCCTAGACTCTTCCAAAGATACCAGTATTAAATCAATTTCAACAATTAAAAAAGAGTGAGGGAACCCATTTTCCAGTTTGTTTAAGATAAAAGTATTCTATGTTTGAATTTTCATATTCTTGGACACAATAATCCAGCAAGTATTTTCTAATCACAAAATCTTGACTACTACTGGTGTCAATTAGATATGGTGCTCATGGAGCAAAATATTAGTGCCTACTCTATGACCACTTTCAACTTGGGAGAAAAGGGGCCTGGCGTTATTCTCCTTTTGACCTTCCAAATATTGGACTGCAACTCTCAGCAACTCTAGCTGGCATTGCCAAAAGATGCCGAGGCTTCAGCAACATCTGGAGAGTCCTACAATTCCCATTCTGCTTTAGATGGTAGCTCACTATATTCTCATTTATTTAAGCATCAGTTTTGAAGCAAAACTCTAATAGTAAGGGATGGTGGCTTTTTTTTAAGTCAGGGGAGATTCATAAGTGACCAATAGCTTTTTATTATGTTTTAGTAACTAATGGCTTTTCATTTAAAGTAAGTTTAATTCTACTTGGGAGTTTGAAATAGCACTGGAAACACATGAAAATAGCAAAATTTACTTCAGTGTAATTAATTAAAATGTATCCACATCAAGTTCCACATTATTACTTTCATATTTTATTCATTTATATTTTGCCTTTGCCTTAATATTAACCCTCTGGTTATTGTTACACTGGTTAGCGTTACACTGCAGGACATCGCTTCAAAGAAAATAGAAACATCTCTCTATGGAATTGGGATTTTTCCAAGAAAATTAAGAATGCGATTTTTTCCCAAGAAAATGAAGCCTTTCTGTGAAAGTTGCAGATCTCCATTTCACTTAATTGAGCACAAAACCCCCAAAACCCAGATTCCCAGAGGAAGGCTAAGTAACAATATGACCTTATAGCATGTTTTCCTCAGCCTGGTGCTCTGGAGATATGTTGACATGCAATTCCTTCTATGTCCAGCCACCACTATACTGCCAGGGATGATGGATACTGTAGTGCAATACATCTGGTTGGGGAAAAACAGCTTTAAAACAGGTTGCTTCTCCCAAAGGGTCCTTCCACGCTGCCCTTTATCCTAGGACCTGATCCCAGATTATCTGCTTTAAACTGAAGCTCCGTCCACACAGCTATATAAAATCCACATTGAACTGGATTACATGGCTGTGTGGACTCAGATAACCAAGGCAGATGATCTACAATATCTGCATTGAACTGGGTTATCTGAGTCCATGTAATTCAGTTCAATGTGGATATTGTAGATCATCTGCCTTGATATTCTGGGTTACATGGCTGTGTGGAAGGGTCCTGAAATATGAGTCCTCACTATCAGATAACCTGGGATAAACAATGTGGGATCAGATCCTGGGATACAGGGGCAGTGTGGAAATGAGTCCTCACTATCAGATAACCAGGGATAAACAATGTGGGATCAGATCCTGGGATACAGGGGCAGTGTGGAAAGGCCCAAAGAGTAGGGTCCAGATCCAACTGGTTACACTGGATACCCTCTGCTGTAAAATGCATTTTGAACTGCACCGTACAGGTCTATACTGACTCTATAATCAGGGGCGGTGTAAGGTAATTTTAAATGGTAGGCGAACATTATTTTGGTGCCCCCCCCAAAACATTATTTTGCCGCCCCCATGTAAAACAAATATACAATTATAATATCACAATACCATTAGTAGTATTATATTGTATCAATGTATATACAATATATTATACCATACTCATATATATACCATACTCATTATAATTATATCATAATTATATTATACTACATTAGAATATAATTATATTATAATATATTGACATTATAATATAATGTAACATTCTATTATATTATTATAAAATAATAAAATTATTTATTTAAATAAAATTATCCTCTACTAAATATTTTCATTACTCCTATAAAACTCAAATAACCCAAAATAAAGTAAAATAAAATATTATATATTACTATTTTGTACAATACCACTATACTGCAATATTGTTTGTAATATTACATGTAATATAAAATATATCATTATTCTTTGTTATATTGTATTTGTATTATATTGTATGACAATATTAAGCAGAACTGTATAATAATCAACAAGAAATGCAATGTAAATGCATCAAAATCAGAATATATTACCTATCACCCGACTCATAATTCATAGGAGTCTCCCATATGTCCAAAATTAGGATCCTAATGTAAATGTAAATAGAAAAACAGCCAAAATGTTCAAATGAGGTCGAATACAGGCAGCGCGGCCTGGGCAAACTTGGGCCCGCCCCTCCTCCTTCTAAGTGTTTTGGCCTCCAACTCCCACAACTCCTCATAGCCTCAGGCCCCTCAGGTCTAGACAGAAATAGAGCCGAAGAAAGGAAGGAGGGAGAGAAGAGGTCACAGAGGAGGAGGAGGAAAGCCCTTCATTCATTCCTTCACTTACACTTCCTTCACTGATTCTTTTCTCCTTCCCTGCAAACGCGCGCGCATGGCGGAGACAAAGGGAGAGGGGAAAGCACTCCCTGCCTGCCCGATAGGGAGTGCTTTGCTTACAGGCTTCTGCGCAAGGGAGCTACTGGGCATGCGCGGAGGTTTTCGCGCATGTGCAGTTGCTCCTGCGCTCAACTTCAGCTCCGGAGCAACTGCGCCTGCGTGAAAACCTCCGCGCGTGCCCAGAAGCGGCGTTGGAGCGCACAAGGCCGGGGTCAAAAAGCAGGCAGCTGCAGCACTGTCTGAGGAACATCGGCAGGGCCAGGATGGCGCCCCATGCGGCCAGGATGGCGCCCCCTTCCCAGATGGCGCCCTAGGCGGCCGCCTACTTGGCCTATCTTGTAGGACCGCCCCTGTCTATAATGGAGTTCAGCCTGCATTATATGGCAGTGTAGTTCTAGCCTCAACCAACTGTTCAATGTGAGTCAGTCTCATTGACAGCATGGACCTACTAAATTGTGACTAATGACAATATTCAAGGTGTGTTTTGGAAGCCTGAATCTAAGCAATAAAGGACACAAATCTCAAACTAATGGGCCAAAAAGAGATCCCATTAATGCTATTTAAGATAACTACTTCCTACCAAGTGAGGATGCATCTCTACTGTAGAAATAATGCAGTTTGAAAAGACTTCAGCCCCTTTTGTGCTGCCAGATAATCCAGGTTATCAAAGCAGAAAATCCACATTATCTGATTTGAACCAGATTATTTTATGGCCCTCCCAGACAGTTCCCAGGATCTGATCCCAGGTTTTCTGCTTTGAACTGGATTATATGAGTCCACACTGCCAGACAATCTGGGATAAACAGAAAATCCAGGATCAGATCCTGGGATGTAAGGCCTTATCTGGAAGGGCCCTAAATCTACACTGCCATATGATCCAGTCCAAAACAGATGTGGATTTTATACAGTTGTGTAAAACAGGCTTGCATCAGCTATGGCTCAATGATAGGGAATCCCTGGAATTGTCGTTTTACAGGGTCTTTAGTCTTCTTTCTTTAAAAAGTGCTGGAGCCTCAACAAACTATAATTCCCATGATGGCACAACCTTGAACCATTGCAGTTAAAGTGGTATCAAAATGTACTAATTCTATAGTGTTGATGGATGCTTCATTTCGAATTCCCTGTGGTTATCGATCATTTAAGAAACCAATAAATAATACCCTGGATTCCATAGAAGAGAAGCAGGCTATAAATAAAACTTATTAGGTTAAAACCTGTATCACTTCACATAGCTATCTAAAGACGTACGTGTATCCTGGGTCAGAAATACAACTTTCTGTGTCTTATTTGCATTCCATTCTAGGGCCCTTCCACACAGCCCTATATCCTGGAATATCAAGGCAGAAAATCCCACATTATCTGAATGTGGACTCCGATAACGCAGTTCAAAGCAGATGCTGTGGGATTTTCTGCCTTGATATTCTGGGATACAGGGCTGTGTGGAAGGTCCCTTACTCTTTCAATCCTAAAACCCCATGTAAGTACATTTGAGGAAGTAAGTTCATTTTCAGTTTGTGTTAAAAAATAAAGATCAATTAGTCTGAATGGCGCTGTTCCCCTTCCCTTTCCCCCTTTGATGCTACAACAAACTAACGTGGCTATTTTTTAAGGCCTGAATGCACCCCACAAAATGGTTATAGTGTACAGTGGACTATACTGAAAGGGATATGTTCACTGGTCTGCTGCAGCAAAAACAGGGAGAATCCCAGTAAAATGGCCTGTATAGGCAATTTACAAATCCAGATGGATTCCTGTTATTGTATATTTTTATATTTGGCATACATTTAAGCTATTATAAGCTACCCTTTTAACTGTTATAAGCAGCCCTGAGTTTCTTCGGGGAAAGGGAGATAATAACGGTGGGGGTGATGGTAATAATGCAGTTGGGCCTTCATATCCATGGATTCAAGATTCAACAGTCCAGAAAAAGAAAGAAGTGGATTGAGAGCGGCTAGATGTTACCACTTGTCAACTGTAACCAATAGTGCTGTGAAATTTGAAGAGGCATGAATGTAGGGCAAAAGAAAGAAAGGAGCCAAGGAGGAAGGTGCATCAAACCAACCTTTGTTGGCACCGCTTCCAATCTGAAGTCCGATGTCCTTACTGAGAAAGAACATGCACATTATCAACAGGTCTCTACAGTCACCTAGGGCAGTGTTTCCCAACCAGTGTGCCGGGGCACACTAGTGTGCCGTGAGCGATCATCAGGTGTGCTGTGGGAAATCGGAACCTCCAGGAAGGGGGTGGGGGTGGGAGAGTCTAGTGTGTTGAAGTATAAAAACCCTAAGAAACCTACCTCGATAAAGGCACAAAATTACAAACACCCCTTCCCCACCCGTTGTCTACTTGATCTCTCCCTCTCCATGCATTGGGAAGGCCCGCCTCCCTTTCCCCAAGTAGAGACCTCCTCTTACCTCCTGGGGGTTCTGTGTGGGAAGTTTGGTCCAGTTCTATCATTGGTGGGGTTCAGAATGCTCTTTGGTTGTAGGGGAACTATAAATCCCAGAAACTACAACTCCCAAATGTCAAGGTCTATTTCCCCTGAACTCCATCTGCGTTCATATTTGGGCATATTGAGTATTCATGCCAAGTTTGGTCCTGATCCAACATTGTTTCAGTCCACAGTGCTCTCTGGATATAGGTGAACTACAACTCCAAAATTCAAGGTCAATGCCCACCAAACTCTTATAGCATTTTCTCTTGGTTATGGGAGTTCTGTGCGGGAAGTTTGTGTCTTTCTGCCATTCCTTGCCAGGATATCTGTGTTGAGTTCATAGAAACAGGTCCAGGTTTCACACTGAGTGTATAAATACATTTAAAAACATATTAACTATATGTATTACTGTGTTAAGAGTGTCATTTTGGTTGGTGATGTGCCCCAGGATTTTGCACATGTAAAAAGTGTGCCGCAGCTCAAAAAGGTTGGGAAACACTGACCTAGGACCCAACACCAAGATACTACATTTGGAATAATAATAAGTTTTATTTACATCCTGCCCCTTCTCTTGGAAAGGATTGTGTGTTTTCTGTATACAGGGCAAGCACCCTTCCGTGTTTAGTGAGTAGTTACTGAGGGCAATCATACTTGAACGCGAGAGATCGCAGATGATGATGAGGTAAAGTGGCCTTGTATGGGCCCTTCCACACAGCCATATTACCCAGAATATCAAGGCAGAAAATCCCACAATATCTGCTTTGAATTGGGTTAGCTGTGTCCACAATGCCATATAAAATCCCGCATTTTCAAAGCAGAAAATGTGGGATTTTATTCAGCTGTGTGGAATGGGCCTGTGCTGTCACTGGGAGAGAGCTTGGCTGCTGCTCAGTGACATGTGGTGGCGTGTGTGTGTGTGTGTGTGTGCGCGTGTGTGAGGGGAAGGGAAGAAGGGAGGGAGGGAGGAACAGGGAGGAAGAAACAGAAAGGAAAGAGGGAAAGGAGGGGAGGGGAGGAAAATAAAAGAAAGAAGGGAAGAGAAAGGGAGGGAGGGGAAAGAAACAGAAAGGGGGAAAGGTTTGAGAGGAAGGGAGGAAAGAAAGGAGGGAAGTAAAAGGGGGGGAATAAATGTAAAGGAAAGGGGAAAAGGAGGGGAGGAAAGAAAGAAGGGAAGAGAAAGGGAGGGGAAAGAAATAGAAAGGAAAGGGGGAAAGGAGGGGAGGGGAGGAAAATAAGAGAAAAAAGGGAAGAGAAAGGGAGGGAGGGGAAAGAAACAGAAAGGGGGAAAGGTTTGAGAGGAAGGGAGGAAAGGAGGGAAGTAAAAGGGGGGGATAAATGTAAAGGAAAGGGGAAAAGGAGGGGAGGAAAGAAAGAAGGGAAGAGAAAGGAAGGGAGGGGAAAGAAATAGAAAGAAAAGGGGGAAAGGAGGGGAGGGGAGGAAAATAAGAGAAAAAAGGGAAGAGAAAGGGAGGGAGGGGAAAGAAACAGAAAGGGGGAAAGGTTTGAGAGGAAGGGAGGAAAGAAAGGAGGGAAGAGAAAGGAAGGGAGGGGAAAGAAACAGAAAGGAAAGAGGGAAAGGAGGGGAGGGGAGGAAAATAAGAGAAAAAGGGAAGAGAAAGGGAGGGAGAGGAAAGAAACAGAAAGGGGGAAAGGTTTGAGAGGAAGGGAGGAAAGAAAGGAGGGAAGAAAAAGGGGGGGAAAATAAATGTAAAGGAAAGGGGAAAAGGAGGGGAGGAAAGAAAGAATGGAAGAGAAAGGAAGGGAGGAGAGAAATAGAAAGGAAAGGGGGAAAGGAGGGGAGGAAAGAAAGAAGGGAAGAGAAAGGAAGGGAGGGGAAAGAAACAGAAAGGAAAGAGGGAAAGGAGCTGACGGGAGGAAAATAAGAGAAAAAAGGGAAGAGAAAGGGAGGGAGGGGAAAGAAACAGAAAGGGGGAAAGGTTTGAGAGGAAGGGAGGAAAGAAAGGAGGGAAGTAAAAGGGGGAATAAATGTAAAGGAAAGGGGAAAAGGAGGGGAGGAAAGAAAGAAGGGAAGAGAAAGGGAGGGAAAGAAATAGAAAGGAAAGGGGAAAGGAGGGAGGGAGGAAAATAAGAGAAAAAGGGAAGAGAAAGGGAGGGAGAGGAAAGAAACAGAAAGGGGAAAGGTTTGAGAGGAAGGGAGGAAAGAAAGGAGGGAAGTAAAAGGGGGGGGGAAAATAAATGTAAAGGAAAGGGGAAAAGGAGGGGAGGAAAGAAAGAATGGAAGAGAAAGGAAGGGAGGAGAGAGAAATAGAAAGGAAAGGGGGAAATGACGGGAGGAAAGAAAGAAGGGAAGAGAAAGGGAGGGAGGGAGAAGAAACAGAAAGGGGGAAAGGTTTGAGAGGAAGGGAGGAAAGAAAGGAGGGAAGTAAAAGGGGGGGAAATAAATGTAAAGGAAAGGGGGAAAAGGAGGGGAGGAAAGAAAGAATGGAAGAGAAAGGAAGGGAGGAGAGAGAAATAGAAAGGAAAGGGGGAAATGAGGGGAGGAAAGAAAGAAGGGAAGAGAAAGGAGGGAGGGAGAAGAAACAGAAAGGGGGGAAAGGTTTGAGGAAGGGAGGAAAGAGAAAGGAGGGAAGTAAAAGGGGGGAAATAAATGTAAAGGAAAGGGGAAAAGGAGGGGAGGAAAGAAAGAAGGGAAGAGAAAGGAAGGGAGGGGAAAGAAACAGAAAGGAAAGAGGGAAAGGAGGGGAGGGGAGGAAAATAAGAGAAAAAAGGGAAGAGAAAGGGAGGGAGGGAGAAGAAACAGAAAGGGGGAAAGGTTTGAGAGGAAGGGAGGAAAGAAAGGAGGGAAGTAAAAGGGGGGGAAAATAAATGTAAAGGAAAGGGGAAAAGGAGGGGAGGAAAGAAAGAATGGAAGAGAAAGGAAGGGAGGAGAGAGAAATAGAAAGGAAAGGGGGAAAGGAGGGGAGGAAAGAAAGAAGGGAAGAGAAAGGGAGGGAGGGGAAAGAAACAGAAAGGAAAGAGGGAAAGGAGCGGATGGGAGGAAAATAAGAGAAAAAAGGGAAGAGAAAGGGAGGGAGGGGAAAGAAACAGAAAGGGGGAAAGGTTTGAGAGGAAGGGAGGAAAGAAAGGAGGGAAGTAAAAGGGGGAAATAAAATGTAAAGGAAAGGGGGAAAGGAGGGGAGGAAAGAAAGAAGGGAAGAGAAAGGAAGGGAGGGGAAAGAAACAGAAAGGAAAGAGGGAAAGGAGGGGAGGGGAGGAAAATAAGAGAAAAAAAGGGAAGAGAAAGGGAGGGAGGGGAAAGAAACAGAAAGGGGGAAAGGTTTGAGAGGAAGGGAGGAAAGAAAGGAGGGAAGTAAAAGGGGGGGGAAATAAATGTAAAGGAAAGGGGAAAAGGAGGGGAGGAAAGAAAGAAGGGAAGAGAAAGGAAGGGAGGGGAAAGAAACAGAAAGGAAAGAGGGAAAGGAGGGGAGGGGAGAAAATAAGAGAAAGGAAGAGAAAGG